>OZ007492.1:9423022-10153361 GCA_963931815.1 Caenorhabditis plicata | reverse complement strand
TGAAATGTTGAGTTTTAATCTGAATTTAAAGCTTCTTAACCAAGATGAAGAAATTGGAAGTTTAGTTGATTAGTTGTTGAAATTTCAAGAAATTTTAAGATCGAATAAGAAATTTCATGCAAAAAGATATTTTACACATTCTACGCGAATTCGAAAAAAGGTATGGAGGTATTTCTGCGGATTCTTTCGTTTGCTGTAATTAAAAGGAATAAATTATCTCTCCACTCAAAAGCTCTTCCGCAAAAAGCCTGTTTCGCGTTCGCTCTAAATAACTTTTATATATTGACGTTATCAAAGATCAATTCCGATGGAAGAAAAAAATATTATTCCAAACTATAGGCCACAAGTGATGAAATTAAAAGCAAAAATTTTTTCCATTCGGCATCGATTTTGAAAGCGTCTACACTCCAAGCGGTCTATGAAAATGGGGGGGGGGTTCGTTAAGATTGCTAAATGAAGCTACATAGTGACATATTAATGTTTACAGATAATTTAAGACAGTTATATTAAAGTTACGTTTAAAGTGTTGATCAGAGAATACTTTGAAACTTATAATTTACTTTAAAAGATAGGAAAATCTTGATTTTAGGCTGGCGTGCGTCTATATACAGAACATATTAATTAATAACGAAATTAATACAATAAAACCTTAAAAGCAATTCCAATTAACTTAATTAGACAATTAAATATCCACAAGAAGACTATAAAAGAGCGGCCGAATATTTTCTATAAGGCCACATGTGTTCACTTATCCTCTTCCATCAACTCTACTTCTCTCTCTTCTCACATCTTATAAACAACGAAACAAATCGGTTGGATGTAAAGAAGAAGAAGAAGAAGGTAGTATTAAACTGTCTACAGAAAATATCGCAAATGTCAAAACAGAATTTAATCAATAAAATTCAAATAAATTAATACATTGAAGTGAATGTATATAAAAGAGGATCTGTTATTTTGTATACAAATAATATATTCAACAAGTGAGAGGTCGCTGTGGTTCTTGCTCTTTCACATCGCTCTAGTGAGAGGAAAATGAAAGTGTTTGTTTGTGCGGTTTTTTTTGATATTCAATATTATTGAGCAATTTTGTTTTAATGGAACAGCTTACAAATAGGTACAAGCTTGTGAAGGGCATGTGGAGTCAGATTTTATAAAAATAATAGCCACGGTCAAAAATCTGCGCGTGAGTGCAAATGATGCGTGACCGTCATAATTTTTTTATTACACATTAAATAAAAAACAACGTTTTTGAGCGCTTAAAGTAAATCGGAAGCAATTAAAAATCAATCTTTGCGTTTTTGGTTATTGCGTAAAATAAAATGCGTAAGTTCAAAATCTTGTCCTAATATCACGACGAATTATTTAATTTGAATAGTAATTGATCTCATCTAATCATCAATCTAATTTACATATTTAAAAGTGGTGTGATGTCCGAGTGGTAGTGATATGGAATCTGGATTGAATCTGTGGAAGTTCTACCCCCGACAGCGTTCAACAGTTGTTCACAATTTTTTTCTAATTATTTTCCTGATTAAAAAATTTAAGCTTTAAATTAAGCTCTTAATATCTATAACCATTACTTATGTTGTAGAGTTATGTTAATTGATTAATAAAGTTATTTTTACCGTTTTATCCTATTCCATTTAAAATTAATACAATTAATAATCCGCATATATGCACAAAGTACGCAGATTGCATCTAATGCATTTTATTTTACGCAATAACCAAAAAACGCAAAGTTTGATTTTTAATTGCTTCCAGTAAAACATGGTAAAATTCCTTTGTTATATAATTAATACCCATATCGATATTGTATATGAAAATAAAAATGAATATGTAAAATGAGAATAATACCTTTATTTTGATGATTAAAAAAATAAGCAAAATAAAAATTCCTTATATCTTTTGAAATTCTCTACAGATCTTTTCCATTTTTATATCAATCGATAGAGCATATACAATATCGATACGGGTATTTATTATATAATAAAGGAATTTTACCATGTTTTACTTTAAGCGCTCAAAAACTTTGTTTTTTATTTAATGTGTAATAAAAAATTATGACGGTCACGCAGCATTTGCATTCACGCGCAGATTTTTGACCGTGGCGTGATAATAGTGTTTATCTATATCTATTATCAAAATATAAGAAATTGACAATTCCAAATTTATTTTCATAGAAAATAAAAGTATAATCTGATTTGATCTAGAAATTTTGAAGAAATATAATGAAAAACAGAGAAATTATTAACATAAATTGAATATTTGTTTCATGGTCTCTTTGAGACCATTGAGAATAATTCAAAAATGTTTAAATTTAATATTCAATTTCTTATATTTTGATAATAAATATTAAATATTTATGGAATTTATCCTCAATAAACTGAAGTCGCAAAATCTTCAGTTGCAACTTAAGATTTTTCTTAAGATAATAATATTTCAGCAAATCAAATTTCGAATATTTTTAATAGATCTAAAAATTAAATTTAACTTCAAATACAGACGTTGAAATACCTTTTACACGCCAAATGAATTGGTTTAAGTTGAGAGCTCAGTAAACATGCTCATTTATAGTTATGCACGAAAACAACCATGGTTCTCTATAGTTTAGAATATGCCTGACAAATTTATGCAAAAAATATTGTGAAGTGATTGTATTGGGTCGAGGAATAAGTTCGTAGAGTTTTTTTAATATTATCTTATGCATTATGTTTCACTTATGTTTCACAACAATTTTATTGTTGCTTGGCAAAGTGTATATATTTATCTGATAGCGATTTTTCTACTCTACAAAACTGTGTTTTTAGTTTGTTCTGAAATATTAAATTTTCATCATTTTTCGGGCTTAGAAATGAACTATCCCGGAGGCAAAAATTAGCATTTCCGACATCTGCTCTTCTTCGCTTTTCATCGAAAGCAAAATGCAGCCGAAGCCGCTCGGAAAATATGCACAGTGTATGGAAAAGGTGTCTTAGACGTGTCTACTGCACACAAATGGTTCGCAAAATTCAAAAATGGCGAATTTCATCTTGAAGACGCGCCTCGAAGCGGACGACATGCAGAATTAGACAAACCATCTGAAGGCATTATTGAAGGAACGTGGTCGCCAAACAAGCCGTGGGCCTATTGGCCTAAAAATGAACTGTGATCAAAAGAAAATCCTTAATCATCTTCATTCCATGGGATTTGCCGAAAAAATTGGGGCCTGGATACCTCATGAGCTCAACAAACAAAACAAAGAAAAGCGCCTTCAAATCCTGTACGTAAATCTGCCGTAAAGAAAGCTCCAGAAGCTACGTCAAAGTCGAGAGTCAAGCAAAATGTTCACACAAAAAAACCATGGTGGAACTAAAGACCATGGTTCTGGGAGCCCCCCTGAGAGCTCATGCTCCACTGGTAAATGCTCGAAAGAAACGCCACTCTCAACAAGGAACCCAGCTGCGCCGCGTAAATAAGGTTATTCGACTGAAAAGACCTGATCGACAAGGACAAGTCATCTTGCTCCACGACAACGACAGGCCGCATGTTGCACAAGTCGTCAAACCGCCCTCCAAGAGCCCGAAAGGGAGGTTCTTCAACATCCCCCAGACCTTGCGCCATCCGATTATCAGCTTTTCCGTTCTCTGTCAAACCAAATGAGGGGTGTTACCTTCGAGAATCTCAAAAACTGGCTCAACAACTTCTTCGACACCGGACCGGGCGATTTTTGGCGGAACAGCAACAACAAATTGATCGAGAGGTGGAAGGAAGTTGTAAACAGTAACGACGAATACATTATTGATTAATTTATTATTATAATTATTGTTTGGTGCTCAAATAAATCATTGTGAAAAATAACTCTACAAACTTATTCCTCAATCCAATACTTTTCATATATCGGTGTGTGGAAAGAGCAAAAAAATAAGGAAAAACGAGGTTCCTAAGCCACACGGCCAGAAAGAACTTTTCAATTTATTTCTCTTCAATTTGTGTTATCCATTTTTTGAGACAAAAAAAGACACAAAACGTGATCCTAGTTTTTCTTATTTTTTTCCTCTTTCATTTGGCACCGATATCTGAAAAGGACAATCTCGTTAATGAGTATTGAGTTCATTTAAATATTAGAAAATCTTTTATTTAATTTTGAGTGATATTTATCAATATGTCAACTTAATTCAGTGTTGGTACCCTTTAGCAAGATATTTGCCTTATTAATTTAACGTAAAATTGTGAGAAATCGTTAATTCCACCTTTTTCCGATTAATTTATAAAGCACAAAACTTTAAAATAATTACTACTTAATTACAAACTACTTGACTATAAACTTTATTCGTTTTCTAAGCAATGTTATGATTTTTAAAATTTAAACCTTCAATAGTCTATAAAATACACTTAAATTACCGTAACCACGTAATGTTGCGTTTCAAAAATTCAGAAATTTAAGAGGAACAAAATGATGGTACTCACGTCTCATAAAAGTCACTTGTTCTCTTAAAATAGTTTAAATACTGCAGTATTATTTCTTCAAGAAATTCAGGATGTTATTAAATCTAGGAAAAGCGGAAATTGTTCCCGACTTTAAATAAAATGAATATCCACAAAAAATCTTGGATTATTACACCATCTCATTTAATAGGCGATTTTTCAACTGGCTGCCTTCGACGTGTGAATGTTTTTCACGTTTTCATTGAGACCATTTAAAAATAATTCAAAAAATTGTAAATTTCTTATAATTTGATAATATTTATAAATTAAACGATGCGGCTCGCGAGCTACCTATTGAAACATTAAAAAGTATTTAATGGTTATTATTATAATCCGCATAAAATTGGGAAGAATTCCCTAACATTAGGCATAATTCCCGCCAAAGAGGTAAAGGAATCCCTAGCCACCTAATCCCTAGTCACAAATAACTCCAATAAAACCTTAAATTGATTTTTAAAAAAATATACCATTACAATTGGGCTTTGGGTACACTGTGAAATTGTTCGAGACTGTCCCTTTAAGAGATACTGTACATTGTTTAACCAAAATTTTCAATACGTCTCATTTCTTTATTAATAAATATATAGAAAAGTTATTATTCATTTCAGAGATCGATGCCTAATGGAAGAGGAAAATTTTAGGGGCGGGGCAAAGGTCTTGTTTAGGCATCCACACGGCCATTAAGGCCATCACGTCTCTTCCTCATTTGTTTCTCATCAATTTCTGTAATCTATTTTTTGATGACAAGAAATGAAAAGTTTAATTTAAAAATTAAAATGGATGAAATAAAAATATTGATGAAAAACAAAAGAGGAAGAGACGTGATGGCCTCAGTGGCCGTGTGGCTGCCTAAACAAGACCTTTGCCCCGCCCCTAAAATTTTCCTCTTCCATTAGGCATCGATCTCTGAAATGAATAATATTAAAATATAATCTAAAATTAAAATATTCTACTGAAGTGCTTTATCAAGAGCTTTTTGTATATTTTCAAAAGCATCCTTTCCTTTATAATCTGGATTTCCTGATTCCCAAGCTTCTCTACGTGTTTGAACATTGTCTTCCCTTTTCTAAAAAAATGTAAGTAAAATCTAATTTTCTTTTAATTTTCAGATAAAAAGCTAAACCTCTTCACTTTTTTTGTGAAAATCGTGCCATTTTTCGAAATGTTCTGAAAAGTGAATAGATGATGGCGCTTGGTTCCACGGTTTTTTAGCTCCAATAAAATGAACTATTTTTGTTTTTGCTCCATATCTAAACGCTTACAAATGGTTGATTACGTTTCCTGTTTTTTTACTAAACCTCTTGTAGGCAGCTGCATAACTATAAAATTCGCCGGCAGTCATGTTATAAATAAACGGAAGACGATGGTTCGACGGTAAATCACGCCAATTGGAAAAGTAATCATTCAAAAGCCCTTGATCACCACCATCGAAAGAGCCTTGGGAAATTGCTAGATCCAAAAGTTTTCCTTAAGTAATTAATTTTATAGTTTAGATTATTATAACAAACGATATGTCTCCAAACTAGGCTGGAATACAAAAACCCCGGAATTGAACATGTCTGGCCAACCGATATCTGGAGCAGCCGAAAAATCGGGTCTCTCAAATAATTCGTCGCTGTTTTGGAGAACCATTGTATCGGCGTCAAGGAAAACTGCTTTTTTATATTGCACCAGTCGCCATGCATGTAATTTAGTGAACGTGACTCCCAATTCAGGACGTCCAATCAATTTCAAGTTTTCCTTTAATGATAAGATAATTATAGCTTCCGTATACACAAACCGTGTCTTTGCTATCGAATACATCCACAATGGTTACTTCATGAAATCTTTCTTCGAGTTTATTTTTTAATCCTTCGGAAACCTAACGAGGAAATAATATTTTATAAATTATTAAATATTAAGTTACTTCTTTAGTAATGAGGCAATGTGTTTTCCGATTTGTTCCAGATGATAAAAGCGATTGATGAAGGGTTAAGGCTCCATGAACGTAACTATCATTGGTAGCCAAAGTTATCCAAGCCTCACTCATAACTATAAATTTAAACAATTTGAAATTTCAGGGAAATAAAAGTTATAATTTTAGATTAAACGAAAAACTTATTGAATGCATTCAATAGAATGGAATTTTATTATTATTTTTAGCGGCGATTTGAGATTTCAGGAATTATAATCAATCAAAGATCAAACTTCTTATTTTTCATATTTCCTTGTTTTAATTATAAATTAATGCTTCTTCAAGTAAATGTTACTATTATTAAAGGTGAAACTTCCATATATTATTTATAAATAATTATTTTAACGGATTTTTCAATTGATTATATAATTTAGATAATATAGTAGTCATATTTTGGAGTGTCAATAGTTCAAATGTAAGCTATTTAATTTAAATATCTATTAAAAGCTTTTATATCATGTACATAAAACATTTGATTATCTATAATTATTGATTAATTTGATGTACTTTAATTTTTATTTGAAATTTGATTTCATTTATCAATTTATCTTTTTGAAACAGGAAATTTGTCTTTAATTTCAAGGTTAAAAATTGTTCATGATCTGTATGTCTTTTATTCGTAAATCAAAATTAAAATTTACAGGAATTTTCCAAATGTTCTCAAATGTTCCTGCATACAACACTCGACGACTGTTATGCCGAACTTTTCAGTAAATTAAAATTCTGCAACAATTTTAATTTAATTTTCAGAATATTGAAAACCTTCTTGAAAATATATTGAAACATATTGAATCTAATTGCAAATTGCTGGTTGGTTTTTCCCGAATATATTCTCTAACTTTGATATTCATAGGATACCTCGGATCAGAAACACGGTTAGCTAGATTCTCCTTGCTCTGATAAAGAAAATGTTAAGAAATTTCAAATCTAAAAACGAGAGGAATATTCAGTTCAATCAATGAAAAGCTGAATTGCGTTTTTAGTTATTGTAATTATGCCCGGCATCATAATTGCACTGGTACACTGAATATGCATTATGAGCATAAGTTAAAATTACAAGACTCTGCGGAGAGCAGCTTTGTGCTTACATCAAATATTGACGAAATTGATATCAATGACAATAATATTTATTATTTCATTTCAAAGGACATTAAGATTGGAACAAATATACATGATATTAAATTTGGAAATAATACAAATTTATATATTCTATCATATAATAGTCAAATTAAAAAAATGGTTTTTATTATTCCAATGGCTAAAAATAAACCAATTACTGATTTTTTTGTAAGTTATTTTGAAACTTTTAGGCATTTCTTCTTTGTTTCTGTTTTGTAATTTTCTGGAAGCGCAAAGGTTCCCGAAAAACAAACATTTTTCTACATGCTTTATATTGGCAATTAAATTATTTCAGAATATATTGCATCGTGGTTTATTTGACATAATTTCAAATATTGTTAAATCACAGAGAAAATGCGTAAAAGATCAATCGCTCAATGATGAATTTTCCAAATGCAGTAGTGTTAGTTTTTTTAAATTTAATTATTTTATTTCAATGAGAGTAATTCACCAACTTCAGTTGGCCAACTGAACTTTTGAAAATCAAATTGTGAAAAGAAGTCCTTTGGTGTGATATTAATCATTAAAAGATATCTGCAGGTCCAGATGTATCTGAATTATTTTGACGGACTTATATTTTGGTATAATTATCAATATTTATATACGACAGTATTTTTTAATGAAATATTATCAAAATCTAAGAAATTGATAGTTTTTGAATTATTTTCAATGGTCTCAAAGAGATCATGAAACAAATATTCAATTTATGTTTATAACTTCTCTGTTTTTCATTATATTTCTTCCAAATTTCTAGATCAAGTCAGATTTATTACTTTTATTTTTTATGAAAATCAAATTGGAATTGTCAATTTCTTAGATTTTGATAATAATTATATGAAATACCGGAGAAATATTTATAGTATAATATGATTTTGCATCCGAATGTTTTATACTATTGTCGATTTCAAATATCGTCGCCGTAAAAAATTACGGTCTTATTTGGACACATTCAATTTTCAAAAAAAAATTTTTCGTCTCATCAATTTATGTTATCCATCTCAATTGTAGCATACATTTGGAATAGTTTTCCTCTTCCATAGGCACCGATATTTGAAAACGATAATATATCAAAGTTATTTGAAGGTAACGTGAACGCACGCCAACTGAGCCCATATGCAAGAATATATTTATCTGTTAAATGGCAATGGAAAATTATTGTTAAACCATTTTTATAAGAAAATTTAAGTAAGTGTATGTAAGAAATAGCACTTTAATACAAAACTGATTGTAAAATATTTACAATTTACTGTAAAGGGCAATTAATCAGTGATTTTCCATCACCATTTAACCGATAAATACGTTCTTGCATATCGCCTCTGGTGTAAAAATAAAACTTAGCTCAGTAAATTCACTAAACACTAACTTCTCGGAAAGGTACTAATATATTTCGATAGTTTAAGACGCGCATAAATATCGGAAATTCATTATTTCCACTTGGCGTGTATAGCCATAGGAAGAGCTTTCGAGTGGAGATATTATTTATTAATTTTAATTATAACAAACTAAACAATCCGCAGAAATACCTTCCGGCAAACGCGCGTGTAAAATATATTTGTTCATGAAAATTACTATTTGCAGTCAAGTATTAATTTTGAGCCGATAGCTGTTAATCCAAAACAATATAATCGCATTCTTCGAAGGAGATCTGAACGGGACTCTTTAATTAAAGCAGGACGGTTACCCCCCGTTAGACAGGTGACTTTATTCAAATCTCTCATATATTGTTTAATATATGAATTAATATATATTGATTTTGTTATGAATTCATATGGGAATTTATAAATATCGTTTATGGGACTTGAGAAAAAATTTATATATATAATTCAATAACTTTTAAATTTCAGAAATATTTACATGAATCGAGACGACAACATGCTTGTAGCCGCGTTCGATCTTCTAGTGGAAAATTTAAATAGTTACTTTAAAGGTTATAAATTATTTGTTTGTTGAGCACATTTTCTCTATTATTGGTTTTAAATTTGACCAATTAAATATTTTAAGAACTTGCTTAAACTTTGATCATAAGAACTTCACGACAATTTAATTTCAAATCAAGTTTTCATTTGAAGATCTTTTTCTCAAAAGGACTTGCAAGAAAAAAACGAGTTTCAGACATTTTGGAAAAAATAGGAGCAGGGGGAGAGAATTGGTGAGAAGAAATTCATTTTTCTGAACAAAAAATGAAGACGAGAAGAAAGATTGAGCGTCCCCATTGGATCGGTCTGTTTGGTTGATATGCGCTGTCTTGGTGCAGCCCAGTCAGTTTTTTTTCAGCGGATTGAAAGTCGACGATGGTGTGGGAGAAAATTAGTAGTAAATGTGTTGTTTCGTGTGTGTGTATGTGTGTGTGAGTGAGTGAGTGCCCCGAACCACTGTCTCTCCACGTTTGAAGACAAAATATAAGTTTTTTGGGATACGGCTAGTGCTAGCCCGCCGACCTTGGCCTTTTCTTTAACTGCAAGATGACGATTAATGAAAATGATGAGTGCCAGAAAACCCGACAATATAGAAAAGAATTACGAAACAGCACAGTTGCGGTCGGGTGGACAGAGTTTGCAAAAGCGATTTCGAGCAAATGACTAAATATCTCGATGTATTCGCGCGATTGTTATACGATTTATATATTTGATGAGCCGATTTGTTAGCTGTAATAGAAGGAAGGAAAGCACTCAAAATTGTCGATGAGGTCAGCGCAAGATTTGAGTAAACGTATAAAGTTTGCTATAAGTGCACAAATTTTCTTTGTTTGTTTACTCCTTCGAATGAACTCCTTCTGTTAAAAATTGTTATAATTTTAAAAAATTATAGTAAATCGTTAAATGATTTTTATTGAATTGTCTATCTATTTTTCAACAATCGATTGAATCTCGTGCTTTTTATTAAATGATTGTTTATTTTTCTAATTGTTCACAATCAATATATTTAAATATGTTCTTAAAAAAACATTGGCTGAAAATAGATGTCGAAGAGAAAGGACTGCATGGGCGTGACGAAGGCATTGACGGCTCGAGTTTAAGCTAGAGTTCTTTTTATTTGATTTATAAACGAGTTTTTTATTTAGTTTCCTCAAAAGATTTTGGGAATTATTAGCCTGCAGATATGTATGTTTTAAACTTTTTGTTTGGAGGGAAGCAGATTTTGCCATTCGTCTTGAATTTCAATTTTCAAGTTTTGCAAAAAAAAATGTCCACTATTTCTTTTCTATAATTATATAATTTAGAATTTCATCTTTATTATAATCATACATTATGTTAAAGTTATGATATAGTCTGCACCAAAATCGATTCTGCGCGGAGGATTTTATACAATATATTCTGTTTAACAGCTGTTTATAATCTTCGCGCAGAGCGGTTCGTGGTTGCGACTTCATCGATATTGGCGTAGGCTGTTTTTTTTTATATTAACTTAAATTTTATATTAAAAGATAAACCCATATTCCATGTCTCTATTTGTGAGTTGTTTAATATTTCTATAAATCCTATTTAAATTTAACTTCTTACTTATTTTTTGGTTATTCCGAGTCAACCATGACTATTGAGGACCATCTCTCTCCAGACATTGCGACGCCATTTATTTTTAATTTTAATGAACTCTTGGTTTTGGAAGAAATTTTATTTTATATCGATGATCGAAGCGTTTGGTTTCGCAAGTTCACATCAAATTATTCAGAATTTGGTCGTGGTCTTGTAAATTTTAGTCCACGTATTTGTTTCGAATTTACTTTTTTTGTTCACGTTTTTTTTCTTGACTTAAATATATTGATTTGTTTAAAAATTATCTTCAGAATGCTCACCGGTATTTAACTAACAAAAATAAATTATAGTCGTCGCCAAATGCGATTACCACCGCAAAATGTGGCGCACTTTTTTAAATATTATTTTTTCATTTAATTTTTATGATTATTGTTATTTTCCACATTTATACCACGATTGCAACAACATCTAAAACGTATTCTTCCATTTATTTAAGCAAAAACAGTAAAACGAGCCTAAACAAGAAAATAATCACGAAAATTAAATGAAAAAAATATTTAAAAACTGCGCCACACTTTGCGGCGGTAATCGCATTTGGCGACGACTATAGAAAGATAAATAAACGTTTTGAATTAGATTTCCAGACTAACGCCTCGACGGTAAAAGCTTTAATTTGGAGTATTAGTTCGAGATTATTGGAAAAATTATAAACTCAGAGTATTTTCTTTTGTGTGTCTTTGTTTATAATTGTCTGACAAAAAAATACATCAAAAATATTGATACAAACTATAATTTCTCTTAATTATTTTGAACTTATGTGTATCGATTCTTGTCATCAATCATAATCATAATTGTTTTGTTCTCCAGCATAATAATTCTCATTTTCAAAAATGTGCATTGAATCGGTGATTTTTGGTAATCTATAGCGAAACCCATAACTTGTATTTCGAATATCTTATAATTTGTTTTTTTCTTCGCTTAATTCTCCAATTGGGGTCAAATCGAAAGAGAAATTATGTTTTGTTGTTAAATGAGAAACAAAACTGTCGGCTTTGGTGCATGAATTAAAAGAATTTATTTATTTGAAACGACGCGCGAGCGCCATAATGGTCAGTTGTTTGGTGGAGAGTGACGCCGAAATTGGTGCAATGACGGCGATTTGATTCGCATTTCCAGCTGCATCATTTTCGGTTTGGCCATGTTTGGTGGACATCTTTGCAGTTTTAGTTGTGTGTAGATTGTGTTGTTGTTGTTGTTTCTGCACAAATGACCTTATTTCGCGTTGTTTTATTATTCTGCCACTCCCCTTCACGCAATGTTTCTTGTGTCATATGAATGAGTATGTATGTGTGGTTGGTTTAATTCCAGATTCGATATTGTGGTGTTAGTGGTTGTGGCTGTCGTGCAAGTTTCGAAACAAATGTTGCAATCGACATTTCTCTTTGCAATTTCTCTTTTTCAGCTTTCTCTTAATGTTTCTTCTTTTGCAAAAACCGAAGGACACACAATTGAGCTGCCATGAGGCATAGCTATCAAACAATTTCAGCCATTGTGCACTTTTTTACCCTCCTTAGTTATGTCGATGTTTCGTGTGGACCATGAGAGTTTTTAGGTGGTAGCATAAGTGTCTGCTTTCTTCACGTTCTAGAACAAGGGGCGTTTAAGCTCGAAAGTGGCACAGCATTAAAAAGAAGCATAAATTTTGTTTCAGTGCCTCCCGAAACATAATGTTCCATTGTTAGAAAACATAAACGAGGAAAGCTCATAGTTGGTTTTTTACATTCGCAACTTGTTGAAGCTTTTTGGTCTTATTTGATCATAATTACAAAGAAAGATATTTTGTGAAAATTATTTCCTTTTCGGGTGTGCAAAAATTATTTAAGCGCAGCATTTGTTATAGAGAATTTTATTCGTACCTATGATAAGAAATTTATCACTGAAAATGTTTTGTTATCAGCAAGCTAGTTTCATTGAGAAATAGATGTCTTTAATAATCATTTATGAATGTGCAGTATTGGTTCGAAACCCATTTATTAATCGATTTCTGAACCGGACTGATTTTGTTATATTATTGTATCTCCCTGATGTATTGTCGTTGAATGCGCGGAAATTACTTTAGCCCAAATCTTATCAATATAGATCTTTAATCCGTTTTTGTATATGCTGTGTTTTTATTATATTGTATATCTACATATGAGCGAGTGTTTATAGATGCAAGAAGGCCAATCCAGTCAGTACCCGGTCGAACGGTCATTGACAAAACGACTTGTCTTGGGGGTCGCCTGATGGAGATGATGGCGACCCCTAGTTAGAGATAGAATAGTTTATAGAGTGATTGATTTGTGTATTTAGGTGGAATGACTAGAATAATAATAATAATAATCTAAACAGACACCGTAGATGCTCTGTTTTATTTTTATTTGTTTGTTTGTTTGTCCAATGCTGCTGGGAATAGTTGAAACTGTGTGCTCAGTGTCGGTATATTTTTCTGGGTGGGTATATCTATGTTTGTTGTGTAAAGATATATTAAGGTCAACTAGAGGAGGGCATATTATTTCAGAATTGTCTTGATTGATAACAAAAAGCCGGCTATTTGAAACGCTCTCGATTGATAGCGTTCAATAAATTTCCGTCTTGAACATATTTTTATTGTAAGGAAAATTAATTGTATTTTTTTCCATTTTTTCGGTTAGTCTTGCTGGATAATATTGAAAGAAGAACGGAGATGGTATGTGATTTTTCCAGGGTGGCTAGTTTTGATGGACAACACTTGAAATTGAGAGGAATTATATGTGTATGTGTGTGTGTGTTTCGACCGCCCTCCTTCCCGCTTATCTATAATGGGGTGAACTGACATACATTTTCAGAGATTGAGAAGGAATGAAGAAGAGGAGAAGAACATTTTTTGCGTTTTGGCGAGAGGAGGGAGTTTTTCTTTTCTTTTTTTTTTCATCTTGGGTTTGGGGGGTGGCCGATGTCAGTTAAGACAACGAGATGGAATTCTATCGGGACAAAGATTTCTATTATCTTCCTGGCTTTCGTTGTAGGATATCCTTTTTTCTCTTGTCATTGTTTTTTTCCGGTATTTTTTTTGAAGGTGCTGAAATCGTTTATTGTTTGCTGGTCGAAAAAGAATATTATCTTTCATTTATTGCGCAGCTCACGATTTGCGCTGGTGTGATTGCGCACGGATGGAGATGATACAGTTGTAGCAGAGGAAATTTAGAGAAATTTAAAGCACACAATGCACACATAGGTGTACACAAACGGGTACGAAAATCAAATAGATCGAGAAGAGGAAGAACTTGCGCAAGCGTGCTCTGGACAGTATGTTGGCCTCGTATGTGAGGAGAGAAAAGGACGTGACTATAACTCGAATTGGTTGTCTTAATGTTTTTCGGTTGAGTTGATTGGGATAAAAAGACTGAAATGTTTGACTATGGTGCAGAGATATCAGATGAACGGTCAATTTGATTTGCTTGTGGGATTGTTCACATCGACAGCATCTTCGTTTTCTTCTGTCCGTCGTCCACCATTTTCACCAACACAACACATTCATAGTTGCACGCACACCCACCATACACCCCTTGGTCAAAGTGGGGGTCGTAGGGCGGAGGACACTCATACGCTCTCTCTTGTACATCATAGTTTATACTATTTTCAATTGCTATTTCATTCTGTTTTATGATTCTTTGTTTCGTGTGTGTGTTTAATGTATTGGTTCTTCCTATTTTTTGCATATGTGAGTGTTTTTTGGAGGCCCAATGACCCTCTTGGTGCAGTGGTGATGGCGATTGCTGAATCAATAAGAGCTGATCAAGACGTGTGCGCGAGCTGCAAGCAGCCCGCGGCTCGAAAAGCGCACGCTAACAGTGAGAGTGGAGAGGCACTAGGGCGGGAGCTTTCTCTTTATTTTTGTGCTGTCATTCAGTGATTCTCACACTGGGGGCTGGTGCTGGTGGCTATTTTATTGATTTGCTAAAAAAAGGAGATTTTTTATTTCTTAATTTCCGCTGTTGTTTTTGAAATATTTGATTTCTTTACATTCTAGAATTATCTTTTATCATCATCTGAAATATTAAATTATTTTCAGTTTTTGTACGTGTATTGACGTTTAAATCATTTGATGCCATTTGTTCATTTGTTTCAATTATTTCTTGCAGGTAGAATAGTAGTGTTAACACTGTTTGATTGTTTTTGGTGGAGCTCCCCGGAACCACTAAAAGACGATCAAATTAATTCGAAGGAATAACCATAATAAACTGTTAGGAACCAAGTGAAGATAACAACAGCAAAGTAATACCTTAACTATTTTTATTGGTTGGGCAACGATAAAAGCATATTATAATAATGGGACCGGAAAAATTAGCCAATTATGAATACCTGACACAAGCATCAGTTTGTATTCAGCAATTCATGGACGAGTGTCAGAACAATAAAGAGATGAACGGACTAGTTAAGAAGTTTGTAGCAGCAACAAATGGAAAAACTCCGTCGTTGCCATCACCGAAAGAAGTTTTTTTTGTGATTTGTGATAATCATGTATTTTTTGTGTTACAGAAAGATTTTAATCAAAATCTGCAAGAGTTTAAAACTCAAATGTTTGAAGAGATTTCAAAAATTTCTCTCGCACTAAATCAATTTATTGACTCTCAGAAATCTGTGAATAATGTCTTATTAGGAAAAGTTGTAAGTAATTAAAAACAAATGCGTTGAAATATTGATTATATTTATAGAAATGCTCATCTTGTGGTGCTTCAGTAGGAGATAATCGAAATGGGTCACGTGTATCAGAAGAAAGGCGCAAAGTGTCCGAAGAGGAAGAAAGAATGACCAATGGCGGTGACGATGAAGAGAAGACGTCGGTTGTTTCACGCATCGGCTCAGTCGACAGTACTGAACAGTCGGTGAAATCAGTGTCGTCGTCTGTCGGCGCACCGGAAGCTGAGGATGAGACGATCAGAGAGGAAGACTTGGTTCTTAGCTCTATAATGAACTCAAACACAGCAAAAAGACCGCCACAAACTCCACTCGAGGCTATCTTCCAGAACGCCTTTATGGGTAACGGTGTACAACAAAAGAATGAAAAGAAGAAAACGGAAATGGATGTGGTTGATGACAAGTCTGCGATTAGTAATATTTTGGAGAAAATTTTCTCGCAGGTTGATTGGTCTTTTTAGACTTTTTAATGGTGATTCTTTCCAGAATGTTGACGTCAAGGATATTCAAAATGAAAAGAATGACACGATGGACACGTCGGACGCAATCAATGGATTCGAATCGTTTTTGAATGAGTCGGTTTTGAGCAACTTTGAGCCATCTACATCTGAAGCTGGAAAGACAAGAAAAAGAAAGAACACACCGAACAAGATGCCAAAATTGGAGAACGGAGGATATGAGTGTCCCATGGAAGGCTGCAATAAGATCTTCAAGGAAAAAGGATCTGTTCATAGGCATTTTGTTACCCATATCGGAATGAGATTCAATGTGAGTCTATGAATGAGATCTTTTGTTTATGAAAAGGTTTAGTGTGATCAGTGTAAGGCTAGTTACACACAAAAGCACGCTTTAATGCTCCATCAGAAGATTCATCAGAACCCGGATGCTTATCAATGCCGTGGATGTGGTACAAACTACACCACCCAGAACGGACTTCGCCTTCACCGACAGGTTAGTTTTGTCCTTATTTGTTTGTTTATTTTTGATTGTTTGCGTATCGTACTCTTGACACATTGCAGAGGAACCCGGCGTGTCAATCATTGAGCGAAACGACAACAATAGAGCCAAAAACAGAGCCGGCAGAAGAGCAGACTCTGCAATTGCCGACAACGATTCAGAATGAAATTGATAACCTTGTGGGATTGTCTCTCCCAGAATCGTTGTTTTCACTAGCAACGGCAACTGCAAACGCGCCTACCGAAAAGTCGCTGCTGGGAAATAACCATACTAATGTGGCAAACAAGCCAACGCTTACCTTATAGGTACAAATTGTATTTTTTGAGGGAATTACAAAACCAACTGTAGACAAATATACCCATTATTACCCTTATTATTTTGTTTTCTTGTTTGTTTATCATTATTGTTTTAGCAATCCAATCAAGTGCAATTGATATGAGTTCATTTGGTTAACCCTCTCTAATTTATTCCAATTAAGTTTACTTTTTCTGTTTAATTTATCCAGTTATTTACGTTATTAATTTATTAAAATTTTTGCGAATTCTGAATGATCCAAATTCACTTAGTAACACGCATTTAATAACACTTGAAATGCCTTTAAATATTTGCTGGGGATTTATTACTGTTTTAATTATTATTATTATTATTTTGACTTGTTGTGTTCTTAAAGAATGCTATCATTGTTTCATTAATATCATCACATTTGACTCTCAACCTCTGTTTGTGTTTCTTCTTATTAATTTTTGGTATTCGTGTTCAGTAACCTCATTTACCGTTAAGCGCATTTATGAATTATCCTATGTATCGATTTTTATTTATTATTATTATGGGACCCTTTAAGAAATTAAAATAATATTAATTAATTATTAAATATCATTCAATGTATGTTTATTGTTATTATTATTATTATTTATATTAATGTTTTAAACCTTTATTCTTAATAGTTTATATTTGTAATGGTTGGTGCTTGGTTAAGAAAATTTGCCTTATAAAGATAAAGTAATCATGATACCTGAAAATGGTTTGCATTTGTGTTGTTAAGTATTTTTTCTGGCTTGAATCGATTGATCTGAACAAAAGGAGCCATTAAGTGCTGGTTGGCCGACAGATCACAATGGTGTTGGTTGGTGTCAGTGCACGAAATTGTTGGAACAATTCCAGCAGACACGAAGGCCGCCCGTTGTGTGTATGTGTGTGTCTGTGTCGGGGCGTTTATGCGTTGAACGCACGCGTTTATCAAAGAGAACACGATCGGGATGAGATGGAAAAGAGAAAATGAATAGAAATGGTCAGAGCGCAAATTCGAAATTGATTTCAGCGGTCGATGAGCTCAAAAAGAAGTTTAAA
Organism: Caenorhabditis plicata; assembly: GCA_963931815.1. Lineage (NCBI taxonomy): Eukaryota > Metazoa > Nematoda > Chromadorea > Rhabditida > Rhabditidae > Caenorhabditis > Caenorhabditis plicata. The sequence goes on along the minus strand of OZ007492.1, from coordinate 10,135,328 downwards.
ATGAGAGCGTGGCGGCAATTGTTAGATTCTGTGACGAGCGTCCGGGGCGTTTTTATTACTGGTTTTTGCTAGCGTATATGCATATTAATCGGCAATATGTTATTTTGGTAATCTGAAATGGCAGACATCGGACGAATGGTCGACATTTTCAAGTGAAATCTAGTGAAATCGATTCAAATTTTAAAAAATGACACTGGCACACCCAATTAAACCACATGTTTACAGCTCTTTCTCATGCATTATTGGTAGTTATATAATGGCGATGATTTTGATTTTCTCTGATCTGATTATTTTAATTCATTATCTTGTATTGCCCATTTCAGAGATCGGTCGGTGCCTAATGGAAGAGCAATAAAAGAAGAGAAAATGATGGGCGGCCACACGGCCACAAACAACTTTTTCGTCATACTTGGGAAAGGCCGGCCTGCATTTTCGATCTTAAAATATGGTGTGTACGTTTGTTCCTCAACTGGATTAGTAGATATTTGAGAAATTTAGGGCCGATATTGAATGTAAAATTTGTCAAATAAATTATTTAAAACAAAACTTAAATGTTTTAAAATATTTACTTTAACATAAAATATCAGCAAATAAAAAAAATTTTATTGAACCGACACTTAAATGTTAACCTCAAAATCCGAATTAATACCTAACGCTACATCAGAAATTATCCCTCTCCACATGAAAGTTACTGAAGTAGAAAAAAGAATATACTCACGTATTTCAATTCCTCAAAAAAAAGACAATAATCACAAATTATAATTTAAATTATGAATATTAGTCCGCAAGAATATGTTGTATGATGCGCTTCTACACCGACCGCACTTTCACTACCTGATGATCTCAGGGCGTGTAATACTCAACCGAAGCATTAGGATTCAACAGTGAGAACTTGAAGATTATCACGGCGAAAAATTTATAACGAATATTATTTAGAAAGAAAGTTATATAATAATCTTACGAATAATCCATAAAAATTTAATTAACAGTATTAACTTTAAAGAAACAAAAAAAAACGACACGAAAGCCTACAATTTGTTGCTCACACCAATTATTACCTTTTATTTCGTTTTACATAATACCCACCCATTGGCCAATTAAGCAAAAATGTGAGAATTTTTAATTACGTTTAAGGAAAATTTTTTCATAATAGTTATAAAATACATATGCACTGCACTGCCACGAAGTATACAGCATGTTGCAAAAGTTCACGCACCAATTGAATTTTTAAAATGAAAACACGCCCTTTTTTTACTTAATTTTTTTGGTTCTAAAACATTTTGAGGAGCCTAAAACAAACTTAATACAATTAATAAATTATTATAAACGATTCTAAGCAAGAGAGTACATCAAATTTAATAAAGATATGCTGTAATTAAAAAAAGTTTAAATACTGGAAATTAATAATTGAAGGGCGTGTTTTCATTTTTTTTTAAATTCAATTGGTGCGTGAACTTTTGCAACATGCTGCATACTTCGTGGCAGTTCAGTGCATATGCACTCCATTGCCACGAAGTACGCACAAAATGCAAACGATCGCACGTTTCCTTCAAAAATTACAAAAAAATCCTTTTAGCTCTTTCAAAAAATTATTTATACAATTTTATGGGAATAGACAGAGCAGAAAAAGATGAATTTTTGATACCGGTTTCGTAACAGTAAACCTACACATATCCGAGAAATAATTGTTTCTTTCGTACCTTTCGGTTTTAGCTCATGTTCCGTAGTTAAAAAAATACTCAACTTCATCGTTTAACATCCTTATTTAATAACTAAAATTTTACTCATCTATATTATTGGAATTTTTGGGTCATGATGATCCTAATTAAAAAAGTATATCGCACCGCATCTGAAAATTATGAATAAATGATGGAAAATGTTCAGATTGTTCCAGAATTCGAGAAGTCAAATTCCGTTGCACGTAACATTTATAGGGAAAAGTTCCAAAGTCGCGAGATTCAGTCTCAATGAGAAAGTGAAACAAATATTCAATTTATGTTAATAATTTCTCTGTGGAAGGAGTTCAATGGCGTCGGGATTTTTGATATTTTCCTTCGTTTGTCTGGCAGCGTGCGGTTTTGCATTGTCTTGTTGAAGGAGTATCCGCTTCCGATTGATCAATGCTGGATATTTCTTGATCAAGTTGGGTGCAATAGAGGTCTGCGTCGATGGTCCGGGCATTTGGAACTAGATCGAAGGAAATTCGAAATTCCACCAAATAAGTTCTTTTTTTTTTCGGCAAGTCTCGACACGTTTTTGAGCTTGAATTTCAGTCAATGCATGAGGTACTTCTCGGCAGCGTCTCTTGACTTTCCCAAGAACGTGAAGATGCCGTACAACTGATGTTTGAGGAATATCGAGCTCGGCCGACAATCTGCGAGTACTTATTGATGGATTGGTCTCCACAGCTTCACGGATTTCTTCAGAATCCACTGTCGTATGTCGGCCTGAATGTGTCTTGTCCTCGAGATCAGAGTCGCCGTCGTTAAATCTTTCGAACCAATTTCGCGCAGTACGATCCGAGACCATATTGTCGCCTTCAACTTCGTATATCTTTTTTGCTGCTGCAGTTGCGTTGAAGCCTTGTTTCCAGTAATTTCGTAAAAGAACACGAATTTCGGATTTTTCCATGTTTCTTCTACAAGTTAAAAAATTTTAAATAAAAGATCAATTAAAAATTGTAATATATATATATTATGATAGATCTGTTCAATAGCTTCAAAAATATATATAACACAGGTATATAAAAATCTTTATTTGGTAAAAAAAAACAATTAGACAAAAAGATATAGGAAATGGAAAAAAAATTTAAAGAACTCGACCAGAATAATCAGACGAGGAGCACTCCCACTCAATACCAGGAAGGTTGAAATCTCCTCCAATAATACAATCAAAATTAGTAGATCAAAGACCCGATAATATTATAGTGCATAAGGTGTTATCTCTAATTAACCTAGAAGTAAAAGAGAAGTAAAAAAAAAATAAACAAATATCAGACAAAAAGTGCCAGAAGGGCAGAATCGGAAGAATGCGCAATCGCAAGAACATAGCTCAGAAACACCTCTGAAATCTGTTTAAAAATAATAGGAAATAGCATTTCTTTATCTTGATTAGAAAGCTTTTCCAATTAAAAGTTAACTGAAACGTATTTTGAACAGTGGTGCCAAAAGGCGGATCAACCAAAGAAGGCTGAAATGTCAAAGAAAAACTAAATTTGGATAACAATTTATGATTCAAAGAAAAATTTAAGAAAACTCTACAAGGATTATTATCAGACGAGGATAAATCCCCATCAATTCCAAGAGGATTGAAATATTTAATGAAACATTTGAATAGCAAAAAAGTTGGCGGAATGTGTAATTTGGAATTCCGCCCATCTCTTGTAACCAGACACTCTCTTTTGTTTTACTGAAAAATCTTTAGATTATTTAAAAATGGAAACTTTATTTGTTACAGTTACTTTCCAATAAACTTTATTTCATTTTGATGAATCAAAATTTGCTTGAACTTTAAACGATTCCGGAGGGAAGCGATATTTCGAAATAAATATTAGTTCTAGAAAATAATTTCCACATTTTTTTTACGCATATTAAACTATAAAAAAGTGGACAAACTTAAACAAAACTTTTATTCAAAATAATTTCCGTCATTAATAACAACAGAGTCTGGGCAACTTATGGATCCCATCATAATAGAACTTTTATGGTTTGGCTGTAGTCCATTCATCTAGCCATTTTTTGACGTCTTGATGATCTCGAAAGCGCTGCTCCGCCATGAACGATGATAATCCGACGGGGAAATTTCCGTAGAGTAAGGTAAGACTTCCCATTTTAACTCATCCAGCGTATCCTTCACCGCTTGAGCAACATGCGGCCTTGCGTTGTCATGAAGCAATATGACCTTTTCGTGTCGACCCGCTCATTCTTGTCTTTTTTCTGCGATTTCATGTCGCAACTGCATATTGTTGATGTTGATAGCGACATCAACTAGTGCTTCTTCCCGTGGAAGTTGGGTTTTGCGGTCGAAGTTGTCGGTTCATCGTCGGTTGTCGGTTACACCCACTTTTCATCGTCAGTGCGGTGTAAAAAAGACTTTCTTCCAGATACCTTCCAGTTTACATGATTTATGCAAAAATCATTTCTCAGGAAGAGCATCGCGTAAAGGAAAAAAATGCACAAAAATATATCCTCAAGCTTCACGAACTTTCAAACTTGTACACCTAATATTAATGAGAAAATTTAAATGCTTAATTTGACAAGGCTAACAATGTTTTTTGGAATAATCATTAAATCCTTCTCGGGTTTCGCTCCACGTGGCGAAGGATGGTAACTGCTCTTCAACAAAATCGCGAGATTTGGCCACCCAATGCAGGCCGAAGGAACCCTACTCCCGTTCCAGCTCCGGTAGCGGCCAATATCCGGTCCTCGGAGACCTGGTAAGGGCACCTACTATTCCTCCTAAATCAAATATAAATATAAACTGGATTGATTCAGAGCCGGAGCACTCCCTACCGAAGCGACGGTTCTCTGGGAGGTAGCCCCTCGTGTGGTGGAATGCTCCAGCAGTAAACGACGTGGTCAACTTTGACGTGATACAGTCGTTCGAGTTGGAGGGAGATTGTTTGCAACCGCTTGAGCGGTTGATTCGAACTCATAAGTAAGTGCTAATATAAATTGATAATAATTAAAAATGATTAAAAATGTCCTTTTCAAATTATGGCAAGTCGAGACCAAAATGTTTTCTTCCTCATTAGTGTGAATTTTCCAATAATTATTTAATGATGTAAATTTCATCACGTAAATTTCAATTTTACACGTAAATTTCGTTACGTGAATTTCAATTTTACGACATTCAATCACATTTTTTGTTAATTTCCGTGTGATTTTATAAAATTTAGGACTGGATAATCGGATTTTTGTAAAATCTTTGATTATGTGGATTTTATTTAGGTTCTTTTATCCAATCGTCACTTATTTGTATCATATTAAAGAGGAAAACTTTAAAATCTCATAATTCGAAAACTCTGTTTTTAATTTTTGAGATTAAAGAATTATTGATAGAGGGAACAACGGGAAAATATATGCTTGCCTTTTTAGTGGTTATTGAGCAGAGATGGGAAACGAACGAAATCTTCGTTTAAACAAAACGAAAACGAAAACGAAATTTTTTTGTTTATAACACGGTGACATAACTGCGGCTAACACGTAACAATTTTAAACAACAATAACAACAAGGAATCAAGAACATAATCAAAAAAGGTGTTATACTTCGTCGAAGTTTCCGTTTTCATCGCAATCTTCATCCGACTCCTTGTCTTCCGAACTTTCATCACGCGCAAAGTCCATCTTCTTCACCTCTAACAAAGTGTTGGCGAACGGTCACCCGGTCCTACACGGTGGATATGGAAAGGTTCGCACGTTTCTCATTCGAAAGCAGATGGTGCAAATTGCTGAAACCTCTCTCCGGTTCGGATGAGCTCGCAGGAACACAGAGGAACTTCTTAGCTTCGCGAGCCAGCAGAGGAAAGCCGCCCAATACTGCAAAACCGCTTCACTGTTGTCAGCAGCCGGGCCTGGAGGACTCAATCGCTTCTCTCTGAGATATGCGGCAATTTCAGTTCGCATCGGAGTTCCATCTTGTTCTTGAGACCAGATTTTCGCCTTGAGGGCTGTAGTAGAGCTGGTACAGTGCGTATCAGAGCTTCGCGAAGAAGAGGATAGCGTTGAACCTTGAATTTGAGTGCTTGCCACTGACATCTCTGCGGCGTGTCCTACTTCATTCCAGACATCGTCGTCGTACAGTTCCTTCCTTCCAACAAAGCGCGGATCGAAGAATGCAGCCTTGCGCAGGAGATCGCAGTCGTCGTATTCTTGCCTTCGGCCATCCACTGCGGAGACGAACGCGGATTCAACTGGCTCCCTGCAGAATGAATCAATGCGGAAGAACGGTATCAGAGCTTCAGACGAGCGGATTGAATCATCAGGCCTCAATGTGAAGTCCTCCAAAAGACGCTGCTTCTTGCAGGAAGGCTCGCCGTCAGCTTCAATTTTCTTCTCGCAGAGCTTCTTGTGGTTCAAGAAGCGGCCGGTTGACTTGTCGGGACGTTTCTTGATCTTCGTCGTTTGCAAGCCAGCTTGCCTGGTTCGTCACTTTCCCGATAATGCTGGTAAATATCGGTCCGCATTGTACACGTTTAAAAACGGCAAAACAACGAAATTTTCGCGGGAAAACTGCGTTGGAAGAAGTCTTTAGGACACTTTAACGTCATTCCGTGCGGGACCGAACTTCAATTCGTTTTTCGCTTCGTTTTCGTTTTCTTCTTTCGTTTAAACGAAAACGAAAACGAACACGAAAACGAAATTTTCGTTTAAACGAAACGAAAAAACGAAAACGACATCTCTGTTATTGAGTGTTGATTGAGTGTGATGATGGGTGAGTTGTTGATGTAGTGTAGTGTTGGTTTAGGGCTTTCCGATATTACCTCACACTTGGGTAATTAAGCATTTATTATAAAAAGAAATAATATAAAATATAAAATAACACAATGAATTAAACTGAAGGCAACTATAGTGTTACAATCGCTTATATACTAAACATTAAATGGTCCGCATATTATTATAATTTACAATGAAAATATCAAAACATATCATAGATTACAACAATAAGATAAATTAATTAGACCAAGCCGCTAAATTGTTCATATTCAAATTTTCGCAATTGTATTCTAGGACACATGCTCTTAAAATAAATCAATATCTTTAAATTAGATTCTTTTTTAAGCAAAGTTATATTATATTATTAAGTTTAAAGTTACAATAGGAGATACAGTATTCCTCAATTACAGTAACCACGTCATGTTGCATTTCAAAAAAATCAGAATTTAACGAGGACTCTGATAATCAGACAAATTCATTCTTGTCGAAACAAAGGCCAAATTCAGCGTTTCGCTTGAACAAAAAACCGTTCCACAACCAAAGTTCCTCTTCGAGAAATACTCAGTCTCCATGCGAAAATCACGCCAAGATGAATGGCACCCATCACATCCATCAAGGCTGGAATTTTCTCGTCCAAAAACATCACCCCAATTTTAAAAAATTAGAATTTTAAGCGTGTTATTGTTATGTTATTAGAGTCATACCGTTCTCCAGTCCGTAAGTTCTGCCTGTTCTGCCTTACTGAGTTCTGAGCATTATATTGATGAAAGATCAATTTCATGACTCGAAAACGTTTTAGAATCGAGAGCAAGTTCTTTCTTAAGACATTCTGATATTCCGAAAATTTCATTCTTGTCCAGTTTCGTTTGAACCTAAATATTGACCGTTCCATCACAAAATTTCCTCTACGAGAGAGTCATACCGTTCTTCAGTTTGTTCTGTCTTCCGAATTCAACCCATCGGAGCTCAACTTGTACGATCATTCATGATGTAAATTTTATGATTTTGCGTATAATATGATTCGCTCTTTTATTGTCCGCTGAATGGTGTACTTAGATGCCGTAGCAACGTTAGCAACGTTCTCCCCCACCTACTCCCCTTCTTATTAGCGACCCGAAGAGTAGACTCCCGATACTCCCGATAAATGGCTTACCTGACGGACACTACCGAGAACACAGAACACTTAGCTCTTTAATAAACTTTATTCGACTCCACATAAGAATACAATAGATGAATATAGTTAGTTATGGAGCTAGAATAGGAGCTAACATCTCACCCACGGTCGGGGCGCTTCTCCCAAATGGAAACGACCTTCGCGTAGCCCTGTCGAGTGAGCAACTGACTGTTCTTATGATCCGTGGAGGCGGAATCGTGTCTTTATGTTCCGTGCTTCTCTTTTCATAGTTTGAAGGATCCTTCAGGTAAATTGAAATGACACACCCCGTTCGAACAAGTTACGTGTATATATTTTTCACGGAAACTCGTAATTCATTCAGAAGAGAGATCTGAGCTTGTTCAACTGAGCTGAGAAGCTTGACGTGTTGATTAATATTAATCGCCAGCGGTTAACAGCACCATTCGAACCATCTTTTAGAAAATTTAATATTTTATTTTAAAGTTATCGTCCGATTTGCGGGGATTTCGTATAGTTATGACGCACAGTTTATATCAAAAATGGAATATTGGTCAGATTTGTAATTTAATGGCATTGCTAGCATATACAGTACCAGTCAAAAGATTGTAAACGCTGGGTTTTTCGAGCATAACTGGTTTTCGAGAGCAGTTATTGAGCTGGAACTTTTACCAGTTGTTTCTGAAAGCGTTAGAAAGTTTATGGACAAGTTACATACGAAAATAAGAAAAAATAAAATTTTTAAGTGAAAATTGATTTTTCGAAAAAATCAAATTTCGACCTTAATTTTTCAAAAAATCATAATTTCCAAAAAACACGTTTATTCAACACATAACATATAAAAACTAACAAATTGGGTCTAATACTTTGTTTCGAAGCCACGAGAGTCAATGACAACCTGGTATCTGCTCTTCATGGAGTAAAGCAAAGTGTCGATTACTGACAGTGGGATCTTCTTCCATTCGTCTACCAGTTGCTGATACTTCTCTTCCGAATTTTTCGCTTTTTTTCCTGCCAATCGCCTCTTCATCTCTTCCCATAATATCTCAATTGGATTCATGACAGGGGACTGGCTGGGCCAGTGCATAACACGAAGTCTGCGGCCCGAGAACCAATAGTGAACTCCATAATATCTGAGAAAATTGAAAACTATTTTACCTTTACAAACTTGGAAGTGTGTTTTGGATCACTGTCCTGTTGGAAAATAATCCCACGACCCATGGCTTTGTAATGTGGCAGCATTTTGGATTCTAGGTTATCCTTGTAGACGTGGAGATCCATGATGGTTGTGATGCGATGAATTGAACCCATGCCTTTTCGGGAAAAGTAACCCAAAACCATAGAACTTCCTCCACCGTGCTTAACGTTGGGTTACTGGTATCTGGGACCATATCGGGAGTCAACTGGACGCAGTATCCATTGAATTCCGTGAGCAGGAACTTGCTTTTGTCCGACCATAAAATTTGGTTCCAATCTTGACGAGTCCAATTCAGGTTCTCCTTCGCCCAGACAACTCTGTCTTTTCTGTTCTTCTCCGAAATGAAAGGCTTCTTTACTGGACGTCTTTCCATGATTCCAGCTGCTCTCAAACGATATTGGACGGTCGAGGTCGATTGGGAATCCGGACAATTCATGAAAACGTCTCTTCCAATCGCACGCGCCGTCAGCCTGGGATTGCTTCTGGAGACGCGCACGATGTTATAGTGACACGTGGACGGCCAATGTGAAACTTAACTGGTTGACATGCTTGGCTTTTCCAACGTCTCAAAAATCTACAGATGCACGGTTTTCCTACGCCAAACTGAGAAGCAAGAACTCCCAGAGATACACCAAGTTGGTGTCCCCGAAAAATGGCTTTTTGCTCCTCCATCGTCAAGTTACGATTTTACCAGCTCTAGGCATACCTGAAAACTGAAAGCTACAAAAAACACGGGTAACATTGATAATTTAAAAAAAAATAAGTTTGCAAAATATGCAAAAAACCCATTTTTCGAAAAAGTCGCAAAATCTGCAGAAGTGCGTCAGAGTGTTTGCGTAGGGTTTGTTTACTGTTTCAAACTGCCTCTGTAGTGACAAAAAAATCATGGCAATCGGTTAGGTATTCGTAGAGTTATGATCGAAAAACCCCGCGTTTATAACCTTTGACCGGTTCTGTATAATTCGTGAACAATAACAAAATGTTAGTCTTAAGCATTTAAATTTTTGTGAATACGTTATTTGATCAAAATTTTCGAATAAATAAATAATTACCCGAAAATATTTTTATTGGGTTGAGGAATAAGTTCGTAGAATTTTGTATTATCTTTTGTTTCAAAACAACAAGAAAATTACAGCTCGACATCTCGTTCGCCATCGAGAAACACGCGGTCATAAAAAAAATTGTACCGAATCGTCACGGGGGACGAAAAGTGGTGCCTGTACGTCAATCTGAAGCAAAGAAAGGAGTGGCTGGCTCTAGGAGGTACGCTCAAGCAAGATCTTCATCTAAAAAAGACCATGATCTGCACAAGTCGTCAAAACCGCCCTCCAAGAGCTCGGATGGGAGGTTCTTCAGCATCCACCGTACTCGCGAGACCTTGCGCCATCCGATTATCACCTTTTCCGCTCTCTGTCAAACCAAATGAGAGGTGTTATATTTGAGGATCTTAAAAACTGGCTCAATAACTTCTTCGACACCGGACCGGGCGATTTTTGGCGGAACGGCAACAGCAAATTGATCGAGAAGTGCGAGGAAGTCGTAAACAGTAACGGCAAATACAAAATTGATATTAATTTATTATTATAATTACTGTTTTTGTTCTAATAAATCTTTCTGAAAAAAACTCTTCGAACTTATTCCTCAACCCTATATAATTATTAGTGTTTAATCTTAAAATCACATATATATCATATCGAAATATAGTTAATTAATAATTCATTTTCAACATTTAATTCATTTTTATCAAATTACATTGGAGTGCAAAAATAAACATACATTTATTATCTATTGTCCTTTTCAGAGATCGGTGCCTAATGGAAGAACAAAAAAAATAAGAAAAAACTGATAGCCTTGTTTGGACGGCCACACGGCCAGAAAGGACTTTTTCGTCTATTCCTCTTCAATGTGTGCTGTCCATTTTTTTTACAGCACACCTTGATGAGAGACAAAATAGTGGCCGTCCAAACGAGAACTTAATTCCATCCTAACTTTTTTCCCTCTTCCATTAGGCACCAATCTCTGAAAAGAAGAATAGTTGCATAAACTAAGAGCCATTAATCTACGATTTCTGTATTGTACCGGCACGTGAACCTAATAAAACGAGCACAGAAAATCGTGCTCAAATCGAATGTTTTGTGATGATTTTAAAATTTTAGAGAACTTCAGAAATAGCTGACAAACTGGCGTAGACAATTCTTTGTGAAAGACAGGACTAACAATAAGAAAATCATCATCATATCCATTTGGCGGGCACCGAATAATTGAAATTGTGTTTACTGTGTGTTGCGGAGTTGACGACAGTTGATGAATAATAGCTTTATTATACAGATACAAGAGATAAGGAACATCCTTGATATTAACTGGGTGGCCACATATTTATAGTAAATATCCGGGTCACGCGTGACGTTCTATTATTTGTTGCATTAAAAATTATGCTACAACGTCTCCCCTTGTTATAAGGAAAGAACTAACGGACAACAATACCAGTACAATAATCAATTATATAAATATCGGCGTCGTCTGAGGTCCATTTGTTGATGAGTGACTGGCTTCGGAATGCGGCTCTATCTTCTCAGCTGGCGGCGTTCAATGTTTGGCATTGTTGACGGTAACGACGGCAGTGTTGTTGTCCTTGTGCTCGGCAGTTCAAATAGGTCCAATAGGATTCTACTAGAATGGTTCGGCTCATCCTCTTGTCGATGCCTCAGTTAGTTGCCGTGACGCGTCCAAAATGTTCCATTGGTAGTCTTCACTTGATATAATTGGGGGGTACATTCCTCTATAGCCTCTAATGTGGACTAATTCGTTGGCATCAAACGTTCTTCTTCTCGCTCCATGCCTGATGTTCGGCTGTCTCTCCATATTCTCATTTCGGCTTTCCTTTCCCTTTGCTTTGAGCACTTGTGGAAACTCCGTGTTGAGGGTCTCCTTTATATGATTTCGCATTGTATTTACTGTCTCTCTGCTGACAGCGTTGATCTCCGTAGCTGGTGAATCGAGTAGAGCGTCGATAAGGGATTCGTCCTTGGCAATCCAGTCCATGCCCAGCAACAATGATGTTTCTGCAACTTGGCAGCTCTCTACGTGCGAATGACCGTTGAGAGTAAACTTGCAATCAAACTCTCCTTTCACGACGATTTTCTGATTCCTAATCGTTCGCAGCTCCAAACTCGGCTTCTTTAGTGGTGGGCGGTTTATGCGTGCCCAATCTGCAGCGCTTAGTAGTGTTGCTTCTGCTCCTGTGTCTAGTAGCATCTTCACAGGGTGTCCATTGATAATCACGTTACGATATATCTTCCGCAATCTAGTTGTTCTGGCTCTTCTGATAATTACTGCGTTCATGCGGTGTCTGTTTCTTCTTGGTCGATCTCTGTTGTTCCGAGATTTCCCGCAACAACTGGCGATTAGGACACTGGAACACAAGCACACGCAACTGAGAAGCGATAGACACTAGAGCCGTACGGAAGATGTTGGAAAGCCATGAGCAAGCTACCATGCTCATGCAAGAACGGATGATGAGAGAAGCGGAGGAAAATCGCAACTTCATGAAGGAAATGATGAGCAGGATGATGGAATTAGCCTCATCACAACAAGAGGCGAACACAGGTAAGCATAATGGATCCGACCCGACACTAATTAAATCTATTTCGTAGCGAATTCCGACGTTCTCGTACGATCCGTCAACTCCGCGACAACTGGCGATCTCATCCTGATCGCCAGTTGTTGCGGAGTTGACGACAGTTGATGAATAACAGGTACAAGTGATAAGGAATATGATTAATATTAACTGGTTGGCCACATATTTATAGTAAATATCCGGGTCACGCGTGACGTTCTATTATTTGTTGCATTAAGAATTATGCTACAACACTGTGCAAAAAAACCTGCAACTTTTCTAAAATTCAAGTTGATCTGTATTTCTCTTGTTATTTTAGAATATCTCTTGTAATTCTGCTAGAATTTCTTGTCTTCAAATAACTTTATATTTAACCATTAATCATATCATCGGAAAATTTTTCTGCCGTTCAAGTTCCCTATTTGAAGATCGAACTTTTACTTTTCATCACCGAAGTTTGTTTTGACTTTCCCATACTGTTTTATATCATATATATATTTATTATTATTGTTGTTGTTGTTGTTGATGAGTGAATTCATCCAATTTCACTGTTCGACCTAATTTGCAGTTCGACTTTGACTGATGTGTCAAGCCGAATCATGTTGTATGAATGGTTGTTTATCATGCTTTGACAAAAATGAAGCTCCATAAAAACACATGTTATCGTTAAATAGTTTATCACCGGTTTCCGGTCATTTAAAATGATTTCATGTAAATACAACTAATATAGTCAATAGTTAATAGTTCTCTTTGGGGATATTTAACAGTCATAACTTCTAGATAGGCACAGTAATAATAATAATAATAATAACGAGATCAATGAGAATATATGTTTGGCGGTGCTCAGTTTCGAATAAATAGAGAATAATGGGGGGCAACAAAAACTAACCATATCGACTAACCAGGTAAGTGAATCATATATTGAGGCAATACACGTACGATGCAAATAATAATAATAATATGTGCGGAATAAATTAATGGCGTGATGGGCGAATAAATATGGGCGCATATAAATAATCTCGTCGTATGTACAAAAATGATGATATTTTGAGATTTTGGTGGTTTTCTAGAGGCGTCATTCTCCTAAATCGTTTTTTCGTTTCTACATCATGGCCATGGCCAGTAAGGTTTGGTGAGCATGATCTGCTTGTTGCGCTGTGTTTTTGTGTCTTCGTCGGAGGCGAATTTTAAGCTTCGCCGATGGTGTTTGTGGCGGATGTGGTGCTGAAATTTTGTATTTTATTTGATGATAAGATTCATTTTGAACGCTTTGAAATGAAAGCTCAGAATATTTTCTAGTTCAATTTTAAGGGTTTTAAATACTTTAAGAAATGTTTAGTAAACTAGAGTAGAAACTCATTTGTCATTACTACGTGCAAATTCAAAAATCACGCTTAAACATTCGAAAAATATAGTTTTTAGATATTTTGAGACACGTTTATTAAATTTGCGTAAAAACTAATTTGTTATTATCACGTGGAAGTTCAATAATCAAGCTTAAAATTTGAGAAATGTAGTTTTTAGATGTTTTAAGAAAAGTTTATTAAATTAGAGTAGAAACCCATTTGTCATTACTACGTGTAAAAAAATTACGGTAAAAAATGTATTCCACCTGAAGAAGTTTAAACCGAGACTCATTTAGACCACCCATATTAAATATAACGGCGTTTCTTGTGTAGTTTTGGATAGATTATAATATATATATATATATATATATATATGATAAACACAAAACCAAACTAGAATATTCAAAAGGCTTACTAAAATATGATCTAAAATTTTGTAAAATCGAACATTACAATAAGCGATGTATATGTTCATGACCATCGGGAAGTTCTAGTTGAATCCTTCAAAATTGAATTTTTGTTGAATCAGGGAACCTTCTAAGTTCTCGGTAAGAGGAATCCTCAAAGGCTAAAACGGTAAGCCGTACTAATAAAGACTTTACCGTATTTTAAAATGCCCAAGAATGATATTTGTTTCGATTATGTGCCAAATATTCTCTAAAAAATGCCCAAGACGATTCTCTAAATTTGTAAAAGTGTCGAGTTGTACATATGTAAGTAACCCGTTAATTTACTACATTTCTCCCAAACTGCACCCCAAATTGAATGGTTAATTTGGGGGCTCAGAAATGACCCGCATTCGGCAAGAAGCGGATATTTTTAGATAGTTCAAGACTGAATAGAGAAAATGACGTATCTAGTTATGAAAATAATACGTGTAAATTAGAAAGACACGTTTAAATATTGACAAAATATTAATTTCGATTTTTTGTGAAACTGTATTCAAATCTCTCATATTGCGTTTTTTGATGAAAAAGTTGAAAGCTAGCTGATTTCCGCAAATTGACTGAAATCTTAAACATGAGAACCTGAGTATATTTATTTTAATATATCGTTTATGGATAAGTTAATAATGGAAATATTCCATTTTATATATACAGAAACGGTTACCTTCACGGTTGATACGGGCTAATCAAGTAATCAAGTAAAGTTTAATTTAAAATAGAAGTAGACGCTCTTAATAGAAGCTCTTATGGTTTCCTAATTACAGTACCAGTCAAAAGGTTGTAAACGCGGGGTTTTTCGAGCATAACTCTACAAATAATTTATTTTATTTATTCTTATTTTTGTATGGCACTTGTCCACAAATTTTCTAACGCTTTCAGAAACAACTGGTAAAAATTTCGGCTCAATAACTGCTCTCGAAAACCAGTTATGGTCGAAAAACCCAGCTTTTACAACCTTTTGACCGGTACTGTAGCACGACAAATGAATTCTTCAAAAATTTATTCAGTAAGAAATACTTTAAGGAATGCCTGAGAAATTGGCGTACCAAATAGTTTTTAACTTCCACGTCAAAATTAATATAGACTATTTCAAATTTTTGGCGACTCATTGTAAAAATCTGCGCGTTGCGACAATTATAACAATAGAGAGTTGTCTTTTATGCCTCTCTAATCTTATTGCGCAGCGGTTCGCAACGCGCTGCAAAAAATTGAAATAGCCTATAAAACGCGTTTAAATCTAGAAAAAACTTAATTTTCATTTAGCATTCTTGCAGGGTTAAGTGGATAGATAGAGCCTCTCTAAAGAAAAATAATAAGAGTATTCAAATAAATCGGTATATTTTTATTTTGGTTAACCACCAATGAATGAATTAATAATTTACGAAAAATTCACCTGGGAATTTTTCGTGGTTAAATTCTACGAATCCAATATTGAAATTGCTAATCACCTAGAAGCTTTTTTTAACTTTCAACGTCGAGAAATACTTTCAAAATAACTTTTAAACTATTTTGCCAAATATGCTTAAAGTTTATCATTGAGCACGATTGATAGAAACTTTGTAAATTTTAAAAAATAATTAAAACTCTCGGGAACACTGTCAACAAGCCAATTTGAATAGTACAGTCTGTTAAACAATAACATATAACAACACAAAAAATTTATTTATATAGCACCCCAACTTGTATGGTGAAGAGAGACCCCAGTAAGTGCTCAAATAAAACTGTTTAGAAAGACATTCATACTTTTAAATAGTTTAAGACGAGTTTAATTAAATTGTAATAAAATTTTTTGTTGTAAAGACCTAAAAATTTCCACATACGTTTAAAAGTCGTCAAATCACTATTTCGATTTGGCGTGATATAGTTTAAGGTATTAAAGGTATAAAATGTATCCTTCGAAGTTTTATGTCTCATAATGAAAGCGTGAAAAATAGACTACAAATTAGTAAATTCGAGTATTCAAATTGGCGTGCGTTAAATTACGATTATAAAATAAGTACGTCGTGAAAATTCGACACATGAAAATTATTTTTCTTACATTATTTGTCTCGCTAATATTATCCAAATAATGTGTAGGATCACGTTAAATGTGCAGTAAATTTACCCGAACATGTCGATTTTACGTGATTTAATAACTTTTAAAGAATTTTGGCATAACATTTCCAGACTAGTGTATCACTGATGACTTGAGTTAAGCTCGAAAATTTGATTTATGAAATGACAATAATACGAATATTTTCGTTAATTGATAGGAGCACTCCACTGTCCCGATCACTGTGAATATTGCAAAAAAGTGTGGACAAATTGCAAAACCACGCCCTTCACATTTTATTTGGATTCTTTTGAACCTTGAAACAAATTAAACGCAGGTAATCAATAATTATAAAAACAAATTGAATCAAATTTGAAGAAGTTACGATTTTAAAAGTATAATGGATTTGAATAAAAAGTGAATGACGTGGTTTTGCAATTTGTCCGCACTTTTTTGCAATATTCAGTGGAGTGTAGGAGTTTTTGCAATTTTTAAAAAGCGAGCGCAAAAAAGTCATTTAAATCTAAAATTTCAATCTTCAGATATATTTTAACGAAATTCTTTGAAATTCACGTTATAAGTAGTTTTAACTTTTCACGTGGAAAATAATTAAATGCAATTGAATTTTTCTAAATAATCCTTCGCAATTTTCCTGCTATTTTTTTTTGGATTATTTTGTTTTTTATTCTTGTAAAGAAGTTTTTGATATTCAGAAAAAAAATGGCAAAAAGAAGCCTAAGAGAGGAAGTTGATAAAATTAACTCTTCTGTATAGTTCAATTCCACAAATGAGATTAATTAATAAATAAAAAAATCCATGGATTACTGAGAATCCCCAACATCATATTGCACGTGTACGTGTATTTAGCGTGGTTTAATTAAGTTAATTATAAGCTTCAATTATAGAAATTACTTTAATTTCAATTCTCAATTTAAATTCTTGGACAGAAGAAGAATCAAAGAACTCATGCTAGTATGTGTGCGGTGCATTCTGAAGAAGGACAGAGGCACGCCAACTTGTATGGTATTAGCATGAGCTTAGTAAACATGCTCAATCTTAAGTTTTTGGAAAGATATTAATAATTTTATATATTTTAAGACAAGCTTAATTAAATTGTATTAAAAACTTATTTGATAAAAAGACGCAAAATTTTTCACACGTTTGATAATCGAAAAGTCGTAATTTCCATTTGACTAGAATTTTGTGCAGACTCGATATGTTTTTGTGCCGGATGCGACGATTTTGACATAGCGGATAGGAAGAAGATAAAATGGGCTGACCGTAGTGTAAAATCATGTGACCCTCAATGTGGCGGTAGAAGAAATGGAACGCTGAAGGAGCGCTGGGCGGACTCGATTCCTTAATGGGTGTCCGATTATGAGACCTTCACAAGCCGAAAATATGGAAGAAGAAGAATAGGAATCCTTGACAAGAAAGTGGCAATGGCGAGGCAGAGCCGAGAGAGATGGAGAGAGATAGTCCGCAACCTTCACGGTTGATACTAGCCCGTACTATCAAGTAATCAAGTAAAGTTTAATTTAAAATAGAAGTAGAAGCTCTTAATAGAAGCTCAAAGGTTGTAAGCGCGGGGTTTTTCGAGCATAACTCTACGAATACTTTATTTTGTTTTTTCTTATTTTCGTCTAACGCTTTCAGAAACAACTGGTAAAAATTTCGGCTCAATAACTGCTCTCGAAAACCAGTTATGCTCGAAAAACCCAGCGTTTACAACCTTTTGACCGGGCACTGTATATATAATTCAGAATATAATGTATGTAAATGACGATTTTCATAATTCTAAACGAATTTTATTAAAATCCACGTGAAGGTTAAGAAATATTTTTACGCAATCCTCTGTCTTAAAACTTCTCCTCGACATTAGATTTTTGACGATATCTTAAGTTTAAATAACTTTTCTGAGAATCTGATTTTACCAATCTGGTGTGAGATAAAAGAAATAAATATGCACGCCAACTGAGGCCGTATCCGATAAACTTTATGTTAAATGTAAAATAAAATCGTAGGCCGTATGCAAGAAAGTATTTATCCGTTAAATGCTAATAGAAAATCATTGATAAATTAACTTTTCCAGTAAATTATATACGTTTTTTATTAATTTTGTGAGCACCACAATAATCGTTTATCAATGATTTTCCATCTTCGTTTAACGGATAAATAATTTCTTGCATACGGCCTCGAATTTAATAAATAGACGATTAACAATTAAATTAAAATGAACAATGTCGTTAAATAAATAAAAGTTAGTAGTAAAGTAATAATAATAAAGTTATTGTTCATTTCAGAGATCGATGCCTAATGGAAGAGCAAAAAGGTCTTGTCTAGACAGCCACACGGCCATTAAGGCCATCGAATCTTTTTTCGATGGCCTTAGTGGGACCTTTTCTCCGCCCCTAATTTTTTGCTCTTCCATTAGGCATCGATCTCTGAAATGAATAATAAATAAAATTTATTGCATACACGTTTTTGTTTTAACATTTGATTTAACAAATGATTTAATTGTTAAATACCTTCTTGCATATGGCCTCTGGTATGATAATAAAATAAGCTCAGTAAACGATGTCAAATCTAACTTTTTGGTATGATGTTTCTATTTGAAATATTTGAAGCGAAATTGTTGATAAAAATGTTTTCTCAAAACGACGTGAAAAGTTTAAGAGACGTTTAAAAATCGGAAAATCACTATATCAACACTGCAGAATGGATTAAACCTTCCAAAATATCATAAAATGATATTCCTATAGAATATGAATAATTAATCTGATTGTCCCTTATTTTTAGACGAACGACTTGCGAATTTTTAAAAAAAAACTTTGTGCATATTATGTTGTAGAGATCATATGAAAAAAAATCGAGAAAGTGATAAAGAAATTTAATCAGTTGATAAGAAAACTAGGTTTATTTAAAAATGTTATCATAATTATAATTAATATGATTTGAGATGTGCGATGTATTGGTTTTTTGGAATTTTGTCTCACATCAAATCATACCTCGTCTGGCACTATATCGGAATGTTAAGGAAAATTTACTGCACAATATCATTAAAACAAGCTCTCACAATATACCCGCTTTATGAATATTCAAGTTTTTGTATGAATGCAAAGTGTTTTCTGATTATAGGGTTTCAAAAATAAAATTTTTTATTATTTAAATTGTCACTATTTTCGTCGAACTTTTCCAAAAGCACGCCAACTGGTATGGTCATAAAATAAGCTCAGAAAATGTGCTCAAAACTAACTTTTCAGGAAGATATTAACATTTTTAGATAGTTTAAGAAAGGCCTAGTTAATTTGACAAAATCAATGCTCTATTGAAAAGACGTAACAAATTTGAGACACGCTTAAAAAATGGAAAATTGTAATTTCCAGTTGGCGTGCAAAAGTATCTTTTAGTGTTATCAAGTTATAAAGGAATTGATAATTTCACTTTTAATTTATTAAAAAATAAAAATTTCCAATCGGAACTAGATTGAACTAGATTTTCTTGAAGAAATATAACAGAAATAATGAATTAAAGAGAAAATGTTGGAAATGTTGAAAATGACGTGAAAAATCGAGAATGTCATGAAATCTAGGAAAAGCGGTAATTGCTCCCGTCGGAAAATAAAATGCATTTCCGCAGAAAATCACGGATTATTACACAATCTCATTTTAAATTCGATTCTTTTACCTTTTATTAAAAAAGCTAAAGATCTGTGAATCAAATTCTTTACCAGGTATGAGCTACGTATCACTCAATGGACTAATTAATTAATCCGTTTAAGTTTGAGGAAGAATTGTAAATTAAATGGTGCGCTCCAAATGGAAATGAGCTTTTTCTAATTATTAAATGTATAATACATGTTTTCACGTAAACTTGTCACGCACATTCTAACTTTAAAGAATACTGCTTCTCTGAACGCATAGATATATTTTAGTATGTTTTCTGAGCTTTCAATTCCAACGCTCAATTTGGCGTGGATGGTGCAATATTCCGTGATGCATTTTATTTTACGTCAGGAGAGATTTCCGGTTTTCCTAGTTTTAATAACATCCCAAAATCGATTATATATGCGACTATTTATAGGATTTGTTGTCCATAGAAATATAAAATACATTAAATATCAAAAATATACATTGTCACGCCATATGGAATACTTTAACAGCGAGCCCCAGAATATATTCTTACGCATGCCAAATGGAACTGAAGATTTTGTCAATATATAAACCTGTGTTACTAATTCAGAAGTATTATTTTCACATAACCTTTCACGTCATTGTTACTAACCCGTCTTACATTATCTAAAAACATGCGTTTCTTATTGAAATATGCAGTATGAGCATCTTTTCCGAGCGCCCAAATAAACCATTCAATTTGGGGTGCTCACGTTTAATATTTTGACAAGAATTTGAAATCTGTGGATAGTTTACGACTAGTTGGTCCAACGGACATGAAAATTGAAACCCTGTTTACACGTAGAAGTAAGCCAGATTCATTAAAATACTGAAAAATGTTCATTTTCATTTGGCGTGCATTGCAAAACAAAGATTTATTGATACTCTACTGTTTTGGTCTCGTTCTTCCAAAGTGATAGAGTTGACGATTTAATTATTAATTAGTTTATTACCTTTCAATTTTTGTTTCATATTGTTTAATTTTATTTACCACTAGGACACGCCAATTGGAAAGTTAATAAACTAAAATTTTGTAAAGATTTTAATATATTTAGAGAGTTAAAGAAAAAGCTGACCAATTGGCGTAGATAATATCCATTTAAAGTAAACGTGAAAGTTTCAAGATCAGCGTAAATATTGGAAATTCGTTATTTCCATTTGGCGTGCTAGGAAGACAAATACAGAAGAGTTTCATTTACCTTTAAGCCTAAAATATCAATAAATCATACATACTTTGATATTTTACTTCCTCAAAAAATGTGAGAAATTTTCTAGTCAAACTAGATTTTTTTTTGTTATTCACCAAAATAGAATTTAAGCAATATAAATTGTAAATGGTAAGATAGGGAATAAAATATGATGAAAATATGACTCCGCCAGAAGTCGGTCGCTCAAATATCAATAATTATATACATAAATAACAATAATATAGACTAATTTGCTTCAGATAATATCAGCTGACACTTCTTTAAAACTTGAAATAAAATTTTGCGCATCCTTTCTTAGATAGAACAAATCAAATTTTAAGTTTATATATGAGCATGATAATCTAGTGCAATATAATTGGTCGCCAATTTACGTATAGTCGAATAAGAAGAGTTTTTCAAATTTCAATATCTTCTAGAATTACTCATGAAAATGTACACATTTAAACATTTTTGGGACTTGTTGATATTTGGGAAGCAATTAAAAATCGAACTTTAGGCTTTTCTATTTATTGCGTAAAATAAAATCCATCTGAGTACTTTGTGCATATATAATTGTATTAATTTTAAATAGAATAGGATAAAATTGTAAACAAATAACTTGATTAGGAAATTAACATAAGTAATGGTTATAGATTTTAGAGCTTAAGTTAAAGCTTTAAAAATATTTAATCAGGAAAGTAATTGAACAAAAAACAAAATAGCGCAGCCGAGGAAAGAACTTTCATAGATTCTATTCAAACACCACATCACTACCACTCGGCCATCAAACCACATTTTAATATGTAAATTAGATTGTATTCATTTTAGATTAGATCACTTAATATTCAAATTTCATGATTGGTCGTGATATTACGACAAGATTTTGAACTTTTGCAATTTATTTCACGCAATAACTAAAAAACCCTAAAGTTCGGGTTTTAATTGTACAATTATAACGAGCACTCCAATTTGTACTCGAATTGTCACGTTTTAACGTAGACGCGTAAGGCTTCTAATGATAAATTTTGTGAGTTAATACCTTAAACTAAATAAATAAATTTTATTACGTCTAATTGTATAGCTTTGAACATATTCAAATTGGCGTGTAACGTGTAGATTAAAATTGGTTAATACTAAATTGTGTTTTAGCAATAGAAGAGAAAATATTCCTACCTTATGATGATGGTGACGGGAATGGGGTCGATCAACATAATCATCATTTTCAATGACTGGATAGCTCAGTGTGCCAGCTATCAGCACCAACAGGAAAATCATCAATATGAACCGCATCCTAAAACCAAAATCGAATCAAATTATCACGGGAAAAGTTGATAATAATCCCAATTCTTCATCAACATTTTTTATTCCACTAGTGTTCTAGTTAAAGGACACTCGGCGTTTCTGTGTGTGTGATTTTTTCGCAACAGTTCTCCTTATCACCGACATTAAATTTTAGGTTAAAATAACTTACCAATTAGATGATGATGATGACATGACTCGTATGACAAGCTGAATTGGTTCCTAAAACGGTTTGCAAATTAATCCACGATGGATGAATGATTGATAAGGGCAATCTTGCTGAAAACAAGAAATTTATTAGAGATTGACGATACAGACAGTGTCTCGTTTTAAAAAATAAATGGCGTATTTAAAAAAGAGAGATGTTTGGCTTTCACTTTCTGATCGGAATAAAAAATGGAGCAGCTTGAGATAGATTAAGAATGCGGTCAATCGATTCAAGTTGCGGCGACCGCGTCATAATTAATAATTATTAATTAAGCATAACAAAATGCGGCAGTAAATTCAAAACGGCCTCAAATTTATATGAAGGAGGTTGTTGCGTAAAATCATCCACCATCCTCCCTTCTTTTCACTTTTATTAATCACTCTCCTCCCCCAGGCTAATCAAGTAACAGCGGAGATATCATAAAGCAACTTTTAAGCAATATTGTACGATTGATTTCAGATCAACACTCCACCCACTTACTTACAATTTTAGTTTGTTTGTGTTTATGAAATAAACATAAACAACTTTAAATCAACAACAACAACAACAACAAAACAGGTCAAAGGTGAAAGGAAGGTGGACGATAAAGCTCAGAGCTGTTACGGTAATAAAGCAAGCAAGAAAAATTATTGGTGGAGGAGATATTGGAGAAAAACAAGAAGAAATCAATTGAAAGTGAAGCCTGGAAAGTGAAACGGTCTAGGAAGTGAAAATGGATGCCATCAATCAGAGGTGAATCCCCAAGCAAGATGTGTAACGGTGGCATAATCGAAAGCAACGAAAAACAAGCCTTGAGTGAAAGTTTGCCATTTTTTATGGCTGCCTGATGATGATGACGATGATTATGGCTTGTTATCATCATACACTTAATTATTATCACCTATCCAGAGGGGAATGATGACGAGGAATCGGAAACCTGAATCAAATCGTCGTCAAGGTCAAGCGCGCCGAGCAATGGCAACTAGCCTTCATTATATATACATATATGTATATGCAAATATATGAGACGGGACCATGGTTCGATTTGACTATCAGTTATTCTGCCAAAAATGTTCTATTAATAGTATGGCAGAGCAGAGCATTATCAGCAAAAATTTTTATATGGTGCATAGTAAAGATGTGCACGAACAGGTTTTGCTGCCTAGTTTAATAAGCAAGGCGTTTGCCTGTCTTCTGGTTTTGTTTGTTTGTTTATTGGTATTTGTTACAGTCAGAGATTTGCGTTTTTTCGTGAAGATAAATTGGGTAAAAACTTGAAATGATTAGTGGCAGATGATTTACACTGCGCCCCCCTAACTGATGATGGCTGATTTTCACTTTTATGATGTTGCAATTATTTAATTATTGCCTGGAATGTTGTTTGGTTTGATCAGGCTCACTATTAACCCTTAAAATGATTAGATACACAAAATTCGATAAAGAAGAAGAAAAGAATAATAAGAAGACACGCCAAAACACGCCAAATGAATTCGTAAAAGCACAAGCTCAGAAATGAAATTTAAAGTTCCGGAAATATTTTAAGAGAAGCCTGTAATATTCCCGTAAAAATTAGTTGTTAAATTTCCGGTAGAATTTTAATAAAATGCGTTTAAAATGTGCAAAATCATCGTCACTTTCATTTGGTGTGCAGTGGAAGCGAAAAATCAAATTTTACTATAAATCAATTTAAATTGACGATTTTATAATTTTTGAATATATACACTAGCTGACAAAAGTTTTGTCACACACGTTTTTTCGGGTTTAACTTTTTTGTGACTTGACCAAATTGGCTTATTTTTTGATATTTTATGCGAATCAGTGTTTAAAATGTTAGAGTAGCAAAATTTGGTTTAAATTACCATGGCAATTTCGGTACCACGCATTCCGTTTTCCCTCATTTTGATAACAGCTTGCCGGGTGGCAATTGGAGTTTCTTTACGTGGAGTCATCTCTAAAATGTTGACAATTACTGCTATTTTCAATAAATTATGAAAAAAATATAATTGAACTTTAAAAATTATTAAAAAATGCAGAGCAAGAAAAGTGCGTAATATCTTTGAGCTACGCGTTTTACGATAAACGCTTGTCACTGTAAAACGGATCATCGTAATCACAAGCGAGAATTTGTAAAATAATCTACAAGCATATGAATCTATCATATCAAAAAATCAGCCAATTTGGTCATGTCACAAAAAAGTTAAACCCGAAAAAACATTTGTGACAAAACTTTTGTCAGCTAGTGTATATATATAATAACTTATATCTCAATATTTTCCATAAACTACACATAGATTTCCAAGATCTACTTTTCGAATTGAACAAAGTTTATAAAGGATCTTAATTTTTGAAAAATTCAAGCAATAGACTACGCCAATTGGAAGACTAGGAAATCGAGCTCAGAAAACGTGCTCAATTCTAATATTTTGTGAAGGCTTGAATATTTTTAGAGAGTTTAAGGAAAATCTGAAAAACTGACCGAATTTAAATAGCGATTTTCGGATATTTCAGAGTGTTTTATATTAGGTTGAACCAACATTCTTTCCGATTTCCTATATCTTCTTATCTAATTGTTTTTTTTACCAAATAAAGATTTTTATATACATGTGTTATATATATTTTTAAAGCTCTTAAATAGCTCTATAATAATATATATTAAAATATTTAATTGGTCTTTTATTTAAAATTTTTGTAACTTGTAGAAGAAACATGGAAAAATCCGAAATTCGTGTTCTTTTACGCAATTACTGCAAACAAGGCTTCAACGCAACTGCAGCAGCAAAAAAGATACGCGCAGTTGAAGGCGACAATATGGTCTCGGATTGTACTGCGCGAAATTTGTTCAAAAGATTTAACGACGGCGACACTGATCTCGAGGACAAGACAAATTCAGGCCGACCTACGACAATGGATTCTGAAGCAATCCGTGAAGCTGTGGAGACCAATCCAGCAATAAGTACTTGCACATTATCGGCCGAGCTCGATATTCCTCAAACATCAGTTGTACGACATCTTCACGCCCTTGGGAAAGTCAATAGACGCTGCCGAGAAGTACCTCATTCATTGTCTGAAATTCAAGCTCAAAAACGTGTTGAGACTTGCCGAAAACTGCTCGAAAAACCACAAGATTACCGTTTTATTCGTAGAATTGCAACTTGTGATGAAAAGTGGGTCTACTTCAGTAATCCGGACAAACAAAATCGATGGTTGGAACCCGGTCAAACGGCGGAACCGGTAGCAAAATGTGATCGTTTCTCAAAGAAGGCACTTCTGTGTGTTTGGTGGAATTTCGAAGGCTTAATTTACTTCGAGCTAGACCCAGACCTCTATTGCGCTCAACTTGATCTAATGTATGCGGCACTTGGCAAGAAATATCCAGCATTGATCAATCGGAAGCGGATACTCCTTCAAGAAGACAATACAAAACCGCACACCGCCAGAAAAACGAAGGAAAAGATCACAAATCTCGACGCCATTGAACTTCTTCCTCATCCAGCTTATAGTCCGGACCTTGCGCCATCTGATTATTACCTTTTCTGATCCATGTCACACTTTCTTCGTGGTCGTAGGTTTGATCACGTTTACTGATCTCATTTTATAATCATACGATTTGGCCTGCTGCACTGCACTGCCACGAAGTATGCAGCATGTTGCAAAAGTTCACGCACCATTGAATTTTTAAAAAATGAAAACACGCCCTTTTTTTACTTAATTTTTTGGTTCTAAAACATTTTGAAGAGCCTAAAACAAACTTAATACAATTAATAAATTATTATAAACGATTCTAAGCAAGAAAGTACATCAAATTTTATAAAGATACGCTGTAATTAAAAAAGTTTAAATACTGGAAATTAATAAATGAAGGGCGTGTTTTCATTTTTTAAAAATTCAATGGTGCGTGAACTTTTGCAACATGCTGCATACTTCGTGGCAGTGCAGTGCTGCTGGCATAGACAATATTTGTTTAAAGTACACGTGACAGTTGTATGACAAGCGTAAAAATTAAAAAATATTTTTTCCATTTGTCGTGCTAGACTATAAATCTAAAGGTAATACTGGACAAGACCGGAGAGACATACTGGAAAGTTAAATTGTTTATTTTATTATATTGTATCCGCTTTCTTAACTGGATTAATATTTCAATTTTACGACATCGATGAAGTTGCTTCGAGGAAAACATTACTATTTAGAATTTTTTGAGGTACAGCTCCGCAAAAATGAGAAAAGGTTTAAATCTTAATTTATGCAAATAAAATTTAAAGTAAAACTAAAGAACCTGAAATATCTGAAACCTTAAATTGTAACGAAATATTTGTTAAGCCCATTCTTACGACTCATTCTTACAACTTCCATTGTCGTCACTGTGAAATAGTCTTAAAATTTAAATTAAAGAAAAGGGAAAAGAAAAGAAAGAAAGTTTATAATAAGTTCAATTATTAGGGTGAACCAAAATTTTTTTCCGATTTTTTGTTAAAAATTTAAACATAATTTTACAACACATGAAAAACAATTAGGTTTCAAAGTAAAGACCATTTGACTCTATGGCTTGAACCCATCTATCGGCAAGTTGTTCGATCCCGCTGCGGTACCACTCCTTGTTCTTAGAAGCGAAAAACTCGCGGCACCCGTTTTCGACATCGGCCAGGTCATTGAAGCTACGACCACGAAGAAAGTCTTCCATGGATCGGAAAAGGTGATAATCAGATGGCGCAAGGTCCGGACTATAAGCTGGATGTGGAAGAAGTTCAATGGCGTCGAGATTTTTGATCTTTTCTTCGTTTGTCTGGCGGTGTGCGGTTTTGCATTGTCTTGTTGAAGGAGTATCCGCTTCCGATTGATCAATGCCGGATATTTCTCGCCAAGTGCCGCATACTTTCGATCAAGTTGGGCACAATAGAGGTCTGAGTCGATGATCCGACCATTTGGAACTAGCTCGAAGTAAATTAAGCCTTCGGAATTCCACCAAACACATAGAAGTGCCTTCTTTGAGAAACTATCACATTTTGCTACCGGTTCGGGTTCCAATCATTGATTTTTTCTGTCCGGATTACTGAAATAGACCCACTTTGCATCACAAGTTGAAACTCTACGAATAAAACGGCAATCTTATGGATTTTCGAGCAATTTTCGCCATGTCTCAACTCGTTTTTGAGCTTGAATTTCAGTCAATGCATGAGGTACTTCTCGGCAGCGTCTATTGACTTTCCAGAGGGCGTTAGGATTTCGTACAACTGATGTTTTAGGAATATCGAGCCCGGCCGATAATCTGCGAGCACTTATTGATGGATTGGTCTCCACAGCTTCACGGATTTCTTCAGAATCCACTGTCGTTGGTCGGTCTGAATGTGTCTTGTCCTTGAGATCAATGTGGCCGTCGTTAAATCTTTTGAACCAATTTCGCGCAGTACGATCCAAGACCATATTGTCGCCTTCAACTTCGAATATCTTTTTAGTCTCTCCAGCTGCGTTGAAGCTTTGTTTCCAGTAATGGCGTAAAATAACAGGAATTTCGGATTTTTCCGTGTTTCTTCTACAGGTTAAAACTTTTTAAATAAAAGACCAATTAAAAATTTCAGTATATGTTCTGATAGAGCTGTTCAAGAGCTTTAAAAATATATATAACACATGTATATAAAAATCGTTATTTGGTTAAAAAAAAACAATTAGACAAAAAGATATAGGAAATCGGAAAAAAAATTTGGTTCACCCTAATATTACTACTGTTGGCTATTTCAATGATGAAGACATGAGCTCCGTTAAAGTTCTCAAAGCTATTTTTCTAAACCTATACATGCCAACTGGAAATAGCGATTTACCAATTTTTAAGCGTGGCTGATAATTTTAACGTCTTTTCAATAAAATATAGTTCACGAAAATTTAAATAGACTCGTCTTCAAATATCTAAAAATATTAATAACTTTCTAAAAAGTTAGATTTGAGGAAGTTTCCTGAGCTCATTTTATGACCACACCAGTTGGCGTGTCTACATATAATACGTTTTAAAAGAACATTGGAACAAATATAGCTCACATAGTTTTATGTTAAACCCATTCGCGATCAATGTTTTAAACTATTACATGCACTGTTCATTGTATCTACATTCTTTGTTTATTATTTTATTTTATTAATAAATAAAACAACAACAACAACAACAACAACAACAACAACAACAACAACAACACTACAAATATTTTAACAAGGCTTGTTTTAATTTAACTGTAAATTGTTTTTTACGAAAAAAATAGGGGTTTCACATTTTTTTTCATAATCGATAAACCTAAGTACGGTACGGAGTTATTAAAATTAATCGAAAAAGCTTTTTTTTAAGCAACATTTTCCTCAAATTTCCATTTAAATAAAACTTAATTTTGTTAAATGATACTTCTTTATGATTTATCGACAGATTTTAATCATTCGTGCAAAAATATATTCCCATGATCATGGTCTCTGATTATTATTATTGTCGTCGTGTAGGTTATTGAAAAAACAGGTTTAAAGGAGCATTCCGAATAATAAAATGGTCTCGCTTGGGGTCATGTCGATTTAATTTCCAATTTGTTTATTATTTCGCTTTTCTTTTTTTCATATTATTATAATAACTATTATCAAAATCTAAGAATATGAAAGGTTTGATTTGATCATTTTTGAATTATTTTCAATGGTCTCAAAGATAACATGAAACAAATATTCAATTTATTTTAATAATTTCTCTGTTTTTCATTATATTTCTTCAAAATTTCTAGATCAAATCAGATTTATTACTTTTATTTTTTATGAAAAGAAAATTGGAATTATCAATTTCTCAGATTTTGATAATATATTAATTTTAAAACCAATTTATTAAGATAAAACAATATAAAACAAAAAATGTCATGAAAAAAAAGGGAAATAATAAAAAAATTGAAAATTAAATCGACATGACCCCAAGCGAGACCATTTTATTATTCGCCATGATCCTTTAAACCTGATTTTTCAATAACCTGCACCACGACAATACAAATATGAAAATTGTCATTGCAAATATGAAAAAATTCGTGAACAGAAGCAAAATTCTAAATCGAAGAACAAGCTTACTCTGGAAAATCATGAAATTTTAACAAGAAAATTATCATATCCAGCCTCAGAACAGAAAAAAGAAACAATCTTCGTTAATTCTTAAATTTAATAGCATTCCAACAAAAATTATAAATTTATGTGTTTTTTTTATAAATCTGATCAAGTCTGTTACTATTAATATCACAAATAAATATTATCAAAATGTAAGAATTTGATAATTAATTTTCAATATTTTTGAATTACTTTCAAATGGTCTCAATGAAAACTAAGCAAATTTCCAATTTAATTTAATAATTTCGCTTTATTTCATCATTTTTTGTTATATTTCGTCAAAATTTATAGTTCACGTCCTATTGGTTATTTTTATTTTTATGAAATTAAAATTAAAATTAACAATTTCTCACAAATTGATAATATATAGTTGAAAAAATTGAACGAAAAATATATGTTTTTAAGCATAGAAGAGCTCTATTGTCATTTCGATTGGTCAAAGGACTACGTGAAATCAGCAGAAAACTGGTTTCGCGTTCAATTATAACGTTCAATTATTAAAAATTTATGGTTTCTTAAGTCGTTCAATTTTGATAGAACGGTTTTTTAATTACAATATCCAGCACAGAATGAAAATAATGATTTATCCATATAAAAGGATGTCTTGCAGAGATGGACAGAATGGCAGTTTTTGAATTTCGGATCCGGAACGCGGAAGTCGGAAGGAAAAATTGAAATTCCGGAATGCGGAATAAAATTTGAAAATTCGGAAACCGGAATTCGGAATCGAAAAATGGCTGGAATCTGGAATACGAATGTACTATTGAAGCACAGTTTCTTCTCGTTCAACAAGTTAAGGTTCAAGTGCTCAGAGTCTGGTGCCGATTGCGTTATTGCTGACCGTACAACTGAAACACCAACAATGATTTCTAACTGTATTGCGATATTTGTTATTGGATATTCTATTGCACCCCAGGACAAAGCGTGTCCAAATACCCATTTGGAGGCGGAGCCAAGACGAATACTAGAAGAATACAATTGATAAAATCCCTTTTTTGCTAAAACGCAAGCCTTCTTGGCTTCAACTTAAAATTGTATTTTCAAGTTTTGAATAGTTTTCATAGTTTTCTATTGCTCTGTCCTGGAGTGCTATTGAATTAATCATTAATTTCGAATAAACGTATAAACTGAGAAGGAAACAAAACCGTGGACTAAAATCTAAAAGGCAACGACTCAATTCAGAATAATTTGTGAGTGAGATTAAAATCACACAAATGACGAGGATCGAACTGTGGCGTAGACGTGATTATGTTTTCGTATTGTCGTAAAATAAAATGCTAACTTATTTAATATTATTTCGAAATATTTTTTTCTTATTTTTCTTAATATTGTTAAAATTTATAAATGAAATATCTCGTAATATCGATAAAATTAATTAATTTAATGATCAACTAGACGATTACTGAAAAATTTGCTACAAATTAAATAAGAAAAACAGTTCGAAACAAAAAAAATAAGTTAGCATTTTATTTTACGACAATACATAAACACAGTCACGTCTACGCCACAGTTCGATCCTCGTCATTCATGTGAGTTTACTCTCAATCATAATTTGGTGTGATGAGGAAATTTGACAGTTCCTTTTTTCCAATCTTATTTTGATAATATTACGGTTTTAAATAAGAGTCATATTTTAAAATGGAATAACTCGTAAATTCTAACTTTAATTTTTAAGGTAAGTGCCTTAGCGATAAATATGGCCGGAATCCGGAACGCGGGATTCGAATTTCGACCGTATCCTGTGATAACAGGGTTGCACGGAAATCAGTTTTTTTTTCAAACGGACGACGGAACACGAAATATTTTTAAAAATAACTTTAAAGAAACATTTATAGAAAAAACAAAATAATTACAATGAATCTTTCGCAAATTTCAGGTTCTTTTTGTAAAAAGTGAGTGTTTCGAGTTGTTTCGACGACATCCTTGATCTATTTGGAGAGCAGATCAATCCAGAAACAGAAAACACCCTTTCCGATTCACATGATGTTGATACCGAAGTGTCAATCTGCGCAAATTCGGAAATATTTTACATTCATGCCAAATTTTATATGGATTAATCAAAGCCTCGGTTTTTTTAATTTTAAATATTCTTCTACCTCCCTAAAAGGTAGAAGAAAAGGTTGCGTGTTTGCGTTAAATGGAAATATTTTTTCAAACAGAAGGCGGAAAATGGAAGATGGAATTCCGTGCAACCCTGGGAATAGTGAATTTTCGAAAGTCAGGATTACAATATCAAATTTCGGAATCCGGAATCCAGAATTCGGAATCGAAAAGTGGCCGGAATCCGGAATTTCGACCGTATCCGGTGATAACGCACGATGTGAAAAAATAAATGATCTCCATTGTTATTGTTTTCTTGTTGACACAATCAATAACGTGTAGTCGTCGCTGTTTGAAAAGTGCAATCAGCAAAAAATATCTAAATTTTTCTTATTTTTTCGGTAATTTATTATTAAATTTATTTTTTTTAATTATTTATGTTATTACCTTATAAATATATTATCAAGTTGTGAGAAATTGATAATTCTAATTTTCATTTCATAAAAAATAAAAATAATCAATAGGACGTGAACTTTACATTTTGACGAAATATAACAAAAAATGATGAAATAAAGCGAAATTATTTAAATAAATTGGAAATTTTCTTCACGTTCTCATTGAGACCATTTGAAATTAATTTAAAAATATTGGAAATGAATTGTCAATTTCTTACACTTTGACAATACATTTCTATAAAAAATCCGAAAAAAAATTTTGTTTGAAAAAAATTCTTGTTACAAGTTGCCTTTAAGGAGCTGCATTACTTTGGAAACGTCTTTTTCAGTTATAAAAAATGAAAATTATCATAGACAACATATCATTCTAAAGATCCATCAGACCAGAGTTTTCAAAAAATCCTCTTAGAATTATTAAAATTGAAAAAAATGTGCAAAAAAAAGATCAAAAAGGTGAACAAAACAAAGAAAAACAAATTTTCTGTTTTCCAGTCAAAGTGCATTTTGCGGAATGATCTTGTTATTTTTTTTTTTCGCATCGTGTAACGTTTATATGAAAAGTGAATTTTCGAAAGTCGGAATTACAATATCAAATTTCAGAATCCGGAATACGGAATTCCGCGCAACTCTGGTACATATCTATTATGGTAACCATTTTTTGTTGAATTTCAAAAAATAAAAAAAAGGCACTCTAACTTTAATTCTAATAAAAAGAGCTCAGAAAACGTGCTCAAATATAAAATTACGTTAAGATTTTAAGAATTTTCGATAGTTTGGGAAACTGCTGACCAACTGGCGCACTCCAATGCCCGGAAACCGCGCCGCATTGCAAAAGACTTCGCACCAATTGCACGAAGACTTCCTTTTAATTTATTATTTTTATTTTCAATATTTTATTTATCAGTTAACGTTTCATTCTGCAGAAATTCTGATGAATTAATGAATAGAAATTCTTAGTACCTCAATTAATGGACCAGAAGAGTCTTCATCGTCAATA
The DNA here is from genome assembly GCA_963931815.1 of Caenorhabditis plicata. Lineage (NCBI taxonomy): Eukaryota > Metazoa > Nematoda > Chromadorea > Rhabditida > Rhabditidae > Caenorhabditis > Caenorhabditis plicata. Next base: position 10,102,184 of record OZ007492.1, on the reverse strand, counting down.
TAAGTAACTTGTAAATATTGAAAATATTGAAAATGAAAATAATAAATTAAAAGGTTGAGTTTGCAATTGGTGCGAAGTCTTTTGCAATGCGGCGCGGTTTCGTGGCAGTGGAGTGCCGGCGGGGTTTGTGTGCATGACACGTAAAAATTGTAAAACGCGCGTAAACTTCAGTAAATCATCATTTCAAGTTGGCGTGAAAAGGTAATTCATGTCTCCTAAAAACCACACGTTCGCATAAAATAATCAAGACTCTGTTTACAAAATAATAATAATAATAATAATAATAATAATAATAATAATAATAAATTTGTTGAAAATGTAATCAATTTCGTTAATCTTTCTTTAGCTGTAAATTTTTTCGATTGACATGTTTTTTTCAACACAAGCACGCCAAATCGAAATGACTATTTTTCAATATTTAAACGTGTCTTACTACTTTACACGTATTATTTTCATATAATTTGACACGTCATTGTTACTAGCCCATCTTAAACGATCTAAAAATATGCGCTTCTTATCGAAATTTGCAATATGAGCATCTTTTCTGAGCCCCCAACTTAACCATTCAATTTGGTGTGCCGGATACGTTCGAAATTCTGGATTCCTTCTAAATTTCCACCCCAACTTGTATGGCAATAGAATGAGCTCAGTAAGCATGCTCAAATCTGACTTTTTAGAAAGATATTAATATTTTTAGATAGTTTAAGACAAGCTTAATTACATTGTAATAAAAACTTTTTCCTTATAAAGACGTAAAAATTTCCATACATGTTTAAAAATCGTAAAATCGTTATTTCGATTTCGCGTGAATTTCGATTCCGAGTTCCGGATTCCGAAATGTTATATTTTAAATTCGAAAGCTTCCATTCCGCCCATCTCTGGGTGTGAGTCTGTTACTTCTAGGAATAGCACTAGCACTATTTTTAAAACTTTTATAAAATTTTAATTTTGCCACGAACTGTATATATCCCGCAGAGTTCTTTACTTCTATTCCTTTGCAATGTTATGAAACAATATTTATTCAAAAATACCAAATAATAAGCTTACGGCTTTTTTCCGATTGCAATCACAATTAAGAGCACGTTTTCTTTTTGAATAAGATGAATCGAAATTCTCTAAAAAATTGGAAGAAGAATTGAACAAAGTTGCACGATGTAGCCTCCGCTGAGAATCGAAATTTATCTTTATGTTGTGATGTATGCGGTACAAAATAACCATCATAATAGAATTTTTCTAGTTTGGCCGCAGTCCATTCATCTAGCCATTTTTTGACGCTGCTCCGCCAGACCATGAGCCATTGACCGGAAAAGATGATAATCCCTTTACACGTATTATTTTCATATAACTTGGCATGTCATTTTTACTAGGCCGTCTTAAACTATCTAAAAACATGAGCATCTCGAGGTGAAGCAAAATTCTTTCAGAATGGGACCTTCGAATGTGGTCAAGAGCGGGAGGGAGACCCAAAGGAAGATGGTCGGACCCAGTCAAGTTCTGGTTTTCGGATTACGTCCACAAGAAGTCTACCACCAGGGCAACTTTCTCGAGGGAAAGTCTGCTTGGCCAGCATTTGCAAGACGAAGCCGAACTATCTGGATTATTATTATTATTAAAGTTTTTACAATATGAGAAACTTTTCTGATCCCCCAAGTTAACCATAGAATTTGGTGTGCACAAGTTTTCAAAAACGTGTTTTAAATGATTATTATTTAGGAAGTACACGCAATCTATAAGGTTGAATATCTTAAAACTTTTGCACAAATTTGCACTACTAGCCACCACTTAAAGTTATTTTTCGATCAGAAATTGAGAAAAAAAATTAAGCACGCCACCTGCATACAAAAATTCAAATATGTTGATTAATGTTTGATAAGCTACCCGTTGAATAATTAGGTCAAAGTTTAATTATATTAATTATTATCATGGAATATACAAGATAGTAGTAAAAAAAACTATTATAATTATTATTATGCATGTTATTTTTTCTGTTCAATGGCCATTTGTATCATATTATGTATATTTTATCGTGATAATATATATGATAAGCTAATAATATCATATATTTCTAACTCATTTCGCGCCCAATTTCTGATTATATTATCAATGGCATTTTTTTCATAATGTTCATTAGGAAATGAAAATATAAATTTTCAGGAATAAAGTTTAAGTAAAAATGTGTTATATATATATGGTCATGAACAATAATAAACTACACTGAGAAGAACAAAAAATATTTAAAAAAAAATTATAAACAATAAATAAATGGAATAATTTAGTTCAAAGGTTTAAATTGATAAAACAGATTAATGGTATTGATAATTTTTTTTAATTGTGCAAGTAAACAATTAAAATTAATGGCATTCGGTGGGCGTTAGTGCGCAACAATTTCCCAGCCCAAATACGGAGGTGAAAAAGCGAACACGCTTAAGGAAGCTGGTTCCCCATGAACACTTCCTGTGTCAATAGAAATCGGGCACATCGCAATAAAAAAAAAACAATCATCTCTTCCTGACTGCCATATTTTTTATTGTTGTTTTTGCATAGGCTTGTTTTGTTATGTTTGTGGATGATAAGCTGCGCAATCATAATTAGACACAGGCATTAATTACGCGATGCCGGTTGCCGACTTGTTGTTGTTTTGGTTGCTTATACATTACGGATGTATGTTAATGATATGATAGTGCCACGTTTGCTATGTTGTCCTCTGAGCTTAGCCATGGATTGAAGAAATTGTTATTGTTTAAATAAAGTGCTATTATTATATTTGAGCAAAGTGTGTTTGCACGCCAAATGTAAAAGGGAACTTTCCCAATATTTAAACGTTTCTTCTTAATTTCTACGTGCACGTCAAATCGAAATGATTATTTTTCAATATTTAAACGTGTATTACTAATTTACACGCATTATTTTTATATAATTTGGCACGTCATTGTTACTAGCCCGTCCTAAGCTATCTAAAAAGCCACGCTTCTTAGCGAAATATGCAAAATGAGCATATTTTCTGAGCTTCTATTAGGTCTAGAAATTAATTTCCGCGTTTTTTACGCATACACTCCACTGCCACGAAAACGCGCCGAATTGCAAAAGACGTTGCACCAATTGCGCGAAACACAACTAAATGGAGTTTATTCGTAGTTGCAAGTTTGGACCATCTCCTTTCAGTTGAGTGCTCACTGATACTCACTGATAAAACCTTTTAGTACCTCCAGCTTCTCATATTCTAGCTCTTGCGCTACGGCCTCCGTAATTTGTCCAGGATTGTTTTGTATGCAGCTAGCGAACGTACACGTCTTACACTGCGGGAATCAACTTCTTTTAGGAACAATCTGCAATTGCTACCATCCAAGAGTGATGAATATTGATAACATGTAAACTAACGTTAATAAATAAAATATTTTACAAAAATAATAAATTGAAAAGTTGTGTTTCGTGCAATTGGTGCGAAGTCTTTTGCAATGCTGCGCGGTTTCTCGGCAGTGGAGTGCGCATATTAAACTATAAAAGCGGGACAAAACTTTTATTCAAAATAATTTCCGCCATTAATAACAACATTTTCCCAGAGTTTGGACAAATTAGGGATTCCATCATAATAGAATTTTTCTGGTTTGGCCTCAGTCCATTCATCTAGACATTTTTTGACGTCTTGATGATCTCGAAAGCGCTGCTCCGCCAGACCATTGACCGGAAAAGATAATAATCCGACGGGGCAATGTCCGGAGAGTACGGCGGGTGCGGTAAGACCTCCCATTTGAACTCTTTCAGCGTATCCTTCACCGCTTGAGCAACATGCGGCCTTGCGTTGTCATGAAGCAATATGACCTTTTCGTGTCGACTCGCCCATTCTGGTCTTTTTACTGCGATTTCAGGCCGCAACTGCACTAGTTGATGATCATAGCGATTTTCGGTTATTGTTTCGTCAGGTTTTTCAGAGTACAGAATTCCTTGTTGGTCCCACCATATGCACAGTAAGACCTTCTTCCCGTGGATGTTGGGTTTTGCGGTCGAAGTTGTCGGTTCACCGGGACTAACCCACGATTTTCTTCGCTTCGGATTGTCGTAGTACACCCAGTTTTCATCGCCAGTTATGATACGGTGTAAAAAAGACTCTTTGAATTCTGTCCAACAAGAATTCTGAAGTTGTTTTTCTCTGCTCTTTGTTGCGTTCTGAGAGCTCATAGGTTATTCATTTTCCTTCCTTTTGAATCTTCCCCATTGCTTTCAATCGATGAGAAATTGCGTTTTGCGTGACGCGGCGAGTTGCTCCTGTGTTTGAGCCGAATCTTCATCCAACAAACCCTGAAGTTCTTCTTCGTCTTCAAATTTTTTTGGCTCTCCTGATCGGTCTTTGTCGTTGACGTCAAAATCTCCAGATTTGAAACGTTGAAACCATTATTGGCAGGTTCTTATGGATGGTGCAGCATCGCCGTAAGCTTGGGCAAGCTTTTGGTGCGCGTCAGTGGCTTTCTTCTTGAGTTGGAAAAGGAAAAGAAAAGCTTCCCGCAAAGGACGTTTTCCTGGCACAAAGGTGGACATATTCTGAGCCCAAAATAATGATTTTTTATTAAGTACGTGAAGAAAGTTATATATAAGTAGAAAGCTGATAATACAGAGAACATTATAACATTAAATTCGTTATATAAAAATAATTTTATTTTGACAAAATATCACAACAAAAAAAAACGAGGAAATTAATTTCTAGACCTAATAACTTAACGAGTCAAGTTGGTGTGTACGTGTAAATTAGAATCCGCTTTTTACATTCAGTAGGTTTTAGTTAAACTATCAGGAAGAATTCAAAACTTTATAAAATTAAAGTTTTTAGCGAATTTATGATAAACCATTTTGTAAAACTTCAGTTAGCATGTGTTCGTAATAATGGTTGCTCATTTGACGGTCTTATAGACAATACTTCATTAAATTAGGTATACTTCGGCAAAAGATTAAATAAACTAGAAACTCTATTTTAAAATTTTAACAAAATATAAACAATTTCGCTGTTTCGAATAATTAATTATCTTATCATGAGTATTGTTGTAAACTATCATACGTTTTGAAAATTAAAACATCTATAAATTGTATTGTCCTGTTCAGAGATCGGTGCCTAATGGAAGAGCAAAAATTAAGAAAAAATGATAGTCTCGGATGGACGGTCACACGACCACAAAGGACTTATTCGTCTATTCCTCTTCAATGTGGGCTGCCCATTTTTTTGAGACAACACACATTGATGAGATAGAGAAGAGTGGACGTCTAAACGAGAACCTCATTTCTTTCTTCTTTTTTTACTCTTCCATTAAGCACCGAAGGACCATATCACGCCAAATTGAAATGATGATTTTCTAATTTTTACGAATTTCTCATAACTTTCACGTGTACTTTATGCAAGTATCGTCAACGTCAGTTTGCCAGATTTTCCTCGAAATCTCTAAAAATAATAAAATCTTCACAAAATATTAGATTTGAGCACGTTTTCGGAGCTCGTTTTATTAGTATTCGAATTGGCATGCCATATATTACGATAATAGGCGAACCAATTAGTTCCATAGGATAAAATCAGTTAAAACAATATTTTTTCATTATTTATGTTTTATATAGTTATAATAAAGTTTAATTGCCCAAGTTGTTGGTGTCAAATTTGGTACATTGTGGCGCCACATTACTGCCACAAAACATCACTACAACTTTAAATAATAATACACTTCAAATGGAAATTAATATTTAAACATGTATTACTAATTTACACGTATTATTTTCATATAACCTTTCACGTCATTTTTACAAGCAAGTCTTAAACTATCTAAAAACATGCGTTTCTTGGAGAAATTTGCAATTTGAGCATCTTTTCTGGACCCCCAACTTAACCATACAATTTGGGATGATAATATGTTTGACTATAAATGTAATTCGTCTTTTAAATAAAATTATGATTTTTCAAAGTTAAAAGTTTCTATTAATCGACTATACAGTGCACGTCAACTACCGTAACCACGTCATATTGCATTTCAATTCAACATTTTATGAGGAAAAAAGTGGTTTATATATGAAGCACATGTATGATAAAAACTAGAATACGAGCTGTAACCCAACAACCACCTCAAGAAACTCTATATGTATCCCGAACAAGACCAGAATATTCCAGTGGATAAGAAAAATTATATTATTGGATTGGGGAATAAATTCGTAGAGTTTTTTTCACGAAGATTTATTTGAAAAAAAACAATAATTATAATAATCACTTAATCAATTATGTATTCGCCGTTACTGTTTACGATTTCCTCCCATCTCTCGATCAATTTGTTGATGCCGTTCCGCCAAAAATCGTCGGGTCTGGTGTCGAAGAAGTTGTTGAGCCAGTTTTTGAGGTCCTCGAATGTAAAACCCCTCGTTTGGTTTGACAGAGAGCGGAAAAGTGATAATCGGATGGCGCAAGGTCTGGAAAGCACGGTGGATGCTGAAGAACCTATCATACGAGCTCTTGGAAGGTGGTTTTGACGACTTGTGCAACATGCTGACTGGCGTTGTCGTGGAGCAGGATGACTTGGCTTTGTCGATCGGCTCTTTTCAGTCGAATAGCCTTATTTACGCGGCGCAGCTGACTACACAGAGCTTCTTGTTGACCGTGGCGTTTCTTTCGAGCATTTCCCAGTGCAGCGTGCCCTCTCAGTTCCACCAAACGCAGATCATGATATTTTTGAGTAAAGATCTTCCTTGATTCTCGACTTTGGCGTTTCTCCTGGAGCCACCCACTACTTTCTTTGCTTCAGATTGACGTACAGGCACAATTTTTCACCTCTCAGTGAAGATTCGGTAGAAAAATCGTTGTTTATGACCGCGTGTTGCTCGATGGAGAGCGAGATGTTGAGTTGCGTTTTGAAGGCGATTTTCTTTGTTTTGTTCGTTGACCTCATGAGGTATCCAGGCCCCGATTTTTTCCGCAAACCCCATCGAATGAAGATGATTAAGAATTTTCTTGTGTTCATAGTTCATTTTTCCGGCCAATTCACGACTTGTTTGGCGATCATCTTCAGAGATGGGAAACGAACGAAATCTTCGTGTAAACGAAACGAAAAACGAAAACGAAAACGAAAGTTTCGTTTAAACGAAACGAAAAACGAAAACGAAAACGAAAGTTTCGTGTAAACGAAACGAAAAACGAAAACGAAAACGAAAGTTTCGTTTAAACGAAACGACAAAAACGAAAACGAAAACGAAATTTTTTGTTTATTATACTATGACATAACTAATAACACGTAACAATTGCCGGGCCCATAAAATGTGTTAGGAAAACAGAAAGATGACAAATATGGAGCATGCTTATTTGACAACACTCTACTTTGCCTAAGGGATTGAATCGATAACATTTGGAGACCAATTTTTTCTAAAAATCCGTTAGCAGTTATACCGGGTGGACTGACTAAGTATCTTCAAACATTGGAGGTTGCTGTGAACAAACCATTTAAGGAGAGATTAAGGAGCTGCTGGGAATCTTGGATGGCTGATTTGCGCCAAGCAACTTTCACTAGAAATGGGAACCGAAAGAGACCGTACGCGACAACAAATTGGGTATCCAACAGTTTTTATAGCATTTCGGATGATGTTATTTTTGACGGATTTAGAAGAGCTTTAAGCCAATATTATGATAGTGTTATGGAATTTTTATGTGATAGATTCAAATGTCTTTAATGTGCTAACCTTGTTAGATATATATGATTTTTATTGTTATAGATTTTGATTGTTTTGATAGTTAATGTATCCAAAAATTTGTTATCGATTAGTCAATAAACAATTTCAATTTTTATGTTGAGTAGAACAGTTTTCATTAAATATTCTGATGACAGACGAGTGTGTGGAGACATTAGACACGAAATGAGAGAAATCTATCTCCCGCACCATATTCGAAATAGTGTACGAACGAAATCCAATGAAACGGTAAAATAGGGTAAAACGGCAAAACAACGAAGAAAATTTCGCGGGAAAACTGCGGTGACAGAAGAGGCTACCGTATCTTTAGGACACTTTAAAGGTCATTCCGTTTTTCGTTTCGTTTTCGTTTTCTGCTTTCGTGTAAACGAAAACGAAAACGAAAACGAAAACGAAAACGAAAACGAAAACGAAAACGAAAATTTCGTGTAAACGAATCGAAAAAACGAAAACGGTATCGAAAAAACGAAAACGAAGGGTCCAAGAACGAAAACGAAAAACGAAAACGACATCTCTGATCATCTTCCTTCAATTGTGCGTTCAGATACTTTTCGTCTAATTCTGTAGGTCGTTCGCTTCAAAGCGTTCCTTCAAGATGAATGTCGCCATTTTTGAACTTTGCGAACCATTTTTGTGCAGTAGACACGCCTAACAAGACACCTTCTCCACTGCATATTTTCCGAGTGGCTTCGGCTGCTTTTTTCTTCCGATGAAAAGCGAAGATGTCGAAAATGCTGATTTTTGCCTCCTGGATAGTTCTTCTTCTAACCCTGAAAAATGATGAAAATTTAAAATATCAGAACAGACTAAAAACACAGTTTTGTAGCGCTGAAAAAACGCTATCAGACAAAAAAATTGTTGTGAAACAAAAGATAATATAAAAACTCTACGAACGTATTCCTCAACCCAATATTAATGAATTCTCCCATTTACAGATATACAATATAACATAGACAACAAACATTATAGACTTATAGAAAGACTTTTTTAAAATTTATTCACTTAAATCTTATTCACGTGACTCGTCAAATTGGGGGGCTTTCCAGAATTCTTCAGACATTTTTTTCCTAAAACAATATATTCAAAAAACTAGCGTGACAATCGGTTTTATTTGCTTTATAATAATATTTACATTGTTGTTTGAAATATTTTGTTTGTAGGAAAACAAATGATGAAATCCACTTATTTTTAACTTTGATCTTTTCAGGTTAATTTATCATTTCATAATTAGATGTTTTATTGCCGATTAAAATTATAAATCAAGTTGGTATATACAACAAAATATTTTAATTTTGAACTCACGTAGTAATAATAAAAAGTGACATTTCTTATTTCCTAATAATCATCAAATGTTCATTTATTCGATTTATAACGAAATTGATATTTTGACTTTTCCGGTTCAAATTATTGATACACGTTTTATCCTTTTCTGTCTCATTTCCGGTATTATTCATTTCATTACATATTAATTATTCTTTATTTCAGATATTGGTTGCACTTATTTGTATACTAATATAGCTTCAAAATTAAATACTAAATGAGCTTTGGAAACGATGTTTCTCGTCAAATTTCCGATAATGAAAATGGTTAGTTCTCATGTTTAAAGTTGTGATTTATTTTAATTTAATTATAGAAATGAATAACAGTAAGAGACTTGCTTTGCTTGCAAGCACCGTTGTGTTTGAATTGAATAAAGCTTCACTGAAAATTAGGTTTCTATGTTTATTATATTATTGAATTGTAATTTTTTGATAGTACGTTTGAATTTCGCGCATCTAGTGCTCCCACTTCCTTTTTTTCTATTGTAGCGAAAAATTCGTTTGTGGCCGTGTGGCCGTCCATCCGAGACTATCATTTTTTCTTCTTTTTTTCCTCTTCCATTAGACACCGATCTCTGAAAAGGAGTTTTTTCATTAGAATTCTTATGTTATATCCGTGAATAAAAAATCCCCTTTCTATCAAAAAATGACAACTTCACTAATAAATTGTTAAATGTACCTAACTTTCTACCTGCCTCATTTTCAAAAATTGTTTATAAATGACCTCAATGAATGGACCTCAATTTAACAATTTGCCGTGGAAATTATCTAGAAATTATATAAACGATTTAGAAGATCCTTACGATTGTCATCAATTCGAAATAAGAGCTTTGAAAAATCGGATATAAATAAATCAAACTTATTATCACCCACTAATAACGATGCGCGGTTTTCATCTGGCGGCAGCACGCGTGTCTCGAAGTCACGACAAAAGAATCGACAATTATGTGCACAATTGTCCTCGTTCGCTCTTTATCCTGTAAGAGGTATGTTATTAAAATGTTTATTCAACATTTATAATAAAAGCTTATTGGAGGTATATTAAGCCCTAACTGTTATTCTTCGCCAAATTTATTCTACAATTATGAGAAAATGATCAAAACTAAACTACTGGACTTATCCGATGATTTACTTCTTCGTATAATGAGCACGATGGCAGCTGACGATTTGAAATCGTTCGCAAATACATGTTCCCGGTTACGAGCTATTGCCCTGAAACATGAAGACGCCTTGCCAAAGAGAAATGTAATTTCAATTGTATTATTGAAATGCTCTTTCAATGTTCTGAATTTTAGGTGAGATCTCACGAAATAATAATTTCTTACAATAACCGGAAAAAGACAACCGAAGTGCGGTTGCTTAAATTGGATCGAACACGCGATGATGAATCGTTTTATGGATTACCAACAATTTCAGCAGCTTTGGCACCGTTCAGTCGAGCTGTCACTAAAGTATTATTCATTTGGACAATAAATTAATCCTATTTGGGTTACAGATAACATTTACAAATAATACCTATGTGACCGATTGGACGGATGAAATACTTGATTTGCATAAAAAACGGAAACTATGTCCGACGAAGATCTCATTTACTGGTGGCTCATTAACGAATGGTTAAGTTATTTACTTGCATAACACAACTTTTAATATAGGTAATCATATGAGAGGAGCTGACATGAGATTCCTTAGTGAATTTGAATTTGTGTCTTTTGTTTCAAAGTTGGCGCCAGATTTAGAAGAAGTGCAGGTTGCTACGTCAAGGTTTGAATTCGAGTCATTTTTATTGAACAATTACTTTAAGAATTTTCAAAATTAATAAACATTCAAAATTTTTGTACACATTGATAACACAGCTGTCAGTAGTTGGTATTGTTTATGAAAAACCGCCGCTGCGTTATCACTTTGAAGATGCGGTTCGAACAGTTTCGGTAAGCTTTATATCTTTAATTATCGCATAAAAAGATGTTCATCAGCATTGGAAGAATAATGAAATGTCGAAAAGCTGCGATGTCTACATTAGAAGGCCTATTGATTCAACTATTGATAAGTGGAATTCAATAGGAACAGTCGAAGAATATCGAACAGACGAAAATGATGAGCAATTGGTCTTACGGGCGACAATAAACCACTCATTCCTTGTTAATATAACACTTACCTTCCATTTCCATTAAAATAACTCACTTCAAGCTTTAAAGCATGTGTACATCTTTTCGAGAGGATATCCCTTGTAAATAACTTTGACAACGTTCTATCAGAAACTATTTGCAATAAATCTTTTTATTACTTTTACTACATATTTTTAGACAAATTTCCAATATGAGACATAGATATCATAGATATACAAGAAAAAATGTATAAAATGGTGAACGTGCATTAAATAAATTATGTACAAGTTGTACAATTTCCTTCAAACTTAAATTTGTGCATCAATAGCCTGAGCTCCAAGGTTTACTTCTTCGGAACGATCAGTCTTTGCTGTCTCATCGACGATCTTGCGGCATGGTGCAGCTTTAACGTCATCATCATCTTCGTTGGTCTTGGCTACAGCCTTGACAGTTCCATCCTCATGTTGGATGACTTGCTTACGCTGAAGGTTTAAAACGAGCGATGCGCATAAAATTTATAGAACATACATTGCGCCTCTTCTTGTTCTTTATCTTCCTTGGCTTTTCGTCAGTTTCGTGGTTCTCCGTATTGTTTCTTGGCTTACGATTGCGACGGAAGCGCGAGAGAAGGAGATGACGGAATCTAAAAATTGTCTTATAACAAATATTGAACGTAGTATACCTTGATCCAATAACATTTCCCCCATCAGGTCCCGTTACATTTCCGGCTTCTGGTCCTTTCGTACCTTCGACAAGATCGAACATAATACTTTCACCATCCGCAAGAGTGCGAAGGTAAAACTTGTTGGTGATTGACTTGGCAATGGCAGTTTGATGAACGAACACATCTTTCTCACCGTCGTCGCGAGAAATGAATCCATATCGTCCCAAAACCGAATACCATTTAACTTTTCCCGCAATTCCGCTTTGCAAAACGACCTTGTTCTTCTGCTCCTCCTCCCAAAGGCGGATTCTTTCAGCGGTAGGCAATCGCTGAATATTTATATATATATATATACAATTAAAACTCTGACTCACTCTTTTACGAATTCTTTCTTCGCTGTTCGTATGCTTATCGTCCGAAACTTTCATACTTTCTAGCTTCTTCTCAATAGCTTCGGCGATCTTGTCAGCGGTGTTCGCGGTGTCCGACATGGTCACTGTTGGAAACTCAAGTGAGTAAAATCTAGAAATGAAATGCTATATCTAATTTACAGCTGAAGAAACAATGAAGCTAAAAATCTGTAAATGAAGTAAAATTAAAATTTTAGGCTAATTTATATAGGTGAAGGCGGGATTACAGTATGTGCGTGGTTATAAGAAATGCTTGCACATCATTTGCAAGGCGGGAATTTAAACTGTCGAAATTTTTTTGAAAGAATGTGTTATTGATTGAATATTGTTTTTTATTATTTCCTTTAAAAATAGGTTTTATATTTTTTTAATAAATCGACTGTCAAAAATACGAGATACTTATTAAAGTATTCCGATTTTTATGAAGCCGTTTGGCAACAGGCTAAATTAGAGTTTTTTACATCTTGACCTTTACTTTTCATTATGTCGCCTCCGATTGCAATTGTAAATTTACCAATTTATTTAATGCTTTTTTTTATCAATACGATTTAAAAAAAAATTATGTTATTTAGTTTATTTGAAGTATTTCTGTAATTTCTAAAGTGTTTAACATTTACGAATTTATTAGCTTGATTTAAACGTTTTACGAGTACATGCCAAATGATAAGTAATATTTAGTAATATTTAAATGCATTTTATTCACATCAATGCGAAAACTAATTACAATGTATCAACATTTTTTAACCATAAATTTAAAAAATACCTTTGACGGTTTAATTTTTACGAAATTTTAGATTTAAATGACAATAAAAGAAAGTTTAATTGAGAAATACAATTTAAATGAATTACATAAGTCATTAAATTGAAAATTAGAGATGTCCTGAACGATAAATTAATACGTGATACTCACGCACGCCAAAAAATTGACAATTTCGCCATATTTAAACGAATTTTGTTATTTTCCATGTTTAAGCTAAAAACTAATTTTCACTTAAGTTTTACCGGCTTCATTTAAAATTTTTCTAGCGCTTTATATCTATACAAAATATTAGATTTAAGGGATCTTTCGGAGCTCCTGGTTTTACGGAACCATTTGGCGTGCACATGTATTAATTTCTCTCTACTAAGAGATCGATGTAGATTATGACATTAGTCATGTTAATTGATCATTGACGAGCCATTGACGTTTTACGAAGAATGTTTTATTTTGCTTTAAATATTTCGTGTTTTCTACTGAAACGAAGATTAATGCAAATGGGATTACATTTCCTTCAGTTAATGCAATTTTCGCAGATTCCTACATTTAATAACCCTTTTCCGCATGTTCTTTTTGGAATAGATGGTTCGTTCGTCATTGTTTCTAATTAGTTACCTTTTTTATTTTAACATAAAATGTTAGCAAATAAATCAAGAATTTGATAGAGTCTTATACTTTTTGAGAATCGACAATTAAATATTAACCTCAAAATTCGAAGAATAATCTCGCCTATTTCATTTGGCTCAACAAATTTTTTCGTGTATTATTTACGTTCTCGAAAATGTATTATATGTTGGATAAAAGAACTTGATTGAGTTATGCAAATGTGGAAAATATAGTTTTCTGCTCTCAAATTCTTGATTTATTTCCTGATAATTTTTTAAAAATAACTTTTTGTTTGAATGAAAGGTGTTGCCAACTTTCCGGGCCAGGGCCGAGAAATTGAGGACCGTCCCAAAATTTCCCAAGTATGGTTAATCTTATTTATTCATTCGAATTTTTAATTAAACTTTGTATTTCCATAAACATTGTGTAGTACATTTCGCTTAAAATGTATTATTTGTTAAACTGAACTTTTTCATAATGTTGCACATCATGGAAAATGAATCTAAAATATTCCTGTTTTAATCCCCTCATGAATATTTATTCAAAAATATCAATTTTCAGTCAATAAAAAGCGGTTCGTTTTCATCTATAACACATAAACATTAAATTGCGCTCCATTGATTGGTTTTCGGTTTTCGCCCTCACGTCTAACCGCACAACAAAGGCACATACACGTTGATCGTTGGTTTTCATTGGTAATAATTCGGTTTTTCCTCCGTTTTATACGCCCTTTTGGATGGCTCCATGTCCGTCAGTGGCGCTGATATCATCGAACAGCTCGTATTCAGCGGCTACTGCGCGAGGCTTTAAATCATTATCCCATATATTTTATCCGTTTTTAAAACATGAGATAGCTTATCGAGTAGGTGATCATTGGTTCTTAGCGAGTATTTCAAGTATTTAATATTTCTAGGAACCTGCATCTAATCAACAAATTAAATGTAATGTAGAGCTCGACATTAGGGATATTTCCAATGATGGCTATTTACTCTCATTATCTGTTCTTCCGCATGTCTTAATGCAGGTTAATTTTTATTATTTTATAATTAATCACACTATTTTAAAGGCACTCAAAGAATGTAATAAGGTGAATGATGCGATATCCCTTTTTCGTAGTGTTTTGAATAGATGGGCAGAACCATCGGATTATGAGAGCTTTGGCGCTTATTTGGCTTGCATTTTTGTGGTATCCACTGCCGATGAAAATCCGTTGATTGAGCTTAGCAAGATGATACAAACGCAACAAACTCTACATGTATTCATTATTGATTGATCATATTTAGTTCTTTTTTAGAATTCGACGTCATCTAAATTGGTCGTCCCTCCGTATTGTTGTGCGCCGAAATGGATAACTGATCATTCCAAGACATTAAAACATTATATTTTACTGCATGATGAGACTATATCAACTGATAATGATAGATGTGAAGAAATATTTAAACAAATGTGCTCAACTTATGGACAGAGTAACTGCCAAATTCTCGGTTTCCGGAAACCTGATGGTTTGTTACATTTACCCTGATTGTCTTTAGTTTTTGTTTAATTTTATTAGAATCTTTGGTAAATTCGACAAAATGGTCGAAAATCGATAAACTTTACGATGTACTGAACAAGGGATTGGACTGCGCCATGAATGACGCTTCTCCTGTTCCACCACCAAGAAATGATCGAGTCGAGGTATTTCAGAGACTACTAATTGCTAATAATAATAATTCATTTTTAGACACCGACTTCGTCGGTTTCAACCATTTCGTCTGTTTTTCCATCTGTTTCTGTAAGTCCAAATGTACCAAGATCAGATCCAAGTCGACCGTCTTGGGAAGAATCGGAGAAGTTAATCACTGAAGACGATGGAGAAGAATGTACAAAAATTCTAAAACAGTTTATGGAAAAAAATTTAGTAAAAGCGTCGTCCCATACGTTTACAAAATAGTTACATTTTAGATACCATATATCGAAAAAGAACTAAAATCATTATATGATTTAGTTGGTAATCGTCGCGGTATTATTGGAAAGTCGATAACAAGCGGTATGAAAAAATGGTTTACTGCGGGAACGTCGCAATCATCATTTATAAACAACGCAACGTATTCATGGGACAGTAGTGAAATGCAAATCAGGAGATTAGCTGATCTTTCGTTTTTATTCGGCAACTACTCACTGGCTTATCAACAATACAGAGGATTAAAAAAAGATTTTGAAAATGATCAAGCCATGATTGCTCATGCGTTGTGCTCGGAAATGTGTGCTGTTGCGCTACATACAGCGCAGCCTAATTTAAATTCGAAACAGTTTCCAATTCATTATCTTGAAAGTGCGATGGGATTTCTTCTACAGCATAGCGCGTTGGTTTTTGTATTCATTGTTTGCTATTAATTTATCAATGTTTAGGAAATTTCCTTATGTTATGCGATGTGCATTCAACTCCACAGACGTCCTGTCTGATATTGAAGCATATAAAGAAGCAGCTCAAATTTGTAGCAAACTTGTCTCACTGGAAGGAGATCATTTGGTTGCTGTCTCACAAGCGAAAACGGCTGATATGTTTGATTATGCCAGAATGCATAGAAAATCTTCCTTTTTTCGAGTTCTTGCTGCTAATCGTTTTTCTAATGCGAATATTTCTGCAATTGCATTTGGTCGGTAAATTTATTATATCTTGCATTTTATTTTAATGTTTTTTAAAGATTGCTATAAGCAAGCTCTTTTATCACTGCCAGATAAACATTGGGGTGTTCTTGATGAGCATCTAAGTGTAAAGTTGCTGGAAGAAGCTGAAAAAGCAGGCGTATTGGATACAGATATGACAATGGAATGTATTCGAAGACTTGTAAAGGTTTGCCCGAAGTTGCATCCACATTCACAGTTTGAGCGTATTAATACAATTGTAAAAATCTTGAAATCTCATACTAAAAGGGTAAATGAATCATGGTCTTATTATTGAAACTTTATAACATTGTAGGACTCACCTGTTGTATTGGAAATACCTAATATTGATACAAAATCAGTGCGAATTGTTTATGGAGAAAGACCAAGTTGGTGCGAGATTGATGATATGCATGATTGCAACGTATCTAATGATGACTGGTTAATGCTTGAACGATGTGCTCATTACTCACTGTTTGGGCCAACTGTTCCGTTTAAAGGAGTGAAGCTTGTCAGTGATTCGTTTACGGATAATTTGAAACCCTGTGAGACACCAAGTGGAGAAAGGTTTCGCGTAATACTTGATTTGGAGAATCCTTTAAGTATTCCATTCCAAATGAATAATGTTCAATTGTCTGTTACGGACATTGTGACGGATGATAAGTCCGAGGCTAACCCATTTGAACTTGGTGTTTTGAATAATCTCACCATAAACTCAAATGAAGTCGAAAAAATCGAACTGTACATTTTTCCACGTAAAGGTTGCAAAAGTTTTCGTGTTGACGGCATCTTGTTTTGTCTGAATGGCATGAATAATGATGGAAATCACATTAATGTGAAGATTCCTCTCGAAATTCGGGGCGTTCGCTTAAACAAGACTTCAAAGCAAGTAAGTGTTTGTTATTTACATTTGTTTATTATTTATTTTTTAAGCAAAAATCAAAGATGTACTCAGTTGACGAAAGATTGAAGGCAATTGTTTCCAACAATACCTGGCCGCTATTGGAATTTCGCATAATTAAAGGACCAAATGATCTGAACTATTGTGGCCAGGCACTACGATACATAATTGAAGTGGAGAATATTGGAAAAGAAGATGTTTTATCAATGACGATGGCCACTGATGGTATCGACCGTGTATCAACGGGAACTATATATAATGAAGTTAGGAATGCCATCTCATCAAAAGTGGCTGTGAACTCTCAAAGATTGTGCAGCTTCGATTTTAGCGGAAATACTTTCTTATCTGTTGGGGAAAAGAAGACTATCTTTGTAGATGTTCGCGCTGGAAAAAATGAGTCGTCCTATAATTTTCAGGATGAGAAGGATTCATCCTCAAAGACTCTTCTGTTGTTTGCTTACCGAGGCGCCAATGGTGCTATGAGAGAATGGAGAAAGATTGTTGAATGCGAACGGAAAAAGATTGTCGAAACGGTGCCGTCTCCGATTGATGAGAATGACGGGATCTTCTCTCTGAAAATCTTAAATTGTGTGATGCTGAACGATGTGGCGCTATCACGAATTGAAATCATCCGATTGAGATGTTCGGATGATGCTAATTTTGGCATTGAAATACTTGAAAATAAAAAGATTGAGATTGAAAGTGAGCAGTCGGATACAATAATTGTCCGAAAGTCGAATGAAGGCGCTAGTGAAATTTGGACGTCTATAATAGACAAAGAACTTGTTCCGAAATGGTCAACACCTCGCTGTTTCCCAGGATCCAAAAATGATACTGAGGTTGTGAACATTCCAACAATTGGAGTTACTTGGAAAGCGAATGTTGCTAATAATGATGGACTAGTGTCAACAATATATGGTGAAATATTCTTCGATGACCCCTTTTTTATAAAAAGGGATGAGATTAAAAATGACCGGTTTGAGGGGCACCGTAAGTACCGTCTAAAAATCATTTATGCAAATTATTGGGAATTTGTTGCAGACACGTCCAAAATATCGAAACTAGTGGTCTCTTGCAATTCGGAGAAAAGGGTAACGCATGATTTTTGCTCTTCTCCCATTTGCGAGTTTGCGATTCGTATAAATGTGCGGAATGTTGAATCAAAACCAGCAGATGTCAGCATTCGATACATTGCCAAGGTTCGGGAAGCGATTGAAGGTGTTCATTTGGTGCCTCATGAATTACGACAACAAATGTGGGTCGACAGGCCTGTTCGAAAAGTGAAGATTGGAGCATCTGAAGAAAAAACCGTTGAGATGAAAGTACGAGTGACACAAGCATCGGTTTATGATATTGGAGGAAGTAATTTATTAGTGGAAGCGAAATTTGATGATAATGATGATCCAGTGTCATACAAGGTTTGTAATTTTGGCCACTTAAAAATGTTTTTTTTTTCAGATTCCAAGCATACTAACGGTGGTTGAAGCAATATAATAGTATTCATAAATAAATATACAGCTCGTTTAAACCTGTGTTATAGATAGAAATGACGGGTTGATTTATTGAGACGATAAAAATGTTTTTTTTAATTTTAATTTCATATTAATTCTTGGTTTTCTCGTTCCAATCGTTATTTTTAATGCATGAATGGATTTCAAATCATAATCAAATAATTTGTAGACTTCGATATGGCTTCACAAACCCAAGGAATTCAACAACTTTTGGCTGCCGAGAAGCGCGCTGCTGAGAAGATCAATGAGGCCAGAAAGAGAAAGCTTCAACGCACCAAACAAGCCAAGCAAGAAGCTCAAGCTGAGGTTGAGAAGTACAGACAGGTTTGAATATGAAATTGCAGGAGGGAAATTGAAAATGTTTTAAAATATTTAGCAACGTGAAGCTGAGTTCAAATCATTTGAACAACAATATTTGGGAACCAAAGAAGACATTGAGAGCAAGATCCGCAAAGATACTGAAGATCAAATTAATGCCATGAAGGCTAGCGTTGCTGCTAACAAACAAGCTGTAATTCGATATTAGAATGTTGATACGGTCATTAATGGTTATTGTTTAGGTTATTGTTCGTCTTCTTCAACTTGTGTGTGACATTAAGCCAGAACTTCACCACAACTTGGTCTTGCAGAAGAAGCTTCATGGACAATTTGCCGCCTAATTTTTATAACAAAAATCGATTTCTATTTGTCAAATTGTATACTTGCAAAAAAAAAATTTCTAAACAAATTCCTCGGAAATGAAATGTCAATTATTTTACATTCCATTATTAATTTGCTCCAGCTATAGTCAATTTTGTCTTGACGATTGAACCAATTTTTAAGATTAAAGTTTATTTTTTAAATTGTATTGTCATGTTTTATCGTTTACTAAAGTACACTATTGTTTGTTTCCTTTATATAGAATGGCCTTCTCAGTTGATCCGTCTGTAGAGTAGATTAATATATCTAATACAAATAAATTTTTAAATGTTTGAGACAATGTTTACACGCCAATTGAAAATCTTTAAGGTCGAAGAAAATTATCTCTTCATCTCAAAGTTAATACTTTGCTTTTTAGTTTTGGAATACAACGTTACGTGGTTATGGTAATCGATGTATACTTTATTTAAAGATGTATAGTAGATTGAATTATTAAAATTTGAAAAATCACAAGCTTAAACATGGTTTTCCAAAAAGGACCTCTTGTATTCTTTTTACATATAAATGCTCGATATACGTAATTTGGTTTAGGTTATTTCGTAATTTTCGTCGGATTTTAATTGTATTACTTTTAAATGGAATACGGTAAAATGGTAAAATAACTTTATTAATAAATTAAGATCACTTGACAGAATAAGTTATAGACCCATATATGGGTATAGATAATAAGAGCGGATCGAATTTTCGCGAAATCGCTCCACTGCTATTAAGTACGCCGCATATTGCAAAAGACCGCGCACCAATTGAAACATTCACGCCTTTCACTTTAAATTATTCTTTATTTATTGAACTCAATTTTTAAGCGTAACTTCTTCGAATTTGATACTTTTGCTTAGACCCGTTTAGAATTATTGATTAACAGTGTTTAATTTGCTTTAGGCTCCACAAACTGATCATTTTGGTATATAATTTATAGTAATCTTTTGAGTTGGTAGCGCTTTAGTACATAGCTGATTTCTGGACAAGTTCGTCTTTCTAATCGGTCCAGTCCTTCCTTGCTTTTTTCCGATATTGTTCGATACTCGTATTTATTGAGCGGGTTACAGAACTGAATTTTATGCCTTTGTTCTAATAGTTTTTTATTTCCTCAGATATTCGGTTTTTATTGATTTGATCACGTTTAGACATTGTTTCAGCTTCCGTTATCACCATCGTGGAAATATAGTTTTCAACCTACCGAGTCTTTGATTCTTGTAAAAGAACACGTAAAAGATCTCGATAAATCAGCGGATCGATTTCTTTGGGCTTCTAGATGTGTTATGTGGTTGTTCGTGCGTTTTGGTATTGCGATAATGATGCGCTTGAATGATCTTCTTTTGAATATTTATTCTCGAGATTACAATTACATGGTCACTAAAAATATAAATATGAATTGGCATGATTCAGAGCTTTCTTCAAGAAAGTTCTAGAGAAGGTCCCCGTGATCATTACGGTTTCTAGTAGTGTGGAGAGTAACTGGAGACCATACTTGGGAAATTTAGGGCCGGCCCGGCCCTCCGGCCCGGAAAATTTGGCAACATAATTTATTCAAACGAAATAAGATTTTTATAAATATTTATTTTAGCATAAATTATCAGGAAATAAATCAAGAAATTGAGAGAACAGCTGATGGTGCTTTATCAGAATTTTCAGCTCATTACGACAACTACGTAAGCTTGAACATCGTATCTGAAAGGGTTGTCAATCCGCTAAATTGTCACCCTGCTGATTTTATGGAATCAGATATTAGTTTACTTGAAAAATTGTAAAAAAATAACTTCTGATGTAGAGTTAGGTATTAATTCGGATTTTGAGGATAATATTTAAGTGTCGGTTCTCAAAAAATTGTAAGGTTATATCAATTTTTTAAATTTTATGATATTTTAAAACATTGAATTTTTGTTTGAAATAATTTATTTGACAAATTTGACATTGAAGATCGGCCCTAAATTTCTCAAATATCTACTGATTCAGTTGAGGAACAAACGTACACACGATATTTTAAGAAACATATCAATAATTAAGAAAAAATGAAAAAAAACTAAAATTTTGTTTTATTTTAGGGCCGGGCCAGGGCCGCAAAATCGAAAATGCGGGCCGGCCCGATTCCAATCGGGCCGGCCTTTCCCAAGTATGCTGGAGACCATAGCGGTCTGTTGAGGCTTACATTGAAATCACCAAGTAGAAAAATTGTGTCGTGAGTTTTTTCATTTTCCTTTCTATTGTAAGTGGAGATTTTTATTTTCCCGTTGAGTTTTGCGAGTGTTTTGTAGTATCCGTTAGCCTCCCTCATGTAGCGCACATTTCCGGAGACAGGGGTAAATCAGTTGAGAACTCATATTTTATTTTTTCAACACAAAACTGAAATAATTGGAGTTCGATCGTCAAGTTTTCGGAAGCGAATAGGAACTTGTGAACGTAGTAGTTCAACAATTCCTTTTTGTGCCAAGTTTCCTTGAGTTTCACTCTTGAGCAGTTGGATTCCAGTAAGTACTCCACAGCAGCCCCAAAAAGCTCGTCATTTATTGACTTACACTACCATTTTCCAGACGGTTGCCGTTTCCTTTCAATCTTGAATGGTTTTTCCGTATCCAAAGATTCCTCGGCGTTACTACGTCCGGAACACCCCTACATCGTCGGGGATCGCGCTATCTGTGAGTTAGTACTGATCAGGGTTGCACGGAAATCTAATTTTTTCAAACGGAAGACGGAAATGTGAATCTTGTTTCAATAGGAAGGGGAAAACGGAAATGGAAATTAATTTTCAAACGGAAATGGAACTCGAAAATCGACCGTGAAGAAGATGGAACTACTAGTAACGGAATGAAGTTTTTTCTTGCTGGGGTGGAACGTGATCCTATTATTTGGCTTCGCTCGTTTTGTTGTGTTATATTTATATTGATTATTCCCAATTTGAGATTATCCCGATTCTAATAATTATTTTTGGACCGAGTCAATATTTTATTACTTATTATGTTCGCGGAACGTTCTCCTAGAATATTTCGATAATAATACACAAAACTTGCATCTCCGTTTTTGCAATTTTTTGCTTCTTTTGCATGTCTTCAATTTCTTCCAACTAAAGAAAACATATTTTTACTAATCCTATGATATCCTTTTTTTTTAAATCTTCCGTGTGAAATCTAGCATGATCATTAATCGACAGAACTGGTTCTGGAGAGTTACGTTAAGTTTCCCTGTCTGGCTAACTTGGCCTCGACATGTATTGTATTCTACCGTGGTTTGCGATTGTTCTTTCAGCCTGATCCAACTGGGAGTCCATCATTCTAGGGGTTTCGGGTTTTAGCATTGAAGCGAATTTAAACGTTTTGCTATAGCATGTTAGGAGCTATAGAAGTATTTAAATTGTTTCCTCTGTTTTGGCAGACAATTATCAACAAAAAAAGCAAAATTCTAAAAAACGAAACTTAGGGTTCTGTATTTTTAATTAAAATTTATATCATCATTTGTTTTTATCGAGCCTATTTTCGTTGTTACATTTGAAAATTCAAACTTTAAAAATTATTTTGACAGAATGATTGAAATCACAGTAAACGACAGACTCGGAAAGAAAGTTCGTATAAAGTGCAACCCATCCGACACAATCGGAGATTTGAAGAAATTGATTGCTGCACAGACTGGAACACGGTTGGTTTCAACTAATTATTAAATTAATTCTAAACATAATTTTGAGGTGGGAAAAAATTGTCCTAAAAAAGTGGTACACGATATACAAGGACCATATTACGTTACAGGATTATGAGATTCATGAAGGATTTAATTTTGAACTTTATTATCAATGATGTTTTATATTTTGCAAAATGAAGTATTTATTAAAAATTAATCAGCAATATGTTTTGTTATAATTAAGTATATATTACTAAAATATTGGTCATTGGTGGGATAACAAGGCTTGTAATGTTTTCATCGGGTTAATACTTATCGATAAACTATTGATGACTTTCTCTTCTTTATGTAACTGCGCTTAGTTGGTTTTACCATAGCTGCATCCCTTCCAAAGAAACTTATTAATTGTGGATGAAGCCTAAATATGAATGATGATTTTAGTTAGTCCGATATTGAGCTACTTGAAATGTAATGCTTCGCCTTTTGGTTGCTCGAGGATCTCGCCATCAAGGTTCCAGACGCCAGGATTCTCCAAATCACTGTCTGGTTGATATGAAAATTTCACAACACGGTAGCAATTGAGAGATCTATCCAATTGGTATAACTAAATGGTAAAAATAGAAAAGATTAATTGGATTTATATTGATACCCCTTTTCCACCGTACATGGCAACCTTTCGCATAAACTGCATGTTATGCCATCTAGATATCCTTGGAACCATTGCCAAGTCAAGAGTTCCATCGCCTATGCCTATAGATTTTGGATAGTTATGTTTTTGGATTATATAGTGTGATAGAGAACCTGTGAATGGAGCCAAACCATATGGAGTAAATGGTGTTACCGTTGGAATTACACAACATATGACGTGAGTGAAATCAGCATGCCAATGGAAGTCGTACATTCCATCGCTGGAATTTGCTAATATAATGTTTTAATCTAAACATTAGTGATTACAAACCCTTGCGGTTTATTGCAAATTTCGCACGGTTTAACACAGGGTGGAAGATTTTCCTTTGGATTAGATGTATCTTTATGTGAAAGAGTGAATTGGACCTTTCCACGATATATCGGATGACGGATTGTCGTTCGAAGAGCTTTATATTGTTTGAATTATATTAATGTTGAGTTATTATTACCGCTCCATTGATATCTAATAGGTCCGAGCCATCGGTACTCCTCAGAGTCTTTCAGTACGTCTCCAAGCCATCCGTAGGAGATCGCGTTAGCTGAGATTCGGATGAGCTTTTGTTCTTGGTGCACAGTACACACATCAACGTTACATTCCGAACCTAAATGAGAATTTTTAAAATTCAGTTCTGCGAAAGACCCTTCGATAAGGTGTATAAGGATTTTTCAAATACAATCATACATACAGAGATGGGTGGAATCCCGTATTCCTTCCATTTTTCCATTCCGAATTCTGGATTACGAAATTTTATATTTTAATTCCGAATTTCGAAAAAATAACTTTTCATAAAAACGTTAACACTGGATACGTTCGAAATTCCGGATTCAGTCCATTTTGCAATTCCGGATTCTGAAATTCAAATTTTCACTCAGGATTCCGAAATTCAGAAACTGCCATTCCGCCCATCTCTGATACATGCACCATTCCATGGAATGAACCAACCCTTAAAAAGAGCCACGGTGTGAATCCTAGTCCACGGTCATTTTCATTATGTTTTATAATTTTTTATATAGTACTTTTCAGAGATCGGTGCCTAATGGAGAGGTAAACAATAAGAAGAAATAATGGTCTTGCTTAGACGGTCACTCTTTTGTTTCTTATCAATGTGTGTTGTCTCAAAAATAGACAGCACACATTGAAGAGGAAGAAATGGAAATTATTTGTGACCATCTAAACGACACCATTATTTTTTTCCTTTCCACTTGGTACCGACCTCTGAAAAAGTAAAATATTTGTTATCTTTTCATCACTATCCGGTGGAATGGTGTGTATATATATTAGGTTATTTTCAAAATTCTTTTAAATATTGTCGTGGTGTAGGTTAATGAAAAGTCAGGGTTAAAGGAGCATTCCGAATAACAAAATGGTCTCGCTTGGACAGGTGTAGATTTAATTTGTAATTTTTTTTATTATTTCGATCCTAAATATAATAAATTATACAAAAATTGTATAATAATAATTATTATGTTGATTTAACAACCAATTTAGTAAGAGAAAACAAAATTGTGATTAAAAAAAAAGCGAAATAATAAACAAATTGCTAATTAAATCTACACCAGCCCAAGCGAGACCATCTTTTTTTCGGTATTCTCCTTTACTCCTAATTTTTCATCAACCTACACCACGACAATAACTATAGAAGAACGGATATTAATCATTTAATGATTATAATTCAAGGGTATTCTAATTCGAACTGTTTTAGTAGAGAGATTGTTGACATGAGAAAGTAGATTATCAATTAATGATATATAATTTGGAATAGGTTACATCGAGACTGTTAATATAGGTGATTTTGAAGTACTTGCGGGTTCGTTTATATAAATATATATTAGGCTCACCAACAGCAATGTGAACTGCAGATGTCGCGTAATCATTGGTTTCATGAACTGTAGAAACTATAGAATTCGCGGAACCAGCACCAATTATTCCGAATCGCAAATGTGGAGTTACTAAATGGCTCGTATTTGGATCGTCCATATTGCGACCAGAATCTTTTTGAGTGCGCAGCAAACCGCCAGACAAAAGTTCATTGAATAAACCGTCGCCGCCCACGGAGACCTTTTTACAATTATACTGATTTTACTGAAATGATTGTATACTTTACCAATCCATCCAATGTTTGCCAATCTTCTGGAGGCATTTCAATAATGTAGTCACGAGCATGATTTGCACGTTCTGTCAGTATAACTTTGTATTTGAGTCCAGGAGAGAGCCAAAAGAATGCTTCGACCTGGAGGAGAGATTAAAACTTGGTTATATATAGTTGCCGTACGTTATCTTTGAAAATCTTTTGAGCTTTCCCTTTTCCACCGAATGGATTGATGAAGATGATAATGTTCTTTGGACGGTTCGCCACTCCTTAATTTTTAAATGTGTGTGTTTGTATTATAATTCGGTTTTTTTTAAAGATAGATGCCTAATGGAAGAAGAAAAATGATGGATCTCAATTGTGGAAAAAATTTTGGATAATTTTTCTTCTTCTATACGGCATATTTTCTTGAAAAATATATTATCCAAATATAAGAAATTGATAATTCATTTCCAAATTTTTGAATTATTTTCAAATGATCTCAATAAGAACGTGAAGCAAGTATTCAATTTATTTTAATAATTTCTATTTATTTCATTATTTCTGTTATATTTCACTTCCGATTGGTTATTTTTTATGATATAAAAATGAAATAATCAATTTCTCATAACTTGATAATATATTCACCAACTTCTTAAAGTGCAATCGATACAACTGTGCCAGTAATCACGCTCGGAGGTTGTATAGAAAACCACTGGAATTTGCTTTAAACGCCACTTTGTTTTATTTTTCTTGAATACGAAATTAAAGTAAAGAGTTTTATCGCTGCTCTCGGGACGCTGTAATAAGAATATTGTAGATGTTAAAGGTCAGCGTATATACAGCCGGGATCGATGGTATCCCCTTCTTGATTTTCAACGGGAAGCATGTGGTTGATAAAAGTTCGTCGAGACGGTAGATGACGGAATGTTTTCCAGATCCGCTATTTGGAAAATAGTCTGTTATATAATTTAGTTTAAATAATACCCGACGAGACGGAAGATGAAAACGTTATGAAATCGGTTAAAGATAAGCAAATGTTTCTTGGCATGGTGGGGTGATTGAACATCGGCTATCATTATTCCGCCTTCGCCGGGGATTCGGCTTCTTGATGCGATGGGGACGGAGTCAGCGTCTTCGCCTATATAATAGTTTATAAGGATAATAATTTTAGGATTTTAGGATATTATACCTTTTACGGCGTCTTCAGGAAAGAGAACATGATTTTCCTGTTTGTTCTTTTCGAGCACTGACATTCTGCAAAATATTTCAAAATTTGGATTATTATTGATATTTATATTTAGCAAAAATACGTAGTTTTAATAATCATGCTAGGAATAATTGTAAAATCGAAAATGGGTACCCCAATGAATCAACTATATACCAATAGCTCGCCATGATCCACACCGAGATCCACTATATGGATCGGAATCCTGGAAACGAGAGTGGAAAGGCGCATTTGCGCGAATGTGAGATTAGTTCTCTTCCTATCGTGAGGATAATTTGGACTCCAATCTCCAATGTATTCAAAGTATGATTTTTTTCGTTTCTCATAATGCAGGTATACTTTTTCTAATTTAATTTATCGTTAAATATCTATAATTTAATTCATACTTGGACGTGTATTGGTAAATATCACATATAGTCTGTTTCAAATAGTTGGGAACCGCTGTTCAAAACCATTATAGATAGCGAGACACAAAAAATAATTATCTGTTTTTATAATTGTAGCAACGCTCAGATTTTTGCAATGCGTTGTCAACAAATTTGAAATAGTCTATAAATTTATTTCATAAATTTAGACTTTCATAACAAAATGAATTATCAATTTCTTATAATCTGACAAGATTCAAAGAAAAAATGTATTGAAGAAGCATAATGTGAGGATATTTTGGTCTTGTATGTGCGAAGAGGCAAATTATATAAAAGTAATGAAGGAAAAAATGAAAAATTAAACGAAATTGATTCTTAGTGCGGTGAATTTTCGTAAAGAATCATCGTTTACAATTCTTATATTAAAGAAATTTTGCATGCAATTGTATCGTTTTCCAAAATGAAAAATATTGAAAGAAAAGTGTAATGGATAGCGATTAATTAAGTGATTCATGAATTTTGTAATAGAAAGCACGCAATAGAATGTAAACATAGAAAATTATAACACTAATATTATGTCGAAACATCTGTCGGGAGCTGAAATTTAGTTTTTGTTGTTTTTGCTCTTCTAAAAAGTATTTTAAAAAAAACAATCATATCGATGAGGCATAGGAATTTTATGTTGTCGTTGTTGTTGTTGTTGTTGTTGTTTGAGAGAAAATAAATATGTGGAAACATAGAAAAAAAAGAAATAAAAATGGTTTGAAATGAGCTATAGATATATAAGCATGGAGTTGCATTTTGTGACGATTTCCGCGTATAGGATCGGAATATCATATGAATTTCATTGGCAAATGATAATGAGTTGAGATGAGAAAATAATGAATTGACGACGATGATGATATGAATGAATAAGAAACAGTACGCTGTTTACCTTTCACTTTCGACCTGTGTTATTATTTACGTATGTTTTTTTGTCTATTACCGATATTTTATTTGTTACGAATATTTGTGTATGTATGTGGCTGGTAAAGGTTTAACAATTTTATGAGAATAAAAACCAATTTCTATATCTATTTTTGGTCTATGTGTGGGCTGTATCATCAATGAATTGGGCGTTTAGAAGAATTTCAAAGGGGAGGACAATTCCGATGTTTCATTTTTGAAATTTCACATGCATGTTACATGTTACCGACATAATCGAGAAGCTGAAAGCCCAAAATGTAGAAGTTCGTTACTATTATGTGGGAGAGACCTCAAATATTACTATTTAAATTTGTTGAATTGTCCGATATGAAAGTGCAAAGATTATTTAAGTAGAATTTTATATCAGTTCTGGTCGGAATATATCCAACGCTCCACTGCCACGAAATACGCGCAAATGGCGAACGATCGCGCATCAATTGCAAGTTTCCTTTAAAAATTTTAAAATATTATTTTTTCATTTAATTTTTATGATTTTTTTTCTTGTTTATGCTCGTTCTATACTGTTTTTGCTTAAATAAATTGAAGAATATGTTTTAGATTTTGTTTCAATCGTGGAATAAATGTGGAAAATAATAATAATCATAAAAATTAAATGAAAAAATAATATTTAAAAAAGTGCGCCACATTTTGCGGTTGTAATCGCATTTGGCGACGACTATTTTTATTGAGATAATTATAAATTAAATAAAAATAAACATGATAATAAGATAGCAGTATGTGGATGTAGTTCATCTCCAGATGAAAGGTGGCTTAGGTACCTAAGACTAATTTGCTGTGGTAGCTGTTTTCTCAGCTACATATTGAAATGTCTCCATCGTGTTATTAAATCATTCTGCATAAATGTTTCATCCTTTCTCTTCATAATCTTCGAGACAGTTTAAGATAACCTCATTCCCCACCTCCATAAAATAAATTATAATATCGCGATATATTAATGTCGGAATATATTCGAATATTTTAAAATAACCCTTTTAAAAAACACGAGTGACAGTAAACTCACACGAATGACACGGATCGAACTGTGGAGTATACGTGACGGTGTTTACGTAATGTCGTAAAATAAAATGCAAACTTATTTGAAATTATTTCGCAATATTTTTTCTTATTTTTCTTAATATTGTTAAAATTTTTAAATGAAATATCTCGTAATATTGATAAAATTAATTTATTTGATGATCATCTGGATAATTAATCGCTAAAAATTATAAATAAGAAAAATAGTTCAAAACAATACAAAATAAGTTAGAATTTTATTTTACGACAATACGTAAACACAGTAACGTCTACGCCACAGTTCGATCCTCATCATTCGTGTGAGTTTACTTTAAATACGGCCTAGCTTTTCAAAGTTAGGCCGCTTTGCTTCCTCACTTCTGTGTATGTAGAGACAAAGACAACTAGGCAATTCGTGCATTGGGGCGCCGCTAGGAACAAATCGTGTTTGGCCTTAAATCCATGACGTACACACACACGTGCCGGTGTCATTATTATTATATTACTGCAATGCTTGGTTTTCTTCCCTTCCATTTTCACGTATTTATTTCTCTATTCTCCACTTGCTTTGTCATCAACCAACCAACCGAGTGTTATGTGTATGCGAGGACCGGTTTGCCTTCATCGTATCGATTTTTCACATCCTCTATTCTTTCAACCACCCCCTCCTCCTCTACCCTAAAATGTTTGCTTTCCTTTGCATTTCTATATATTCAAACTGCTTATTATTTACGACATAATTTGAATGTTTATTTTATTAACACTAATAACTTGGAAATTAAAAACAACTGAAGTTTATATGATTTTATGTTCATCCTGAAATTTATTCTCTTCCATTCTCTTACTGATCCAAACACACATTAAATGGGTCCTTTATTATAAACGTATTTTACTGGAATCTGTCTTATTATATCATCTTTGTCATTCTAAGTTGCCGATTTTAAGAAGAAAAATTGATGGTCTCGTTTGGACTGACCTGGGAACCTTTTTCTTTTCTATCATCAGTTTATGTTATTAATTTAATCTGAATTATAGAAAAACGAGGCACACATTTTGGAATAATTTTTTCTTCTCAAAATCGGCTCATTAGCCTGACAAGGACATAATACTTAGAATTGCAATGACGCCCGGCTTGGATATGCAACCATCAACGTCGAAGACCTCAAATTGTGAATATTCGGATAAGCTGGTGGAAACAGTTTTCGACTTTGAGAAACTCGCCATCGATAATAGATCGCCATCTACTGAGAAAATTAAATTGGTATGTTTTTACGTGTTTCTATGTCTGTTTAAAAAGTTTATTATTTATTTTGCTATTTAGGAATTAAGCCTAAATAAATTGCCCGAAATGCGAGATAAGATTAGTTTCAATCGGCACATATTTTTCACGAAACGTTCATTACTAAAAAGGACACATTACGCACCGTATTCAGTTCCATTACATATTAGGTTTTTTTTATAATTGTCGTGGATATACATGAACAATGTTAATTGCAGATTAAAGTTTAGACCAGCTCGACGACATCGAAGGTCATCATCATATGATATTTATTCATTTTCTTCAGTTTCACTTGATGGTGATGTAGAGCCATTGAAAATGCGTTTAATAGACAGGTAAAGACACCTATTTTGCAACAAATATAACATAAATGTTTTCAGAAAAGATCAAGGAACTCCATGCAGTGTACAAGCCGCGCGACCGCCATCTCCCGTCGACGACATCGATGAACTCACAGAATATTTTGAGCATTTCGTTAGAGTTGGTCTAAAAATGTCAGCACTAGCCGAATCGATGTATGTATAGCACATCTCCACAATGTATTGAATCACTTAAAAAACCATATATAAATAATTTGATACGACAAATACAGCAGGAATCTAATAAGTTAATAAATTCTTTCAATTTATTAAATCTTATTTTACACATTTATATAAGTCTTCAATAATACATATCATATAAAACAATAATTATACATTAATACATATGAGTTAAGTTTTTTTTGTTATAATTAAAATGTTGATTATAATTAATATTTTAATATTCAAATGAAAAAATCATCATTATTATTCCTACAACGGCGGATCACATCTGTAGCGGTTAAATTTCAAAAATTGGAAGTTAGGGTGACAAGCAGTTGTCTAAAGAAATTGATTTAAATTAACTATTTTCTTTTTATACTTGCCTTTATCGTTGAATATTCTAAAACATTGCCTTGACTGGGCCTATTACTTTTTTCGAAAGAAACAGTCCGACTCCTATCAAGCCTAATAAGTCTCATTCGCTTCATCATTTCAAGCTTAAATATCACAAAATGATCACGATAAATTGAAAAATATATGCACATACCCTTTGTTGCTTCAGTGGTCTGCGAGTATAAAATCCACCTCGCTCAGAAGACATTGGCACATGCGAATAGTCTTTAAACGAACACCATGGGAATACCAATAAATTGCTCGGTGGTTTATATTTTATTGTGCGTTTTAATAATGATTTAGTCATATTAAAATTCTCTCCACGTACATTTTTCCTCCTTGATTTCTTAGCTGAAACCTAAAAATATTTCATTCACTGATTTAAAAAATAAATAAATTCTAACCTCTTGATTTTGTTTTTCCGACTTTTCCGTATCTGGCAGGCAATTTGACGTAGATGGTCTATCGTCACACATCTGCAAATATATTTTCACAGTTTTAATAAATCTATCTAGTACCAAAACAGACTCAGCACCAGATGCTACAGTCTCTTCAACTTCATCATTCTCGCCATCAGTATCCTTTATAGCAATCGAATTTGATTAAAACACAAAACACGACAACAAATTTACCTCTGTATCAACTAATGTTATTGCCAGTGCCGGTTCTACATGATTCGTGTACTCAAATTTGAAACAGTTTTTACCATGTAATCTCTCCTCTGCAACCTCTGCGTACTCTGCTTCGATTCTAAAAACCAGTTTCTATCAACATTTAATTCAGAAGCACAAACTTTTTCACAAAATTATTCGAACAGTAAATCGTTGGCGGGGTTCTCAGTCGATACCTAATGTACATTTTGATTGCTTTACAATCATCCTCATTGCACGCTAGAATGGCGAGGTGACGAACACCCACACTGATTATTTTATCAATCTGGAACACATAACATGCTTCCGTGGGGAAAATTGATCTGAAAACTAATGGATCAAAGTCATGTTTTGTGTAACTTTCCAACCTAATACTCTCCTCATACGTCGATGCATCCATTTCACCGTCTAAATATCTTTTCATTTCACTCATTATCCAATTGTAATATGTTGTTGGTGACGGCCCAACGTTCTGAAAAATAAATTTAAATTTTTTTAGTTGACAAATTAATTTACCCGGATTGACCGAATCGCATCTCCAAGCTCACCCCAGTTACGTTCAATGTTTAGTAAACTGCATTTGGAAGCAGTTTCCATTTCGCGTTCCCAATCAGCTTTAATTTTCTGTTGGTGCTGAAATAGAGTAAAAATAAATTCTTTGATAACTTTAAATGGCTATTATGTTTACAAATTACTTTCTTTTAGTTATTTTAAATTATTACAATGTTTTTATTTTAGGTAATGAAAAATTTTATTAGAATTCTCGAGTTTACCTCGAAAAAGTAAAAAAACTTCAATTGTATTTCAGAAACAAATCATAAATATATATTGTATCTTTAACAAATCGGTGCATAATGGAAGAGCAAAAATAGAAAAGAAATTATGGTCTCGTATGGACGGCGACAAAGGACGTTTCCATCTCTTTCTCTTCAATGTATGTTGTCTATTTTCTTGAGACACCACACATTGATGAGATATGGTATTGATGAGACTATATATAAACGCACTAGCTAATGTCAATTTTGTGAAACTTAATTACGTGCTGCTGATTTTCAAGTGGATTTTTCGGTATAGTTTTGAGATATTATAGGTATTAAAATTTAGCTAACATAAGTCACGATTTGAAGTCTTAAATGATCACGTCAATTTGGTACAATTTCGGGTGATTTGTATAAAATGTCGTTTGCAAAACTATATGACGAATGGAACAGGAAAAATAGGAAAAATATGGTCTCGTTAGGACCGTTTTATCTTTTCATCTCATCAATTTATGTTATTTACAATTGTGGCATACATTTGGGAATAATTTTTCCTTCTTCCATACTAATTTCTGCAAAAGAATCAGATATAAATTTAATTACATTCTATACATAAAATATTAATATTTTATAGAACGTTTTTATAATCTTCGAGCCTCCCTCGAAAGTTAAATTTAAGTGGTGTAAAAAAGTAGATATTCGTTAAGCCAAAATAAAATCAGTTTCACACAAAAAATAGGAAACATCTTAATAATAATTTGATTCAAACACAAATTTTGTTAATTTGTATATTTTAAAACATTCTATTTGCAGTCTCTGATATTAAAATAGA
This sequence comes from Caenorhabditis plicata, assembly GCA_963931815.1. NCBI lineage: Eukaryota > Metazoa > Nematoda > Chromadorea > Rhabditida > Rhabditidae > Caenorhabditis > Caenorhabditis plicata. The sequence continues at coordinate 10,068,497 of OZ007492.1, read as the reverse complement.
ACGCCGACACGGTAATATTCCTTCTTAAAAATATGAAAATAAAAACTAACATAATATTCATCTACAAGTCGGATGTAAGCTGAATGTATCCGCCCCAGACGGTCACAAAGAGCCTGATGATACCTCATAAACACAAACAAAGTATCATCACCATAGAATAGTCTACGATGGCTCGTCGCTTGCCTCAAAAAGAACTTCTTCGCATTCGCTGCATTCACTTTCTCTTCAATAGGCCATTCGTCGGTTTCATTGTCCGCGTAGAAATTCAAGAAGTTGATTTTTTTCCCACTAAATATAATTACAAAATAATTTTTACACTTATCGAAGAATTACGATGAATCGTATTCAAGTTTATCTATCTCTCCATCCTTTTTTGGTTTTTTCTTTTCGAGCTCGATGTCTTCTTCTCGTTCATCGTCCGACATGTCCTCGTGTTTTTCACAAACCCATTCCATTAAAATTCTTCAAGCAATTTTTCAGATAAATTCGTAAATTTTTAATATTACTTACTTTCTTAAAATAAACTTCATCCGACGTTTATCTTCCTTCGAGAATCCGGTTTGCCTTTTCAAATAATGCAACATTAAATCATTCACATCGTGCATTATCCTGCGCCTTTCCGGATAATTTATAATCAAATGTGGACCAATATCATTCGACTGCGATTTGCTTTGACGATAATCAAAAAATTGCTCAATACTATTTATCATCGCTCTCGTTTTTAATAAACGACTATCTGCCACCTTTGCATTCTGCGCTTGATAATCCAGAGATCTCGTTATGTTCTTTTCAAGTTGTTCTCTCCACATTCTATATAATAATTTACTTATTAAATGTTTCTTTACTTTTCCTTAACATACTTGTTCATCACTACTTGCGCTTGTCTCCACTCCTTCTCCTTATCCATCAGCCTTTGCAGAACTTTTGGCACTGCGATATATGGCGTCTCTCGCAGTCCATTGATAATCTTCGATGCAGCTTCTCCATATACCCTCCGGATTGCTCGTGTAATCAAAGCCCCCGATGTGCAATTTAGCTTTTCGTCCAATTTAAACCGGCATCTTTCATATTCGGTCATGTGATCCATTTTTCTTTTCAACAATACAAAATTCTCAATGGCATATTTGTTGACGTCCAAAACAATATCCAATTCGAATCGTTCGTCTTCAGTCTTATATAAAAATTCTTCATAAGACGATTTTTTCGACGAAATGTTTCCATTGTCTTCCGATGACCATGACGGATACGATGTCCATGTGTCATTAAGAACTTCATCACACAAAGAAGTTCTACCGGATGGACGAGCAGCTTCCTTGTTATCCTTTTTAATATGTCGGTAACTAACACCTAGTGTGCAAATCGTTTTGTTGGCGATGTCACGAATCACTTGATCGCCGTCTCTTATCCAATTCCGCCGATAAACACTTTGACTGATTTCATAGTCGTCGTCGCTCTTTGCTGAAATACAAATTTAAATTATTTATTTCGTTGTTTTGTTGGTCGACATTTAAAATTTACCATAAAATCAATTCTAAACTAAAAAAATTTGAGTAAAAGCATTGATTTCGGGTCCCTGAATTTTCTATTTTTAAATTAGATGAGGAATTATCAGTTATTTTTAAGGCGATTCCGAATAAGTGCTACTCTTTACATGCGATAATTGTTTCATTTGAAAAAGAAATTTACTTTATCATTTTTTGATAATTTGATGATACTGTCAGCCTTAAGAATAAGTCTCGTTCCAAATCTGTTTTCAAAATAGGCGCAATAGGTCGTTGAGCCGCGTTTCGATGATCATTGACGTTAACCAAAACTTGACATGGACTAACCAAGTAACCAAGTAAGTAACCAAAACTGTCCGCAACACGAAATTGCTTAATTTATTATAAATGCGAATTGCCTTATAAAGTTGGTAAAGGAAAAAATTGGGATCGGATTGAGAACTCTAGGGAGAGGATCAAAATTTATATTCGATTAAGGATTCCGTTTTCCCGATTGGTTTACGAATTTTTCTGGAAAAAACACAACTCGCCGCAACGACTTATCACGCTGATCAGTGCGTCGTATTCTGTTAATGATGTGAGTACCATCAAACTCTCAAAATTTGTAAATAATTTAAAGCGCTTTAATAATGTATCAAAAAAGACATGGCTAAGGCATACAGTTGAAAACCGCCTTAAAAATCGACTATTCAGCACGCAAAGATTAAAATAACTATTTAAATTGCATTCCAAATTACCCAGAATCTTATAAGGACAAAAATTATATCTCACGTGCCATAAAAATCACTCATAATAAAAATAGTGTAAAGCAGCTTAATAACAAAAAAGTATAAAGTTAGAAAATTTGTCTTGATAATTTCTCATAAATAAATTTCATATTTTTATATTTCCCTAACCGAATTTTTAAATATAATTATTAACAAAAAACTCACAACTATCCGAGTCGTAATCGTTACAAAATAAAATACAAATCTCCTCAATTATATCCTTGTTTCGCCAGGAAAAAGAATTCCGCAATGAAGCCGTCAATTCCGAGGAGGTTATATTCTTTCTCAGGTACAAATTTAAAAATATGAATAGCCGATCGAGCTCATTCTTCGATAACTTCCTTTGAATACGTTTATACAGATCCAAATTGGCATTACAAAGCAAATTGAATATTTCCGCATTTGGGGATCTATCTTTTAGTCGAGCTTTTTGTATTGCCTCTTTCATAGCCTTAAATAATTTAAAAAACAAATCTTATTTGTCGTTTGAAAAATAAGCAGCTAAGAGGTGGTCTTGTATCTCGTTTCTGATGTTATTTTTTTAAAGAAAATCGTGCCCCTCAACCGATCATTTTTCGAAAGAAAATAATACAAATTTCTTACCATTTTGCGTAACTCTTTCATCTTTTTCCGACGCTTCACGACATTTTCTTTAGGCTCACCGTCATATAAAGATAATCCGGATAAAGATCCCTCACTGCTAGTCGAACCAATATCTGATTCTTCTGTAAAAATGTATTTATGGTTTAAGAACTTCTGTAAAACCGTCATCCTCTGATTCTTCATCATCATGTTCGTCGTCGTCTTCCTCCTGCTCATCCGAGTCCATGTTTTCGGAATTATCCTTATCACTCCTTTCCTTAGCAAAAGTCGGCAAATAGTTCTGGAACTCTTCCAGAAGATCGTCATGACCTTGGAACAACTTCTTCACAACTTGAAATACGAACATGAACTTTTGTTCAGTATTTAGGCACAGTATATCATCCACGATGGAGTCTTTTCGATGTGGCGATGTTGGAGCGGGAGAAGAAGGCTGTAAATCAAAAAATAGTATTGACCAATGAATTAAAACACACCGGTGTTCGCATTAGAAAATGTAGAGAGTCCAAAAACTTTCGGTATATTATTGGGTTGTTTTCAAATCTCTGCTTTATCTTTGATACAAATTCCCACTCTTTCTTTTGATAATTCTGTTCACCATCATTCTAAATGTATTTATTGTTAAATTATTAGACAATATTATAAGACTTACGCTTTCGGCCGAACTTGATTCTTTTACTTCAACTTCCATATGTTCCTCTTCTACCTTCGTTTTTTCTTCAGATGGCGTTGGCTGAACCTGCACTGGTGGTTCTTGTTCCTCAGGTGGATTCACGTGCTATCAAGAAAATAATATACTAAAATAATATATATAGTTACCTCGTATTCGTTTTTTGGATTAATGATACATAACTTATCGCCAATATAAGTTACATGAAATCCGTTAGGTAAAAATGTGTTAAAATTGACTATTAGGTCTGGGTGATCGTGAAATAGCAGACTGACCCTCTGAATAACGCCAGGAGTGTCGATGCTATAAACATGAAAATATATTTCTAGAAAACCCTCGATGTATTACTGATTTGCTTTAAAATCCTTCATAATGTCCAAAAATTTAGTATATCGTTCTAGGTCATTTGCAAACTCTTTTTTTACATTGTCCAAATACTTCATCGCCTCCTCATACTGAAAACATTTTTAGTTAAATAAAAAAATGAAGGAAAATAGGTTACATTAACACATTCCCTTTGTGGTACGGTTCCACTTGTGCAATCTTGAGAGGTTTTATGAGATTTTTCACCACTGTTCATAACCCAAACTGCCACTTGCCTTCCACTTTAACTAACTATTTCTCTGAAAAAAGTAATTTTAGTGGAAAAGACGAGTTTATTGATTTTAAAGTGAAACAATTCCAAAAATTGGTGTCATCGATGAAAAATAATTTTGCATTGGATTTTTGCACTAATTAGTTTTTAGTTTAAAAAATTGAAGTAAGAATATATAGTCGTCGCCAAATGCGATTACCACCGCAAATTGTCGCGCACTTTTTTAAAATTTTTTTTCATTTAATTTTCATGATTTTTATTATTTTCCACATTTATGCCACGATTGAAACAATATCTAAAACATGTTCTTCAATTTATTTAAGCAAAAACAGTATAGAACGAGCCTAAACAAGAAAATAATCATAAAAATTAGATGAAAAAATAATATTTAAAAAAGTGCGCCACATTTTGCGGCGGTAATCGAATTTGGCGACGACTATAATTATTATTCTTATTACTTATTATTTCGAAATTTAAGATATATTGTTTGGTTTGTTTATAGGGTTTTTAAGGAATAACTAGGTATATTTACGTCATATAATGCAAAAATAGAAAGCTTATAAATATATGAGCAGCTAATCAATTCAATGAACAATTTATAACATTAGAAACATTAATAAACGCACTCCGGTCAAAAAACCACGAAAAACGCTATTTCTCTTCATTTTATGTATCGTTGTCTGCGCGTTAAATTATTTTAAATTATATTTGTTGAAATAAATGATCGTCTATTGTAGAAGAGGAATATAGAAAAACGCAACACATCACAAAGGGCAACGCGCAGAGAAAAATACAAACTCTGAGGGTGGAATTTCGTTTTGGCCGAAGTGTAAACGCACATTTAATTTAGTTCCCCTAAAAATCGAACTAGTTAAATAGATGGAAGAGCTTTTTTGATCACGAAATTATTAGGCCACCCAATTTTACTTTTTATGTTTCAATTAATATTATTATCAAAATTGACAGAAATTGACAATCCCAATTTTATTTTCTTAAAAAATAAAAGTATATAGTCAATCTGATTTGATCTAAAAATTTTGAAGAATATAATGAAAAACAGAGGAAATTATTAACATAAATTGAATATTTGTTTCATGTTCTCATTGAGACTATTTGAGAATAATTCAAAAATGTTGAATATGAATTAGACATTTCTTATGTTTCGATAATATTAAATATGAATTAATCGTCGTTTTCGAAGATAGAGGCCTAATGGAAGAGGAAAAATGATGATCTCGTTTGGACCGTTTCAAATAGTTCTTAAATTTTTTCTTTTTATTGCATAAATTTATTTTATTTATCTCTTGGCACATAATTTGGAATAATTTTCTCTTCCATTTGGTATTTCAAAAAGTGCGCCACATTTTGCGGTGGTAATCACATTTGGCGACGACTATATATATTTTTTGACAGGGACAATATACATTATTATATTTCAAATAATTTATAAACTTTACTTTAAAATTCTTTGTACACCTGAGCTGAAGGATAAAATATAGACTATTATTCTTCTTATTATTAAAATATAAGAAATTGAAAATTCACTTTCAACATTTTTGAATTATTTTCAACGGTCTCAAAGATATTCAATTTATGTTAATAATTTATCTGTTTTCATTATATTTCTTCAAAATTTCTAGATCAAATCAGATTGATTACTTTTATTTTTTATGAAAATAAAATTGAAATTATCAATTTCTCATAACTTGATAATCTCTCTTTATGAGCTTAATGTGAATTACCTGCTAGTGCATTGTTTCACTCAAATATATTTAAGTTTTTTTTTTAATTGTTCATTAAATATTTACTATTTTATAGATCCAAAAATCCGGTGTGCCTCAGCGAGCACAAACCTCTGAACCTCCATGACAGAAGAGCAAAGCGTCGATAAGGAAATTCCAAAAAAAGACGAGAAATCTGAACAGGTTCGTACATTTTAGGAAAATTAAAATTGAACGTTATTAGGACACGAATACCACGAAAAGATACACTGGCACGTGTAAGTGGTTTAATGTCAACAAAGGCTATGGATTCATCATCGACGACATAACAAAGGAAGATCTTTTTGTTCATCAGGTTGAATTAAAAATTCTAGATTTTCTATTGTTTGCTTTCAGTCACATTTATTAATGAAAGGTTTCCGAAGTCTTGACGATATGGAAAGGGTTTCCTACATGATTCGTCCGAGAGATAACGGGAAAGGATTGGAGGCTATTGAGGCTAGCGCAAATCTGTTAATAGTAAAGTGACATGTTTGTAGGTATCAGCTGAAGATGCAAATGCTACTCTTCGTGGCAATAAAATCCATCCATTGGGTCGCAAGAAAGCTGAAGAACTACGATGCTTCAGATGTGGAAAATGCGATAATCACCGTGCGAAAAATTGTCCCAATGTAAGAGAGGATGGAAAATTGTGCTATGGATGCGGTGCACCGGATCATTTAAGATCACAATGTACAAAAACTGTTAAAGCTGAATTGAAAATGCGCAAGGAGTTAGCCAAAGATAAAGTACCTTCTGTTGAGGTGAAAGAAAATCCAAGCGAGCCAATTGAGAAATCTACTGACACTTGTTAATCCACTAGAATTCATGTATCTATTTTTTCATGTATCCTATTCCTAACCTTAATTATTCTATTCACTATATATTATACTCAGGAATCCTCAAAAATCTCAGGTATACGCGATATAACTCAGGAATTTTTGTTATTAATCGTCAAGAATATAATTCTAATATTGTTTGAATAAATCGTTTATTATAATTTCATTATTATATAACCAGTGATTTGAGTATTTCTGCTATTGAATCATCACGCAAACATTTTTTGTATTCAATTTCAATTTTTTCGTCAATCTCGTTCAATGAGCTTTTAATCGATGCCAGTTCACATACAATCTGAACACTGTAAAATTAGAGCTTTTTGAAAGTCGTATAACCTGTAAACTGCGGTTCATCTCATTTCGAGCGTCTCGTGCACTTGATGGCTCTAAGATTCCAAATGGCTTGAAGACACCCTTGTTCGATAATTTCTTCTCGTTCTCTTCTTCTACCTCGTTATTTTCATTTTTCCTCTTTTTTACCTAATGGAAGTACTCATTACTTGAAAATGATTATAATTTTTCATTAAGCCGTTTTTCCACAGTCGTGCCTTTCAGAATGCATAAGACACATATTGTCGTGGTGTAGGTTGATGAAAAATTAGGGGTAAAGGAGCATACCCCAAAAAAAGATGGTCTCGCTTGGGCTGGTGTAGATTTAATTTGCAATTTGTTTATTATTTCGCTTTTTTTCATCACAATTTTGTTTCATTTTGTTTTCTCTTACTAAATTGATTGTTAAATTAACATAATATATATTATAATAAAAATTTTAGGTATAATTTATTATATTTAGGATCGAAATAATAAACAAATTGCAAATTAAATCTACACCAGCCCAAGCGAGACCATCTTTTTTTGGGGTATGCTCCTTTACCCCTAATTTTTCATCAACCTACACCACGACAATAGAATAAAGTGGCTATTATAGTTTATTCAAGGAAATTGCACTGTAAACAAAGTAGCTATTATGCATCTACTTTGCATTAAAAAATTATAAATTGAATGGAAATTATGAAATTATAGATTTTTTCCGTTTAAAATTTTCTTTCCGCGCAGAGGTTCGCAATTGTGACAGAAACGTCTTTGGTACAAGAAATACTGCATAACCGAGATGGGGGAAATTACATTTTTTGAATTTCGAAATCGAAAACAAAATTGTGGAATCCGTTATGGAAAAATGGCCGGGGTGCGGAATTCCGCCTATCTCTGCTGTATAAATTATATTCCAAGTAAACGAATGGTTTCGTATTTTGGGTCCGTTATGGGTCCAATAGTTTAATATCTTATATTTGTCGTGGTGTAGGTTGACGAAAAATTAGGAATAAAGGAGCATACCGAAAAAAAAGATGGTCTCGCTTGGGCTGGTGTAGATTTAATTTTGCAATTTGTTTATTATTTCGCTTTTTTTTCATCACAATTTTTGTTTTATATTGTTTTCTTTTACTAAATTGGTTGTTAAATCAACATAATAATTATTATAATAAAAATTTAAGGTATAATCTATTAAATTTAGGATCGAAATAATAAACAAATTGCAAATTAAATCTACACCAGCCCAAGCGAGACCATCTTTTTTTTCGGTATGCTCCTTTACCCCTAATTTTTCATTAACCTACACCACGACAATAGCAATGATAAGCTTACTATACTTATAGACCCACTCTATAGTAAGAAAAATAATTACCTTTTCGTCACTTTTTGTTTCTTCCGCAACTAATGAAAATTTTTTATTATGCACATCCACACTGAAATGTTGATGTTACTATTTTTAGAATAAGTCATCGCTTACAACACGGTCGGTATTAGTTCGTGTGTATTAATCGAGCTTACACTGTACAAAGTTACTCCTCTTGTAGTTCTAAAATAAAATCGAATATCTTCTCAATAATATAAAACAAACTTTGCCTTCGATATACACAAATTGGCCAGGTTTAGTCGGCTCTCTAAATCCTTCTGAATCCCCACATACCGATCGACTAATTCGAGGCGTTGAAAGTATAATTTGTTGATTTCACTTATACTCATCTCTCAAAGAAGCTGAAAGGTAAGATTAATCATTGAATTTTGTTGTGGCCAAATGCAATTGATTAACACATATATTTTTTCGAGTATGCTTACTATTTCTTTTTCTTAAAATCCTTACACACCAAATTATTCTGAACTGTTTCACGGGCCTTGTAAATCTTAGTCCACGTTTTAGTTGAGTGAGATTAAACTCACGCAAATGACGAGGATCGAACTGTGACGTAGACGTGTCTGTGTTTACGTATTGTCGTAAAATATAATGTTCACTTATTTAATATTATTTCGAAATATTATTTTCTTATTTTTCTTAATAGTGTTAAAATTTTAAATGACATATCTCGTAATATTGTTAAAATTAATTTATTGGACAATTAATCGCGCTACAAATTAGAAATAAGAAAAATAGTCCGAAACAGTATCAAATAAGTGAGCATCTTATTTTACGACAATACGTAAACACCGCCACGGTTCGATCCTCGTCAATCGTGTGAGTTTAATCTCACTAGTTTTTTACTTTGGAATTTTGTGCATGGTCATGATATATTCATCCGCTCAGTAATTTACGTAAAATGATCACCAATATTTAAAAAAGCAAAAGTTCATTAGAAATAGCTGAAAATAAACGCGTGGCCTTAAATTTATGGACTAACACCACAACGGTAAACAAAAACGTTTTTGCAAAAACTAATTTGGTGTGCCTTAGTAATTCTTAAATTTGAGGATTACCTCGTTAAAAAACCTTAAAAATATATACTACAAAATGTGATAATACAAAGTGAGTCTAGAATTGTTTCTGTTCTAAATGTGTCCGATTGCAATGACCATTGACCTTTTAGTCGGTTTTGCTGATAATGGAGAGAGAAACATCACTCTGTTTTGTCCCCTGGATTATCGGTTCAATCAATACTTTGAATGATTCACCATCAAATGATATGGAAATTTGAAGTGTTTTATAAAGTTAGCATATTATTGTGTTATTGTTTTCTTTTTTACAGGAAATATTCCAAGTTCTTTAGTCTTTGACCCAGTTTATGAAAATAGCTATTTAAAATAGTAAACATAGCATGAGTAGTTAATCATATAACGTCAGCTGTTATAAAAGATTAGCTAAAAACGAAAACAATTTTAATTTATTTGCACACAACACTTCGGAAATTGTCTAGCTGTGCACTTATTTGCTCATTTAGCAAACAAAGTTTTACGAAGACCTGTGGCCTGATTTTTATGTGATCGTCTAAGATAGATAGGTATTTATAACATAACAATCACTTTTAAAAACTTCCTTAATTTAGTGTTTTTGGTATTATTAATATTAATAATGAGCACAGTGGAATCAAATGCCGACATAGAATCATTAAATGTAAGTGATTCGTTTGGATTCTGCTCTTTGAAATATTTCTATTGCAACAATAATTCTGAAAGAAATATTTAAGAGAGGTTTCCGATCTCGGAGGCTAATGCGGCGGACTATAACAATCTCAATCCTGGCTGTCGGCTTCTTTTTCGTTATTATGGCTATATCAAGTTAGTTGATGATTCGTTCTATACATGTGCATCAGGGTTGCACGGAATTCCATGTTCCGTATTCCGTTTTCCGTGTGAAAAAATTGATTTTAGTACAACCATTGTGTGCATGTATCGTGATGTAGGTGTCAAACTATACTAACTAAATTACTGTGAGCTCATTTAACTGTAATTTTTGTTTCGTTTAGATTTAAACAACGATGAAATTATCTCAATGGAGCCTGGGTTTTCCATGGACCCGCTGCGAGATAAAAAGAGCTATCGCGTGATCGTTGTTGGTGATACTGGCGGCTTGCCATTCCTTGAAACAACGTGGTCCCAAAACGATGTTAAAACTGCCATGAACGAGAAAGCTTCACAGGAAGACGTTCAACTAATACTGAATATGGGTGATAATATATATTTCACCGGCGCAGAAGATGAATTTGATCTTCGCTTTAAGGTATTTTTCAAATAATTATTTTTTTTACTATTATTAAAATGTAAGAAATTGATAATTCATTTTCAACATTTTTGAATTAATTTCAAATGGTCTCAATGAGAACGTGAAGCAAATTTACAGTTTATTTATTATCAAAATCTAAGAATATGAAAGGTTTGATTCGATCATTTTTGAATTATTTTCAATGGTCTCATAGATAAAATGAAACAAATATTCAATTTACGTGAATAATTTCTCTGTTTTTCATTATATTTCTTCAAAATTTCTAGATCACGTCAGATTTATTACTTTTATTTTTTATAAAAATAAAATTGGAATTGTCAATTTCTTACAACAATTTATTACAACAAATATAGTGTATGTCAAAATAGTTGACGACGCAATCACGCTGCAAATGCGGCATATTAATTAAAATTCATTTTCAAATCGATTATTTTATTTTATTTTTGACATTTTTTAATTGTTATTGCTTATATTGAACGTTTATTAATTAAAAATTATTAAAATAATCGATTTGAAAATGAATTTTAATTAATATGCCGCATTTGCAGTGTGATTGCGTCGTCAAATATTTTGAAATGGACTATAAACAAAATCCTAAAAAAAACAATTATTATCTTCATAAGAATAAAATGCCTTTTTGAAATATAACAAATGTATGCCGAAGGTATTGTCCTTTTCAGAGATCGGTGCCTAATGGAAGAGGAAAAATTAGGATGGAATGAGGTTCTCGTTTGGACGGCCACACTCTTTTCTATCTCATCAATGTTTGTTGTATCAAAAAAAAAAAAAAAAAAAGATTATGTCTTGATTTTCAATATTGTTAATTATGAAGATGCAAACTTTTTTCTTTTCCATCTGATCATGCCATTACTTTTTGATAATTTTTGGCATTGACATTTGAAATTTTGACGAAAATAATGGTATGAAGGAGAAAAAGTTGGCAACTTTCATAATCATGGCAAGTTGGGTAGTTCATTATTTTTTCTTTTTCAAATGGCAAGTTAGCCTGACGAAGATAGTATTGTAGACCAGGTACAGGACTCAATTCCCGGCAAAAAATATCATTTCCGCTCAGTGGTTGCGTTTAGTTGCAAGCTCATAAATAATATTAGTGAACATCTACTTTGCTCGAATGTTTCCACTTTTTACAACAAATATACCTATTTATTCAGACTCGCTTCGAAGATGTCTACACCGAAAAAAGCCTCCAGGTGCCGTGGTTGATGATCGCTGGAAATCACGACCACTTTGGAAATGTAACCGCCCAAATAGAGTACACTAAACATAGCAATAAATGGTATTAACAATTCGATATTACTTGCATCCTCTTCATTAAACAGTTTAGGTATTTCCCATCACTCTACTACAAGAAATTCGTCGAATTCAATGGAACTAGTATTGATTTTATGATGCTTGACACTATAGTTTTGTGCGGAAATACGCGGGATGTTCAAAACGCTGGGTTCTTCGAAATGCTCACTAATGGGTCACATAGCCCCAAGGTTTCAACCTTTTTAAATAATTTGTGACTTAAAAACATATCCAAAGGGTCCATCTAATAAAACACTCGCTGATATCCAATGGAAATGGATTGAAAATAATTTCAACACTTCAACGTATAATCAGAAAAAAGATCCAGACGAATGTGATCCTAATTTCAGGGCCGATTATTTAATCGTATCTGGTCACTATCCAATACATTCAATGTCATCACATGGCCCAACCGATTGTCTTCGTGAAAAACTTGATCCTCTTTTGAAGAAATATAATATAAATGCCTACTTATCTGGACACGACCATACTCTACAGGTAAATACCAAACAATATTAGCCTATACAATTTTTCAGCATTTTGTTTATGATGGAAATGATGAACATAAGGTACATTATATTGTTTCTGGGGCGGGTTCACGAGCCGATTCTTCTAACAAATTCAAAAAAATGTACAGCGACAAACATCTACTTTATCAGTAAGTTAAATGTAATGAGTTTATATGAAAGTTGGTAAAATACTAGTTATCCGCCGTCACCTTTCTTCTCATGGAGTCCTGCATCACAATTAGGATTCAGCAAGGGCGGTTTTGCATATATTGAGTTTGGTCATGAAGAGGCCACCTTCAGATTTTATGAGAAACGAGGAATCGAAATTTATCGGTCGTCTTTCCCGAAAAGAAACAAACCAATACCTTACGATACGAACGAAATAATAGATATTTAAATTTTACTGCGCTACATTAACTTTATAAATGCGGGTTCACTAATATAGAAATATTAAAAAAGTTAAAAATTAAATTTATAATAAAAAATAATAAAAGATAATTATTGAGCAGCACTAACACCAGAAACGCCCATGGTATCAGTTCCGGTTGCGCCTGTCGCACCAGTAGTTGCCCCAGTCTTCTTTGGAACTTCCTTTAAGATAAGTTCTTCCAGAACCTTAAAAATGTCTTATTCAGATATTCAATCATTCCATCACCTGTATCGTTTTCTGATAACTCTGATCATTTCCAGATATCAATCCAATCTGATGACAAAATTGGAAAACTGTTAACAATGACGAATAGAAATCTTGACGCCTCGAGCAGGCACCATAACGGCGCTTACGAATCTCTACCCACGTGTCCATAGATGAGAACTTGCCCGTGTCGAGAATTTGTCGACACATCATGGCGCTGGCCACAAATGACGTGCAACGACGCGTTCCCGCTTCGCCATATACAAGCACGTTGGTATTAGGGCATTCAAGAGCATTGCTTTCTTCAAGAGCCCACATTGTCTCCATAGCCACAGCGTGCATTCGCGGATTACGTTTTCCATTCGCCTATTAGATGATATTTATCCAATATAATAGAATTGAAAGGGCCAACCGGAGTTGGACAACAAATGATATAAATCGTTCGCGGTTCTCCTGTCGTAAACGGCGACAAAACGCATTGGAAAACGGTGATCCCCTGCTTCTCGTTAAATATATTACACGTCTTCAAGCTATATTTGAACATACTCTAAAAGTAGAAATAATCTTCCTTTATAAAAAAAACCAACATACAGTATATTTACCCCCAACTTCTTGTTCAAAAAAATCACCGGCGTCCTTTGGCGGAAGAATTGAGACAATTGTGCGCACGTTATATAACCAAATAAGATGCAGAAAATCCGAATTAGTTTCGGGTATGGGCTTTTGAGCCATTAAAAAATTTCCCCATGGCGAGCGAATCGTATTGGCATGATAGTAATAATCTATATCATTTGGATCGAGAATTTCATCATAATTTGCAACATTATTAAATCGAGTGTTCTACAAAATATTCAATTTTTATTTTCCGCGTTCAAAATATTTTACGTGCGCATTCTTCAAGAATCGGTGAATTTTCTTCTCTGATTGGTCAAAATCTTTAACGTCTTTTTTATACTAAAAAAATATTTTGAGACATGATGCTTAAAATTCAAACTTTCGACTCTTGTCTCGTAGTCTGCGAGTGCACAAACTCATCGACGGTGTCTGCTTCAATCATTGCTTGGAACCCATTGTCTCTAAAAAAAATACGTGTTACTTATAGTTGCTTATAATAGATCATACGCAGTTACAGTTTTGACTCCCGGTGTGGCAGCAGGTGGAACCGCCATTGTTCTTTCTTACAACGTCTTTAAATATGCAATAACTTGTAAAATAAAAACTTTTCTTCAATCATTTTACGTTAGCTTTTCTTATCAATTTTCATTATCAAATCTTTCATTATATTAATCTATTTTTGGCAAATTATGCATTTCAAACAAAAAAAAACAAAATCACGTAATCGCAAATATTAATTATGACGCAAACTAAATAGTCCCGTACTAACATAACAATTATTTTTCAACAAGCTTTTCAATCACTTTTTCAACCTCATCCTGCGTTGGTGTTTTATGAATCGCTGAAATAAACCAAATACAAGCTTGCACTCTATATTGTTCCATACAGTCACTAGACAAGGCAGCTGACAGAGGTGTTTTCGGTGGTGACGGTAATGGTGTTAGAGCGCCTTTGATGAGTCTCGCCAAGAAGTTATCAAATTGGTTGAACATGATACTATCATGCAATGTTTCTAACGATCTCAATGGTGGCCAGAATCTCTTTATCTCTGAAAATTAAAAATCGGTTTATGAATTCGTTAATTATTAAAAGATTTCTAGTTGAAACTGTAGTTGAATACTAAAAGCTTAGCTAAAAGAAAATAATACGGCGAACCAAAATCTTTTTCCGATTTCCTATATCTTCTTGTCTAATTGTATTTTTTTACCAAATAAAGATTTTTATATACATGCGTTACATATATTTTTAAAGCTCTTGAACAGCTCTATCATAATATATATTACAATTTTTAATTGGTATTTTACTTAAAATGTTTTTAATTTGTAGAAGAAACATGGAATAATCCAAAATTCGTGCTCAAGGCTTCAACGCAACTGCAGCAGAAAAAAAGATATGCCAAGTTGAAGGCGACAATATGGTCTCGGATCGTACTGCGCGAAATTGGTTCAAAAGATTTAACGACGGCGACACTGATTTCGAGGACAAGACACATTCAGGCCAACTTACGACAGTGGATTCTGAAGAAATCCGTGAAGCTGTGGAGACCAATCCATCAATAAGTACTCGATCATCGACGCAGCCCTCTATTGCGCCCAACTTGATCAACTGTATGCGGCACTTGGAAAGAAATATCCAGAATTGATCAATCGGAAGCGGATACTTCTTCAACAAGACAATGCAAAACCGCATACCGCCAGACAAACGAAGGAAAAGATAAAAAATCTCGACGCCATTGAACTTCTTCCATATCCAGCTTATAGTCCGGACCTTGCGCCATCTGATTATCACCTTTTCCGATCCATGGCACACTTTCTTCGTGGTCGTAGCTTCAATGACCAGGCCGATGTCGAAAACGGGTGCCGCGAGATTTTCGCTTCTAAGAACAAGGAGGTGGTACCGCAGCGGGATCGAACAACTTTCCGATAGATGGTTTCAGATGGTTCTTTACTTTGAAACACAATTGTTTTCATGTGTTTTAAAATTATGTTTTAATTTAAATCGTTAAAAAAATTTTTGTCCACTCTAATATATCAGTGATGGAAGGGACCCCGTTTTTGGAATTACGGGCGCGGGAGGTAACCTTAAAAAATCGAAAATTTCGAAACGCGGAGCTTACCTTTTTCTCTACTCACTTTTTGTGTACCCGGGACAAGAATCGGGATTTCAATTTTTCAGGAAACTACCTTTCCGCATTCCTAGCCGTTTCGCTGTCGTAATCTTTATCGAATCCGAAAAACGATTACGACGATATATCGTTAAAAAATTGCAGATTTAGATAGATATATTATATATATATATATATTCATCCTATAAACAAAATTGGCCTAAATATATTTATCGCGTAACTTAAAAAAACAACAATTAAGTAAATATACATCGAAAATTGTGAGAAACTAATAATTTCAATTTTAATTAAGCCGTATAGTCATTTATTCGCTCTCATAAACTTTAATTTATTAAAATTTATAAACTATTTGCTAAACTTTTTATTGAAAATATTCCTCCCATCACTGATTCATAACTTAAGGGGAGGGGGGTGTGTTCGGACAAGGTTTGGTTTACCCCCAGTCCCCGGTTTCCCTGTGTAATATCCAACAGAGATGGGCGGTATTCCGAATTCCGGTTTATTTTCAAATGTTATTACGAATTCCGCTTTCCGAAATGTAATGCTTTAGTTCTGCATTCCGAACATTCACTTCTAATATAAACGTTAACACCAAATACGGCCGGAATTCCGGTTTCGAAATTGTCAAATGTGATTCCGAAATTCCAATTTCACACCAAATTAAAGTTGTTGTTTACCGTCATCGTGTTAGTCCATAAATCGAAGGACACATGTTTATTTACAGCTATTTGTAATGAACTTTTGTTTCTTAATAATTGTTGAGCATTTTGACGTTAATTTCTGAGCGGGTCAATATAATTAAATGGAAAACATAAGCATAAACAGATAATTCGAAACTCAAACGTTGACTAAAATTTATAAGGTCAAGATAAAATTTAGAATAATTTGATGGGCCAATTTTCATTCCAAATAACGGATTCCGCAATTTCAAATTTGATTCCGAAAATCAAAAACTGTCATTCCGTCTATTTCTAATATCCCAAATACATTTAAATTTAAAACTAACCTCCAACGGAAAAGTCGTCCGACTCATATGTCATCAACCTGGGCGCCGACGATGACCTGGCAATTACAGCTGTCGATAAAACTGCCGTACCTGCTCCATATGAATCTAAAAAATAAAGTATACTCTATGAAGTCTATGATTCATCAACCTTTCTTCGATTTATTGTTCTTACTTTCGCTATCCGAAAACTTTCCAGTTAATACATCCGTACTAATCAATCTATTATGCACTTTCACATCCCCTGACATTCCTATAAGCAGTACCATTTTTATAATACGCTTCCATATTTGTTTTATTTTAACAATAAGCTTTAACATAAGGTTAGGATAAGGGAGAGAAACAGTTAAAAGAAAATAAAAATTGACCTGTTAATAATTGAGCAGTATGATGTTTGAATCTATATGGGAAGTAACGGCGCGCTAAAAAAATTATTCTAAAACATATCCCTATAAACAAATTTTTAAAAAATTATTAAAAAAAAGACTTTGAGACAAATAGTTAGTGACAACAAAAAGAGCACAAGCACAATTACAGGGCTGCTGGCCTTGCAATAAAAACATACATTTCTCTTCGACCTGCTCCGAAACAATGAAAGAACCACGTACACCTAACAATAAAACACTTTTCATCGATTACCATTACACCAACAACACTCCTAACATGTATCGAATTTTACACCCCACGTGTCGGAAAAATAGCCTCAAAAAATCTCACATCTTCTCTCCACCGGAGGCTCCTCTTCCAACGGCTCAACTTCGTTTATGGAGTTCATTGCCATCGCACGTTTCGTCTGATCCAGGAGATCCTTTACCCATTGCCCTTTCCCAGGACCCACTGTTTCCGTGCTCTCCATACACGATTCAATTTCGTTTGCCGATCCCACCGATCCCTATCAAATGATATAAAAACTTATATCATTTTTCGCCTCCAACCTGACTCGAGCTCTTGAGAACACTGGTTCCTTTCCATTCTGAGTGCGGTTTATCTCCCTCCTATAAGCTCAGTTAGTATTCACTTCAAAATAATACTGAATTAAAACTACCTCCATCGATTTTTCCATTCCTGTCACACTTCGCACCCGCTTCGACACTTTCTCGTCAATCACTAAACCATGAAAAAACCAAAATATATCGATAAATGCTAGCATCTGTTAGTCAGTTAATAACACAAAATATAACTTTCCGAAAAAAAAACAACCAACGGAAAAAACCAAAAAGTCAATAAACACCAATGGGACAACAATTTCAAATTCACTTTCGGGTTTCGAGTACGTCATTAAAATACCTGGAGAAATCTTACGCATTTTTGCCGAATTATTTAATTCATCGAGTGCTACCAAGTTTACTGATTCAACGTCGTTAAGGTCATCCTCGGAATCCGGTTGAGTTTTGGTTGAGCTGTTTACCAGTCTTAAATTAACAATAAAATAAAATTTCAGTTAGCACTGCACTTTTTTGGAAACATTTTCTTCTCTTATAAAAAAATTAAAAATGTAGTACGGGAATTAAGCGAAAACTCGCCTATTCGTGGAAACTCTCATTTTTCGGATCCGTTTGAGAATATAATTCAGGATTCCGTTACTGACATTTTTCCATTCTGTCTATGAAAACCATGGTTGACTTACTAGGCAATGGTCTGCATAATGTTTGGAGTTACAGGATGCGACATATATCATTAGAAAGAGAACAAAATCTACTTTCTAAATATAAAAAGAGTTTTTGTAACGGCCACAGCTATCTCGATAAAATTGCGTCTGAAAATTTACTACTAAAATCAATTGTCAAATGAACTGCTGCCAGAGAATCAAAAAAAAACTGCTGTCATAGAAATACGAAAAAACATTGGAAAATTTAAAAACTCCCGCCGGTAATTGCCTGGAATTTCGCGGAATAAGATTTTTAGATAATCTGAAAATTATTTTTTATGAAAAATTAGAGCCATACTCCATGTGAAAAACAAGATTTTTCGTCCAACTTTTTTTACCGAAAAACGTTGAATATCACAGAATTCTAGTGTTTCTAATGCAGATATCACATGGAAACTTGCTCCACGACTTGTTATGATCGATCGAAAAAAAAGCAAAACAAAAAACAAAAAACGGTCTTCGCAGGGTGTGTTCGAACCAAAGAGTCACCGCTCCTCGCCCACTCTGCATTTTGCGCTTGACGGTGGCGTGACTGTGTTTTGCAGGAAAAGTGCTCCTGTTAGGACGCGAGGTGCTTTTTGCATGAAAACAGACTCATCCTGTTATATAGCGTAAACACGTCATCAATCTTTGTTAAAATTTGATGAAGTGAGGACGCTTCGGGTAATTTTGATGAAACTTTGGTTACTTTTTGGTTTGAATTGAATGTTCTGGCTGCAGTTTTGCACGTGTTTTGATAACAATTTCCTGCAAAACACAGTCACGCCATCATCAAGCGCAAAGTGCAGAGCATCCCTCTTACCGCCTACACTACGCTCCCATCGAAATCATCCCCTCAACTTCACGTATGTGAAACTGACCTCTGCGACGCGGGGATTTCAGTGCAAAATCAATTGATTTTAGTAGTAAATTTTCAGACGCAATTTTCTCGAGATAGCTGTGACCGTTGCATAAACTCTTTTTATATTTAGAAAGTAGATTTTTTCTCTTTCTAATGATATATGTCACATCTTGTAACTCCAAACTCTATGCTGACCATTCCCTAGTTAGGCGTGTCAAAACGATATTTTTGAAAAAATTATTTATTTGGTCGTTGCATCAGCCAAAATTAAGTTAAAGTTTTAGGTTTTCTTTAAAGTTAAAGTTTTTATTTGTTCGATAACTGACGAGTAAATGTAAAAAATTCCAGAAGAAAATATTATCTATCTGTAAATATTTAAGTAAGAAGAAAATATTTCCCCAACTTCCCACAATTAAAAGAAAATCATAAAATACCCATTGCTTTCTGCCACAATGTCGACATTGCTGCTCACCGATACCTCATCATTTCCCACCAGCGGCATCGCCAAATGGTGATTTGAGGACGATTTGGCGACAAGATGATTCGTCGAAGTTGAAACCTTCTCCGAAGAGGCCCGTTGATTTTCATTGGCAACGTCCTCCCTCTTTGTTCCACCATTTGGTAACTTAACCGTACCAAGACTACAAAAGAATTCCCTTGGTTATTTTTAAAATCACACCAGTTACTTAAATCGATTCTCATATATCCTCTCCTTCTCCGTCAAGAAGCATGGATAAAGACCTGGTGAGAACAATATCTCAATGTGGAACCGATGTGTTTCGGGAACGTCTGGACGACTATCTTCATACACCATCAGGACAACTTGAGTCATATAATTGAATTCAGTCACCCCGGACAAGAAATTCATTGCTCGCTGCCATTTCTTGTCATCCACCTGCATAACATAGAAATTTATTTTACTTTAAACAAAACAAATTACCGTGCACAAATTGCCGTATCGAATCAAATTCATCAACGTGTGGATATGACTCTCACTAGTGAAATAGAGACGTGTCCTTACATGACGTAAGGGAGTAGCAATTCCTTGCGACGCCCTAGGATCGAGTCTCGTCTGCGTTTCACCTTCCTCCAAGTTCTCCAAACACCTGTGCAGGTCATTGCGGATTTTCCTTAACAACGGTGTGCATACGCGTTGGGCAATCACCATCTTGCTTTCCTTCTTGATACCATATTCCTGTGGCACCACAATATCCGCCATGTTTTTAACGCAAAGATACATCCGTTCAAATTCCATCTCATTGTTTATACACAAATCCGGATTGTGCTCCATGTCATACTTTATATTATCATAAATATCTGGTATCTTGGAAATGTCAAACTCCGTTTCACCGTTCTTGTTTTTTCGTCGAAACTCGCGCAGTTCCTTGTTCCAGCGACGCGCCGCCAGATCCATCGATTCCTGAAGGTAGAGCATTGCGCCCGGCTTGTTCTGTGAATACTCTTCGATGATGTTGCACATCTTCTCAACATAGCCCGCAATTTCATGGCACATCTTTTTGGGATTCTTTATAAACTCCATTGCATTCGTAATGGACCGAAGGCCACTCGGGTTGAGTTCTTGATAATCTTGTGGTGTGAATTCACGGTCCATTTGGAGAGCTTTGTGCAAATATCGTTTGAGCTCAGTTTGATAGAGACGTGCTTGACAATCATCATCGAGCAAACCATCCGTGTTAGCCGATTTAACCATCTGAAATTTAATTTTAAATATATTCTGTACCATAGAAGAGATAATGTTTCTCGAAGTGATTATAAGATTGATAACCACTTAAAAACAAACCTGCATTTTCTTCACACTATTTTATCACATAAAGCATACTATTGTTTTGAGGAATAAGTTCATAGAGTTTTTATATTATCTTTTCTTTCAAAACAATTTTCTTGCTCTTTGGCAAAGTGTATATTTATTTGATAGAGCTTTTTCTTCTCTACAAAACTGTGTTTTTAGTTTGTTCTGAAATTTTAAATTTCAATAATTTTTCAGGTTTAGAAATGAACTATCTAGGAGACAAAAATCAGAATTTTTGACATCTTCGCTTTTCATCGAAAGCAAAAAGCATCCGAAGCCGCTCGGGAAATAAGCAGTGTGTATGGAGGTGTTTTACGGAGGTGTTTTTTATTTTTTTTTATTTTTTTTTTTTTACTATGTATGGAGGTGTTTTATATAACTCGTGAATTGGCCGAACTGTGATCAAAAGACAATCCTTAATCATCTTCATTTGAACTCGGGTCCTGGATGAGCTCAACGAACAAAACAAAGAAAACCGCCTTCAAATCGCAGCTCAACATCTCGATCGCCATCGAGCAACGCGCGGTCATAAACAGCGATTTTTGTACCGAATCGTCACGTGAGATGAAAAATGGTGCCTGTACGTCAGTCTGAAGAAAAGAAAGAAGTGGCTGACTGCAGGAGATACGCCAGAGCCGAGAGTCAAGCAAGATATTCACCCAAAAATGACCATGATCTGCGTTTGGAGGAACTGGGAGAGCAAGCTGCTCTGGGAAATTCTCAAAAGAAACGCCACGGTCAACAAGAAGCTCTGTGTAGTCAGCTGCGCCGTGTAAATGATCTGTCAAACCAAATGAGCCTTTTACCTTCGATGACCTCAAAACCTGGCTCAACAAATTTCGACACCAGGCCGGGCGATTTTTGGCGGAACGGCATCAACAAATTGATCGAGAGGTGGGAGGAAGTCGTAAACAGTAACGGCGAATACATAATTGATTAATTGATTATTATAATTATTGTTTGTTGCTCAAATAAATCTTTGTGAAAAACACTACGAACTTATTCCGCAACCCAATAGTATGCTTTCAGCTTTCTGTGATAAAATAGTGTGAAGAAAAAACACGTGCAGGTGAGTAATACCTACTACGCTACTTTAACGTTAATTCACAATAAAAATTTGGCATCCGTGACATAAATTAAAGTATCCTCTATCATATTGTGCTTACTTTATGTTACACGATTTACGACCCTTAAATAAATAATTATATCTAACTATGTATTTATTACTAATACTCATTATTAAATCTTTTAAAATCCATATATTTATCTTTATATGCTAGCTAAGTCATAGAAAGTTTAAGGATGAAAATATTACTAGATTTAAAAACTTATTTCAGAAAACTGCATCTCATTCCGGATGAGGTAAATTGGTTTTTGACTAATTTTGAAATTCGCTTGTTTACTTACAACACGTAAAATCGAAATTGAAATTTCACTATAGTTAAATGCTCCTCATTAATTTCCAAGTGAAAATTAAAATGCCACGCCTTTAGAATATTTTTGCCTAAACTATATAGTCACCTTTAAATCTTTACAAAATTTTATGCTAAAAGGACTTTATGGGGTCCCATTTTTATTACTCAAATTGGTGTGCTTACAATTATAAAAATAGAGAGTTGTCTTTTGTGTCTCTATTAATGGTGTTGCTGCGCAGTCGTTCGCAATGCGCCGTCCAAAAATTTGAAATAGCTTATATATCTATTAATCCGACCATCAAATTTTGAATAATTTTTCATTTACTCGGAAATAACCTCATCTCGCCAATCACTGGTCTCTCATGTTTTTTATACTTTTTCTAAACTGACCTGCATTAGTATTGGCGTCAATTCACCTTCTAGAGCTAATAGCCCCTTGGCAAACGCTGCCGCTGTTGTTTGCACTCGTCCTTCATCTGACGCGTATATCTTTAAATCGTGCCTATACGTAGAATGAAGCCGCAAGAAGCCAAGACCCTACAAGAAACTACTTATGCATTTGAAAAAGAAGCAATCCCACCTGCGTATCTTCCGGCGAACTCTTCCCATCTGTTCTGCGAATTCCCGGGTAGAGGGTTCTAAACAGCCTTCCGAGAGCTTCAGCCTGCATATTCCCAGCCGTCGTCAATTCTCCGCCCCATTTCAATATGAGCAGTATTGCAGGCTCTTCATGTTTAACAACCCCTTCGCCAATTTTGGTCTGTAATCAAAATTCTATTCTCCAATATTCCTTCCAATTTGAATTACTTCTCTTTCTTTTAAATATTTCATTTGCACCTTGCGGTTAATTCCAGAAAAGTGACCATACCTAAAAATTCAACATTTATTCTTGTTTCTTGTTGGTAATAATGTAAATATGATAGCTGTTTTTTTTAATGAACTTATTTGTTTTATTTTAAAATTCAAAAAAAAGTAACAAGAACAATTTCACAACAAAAATTCCATTAAAAAACAATGACTAGAATTAATAAAATGATAAAATTAGTGCCTCTGAAACCTGTGTATCATTCAAAGTTAAAACAAAACTAACAAAACAAGTATTAAAAATCAGCTAATATAAAACCCGTAAATAATGAAGTTAAATTCTATAATTACATATTTACATATTATCTCTATATCTAAACGTTTCTAATTTTTACAAGAAATTTTCTCCGAAATTCTTCGACCGAATCATACATTTCTAAAACAGTCCGCATTTGCTCCCATTTCTTTGCTTCTTCGTCGCACATTTCCAAATCATGCTCTATTTTCTGGCATTCCTCTGTCTCGTCGCATCTCTTTAGCCTTTCGAGCAATTGACCTCGCTTTTGCTGAAATGAAGCCAATCTCAATATTCTAACGATTTCCGACTACATACTTGTTTCTCCGATACCAAAATCCTTGCCAATTCCAAAACCTCCATTAGTTGATTCGGTTTCTTCATTTTTATTTCATTCTTTTTATGCCCGTCATATTTGTTGAATAGCTCGAAAAAGCGCTTATCAGTAACTACTAGTTTCATTTTTTGCTTTGGTGTTCGATCGCCATGCCTAATCACGGCAACCACGCACCGCAGTTCCATCAGTTTCCCGCTTGGTGTGGATACCAGAGGCGGATCATCTATAATGTCTACAAATATGTTCAATAATTAAAAATTAAATATAAAACCTCCTAGCCCTAGATCGAGCATGGGTGGCGGTGGTACCAACGCATTCGGAATCTTCATATGTAATTTATTAGCCAACCGTCTAATAATAGTGTTTCCTAATATTTTCGCCGTATCCTAATATAAAATCAAAATAAAAAGATTTTACAACAATTCCAACCTCATAATATTTTGTAGATGTTTTGACAAAAGAAAAACCATTCACATCACAAACGTACGACTTTCCATTTGCTCTCAACAAATCAAATCCGCACACCGTTTGCTGAAACCAATCAAAATTCACATAAATATCATTAAGTTCTGAGAAATTGATAATTTCATTTTAATTTCATAAAAAATATAAATAAACGATTCGACGTGAACTAGAAATTTTCAAGAAATATAACATAAATAAGTAAAATAGAGAAATTATTAAATAAAATAAATGTAATATTTGTTTCACGTTCTCTTTGAGACCATTTGAAATTCATTCAAAAATGCATTATCAATTTCAGATATTTTGATGATATTTAATTCTCACTCCAAACGCGAGGACAACTTTTCGCGCAATTGCCTTCTCCTTATTGCTCAATATAACTGGATAGCGAACTTCTTTGCCATCAGCATCACGTTCCACCTTTCCGTCCAACCCTGGAGCTTTACGAGCTTCCGCATGGGCATAATATGGTCCAACCGCGTAAACTTTCACATCGGTTCCATCTGCCGGAATGAACTCTTCATATATATAGGAGCCATCTTTTCGAACTTCACTAACAGGTGAATACCAGCTACTTCGGTTGTTAATCTACAATTGTGATGTTTATAAATGTATACGAACAAATTATTAAAGCACAGCAAATCCCTTAAAATATTAGCCAATTAGACATTGCAGGCATCATATGATTAATAATGAATTATTCATTATAATTAAAAAAAAAGCTCATGGCTTAATACATTATAGGGTAGGCTATATATGACTAGTTACACGTAATTTCCATATTATTTTGATATAAAAAGATAATGGAAGCAATAAACGTTTTAATATATACTTAATGCTATGCATATTATTCAGGTATATGGTATTCATGTTCTTTACTACTGGTAAATCAGAAAGTTTCGCTCATGAAACGTTTTAAGAAAGCCGGCTAGGAGATAAGCACGCCAACTAGAACTAACTAGAATGCGAATAAAACTCTGAGAAAATGTGCAGAAATCTAGCATTTTGGGAAGATATATATATTTTTCGATAGTTTAAGAAAAACGTTGATGAACTGGCGTAGGCACCAGAGATGGGTGGAATTCCGGATTCTAGACATCTTTCGATTCTGGATTCCTTTTTTGAAATGTGATTACTAGTTCCGACTTCCGAAAAACTCCCATTCTGCCCATCTATGAGAGCCACTATTTAAGTAAAGCACACGTAAAAAATGTATGGCTCCTGCCGTAAAAATAATCCAAATAATAATTATTTTCATTTGACATGGATAAGCAATGTTTCTATGAAAAATAATCGAAACGCTCAAATATATTTACACGCCAACTGAAATCGTAAAATCATGAGCTCGGTAACACTGTTATAATCTAGAATTTCCGTTCATTTATTAGATTATCTGATAGATTCATAAAAAGCTGATAAATAAACGTTGAAAACATTTATTAATTCAGATTGGAAGTTAGAAAAACACGTTTAATTTACTAATATCGTCATTTTCATTTGGTGTGTACATAAAATACTTATTTATCCAAATTCTATTATTGCAAATTTATTTTAATGAACTAGTCTATCATATTCTACATTACGAATTTTTAATTTAAGATTCTGAATGAAATTCTTTTAATTTTCCTTTTCGTCCATTCCCAAAATAAAACTAAAATAAAAGCGTTGTAGTAACGAAACATATTCTTACAATTATTTAAAAAAAAAACTTCTCAAAATCGTATTTTTAGAAGTTCGAATTCTGCATTATAAATATAATGTATACATTTATATAACTTTTTGTAAAAAAATATTAAATCTAGCGTACATTAAAAATCAAGAATTATAAAACTAAATATAAATTCAACTTAAAAGGAGAGCGTCAGGTCATAACCTCAGAATTTTAATGAAAACTTGCAGATAGGTCCCCTATGGATCTAAAAGTACCCACAAAAAATAAGATAATAATGATAAAAGGAAAAAGGAATCTTATAAATCTTCGAATTGTCTGTGGAAGTTTTTCTCATTATAATTTTGGGAGTATTATTAGATTCATTGGAAACCTATCCGCAAAGTTAAAAAATTGACATTATGGACTAAAACACTTCCCATATAAGTTATATGTGTTAAAAACACACAACCGGAGGTTAATAAGTAAAAAGAAAAATATTCTGGTATAGATCAGACAGAAACATGCAAAAATGGAATTTACAGAGGGGCAGAATTAAAAATCAAACAGCTGAAGCTGATAATTTAAATCAGAGAAATTATAAAATACAAATTTTCAGAAAATAAGAACAAAATCAAAAATTCTGAAATTCTGAAATCTATCATCAAATATAGATGTGCAGGAGTGTAAAAATATTTATAAAATATATAAATATCAATTATATTGATTATATGGTAAATATCATTTAAAGGAGTCGAACACTTTTCTATAATTATTTTAACGTGGTTTTTTTCTAGATCAACGAAGATTTTATAAAATTTAATTCCAGAACTATTAAGTTGTTCTAATATCCTTAAAAACAATAATAATTCTCAATCTTATTTTTTTATTATTGTCCTTTTCAAGAAAATAGACCGTATGGAAGTATAAAAAATTATTCCAAAATGTGTGCTTCGTTGTTGTATAATAAAATAAATTGATGAGATGAAAGGCAAACTTCAACGGTCCAAACGAAACCATAATTTTTCCTCTTCCGTTTGGAATAAATCTTTGAAAACGAAAATATTGAATAACCCCCTCAAAACAATATTCATCTTCCTAATCCTATTAAATTATGTTTCATTACTCACATGCCATGATTTTACCATCTTCCCCTTGATTGACATTGTACCCTATAATCCAGTACCATTAAAGGCGTTCAAATCAAATGTAACTCAAAAAAAACATTAAAAATCAAACAGTTTACCTTCCTAAATAACCTTTGCGATCCGCCACCAACACTCGATGGATAATAAATATATACATTGTGGTCTTCAGCTGATAAAGGCTTCTCTACGAACGGTTTATTAAACACTTCGCTATTCACTTCAATGTGGTCCGGGTGTTCAACAAGAAATGTATCTGTCAATGAATATTTCATTTTATCTCTTTTCATTTAAGTACCACCTTTTTCTTTTTCTGATCCTCGAATAACAACTCCATGCCGTGGATGTTCAATTCCCTGTTGGCTCAAAATCTTGAAAACCGTTCGACGGTTCAACTTTAAATCAGGATTTTATTATTTACATTGATTACTTACCAAATCATACTGACGATTCAAATCATTGATAACATATGGATTACGTAGTTTCACATACTCGATAGCCTATAATTTTAGGATATATATCAAATGTGTGGAATGGGGCTATTCAGTTAAAATTGAGGTTTGTTTAGGGAATTCGTAATATAAAAATTCGTCGTTACTCGTAATGCTGCTCGTAATGCCCATCTCTGATGTCAACGTATGAAAATTGAATTATCGGGCAACTTGAAACCATAGGGTTGCACGGAAAACGATTTTTCAAATGGGAAGCAGAAAACGGAAATGGAACTCGAAAAACGACAAAAAACGAAACACGGAAGAAAAACTACCGAGAATAGAATGAAGCTTGGCTGTGGACCCTGATCCTATTATTTGGTTTCGCACGTTTTGTTGTACTATTTTAGTTATTCAGTTCTAGTTTATTTGCAGATTGAAATTACCCCAATCCTAATACGTAGCTATTTTATAACCAAGGTATTATATTCGCTGACATTTCTCTTATAATATTTCGATAATAATACACAAAACTTGATAATTCTGCTATTGTAATTGTCAGCTTCTTTTGCATGTCTTCAATTTCTTCCAACTGGAGAACTTAACTGCTACTAACTGCTACCTTGACACTTTATTCCTATGATATACAAATTTTTCAATAATTTTAGTGAAATCTCGCATGAGGAATACTCATCGGATTGGTTATAATCGATTTCATTGCCGTGGCACTGCACATTCATTATAAATACTGAGCGCACGGGAATTGTTTTTATTTTTTCCAAGCGGAAAACGGAAATCGAAAAACGACGGAAAACGGAATATATAAGATGGAATTCCGTGCAACCCTGATATATCTATATATATACTTGATAAGGTGAAGCCTAAATTTTAATAATTTGATATACCGCAAAAATAAAACAATATGAGTTGACTTTTAAATTCCTTCGTACATCATTATAAATGTGTTTTTAATTACCTAATATGAGGGACGAGAAAAACCATCATTCTTTTTATGTTATTATCAAAATCTAAGAAATTGAAAGGTTTGATTTTATCATTTTTGAATTATTTTCAATGGTCTCAAAGAGATGATGAAACAAATATTCAATTTATGTTAATAACTTCTCTGTTTTTCATTATATTTCTTCCAAATTTCTAGATCAAATCAGATTTATTACTTTTATAGTCGTCGCCAAATGCGATTACCGCCGCAAAGTGTGGCGCACTTTTTAAATATTATTTTTTCATATAATTTTCATGATTATTTTCTTGTTTAGGCTCGTTCTATACCGTTTTTGCTTAAATAAATTGAAGAATATGTTTTAGATGTTGTTTCAATCGTGGCATAAATGTGGAAAATAATAAAAATCATAAAAATTAAATTAAAAAATAATATTTAAAAAAGTGCGCCACACTTTGCGGCGGTAATCGCATTTGGCGACGACTATATATTATATGAAAATAAATTTGGAACTGTCAATTTCTTAGATTTTGATAATAGCAATATTATCTATCACTGGTGAATCCGAACGAGTCGGTTGAGAACAAAACGCGCTTCGGCGACGGACGAAAAACTTTTAATAAGAATTATTCGAATCTTGGCAGCCCAGGCTTTCTCACGACAATTGAAATAAAAGATAGAACAAAATTAAAGCCCAATGATATAAAAACGAAACTATTTTCATGCTCACTAGAGCCAGGGTCATTAAAATAAATAAAACTGAAATAATAGGATTTGCAAATTAATTTTGGTATTTTTAAAAAATATTTTCGGTAGGCTTAAATGTTTCAACTATATTGTATACAGTAAACATATTTCTTCTCTCTTAGCCTTCTTCTGAATACTTAAAATCGATGTTTTTAAGGTTTCTCTCGTGGCCGAAGCGCGTTTTGTTCTCAACCAACGCGTTGGGATTTACCAGTGTATATATTTATATTATCAAAATATAAGAAATTGACAATTACAATTTTATTTTCATAAAAAATAAAAGTAATCAATCTAATTTGATCTAGAAATTTTGAAGAAATATAATGAAAAACAGAGAAATTATTAACATAAATTGAATATTTGTTTCATGTTTTCATTTAGACTATTTGAAATTAATTCAAAAATGTTGAAAATGAATTGTAAATTTCTTATATTTTGATTATATATAGTCGTCGCCAAATGCGATTACCGCCGCAAAGTGTGGCGCACTTTTTTAAATATTATTTTTTCATCATCCTTTTCAGAGATCGATGCCTAATGGAAGAGCAAAAAATAAGGGGCGGAGAAAAGGTCTTGGTTAGGCAGCCACACGGCCATTAAGGCCATCGAATCTCTTCCTCTTTTGTTTCTCATCAATTTTTGTTATCTATTTTTTGATGACAAGAAATGAAAAGTTTAATTTAAAAATGAAAATGGATGAAATAAAAATATTAATGAGAAACAAAAGAGGAAGAGACGTGATAGCCTCAATGGCCGTGTGGCTGCCTAAACAAGACCTTTTCTCGGCCCCTAATATTTTGCTCTTCCATTAGGCATCGATCTCTGAAATGAATAATATTTCCACATTAATCCACGATTGAAACAACATCTAAAACATATTCTTCAATTTATTTAAGCAAAAACAGTATAGAACGAGCCTAAACAAGGACATAATTATGAAAATTAAATGAAAAAATAATATTTAGAAAAAGTGCGCCACACTTTGCGGCGGTAATCGCATTTGGCGACGACTATATATATACACCCCAACCGAAAAATCCGATTCAGTCATTCTATGCGACGAGTTGCAAAATGGTTTGCGCCCTGTGCGACCTCCTTTTGTTTATTATTTAAAATGTTTTTCGTAATAATTAAGATATTTATTGTTTAAGAAGTATTTATAACCGTTTTTCGTAATTTTTTTTCTCAAACCCCTGTAAAAGGGCTCGATGAATTTATTGATTCATATATGATTGTTTAAAAAGTATTATTTTATAGGTTTTCAACGATTTTTATGGAAAAATTGAAGATATCTTGAAAATCGAGCATAACTTTAAATTGTCCGTATTATCAAAAGATTAATCGTCCGATTGCAAATTTATTCACGTGGGTTTTAAAAAAAGTTGATAACACAATTTTTAAATAAATCATTTTTTAATAATTTTTAGATCATAAAACTCGATTAGAAGACTTGAAGCAGTGAATTGTTATTCAACTAGCAAGAAAAAGGGATAAGGAAACTATATGTGACGTTGTTTCAAAGAAAATCGGTTTGCAATATTTATAAAAATTAAATTTTATATTTACCGTTGTTTTCAGTCATAATTTACAAATATGAATGGTTATGCAATTGAAACCGTCATAGAAAGATAGATCAGAAGAAGACGAACAAGATGATGTAAAGAATTTTTTGAAAAAGTTTGTATATTTTGAGAAATCAATTTTATTTATAATTTTCAGACAATTTTTTTTGTGGAGGTTCATTTTCGTCATGGGATCAACTTAGAAATCGTCTCAATAGAAAGATCAGCGTGAGACGAATCTATATATGTATGTTTTATGAAAATATTTCAGGTAAAACCATTTTTATAACAATTTTACGTTTTATAGGGCTTTATTATTCAAATATTCGAAATACATATTATCAGACGCGTGTTTTTGATGATCAATATGTGAGAACAATGCAATCAATAAATAAAGGTTTGTGGGGTTTATTACTCGATCAATTTCTTAAATTTCAGAGTCAAATTTTATTCGAATGTTGAAATCAGGGACAAGAGTCTATTGAAGTAATGAAAAACATTTGTAAGTCATTGAAGTTTATTTTCCTTTGAAAATTGTTATTTCTACAGATCATGCGAACGAAGCTGATGCTCAATGAAAGGCTATAAGTAACGTACATAAATATTTATTCATTATTTAATAAATTATTTATAAATATAATAATTTTTATAATAATTTTATATCGATCAAGTGACAGAGAAACGCGTGTATACAAGCTTGTACTGAATATGATTTGCTCTAAATAACATGTTTAATTTTTTGAGCTATAAATAAAATAACATGAATATTTAATTCAAATCCACTGACAAGTTTCTTAAACAGGTCGCTTTGCTGCGTGGTTAAACTCTATAGTGGTATAATTTTAATTTTAAATGTAAAATTCATTGGTGAATCCCAACGCATCGGTTGAGAACAAAACGCGCTTAGGCGACGGACGAAAAACTTTTAATAACAATTATTCGAATCTTGGCAGCTCAGGCTTTCTCGTGAAAATTGAAATAAAATATGGAACAAAATTAAAGTCTAATGATATATATATATATATATTAACGAAACTATTTTCATGCTCACTAGAGCCAAGGTCATTAAAATGAATAAAACTGAAATAATAGGATTTCTAAATTAATTTTGGTATTTTTAAAAAACATTTTCGGTATGCTTAAATGTTTCCACTATCTTTTTATTGAGTAAGCACATTGCTTCTCTCGTAGCCTGCTTCTGAATACTTAAGATCGATGTTTTTAAGATTTCTCTCGTGGCCGAAGCCGTTTTGTTCTCAACCGACGCGTTGGGATTCACCAGTGATTGTCATCAGCTGATGATGATCATCAGTTAATTTTTCTTGGTATGTTCCAATTAATTTACATTATCAGTTCGTCATTCTTCTTAGCTACTCCTAGGCTTTGGTTACTAAAACCATTTCATATATTTTAATACTAATTTCGTATTAGTATAAATTAAATTATTAAACGATTCTTGTATGTTCTACAATTATTTATTAAAAAATAAAGTTATTATTTATTTAATGGTTGATTATATTCATTCCCCGTTATGCTTGATATCGATAATGTTCATTGCTTTAGAAACATTTTCAGTTTTGATCAGCCTGAATAAACAAGTATTATATTAATTTTATAAACATCTAAACATACATTTCCGTTTATATCCCAATTTTCCTGCTTCTTTCTTCGATACTTCTTCGATCTTCTGACCATTATTTATTAAGTTTTATTATATTGACTCGTGGTGGTACATGATTTCGATAATCCTGTTCATTGCTTTATAATCACTTTCAGTTTTGAAAGCCTGAATTAACAAGTATATATATTAATTTATAGAAATCGAAACATACTCTTCCGTTTATATCCCGATTTCTGTGTTTCTTTCTTCGCGACTTCTTCGACATCGATGCTCTTCTGTTCTTTAAGAGCTGGATATATCTAAATCTTTAATCATCTTATTATAATTATTAATATATGAATTCATACCTTCGAATTTGTCCTTTCCAGCTCTTCTCATTTATCCATGTATCCATCCATTACCATTGCTAAGGATTAAAACAATATAATCACGAATTAGTCATCAAATAATAACAAATTCTATTGAAATATCAGAAAAATAAACAACTAGGGTGTGGTGCCCTTTTGCAGTTGCCGCACGGTAACGCGCAATATACCGGCATACAATGACTGAATCGAACCTTTTTCAACTAAAACCAGTTGGCGTGTATATATATATATATACATAGTTCAACCCTTCTCCAAATATACCATAATTGAATTAAGACAAACTCAAACCTTGTGAAGTGGAAAATCGGTTGAATGAAACGATATCAAACAATGACAAAAAGGCCATTTCTCTACAGGCTCGTTTAGAATAACATATTCCGGAAATACGAAGAAATCGAGCCAATCCTGAAGACAGGAAAAGTTTTAATTTTTAAAATTTGTATTTTACCTCGTAATACTCTCCAATCTTCTTCATTATCGCTTTCATTGGTTTACTGGTCGCTTTTCGATTCATTGCACATATTCCAATAATTATCTGAAATCGTCGTTCTGACAAAAATATTATTGAAATTTTTTACCTTTGTCTGTGAGCAAGATTTGGACGATTTTTCCGCTTTTGATGTTTCCGGCATTTTACATCTGTAAGAAAAAAGAATTAATGTTTAAAACAATACAATTTCACATTGAAATGATATTTATCTTCGATTCACATCTAAAGTTACACAAAAAAGGAATTATTTGAAAGAAATTGAATATTGTATAAAACAAGTCTATCTATCATCACTGAAAGTTTTTGCAAAGATTCTCGCTGAACACCTCCGCCAGACTGATAACGCACAAATTATAATTTTTCAAATGGATTTTCCGGGCAACCTTTAAAATTTCCATAATGAGTAAAGATTAAAACCACATGCATGTATGTGTTGAATATAAATCAATAGGCGAGTTTTGAGAGAGAGAGTAGCGTTGTTTTGGTGGAAAATAAAAGCAAACACAAAATGATGCATCTATCTGTCTTATTAAAAAATGACTGATATTTTCCCTGATGAGCCCTATTCTCCCACTGTCATCGAAATTCGAGATTACACATTTCACTAGCTAGTGCACTCTAGGATAGGGCGGAGTTTCTTCAAATTGAAAATATGCATAAAGTGCACTCACTTTGGCAACATTATTATGCCTTAAAGATACCTAAAGGAATATCCATTTTATAAGTATAAGTATATTAATTTTTAAAGTTTTCTATAGTGTATGTCAAAATAGTTGACGACGCAATCACGCTGCAAATGCGGCATACTAATTAAAATTCATGTTCAAATCGATTATTTTAATAATTTTTAATTAATAAACGTGAAATATAAGCAATAAAAATTAAAAAAATGTCACAAAAATAAAATAAAATAATCGATTTGAAAATGATTTTGAATTAGTATGCCGTATTTGCAGCGTGATTGCGTCGTCAACTATTTTTAAATACACTATAAAAGTCATTCGATTTTTATTTTAATATGTTAAAACATATGTTATATATATATATATATATATATATATATATATATCAGGGTTGCACGGAATTCCATCTTTAGTCTTCCGTTTTCCATCGCACGTCACCCGCAAATGACGATTTTGCAAGATTCAATCACGATTTATAGAATTATTCGTGGGCATTTAAGATAAATTTTAAACTGATTGTGGTTATTTACATACAAAAATTGACATATCATCAAATTTCAAAGATAAATGAAGGTTTAGATTATCAAATGAAGCTGTCATTTTACTAGATATCATTTTTTACCGGGTGCCGTCGTTTTTCGAGTTCCATTTTCGTTTTCCGTTTAGAAAAATCTATTTCCGTGCAACCTTGATATATACATATATACTATAGATCATGACGCATTAAGTTTGTGGCATATTTTCAACGTTCTGTTTCCCTACAAGATAGCTTTAAGTCCAATGAGTTGATTTTAATTAACTTTTATAAGCATATTTAATTAAACACACGAATTAATGTAAAAAGCGATGTGAATGAATTTCTCCTGTAATAGTCTTAATAATTCTTATTTTATCAGGTCTTATTATTTCTACTTTTAATTCGGGTGTTTTGGTTCTCAGCTTCAAGGTTTCAACCCATCCCCAAAAATTTTGGTGTTAAAAAATGTAATAAGGTTTTATTACCACCGGGATCTTTCAGACGTGTAAACACTGGTGAATCCGAATGCGTCGGTTGAGAACAAGACGGATGAAAACGCTTTTAATAAGAATTATTCAAATTTTGGCAGTCCGGGTTTCCTTGAATAAAAATATAGAAATAATTAAAGTATAATGATATAAAAACAAACTTTTTTCAAGCTCATTAGAGCCGAGTTCATTAAAATAAATTAAAATTGTAATAATAGGATTTTTAAATCAACTTTGGAATTTTTAAAAACATTTACGGTACCGTTCAATGTTTCAACTATTTTTTATACAGTAAACATATTTCTTCTCTCTTAGCTTGCTTCTGAATACTTAAAACATATGTTTTTTTTAAGATTTCTCTCGTGAACGAAGCGTGGTTAGTTCGCAACGGACGCGTTCGGATTGACCAGTTAAATTGAATTTTGATACTTCTTTGTGCACAATAACTAACTTATTTAATCTAACTTATTTTTAACTTATCATTAAATTGTGTCTCTCTTGTCGATGATGTTAAAATTGATAATAACTTTCCGAGACTAATATTTTTTATCATTGAAAAAGAAAAAGAATGAGCTTTGTGAAGTATTTAAAAATAATAACTCGTTTTCTATAGATAATTGCAATTGTATCAATTTGAATAAATTCTAACCCAAATCTACAACCGTGAAAAGCCATCACAAAGAATTTTGTACTTGGTCGATTAGTTTATCTGATTTTGATTGCGACAAAAAATAGAGGCTATATGATTAATTAATTTTACCTGCACTCTATTCGTTTTATTGTAAATTTCAGAGATCGGGGCCTAATGGAAGAGAAAAAATAAGAAAAATCTCGTTTGAACGGTCACATGGCCACAAAGGACTTTTCCATCTATTCCTCTTTAATGTGTGTTGTCTATTTTTTGAGAAAATACATTGATGAGATAGAAAAGAGTGGCCGTATAACCGAGAACCTAATTTCTTTCTAATTTTTCTTCTTCCATTAGGCACCGATCTCTGAAAAGGACAATATGTTAATTAAAATGAATAATTTTAGATGAATTCTATCAAGAATGCTTACTATCGATTAGAGTTTCAATTTCTTAGGATCATCAAAAGCAAACGTCTCACTGTAGCACCAATTCAATGGCGGGAGCCGTTGATGCGTGATAACCATCGGCCGTCGGATCAATTCATGAAAAAATTATCTACAGAACAAATCGAAAAATTAAACCAAATATTGAAAGAGTTTAAATTATTCTCCTCCTTAACAACAACGTTTCCGTCGCAGATTAAAGATGATCAATGGATGGTTATACTAGAATGTCAATCAAGGAAGCAAAGGCTTGATCAATTAATATTTCTTCATAGAAACGAGAAATTGCGGCAAAAGGAAGTGCAAAGGAAATTTGAAAAACAGTTAAACGAGAAAATCAAATCGGAAAACAAAGATAGGGAAGGCTTGATGCTAGGGACTACTTATACCGAAAAAAGACAATTGTGGATCAAATGTTTGGAAGCGTTTCGACTAGATGCCCCAACATTGGTTGTAGACTGCCAATTTTTAACAGTATGTAAGAATTTTATGTTTTTTTTTTAATTTTATATTGTCACTCTCCCAAAAAATAACAGTTTCTTTTTCTCTTTAGTTTAGTAGATCTACCTTAAACAATATTTCAATGTAAATTTCGTGGTGAAATATTTTTTTCGAGAACCGATTACTAATACTCGGCAGGTTTTTCGAAATACGCTATTTCGTAAATATTTTTTGATGCACACCTAACCTGTATAGATAAAAACCCTTTTTAGTAGAGGTCGAATGAAAAAAGAAAACATTTAATTCGACAATAACTTTTCATGATATCATTCTAGCCAGATTATTATATTTTTCTGGAAAACAGTTTGAATTAAATAAGGAACGAGTTTTAAGAGCTATTTTATCTTCTTTATGTTGACGGGACGGGACGTTATTCCGACTTCAGTTCCTACGGATTTTGAAAAAAAATGAAAACCCGGGACTTCCCTTTTTCTCTACCCGGGATCGGCACCCCTTATTTTAGGAAAATACCAGCGCCGGGCTAGTCATAACTGTATCAATTTTCGGATACCAATGATAAAAACTGCGTCCCTTAATTGTGCGAAGCGTTTTGATCGAGCTAGTAATTGGAATTCAGTATTTCAAGTAGTTTTACTTATAGATATTTTGAAATTATATATTAGCTATAATTTCACGATTGTGATAATAAATATTTTCCTTTCACAAATTGATATAATATTGTCTTTTATTAATTTCAGAAGTTATCGCCAAGAGGCCGGCAGTTGACTTTATCACAACTCAACTATCTGGTTGGTGAGAATCGCTTATCAGAAAACCCAATGCGGTTATACTTTGCAAATTACGACAAGTCTAATCAGCGGCTCAAAGAATTACAAGAAAAGAAGCTTCCCGGGTTGCTAAATGAGTCTCGAATTTCGCCAA
Source organism: Caenorhabditis plicata (assembly GCA_963931815.1). NCBI lineage: Eukaryota > Metazoa > Nematoda > Chromadorea > Rhabditida > Rhabditidae > Caenorhabditis > Caenorhabditis plicata. The sequence goes on along the minus strand of OZ007492.1, from coordinate 10,030,840 downwards.
TTGTTGAGGAAAGAAGCTTCACGGAAATATTCGACCCTGAGAGGATAGTCTATTTAAGTCCAGATGCTGATCAAACACTTAAAACTGTGGATGATGATAAAGTTTACGTAATCGGTGGTATAGTTGATCGTGTACACGAGCCGGGTATTGATAAAAATGCGTCACAACAAGCTGCCGAAAGGTGTGGTGTCAGATGTGCTCGTCTCCCGATAGAAGATTATATTGAATTTAAATCGGGCAGCAAGTTTTTGACGCTTCTAGCTGTAATGAATATTTTGCGAGACGTTAATCAGTATGGTGACTGGCACGCTGCACTGAGGAAATGGGTCCCTGTTAGGAATCAGAAAGGTGTAGAGGAAAAAAATTTGGCAATGCGTGATAAGCATAATAGGATTCGTGAATTTAATAGAAGAATTCTTAAAATTGTTGATTATAAAATGAGTTTTTGATTGTTTGTTGTTGTTGTTGTTAATATTGTTATTGTGGTGAAGGTTCAATTATAATAAATAATAGCAATTATTTGCTCAAATAAATTTGTATTATTAACTACTGAAGTCTTTATCAATGTGGTTTAATATCTTTTTATTAATTAAAATAATTAGCAATGATTTTAGCGAATGCGCGCCCCAAGAAGAGCAACATGATTAACGTAACCGAATTAAGACAATCATTGTCGAGTAAATATTACCATCTAAAGGAAGATTGGCTCAATTCTTGCATCGATTTTCTATCGTCTGTGAATGTGACTTGAAAAGTTACTTAATTAAACAAGAATACTATTAAAGGTTAAAAATGACAAAAAAATGGAGGAACTCGTCATCGAGCAGTTTTTAAACTCGAACATTTGTGATAGCTATGAATCCGTGATGAAGATACCGAAATCTGCTGTAAAATTCTTTATAACCAAAAAAATGATTTTTCAGGTTATCAAAGTAATATCACGGTATTATTATCATTAGTCGTTTTAAAGATTCAATCATATGTCAATGTAGCGATTCCATTATATGAGCAATACATTGAAGCTGTGAAGACACATGATGATTTGTCATGGTTTCATGGAAACAAGAACGATGAATATCATGAAGAAGTAGGAAGTGGAATTTTTTGAATTATTATAATTTAGAAGGAATATTATTTTCTTGGCGCGCAGCGGTTCACAGTTGTGGCAACAGCTATTTGTGGAATATTAACCAGCGATAGGAAATATATGAAATCGGAGCGCGTTTTCACAAATAAGTATATATACAGCACACCAAGTTATTCTGAATTATGTCGTGACCTTGTAAATGTTAGTCCAAGTTTTGGTTTCGAATTTACTGCGTTATCATGGTTTCTTTTCTTGATTTATTATCAAAATCTAAGAATATGAAAGGTTTGATTTGATAATTTTTGAATTATTTTCAATGGTCTCAAAGATAACATGAAACACATATTCAATTTACGTGAATAATTTCTCTGTTTTTCATTATATTTCTTCAAAATTTCTAGATCAAATCAGATTTATTACTTTTATTTTTTATGAAAAGAAAATTGGAATTGTCAATTTCTCAGATTTTGATAATAGTTATTTATATAATCGTCGCCAAATGCGATAACCATCGCAAAATGTGGCGCACTTTTTGAAAATTATTTTAAAATTTAATTTTTATGATTATTTTCTTGTTTAGGCTCGTTCTACATAGTTGTTGCTTAAATAAATTGAACAATATTGTTTAGATGTTTTTTCAATCGTGGAATAAATGTGGAAAATAATAATAATCACAAAAATTAAATTAAAAAATAATATTTAAAAAGTGCGCCACATTTTGCGGCGGTAATCGCATTTGGCGACGACTATAAATGAATTAACGTCAATATACTCGCAAATATTTAACTAACAAAAATGAGCTGTAAATAAACGCGTGGGCTTAAATTTATGGACTAACACCACGACGATTAAAATAACTTTATGTTGGTGTGCTCTATATATTATTATATTGCGTTGAGGAATAAGTTTGTAGGGTTTTTTTTTTCACATAGATTTATTTGATCAAAAATAATTATAATAAATTAATTATGTATTCGACGTTACTGTTTACGACTTCCTACCACCTCTCGATGAATTTGTTGAGCCAGTTTTTAAGGTTCTCGAAGGTAACACCCCTCATTTGGTTGGACAGAGAGCGGAAAAAACGATAATCGGATGGCGCACGGTCTGGAGAGGACGGTGGATGCCATTCTAGCTCTTGGAGGGCACTTTTGACGACTTGTGCAACATGCAGCTTGGCGTTGTCGTGGAGCAGGATGACTTTTCCTTGTCGATCGGGTCTTTTCAGTCGAATAGCCTCATTTACGCGGTGCAGCTGGGAAACGTAGAGCTTCTTGTTGACCGTTGCGTTTCTTTCGAGCATTTCCAAGTGCAGAATGCTCTCTCAGTTCCACCATTCATTTTTTCGGCCAATTCAGGACTTTTTTGGCGACCATCTTCCTTCCATAGTGCCTTCAAATGTTCTTCGTCTAATTTTGCAGGTCGTCCGCTTCGAGGAGTGTCTTCAAGATTGAACCATTTTTGTGCGTTAGACTCGTCTAAGACACCTTCTCCATACACACAGCATATTTCCCGAGCGGCTTCAACTGCTTTTTGCTTTCGATGAAAACCGAAGAAGAGCAGATGTCGAAAATTCTGTTTTTGCCTCCTGTTTAGTTCATTTCTAAGCCTGAAAAATGATGAAAATTTAAAATTTCAGAACAAACTAAAAACACAGTTTTGTAGAGCAGAAAAAGCGCTATCAGATAAATATATACTTTGCCAAACAACAAGAAAATGGTGGTGAATCAAAAGATAATATAAAAACTCTGCAAACTTATTCCTAAATCCAATATATTATATTATAATAATGAAGATGAAAGAAAGTGGAAACAAAATTAATCTATTTCTGTGCGATGGTGACGGCTGTACCAACAATTTAATATCGACAACAGAGATGGGCGGAATTCCGGATACCGTATTCCAAAATTTAAAAACTGTCTTTCCTCCCATCTCTGATAGACAATATACAATATACAGTGATTCCCACGCTTCGTAAACAGACAAAAAAGCTCTAAATATGGTCCATTCAAATTATGACTGTAGCTACAGCGCTTTAAAATTACATTTAAATTCCCTAAAAAACACGTTTCAAAGAAATTCGTTTATGCATTATTTCGTTTGTTGGAGGGATGCACAACAAGGCTCCTCCACCTTCACGTCCAATGTCTCCACACACTTGTCTGTCATGAGAATATTTAATGGAAACAGTCCTACTAAATTTAGAAATTTAAATTGTTTATTGGGTAATCATTACAAAAATTTTGAAAACATTAACAATCAAACCTTATAACAATACCACAAGCTATACATGCGAGGTTTTTTTATTACACAAAATTTCCATAACACTAGATTACGATATCAATAGCTATTGATATCGTAATCTTGGCTTAAATGGTCACCGTATTTCGCTTAACTATCACAATTGGGCAGAAGTTTCTCGCTGTTATTCATTTAGAAACGTAAGATAACGGTGAACACTAGTTAATCCGAACGCTTTGAGTACAAAACGCTCTTCGGCCACGAATGAAAAAAGCTTTTAATAATAATTATTCAAATCTTGGCAGCCCAGGCTTCCACACGACAATTGAAATAAAATATAGAACTAAATTAAAGTAAAAATGACATAATAACGAAACTTTTTGTAAGCTCATTAGAGAAAAGGTCATTAAAATCAAAATAATAGGATTTTAAAATCAATTTTGGAATTTTTAAAAAACATTTACGGTAGGCTTAAATGTTTCAACTATTTTGTATACAGTAAACATATTTCGTCACTCTTAGCCTGCTTCTGAATACTTAAAAACCGTATTCCGTATTCCGGCCATTTTTCCATTCCGAAATGCGGATTATGGTTTCCGAATTTCAAAATGTTATTCCGCATTCCGAAAATTCACTTTTTATACAAAAGTTAACACCAAATACGGTCGGAATTTCGGAATCCAGCCATTTTTCGATTCCTCATTCGGGATTCCGAAATTCAAAAACTGTCATTCCGCCCATTTGTGATGTACAGTATATCTATAGTCTACACATAAATTATCGTAACCCAGTTATTCTGCCCGAAACCTTTTGGATCGAAAAACGATTGCGATTTTGCGATTTTTGCACGTCTTTATAAGAAAAAAGTTTTTACTACAATTTAATTAAGCATTTCTTAAACTATAGTCGTCGCCAAATGCGATTACCACCGCAAAGTGTGGCGCACTTTTTAAATATTATTTTTTTCATTTAATATTTATGATTTTTATTTTCCACATTTATTACACGATGCAAATCTAAAACATATTCTTCAATTTATTTAAGCAAAAACAGTATAGAACGAGCCTAAACAAGAAAATATTCATAAAAATTAAATGAAAAAATAATATTTAAAAAGTGCGCCACATTTTGCGGTGGTAATCTCATTTGGCGACGACTATATCTAAAAATATTAATTGGGAAAAGGGAAGTAATTGTATTTTTTAATTTAAGAACATTACGGAACAAAAAGTGAAGAAAGAAAACAAAAACTTTGTGAAATTAACACTTACGGATGGAGTTAATACAATCAACGCGTTTGACGAAACCAACCAGCTATTCGCTGACAAGAAATTTTCAATTGGCTCAAAAGTTGTTTTATTAGCAATCTGATCATTGCACACTTTTTTTTAGATTATTTTAATAGATCGTGCCAAATACCGTCGTGGGGTTTTATTCCTCAATCCTTCTAATTACCAGATTCTTGGCGGCTCTTGTATCAATTCGTTTAATATTGTCACACACATTTCTGATAAACTTCAAATCGATGTTGATCTGGAGCGAAAGAAAAAAGAGTAAATTTTTGTGAATGAATTTGCTTTCCATGATTAATTTGATTTAAAGGATGGCAAAGAAAATGGCAAATGAATTTAAATTAAAAAGGAAGAACAAGTATGCCTCTGAGTAGCAATTCATTAATATTATATTGATTTCAGGAATGCTTTATCGCAATCAACTCTTTCTCCGTTTTTAGTAAAGAAGGGAGACGATGAGGTGGAAAATAATGAATCGATTATTAAGGATTCATTCGATCGTTGGGTTTTCCTTAATGTATTAATATAAGATGGAACAATTTAAGAATCCGTCCCAAATGTATTCAACAAGCTAAAATCGAAGATAACTGAACAAAATATGCCGGAAAAAATTCCAGATATTTCCAAGAAGCCGATATTAAAGCCGAGGACGTCGTTTTATAAATCAATATTGGATGAAAATAAAAAAGGTTTTTTTAATTTTATGCGCAGGCGCGCATAAGGACAAAAATATGCTCCAATAATTTAAAAAGGTTTTCCCAGAGTGTTCGCTAGGGTCGCTCATTTATATTTTTCCTATTTTCCCTTACCATTTATACCAACACTCCACTGCCACGAAACAGCGCCGAATTGCAAAAGACTTCGCACCAATTGCAAATACTACATTTTATTTTTTTAATCATTAATTGAGGTACTAAGAATTTCTTTTCATTACTTCATTAGGATTTCTGCAGAATGAAACGTTAACTGATAAATAAAATATTGAAAATGAAAATAATAAATTAAAAGGTTGAGTTTGCAATTGGTGCGAAGTCTTTTGCAATACGGCGCGGTTTCTTAGCAGTGGAGTGTACCAATTTTTGGAAAATGTAACTTTTATATTAAATTTATCGTCTAAACGGCGGTGGTTTTGTATAATTATGACGCGGCGTTTTTTGATATCCATGGGCACTTCGGTCAAAACGAAATTCCACCCTCAGTGTTTGTATTTTTCTCTGCGCGTTGCCTTTTGTGATGTGTTGCGTTTTTCTATATTCCTCTTCTACAATAAACGATCATTTATTTCAACAAATATAATTTAACAAGGGAAGTCACTTTAGCGTCCGCTTGAGATTTTGATGAGACTTGCACCATTGATAGATTCGGATGCGCTGATTCCAAATCTGTTTTCAAAAACGGCGCAATTTTTCTCTGAGCCGAGATATGAGCCGCCAAAGTTTATTTTTGACAGCTTATTTTTGATAGTTTGATGTGCATAAACCATAAAATGTCCGACATAAGGAATAACTTAATTAAATAAGAAAATTATTTTGCGTGAGAAATGTGGAATTTACAACTTTAATAACTTTAATCATTTCTTCAATTAATTATTGCAAGTTGTTGAAAAATATTTCATCCTTTTTTAAAAAGTTAATGGTTAAATAGCAAACAAAATTAACTTTCATTGGTAAAGTTAAATTATATTTTATCAACATTTATGAAAAGAAACAATAATTATGCCAGTGGTTTAAATTTTTCTGGTCGTTGTATATTGAACCGGGACCATGGTACCAGCGAGTATGAAAAAAGTTGCCACCATGTCTGTGAAAGCGTTTGGCATGATGATAATCGCCAAATTTTTTTTCATAAATTACTTTTGAAATATTGTTCCATGAATTTATCGACATAGAACTGACAAACAATAGAACTGACGATTTTCCGTATTTTTTTTTAATTGGTGGAATATTCATAGGCCACAATGTGCTGGCTGACTGCCCGGAACTTTTTAGGAACTACTGAATTATAAATCTTGGTATAGTCTTTCACAACGTTTATGCTACCTTATCTTAACCTACTTCGTATAAAAGTGTTTGCTATGTTTCCCGCTTTACCCTTATACACAGAATATGTTAGTCTTATCTTCTCAAGCATATTTGTGATACAAGATGTACCATGATTTCTATCAGAAATTTTATGGAACTGAAGACCTACAATGTTTTTGGAAACAAGTGATTCAGTTAAAAAGTTTATTATCAAAAGAATTTACGGCTCACTTTGTGTATAAGGGTAGAGGCAACACCATAGGAAGGAATGAAAACAGAGGGCAGGAAAGGTGATAATCGGGGTAGCATCACCGTTATGAAAGACTACCAAGATTTATGATTCGGTAGTTCCTGAAAAGTTCAGGGGAGTCAGCCAGCACATCGCGACGTATGAATATTCCACTAATTAAAAAAAAATTACGGAAAATCGTCAGTTCTATTATTTGTCAGTTCCATGTCGACAAACTCATGAAACAAAATTTCAAAAGTATTTTATGAAAAAATGTGGTCCCGGTTCATGGTCCCGGTTCAATATACAACGACCAGAAAAATTTAAACCACCGGCATAATTATTGTTTCTTTTCATAAATGTTGATAAAATATAATTTAACTTTACCAATGAAAGTTAATTTTGTTTGCTATTTAACCATTAACTTTTTAAAAAAGGATGAAATATTTTTCAACAACTTGCAATAATTAATTGAAGGAATGATTAAAGTTATTAAAGTTGTAAATTGCATAGAAAATCGAAAGAAACATTATCAATATTTAAAACCCATCGAAATAACCACCCATAATAACTATACCATTCCATTTGATCCATCGACTCGCTGCTGCCACATTTCTCACGCAAAATAATTTTCTTATTTAATTAAGTTATTCCTTATGTCGGACATTTTATGGTTTATGCACATCAAACTATCAAAAATAAGCTGTCAAAAATAAACTTTGGCGGCTCATATCTCGGCTCAGAGAAAAATTGCGCCGTTTTTGAAAACGGATTTGGAATCAGCGCATCCGAATCTATCAATGGTCCAAGTCTCATCAAAATCTCAAGCGGACGCTAAAGTGACTTCCCTTGTAAAATAATTTAACGCGCAGACAACGATACATAAAATGAAGAGAGATAGCGTTTTTCGTGGATTTTTGACCGGAGTGCATGGGGTTTTCATTCTGAATCCAAATATAAGTTTGCGGTTATTTAATCAACCGTTTTGAGAGCAATGGAGGTTTCGTATAGTTTTGACGCACGCTGTATGTTTTCAATATGCTTTCAGGAGTTAAAAAAATTATAAACCCATGATATTAAGGTCTATCTGCACGACTTGATCCTGTAGAACCACCTCTTGCTCAAAAAGACTCTTTTCATAATGATACCGCAGCTCCAACCATTGTAAACGACAGCCAAGCTGTCGAGATATACGATCCATCAAACATATCAAACCAAGTTAAAAATGTTAAAGTTCAAAGCCAACCAAATCTGCAGATAATACCGGAGCCATTCGATTTGGAAAAGGTTTGTCAACCTATGGTAATTTCACGCCAGATCAAACAAGAGCTCGTATGCAAGAATGCATTTATATGTTAAATGGCGATGGAAAATTATTGTTAAACTACTTTTATAAGAAAATTTAAGTAAGTGAATGTAAGAAATAATATTTTAATACAAAACAGATTGTAAAATATTTACAATTTGCTGTAAAGGGCAATTAATCAATGATTTTACATCACCAATAGATGCGTTCTTGAATAAGGCCTCAGAACAGCTATTTTTCATGTGTTGAGCAGTAATTGTCACTACCACAGATTTCACGCCAAATCCAATTTACAATTCATAAGTATTTACGCTCGCCTAGACTTTTTCTACGTTTAAATTACAAGATTCTTCTCATGTAATCTAGTAGCAGCGTCTCAATGTATTAGGGTGAACCAAATTTTTATTACAAATTTAAACATAATTTTACAACACATGAAAAACAATTAGGTTTCAAAGAAAAGACCATTTGACTCTATGGCTTGAACCCATCTAACGGCAAGTTGTTCGATCCCGCTGCGGTACCACTCCTTGTTCTTAGAGGCGAAAAACTCGCGGCGCCCGTTTTCGACATCGACCAGGTCATTGAAGCTACGACCACGAAGAAAGTGTGCCATGGATCGCAAAAGGTGATAATCAGATGGCGCAATGTCCGGACTATAAGCTGGATGTGGAAGAAGTTCAATGGCGTCGAGATATTTGATCTTTTCCTTCGTTTGTATGGCGGTGTGCGGTTTTGCATTTTCTTGTTGAAGGAGTATCCGTTTCCGATTGATCAATGCTGGATATTTCTTGATCAAGTTGGGCGCAATAGAGGTCTGCGTCGATGGTCCGGGCATTTGGAACTAGATCGAAGGAAATTACGCCTTCGAAATTCCACCAAACACACAGAAGTACCTTCTTTGAGAAACGATCATATTTTGCTACCGGTTCCGCCGTTTGACCGGGTTCCAACCATTGATTTTGTCTGTCCGGATTACGGAATTAGACCCACTTTTAATCACAAGTTACAATTCTACGAATAAAACGGTAACCTTGTGGATTTTCGAGCAGTTTTCACGTTTTTGAGCTTGAATTTCAGTCAATGCATGAGATACTTCTCGGCAGCGTCTATTGACTTTCCCAAGGGCGTGAAGCTGTCGTACAACTGATGTTTGAGGAATATCTGACAGTCTGCGAGTACTTGGTCTCCACAGCTTCACGGATTGCTTTAGAATCCACTGTCGTAGGTCGGCCTGAATGTGTCTTGTCCTTTCCGTTGTTAAATCTTTTGAACCAATTTCGCGCAGTACGATCCGAGACCATCTTGTCGCCTTCAACTTGGCATATCTTTTTTGCTGCTGCAGTTTCTTTGAAGCCTTGTTTCCAGTAATGGCGTAAAAGAACACGAATTTCGGATTTTTCCATGTTTCTTCTACAAGTTAAAAGCGTTTTAAGTAAAAAACCAATTAAAAATTTTTAATATTTATTATGATAGAGCTGTTCAAGAGTTTTAAAAATATATATAACACATGTATATAAAAATCTTTATTTGGTAAACAAAACAATTAGACAAAAAGATATAGGAAATCGGAAAATTTTTGTTCACCCTAATATATATTATCAAAATGTTAGAAATTGACAATTCATTTCCAATATTTTTAAATTAATTTAAAATGGTCTCAATGGGAACGTGAAGAAAATTTCCAATTTATTTAAATAATTTCGCTTTATTTCATCATTTTTTGTTATATTTCGTCAAAATTTATAGTTCATGTCCTATTGGTTAGTTTTACTTTCGATGAAATGAAAATTAGAATTATCAATTTCTCACAACTTGATAATATTAAAATTTAAAAGTTCTTGAAATTTAAACCTAGAGTGGATTTTTGAACTCTTATTTCTAAGGAAGAACTTGGCGTGCAGATTTTGATTGTTTTCGGAATTGGTTCAATTAGCAATTTATTTTTTACTGTTAAGGGTGTTACTGTTCTTGTCAGGTTAACATGCCCCTTCGGCAAAGAAAAAGATTCCAAAGTGTGTAACTTGTTGTCACGGTGCCACAGACTAACTCATAACTTTAAAAAACCTAATAACATAAATTTATGAGATAGAAAAGAACAAACCTGAACAACAGATAGATAAAAAACAAACAAATTTGAAACATTTTCAACGTTTCCATGACAGTCCAAACGAAACCATAATTGTTTTCTTATTTTTCTTCTCGAAATCTGCACGTTAAGTTGACAAAGATAAAAAATATAGGAAAAAGCAAAAATTTCATTCGTCATAAAATATGATATCCTTTTGCAAAAATTTAAAATTCTAATTTATTACTAATTAAAAATTATTCCTCTATGTTCAATGAATTAATTAATTGGGATATAAGTCGTACCGTACCCACGCTAACTGGAAATAACGATTTTCCGATTTTAAAGCGTGTCTGAAAATTTTTATGTCTTTTCAACAGAAAATTGTTTACGTCAATTTAAGCGTTTCTTAAACGATCTATACATATTAATAAATTTCCAAAAAAGACGATTTGAGAACGTCTACTGAGCTCATTTTATTAGAATACCAGTTGGCGCGCAAATACCTGAAAAATTTATGGTATTGTTTGGATTGAAGTGAAAAAACTTTTCGTTCTTATGAAAAATAGCGGTTTTAACTGGTGTGCTAGTTTTTTTTAAATAATAATAACTGTACTTAGTTTAGTCAATTGGATTAAACAGTTCGCGAGAGAAAAATGAAATCGAGCGCCGAAAATTATTCGAATCGTTCACGAAACAGATACATGGTCCACGAGGAGTTCCAAGGTAATTCGTTAAAACAATTTAAACGATAATTCGCGGTTTCAGTCAACCACCAATAAAGAGAAACGCGGATGATACTAATGATCATGTTATTACAGACTTTTTCAATACAGTACGGGTAATATGTTATTTAATAAATATGTTTAACTAATTTTTTCTTTTTAAACAGAAGCTCAAACAGAATTCGGATCATGGTTTCAATAAAAAGTTGGTGAAAATGGGTATAGTAACGCCAGTACCGGTTGGTTTTTGACAAATTTATAGCGTTCATTAAAGTCGATTGTGTCCTGAAACGCTGCGTGGAGAGAATTTGTTTTAGAATGCCACCCGCAAATGAATTTTAGGCTGATTTTGGTTATTTTAAGGCAAACAATCAATATATGATTAAATTCTAGTAATAATTAAAGGGCTACCATGTTAAATGATGCCACTCCAATGCCACGAAACCGCGCCTCATTGCAAAAGAATTCGCTCCAATTAAACGAACACTATCTTTAATTTTTTTTTAATATTTAATTTATTAATTATTGTTTAACAAAATAATTAGTTTAAATGTTATATATTGTTCTGAAAAATATTATATATATATATATATATACATATATAATAGTCTTGTTTATACTCTTCTGTTAAACAATAATTAATAAATAAAATATTGAAAAAAAAAACAATAAATTAAAAGGTAGTGTTCGTGCAATTGGTGCGAAGCCTTTTGCAACACGGCGCAAAATTCCTGGCAGGGAAGTGTGTGTCTGTAATTTTACTATACCTGGTGGGGCTTGGCTTATTTAATATGTCCTTTTTGAAAATAATGTTTTTGTATTGACTATAGTACAGTTCGTTTCAATATCTTAGGTTCACTTGATTCTTTCCAATTTTCTATTCACTATTTAGTTATTCAATAATAAGAGTTACAGTGTTTTATAGAGCTCAAAAAAATACATCACTTACGTAAGTTTGAAAAAATATTATGTGTTATGAGGATAAATATACAAGAAAAAGTAAAAAAAAATTAACATTGCGCCGTTTCAATATCTTAGGTTCACCCGGCTTTTTTTCAACTTTTTGGTGCTTTTTTGGCGTGAAAATTTTGGATATATGAGTAACACTGCATTGGAAAATGAAGGAACGAAACAAAGTTTATGGGAAAGACTAGTCTATATGAAAAGCGATTGATTCGGTTCATAAGCTATGACAGTTATGATTATTTAAAATTTAAACTTTCAATCGATTAAGCAATACACATCGATTACTGTAACCAGGTCTTATTGCGTTTCTGAAATTTTAGAATATTACTAGGAACAAAACTTACAAGGGAAGTGTTTTAGGTCGGGCTCACAAATTTTGATAAAAATTTGCAGATCGATTTTTCCTTATAATTTGATTAGTATACTGGCAAAATATTAGGAGCCACAAAATATTTTGTTAGTATACTAATCAAGCCATAAGGACCCTATCTGCAAATTTTTATCAAAATCTGATAGCAAGACCTAAAACACTTCCCTTGTTAGATTTCATAAAAATCACTCGTTCTCTGAAAATAGTCTAACTTTTTTTTTACTAAAATAATATTTTTTGTTTACGTTTTTCTTAATTGAGTTATTAGATGATTAGACGACAATTTACATAAAATTTTGTTCACAACTAATGCGAGACTGCCGGAGTCGGTTCTAAAATTTCTAGGTATGGCCATATATGGTTTCAAAATGGCAGTTGCACGCCAACTGGAAATAACTATTTTGCGATTTTTAAACTTGTGTGTAAATTTTTACGTCTTTATAACAAAAAATGTTTCACTAAAATTATTTTAAACTATCTAAAATATTAATATCTTTCCAAAAAGTTAGGTTTTTATTACTGAGCTCATTTTATTACAGTTGGCGTGCACTTGAAACAATATAACGTCTAGCATAGTTAAGCTTTAGAGACTGAATAAAATACTTTTTATTCTATTTCGTGGACACGCCAACTCGAAATAACCACCCCAAATTGAATGGTTAATTCGGGGGCTCAGAAGAGATGCTCATTTTGCAAATTTCGGCAAGAATCGCATGTTTTTAGATAGTTTAAGACTAGCTAGAAAAAATGACGTATTAAGCTAGATGGAAAAAGTATGTGTAAATTAGTAAGACACGTTTAAAACTTGACAAAATATTCGTTTCCATTTGGTGTGAATAACGACTTCCCGATTTTTAAGAGTGTCTGAAAATTGTTACGTTTTTTCAATAAAATATTCTTTACGACAATTGAACTAGGCTTTCCTTAAGCTATCTAAAAATAATCATAAATGTCCAAAAAGTTCGATTTGAGCAGGTTTAGTGAGCTCATTTTGTTACCATACCAGTTAGCGTGCAGGAGCGTGGGATTGAACTTCTAGATCGACAAAACTGAAAGTTTAACTGTCATTTTGTGGAATGTATCCTGACAAACATGCAAAATCGAATATTTTCATCAGAATTCTTTAATCCGTGTATAATTATCAAATTTTTTCTATAATTTAGAAAAGAGAGCACGTTGATGATGGCGTACCTGATACAAACAACAATGAGAAAACATGTGCCGGGAACTCTCCCGAGACTTCATCTTCGGGTGGTTGTGATAGTTTGAATTGTAAGACAATATAATTTTTGAATTAATAAGGAAATATAACTATTCTAGTGGAATCTACTATAGAAATGGAAGGACGTTTAATGTGTGAACGGCTTGGATTGCCGCAAGCCGACTCTACTAATGATATTTTGCCGCACTGGAATTCGAATATCAATACATACCGCATAACGAATTTAAACCCATGTGGTGATAATCAGACTAGAGTTATGAATATTGGAGATAGGTATTCTTTTTACTAAATTATTTAATAAACATATGGCGAAATTTATTTAGATGTGACGAACAAACCACGCGCGAACAAGAATCTTTTAAGAAGCCAAGAGTTGATGTTGTAATTGTTTTGTTTAATTTAAAATGGTTTGAATATTTGCAGTTCGAACATATGGAAGATAACGATAAGAAGAATTTTATAAAAACCCCAATGGACAAGGTAAAATCTTTTAAATTGTCGATTAAAAGTAAATGTAGATTTTAAAACGTGACTTTCTTATTTGATTCAACAATATTATTTTAGAAAGTCAGTTAACGAGCTAAAATACCACATTTTTGAAGATATATACACTAGCTGACAAAAGTTTTGTCACAAATGTTTTTTCGGGCTTAACTTTTTTGCGAATTGACCAAATTGGCTGATTTTTTGATATTTTATGTGAATCAGTGTTTAAAATGTTATAGTAGCAAAATTTGGTTTAAATTACCATGGCAATTTCGGTGCCACTCATTCCGTTTTCCATCATATTGATAACAGCTTGCCGGGTGGCAATTGGAGTTTCTTTACGTGGAGTCATCTCTAAAATGTTGCCAATTACTGCTATTTTCAATAAATTATGAAAAATATATAATTGAACTTTAAAAATTATTAAAAAATGCAGTGCAAGAAAAGTGCGTAATATCTTTGAGCTACGCGTTTTACGATAAACGCTTGTCACTGTAAAACGGATCATCGTAATCACAAGCGGGAATTTGTAAAATAATCTACAACCATATGAATCTATCATATCAAAAAATCAGCCAATTTGGTCAAGTCACAAAAACGTTAAACCCGAAAAAACATTTGTGACAAAACTTTTGTCTCTCAAGATGACGATATTGTCGTAGTGCAATTTTTAATACATGGCTTAAAAGAGAACATGTTGCGCCTTTCGTGTTGTCGCTGTTATTCTTCGTTGATTCTCGTAGTTAGCATTGCCTCGAAGATCCTTGTGTCCCTTTGAGAGGAATAAGATTTTGCCTCGGGCATCAAAAAATGGCAACTCGACAATATTACATAAGATACGAAAACTGTATTTTCGAAACGGCCTAACGTCAAAATTACTAGAGCCAAAGCACATCGTTCGAAGTACAGAGAACGTAAATTTTTCGAACATGTGGTTACTTTTCAAAAATTAACGAAAGATAAAAATTATGGTCTCATTTGGACAGCCACAAAGGATGTACCCATTTCTGCCTCTTTTGTATCTAATAAATGTGTGTTATCTTTTTTTAATATGAAAATCGCCGCGTCTCTTCAATAAAACATTACGGCAAATTAACTAGGCGTTCCTTAAGCTATATAAAAATACTAATGCACTCCAATGCTGAGAAACCGCGCCGCATTGCAAAAGACTTCGCACCAATTGCACGAACAATACCTTTTAATTTATTATTTTTATTTTCCAAATTTTATTTATCAGTTAGCGTTTCATTCTGCAGAAATCCTGATGAATTAATGAAAAGAAATTCTTAGTACCTCAATTAATGGACCAGATTGGACTGTTTGCAAATCGGCGCGATTTCGTGGCAGAAGAGGGCTAATTAATATCTTTCCAAAAATTTTTAAATTTGTGCTCGTTTTCTGAGCTCATTTTATTACCAGTTGGCGTTATTCGAACCATTAAACTATATAATTCAGATTGTTAAAAAACCATCAACATACATTGAAATATTTAACACACCAATGGCTAGAAGGGTTTGAGAATGATTGTGTTTTAACATGTTGATGAAATTGTTTTAAAGATACCAAGTTCTGAGAGTTCATCAAAGTATACCGATGAGATCCGTCATCGATTATCGATTCTCAACATTATTGATTTCAAAGAAGCTCTATTCAATCGCAAATTCTGGATGATGCCGAAGATAGTTGTGATTATGGTACAAAACAGATAATTGTATTAGAGAATTTAAATAATTATATCTAGGCAACTCGTTGTATTTTATTACATGACTTGAAATCCGATGGAATCTACTGGCAATTAATGGTTTGCCATTCAAATATATTAATAATTTCAATTTTCATATATTTTTAGATTCAAATATCTGACACAAGTATCAAGAATGTGAATTGCACAATTTCATCGTCTCTTCTTGATCGGATATTTGGTTTTACCGTTAGTGAGTGCAAAGAACTATTTGATAAGAAGAAAATGTTGCTTCTAAAGGAGAAAAAAATTGAAGCTGAAAAGGTGTGGAATAGGTCAATGAAAAATCAATTATATCTTATTTTTTAGAAGCTTCTTGGATTTAATCGGCTCGATTTAATCATATGGGTAGAAGTTTCACCTTTAATTGAAAAATGGCCAATGGTGGTAGACGTCAAGACTATTTCAGATGCGCTTAATATATTATAGAATTATTATGTATTGCATTCCACTGCCACAACTCCTGCGCAACTTGCAAAAAGGCGTGGACAAATTGCAAAAACCACTATTTTTAAGCGTAAATTCTTCGAATTTGATTTACTTTTTTGTTTAGAACTGTTATTAATTATTGATTAATCCTCTTTAATTTGTTTTAAAGTTCAAAAAGGGTTTAGAATGATTTAAAAATCATCGAATTTAAATAAAAAGTGAAGGGGTTGGTTTTTGCAATTGTGCACGCTTTTTTGCCAGCTGCGCAGTAATCGTGGCAGTAGAGTGTGTCTTGTGTTATATTTTTCTTGTGCTATATTATAGAAAGTTTTTATATTTTTTAAGGAGTAAATCTAGTTTTTTTCATTTTTCAATTCCGAAATTGTACTTTTTAATTCTGAAAATTCACTTTTCACATAAACATTACTACCAAAGATGGACGGAATTTAGGATTGCGGTTTCTCAAATACCAAATTTGTTTCCGGTTTTCGAATCTCGGATTCCGAAATTGTCTCTCTGAAATGCAGTACTGGACATAAAGAATTCGATTTTATGAAAATAGTGAAAAAAAACAGTCGGGAAACATTTTGGGAGAATTTTTATGATAGAAAAGTGAAAATAATTTATCAGCTGATAAGGAGAAGATACTGATATATCAGTATCACGGTCTGGCATCGCGGCGTCATGTCTGGAAGCTTGTGATTAACATCGTAATGGCTTTCCATTCGACTTCGAGAAGATTGAAAAAATTTAAAAAAAACGTTGAAAAAACTGTTTTATTTTCTGAAAGTAGAAAGTCTACGAATATGAAGAGAATATGTAATGAATTCTGTAAAAAGTTTGAATCAATCGATTCAACTTTTGATCAAAAAACCAATTAACAGATCCTTTATGGCCATTACTGTATCTCTCCAGGAATATCCAACCTTATAATAAAAAACACAATTTTATCAATTATAGTCGTCGCCAAATTCGATTACCGCTGCAAATTGTGGCGCACTTTTTACATATTATTTTTTCATTTAATTTTCATGATTATTTTCTTGTTTAGGCTCGTTCTATACTGTTATAGCTTAAATAAATAGAAGAATATGTTATAGATGTTGTTTAAATTGTGGAATAATTGTGGAAAATAATTATAATCATAAAAATTAAATGAAAAAATAATATTTAAAAAAGTGCGCCACACTTTGCGGCGGTAATCGCATTTGGCGACGACTATATATAATTTTTATTGGGATTTTAAATGTTCTTGTTTTATATTTTTTCTTAATAAATTGATTTTTACTTATATAATAATTATAATTACAGGGTGGCGCATAATTACCCGGGCTTGTTCAACGATGAGAGCTCGGAGACGCTTCGGATAGGCGTCGATGGTAGTCTTCAGATAGATTTTCCCATTCCTTGAAGAAAGTTTTCTTTAATGCCTCGACACTTGAGTGAGGTTTAGCATTGACCTTCGCCTGCAAGACGGAATAGTCGAGCAGGTTCAGGTCCGGCGAGGAAGCAGGCCATCCGGTCGACTTGATGAAACTCGGCATGTGTGTTTCGCACCACTGTTGAGTTATCTTTTTTCTTCAGAATGTCTTTTTGTTGATCTTCACTCCGTGGAGACTTTTCAGATGAGCATATGGCTTCGAACACCATAATGGAAGCGGGATCTGACACTCGACGGTTCTACCCATCTCAGAAACTTTTTGTTGTAGCATAATTCTTAATGCAACAAATAATAGAACGCCACGCGTGTCCCTGATATTGTAAATAGACGTCACGCGTGACCAAGAGAATTACTATAAATATGTGGCC
Organism: Caenorhabditis plicata; assembly: GCA_963931815.1. NCBI lineage: Eukaryota > Metazoa > Nematoda > Chromadorea > Rhabditida > Rhabditidae > Caenorhabditis > Caenorhabditis plicata. The sequence continues at coordinate 10,012,848 of OZ007492.1, read as the reverse complement.
AACCAGTCAATATCGATCTGTTACTATTCCATCAACAAACAGTTAATTAGCAACCGTCGTACACAACAATCACAACACTTTTTGGGAAGTCTTGGCAAGCAGCCGAAGATTCTGAGTGTTGAGTTCGGCCTCTACCGTGAATAGCTACTCGTCAGAAAACACGATCACCAAATTCTCTCCCAGAAGATGTTTTCCTTTCTCGAGTCTTCTTTGTTTGTTGGTATCCGACAAAATAGCAGTTTTTCAGACACGATAAGGGATATGTTGAGTTTACTTTGGACCATCCTTTCCATTGAACTCTAGCTCATTTTCGTGTCGGTAGCTATCTGTCTCATACTCCGAGGTAGGTTCAGGATGATTTTTGATAGAACAGCTTCAGCACGACGAGGGGTTATCACAGCAGTTGCAGTGATGGGAGGGACTCCCCCCCCCCCCCCCGACCCGGATATTTCCCTAAAAAAAGGGGTTCCCGGTCCCGGTCCCCGGTCATTGAAAAAGGGAAGTCCCGGGCATTGAAAAAGGGAAGTCCCGGTTCCGGTACCCGGGTAGGGAAAAATTGAAGTCCCGGCACCCGGGTTTTGAAATTTTCAATTTTTTAAAGTCCCGCCCGCCCGGAATTCCAAAAAAAGGGGTCCCTCCCATCACTGAGCAGTTGGTCTTCCACGTCAAGTGACTATATCAAGCTCCCGGTGACGTTTGATTGTATCATATACGATGCTCCGCGGCACCCCGAGACGCTCACTGATGCTTCTTTATGTCACATTTTGCCGATAATCGAATAACGATAGACTGTAGTCTTCACCATTGCCTTAAAACAGAACAGATTGGGATTAAACTTGAAAAAGGAATAAATGATAAAGTGCGTCAGCCATAGCTCCAAACTTTTGTCCGGGTAGGGATGCGCAACCGTGTATATAATGTTCTACGTCATTTTATTGTTTTAGGTTCGAAAATGGAAAAATAATAATCGGTAGGTATGAAAAAATCATACTCTATTTTCACCCAGTGCACTCCCCGGTGTTTATTGGTTTACATTCACTTAAAGAACTTAACTTTTGAAATTTTTATTCACATTTGGATCCACTGCAAAACTCGGTACATATTTGTACATAGTTAATATATTAAAACATAATTTATGCTACTTATTATTAGAACCCTTTCAATGGCATCAATTGATCAACACATTTATTGTCTTCGCAAACGAAATGCTCGCCACAATCACGAATCGCTATTGTGCAAAATCTTCCGGCCACTTTCACGCAGTTTCCGCCTTCACAGGTTTCACCCAATTGACAAACTTTTCTTGCACAATCTTAACATGACATTAAAATAGTTATGAGCCACTTCCACTGTATTACCGTTTCGCCTACAGCGACCACTGACACACACATATGGATGTTTACATTCGCCCACGCACGGAATTCCATCCATTACGCGGCATTCTCCAAGACGACAATCTTGATCATGAGGGCATCTGAAACATTGACAGATTATTTTAATATTTTAAAGTGTATTTTACAGAATTCCATGTATTAGGTCTAGACATTAACTTCCGCGTTTTTTTCGTTGTTGATATTTTGTCAAAATAAGATAATTTTTATATAACGAATTTTATGTTATAATGTTCTTTGTATTATCAGCTTTCTACTTATATATATATATATAACTTTCTATACGTACTTTATAAAAAATCATTGTTGTGAGTTCAGAATATGTGCCAGGAAAACTTCATTTGCGGGAAGCTCTTCCAACTCATGGAGAAAGCCACAGACGCGCACCAAATCCGTGCCCAAGCTTACGGCGATGCTGCACCATCCATAAGAACCTGCCAAGAATGGTTTCAGCGTTTCAAATCGAGATTTTTGTCGTCAACGAGAAAGACCGATCAGGACAGCTAAAAAATTTGAAGACGAAGAACTTCAGGCTTTGTTGGATGAATATTCGGTTCAAACACAGGAGCAACTCGCGAAATCGCTCGGCGTCACGCAAAAAGCAATTTCTCATCGATTGAAAGAAATGGGGAAGATTCAAAAGGAAAGAAAATGGATACCCTATGAGCTCTCAGAACGCAACAAAGAGCAGAGAAAAACAACTTCACAAATCTTGTTGAACAGATTTCAAAGAAAGTCTTTTACTGGCGATGAAAAGTGGATGTACTACGACAAGCCGAAGCGAAGAAAATTGTGGGTTAGTCCCGGTGAACCGACTACTTCGACCGCAAAACCCAACATCCACGGGAAGAAGATCTTACTGTGCATATGGTGGGACTAACAAGGAATTCTGTACTCTGAACTGCTCCAACCTGGCGAAACAATCACTGCGAATCGCTATCAACATCAACTAGTGCAGTTGCGGCATGAAATCGCAGTAAAAGGAGCAGAATGGACGGGTCGACAGGAAAAGGTCATATTGCTTCATGACAACGCAAGTCCTCATGTTGCTCAAGCAGTGAAGGATACGCTGAAAGAGTTCAAATGGGAAGTCTTACCGCACCCGCCGTACTCTCCAGACATTGCCCGGTCGGATTATCATCTTTTCCGGTCAATGGCTCATGGTCTGGCGGAGCAGCTTCCCCTTTGAGATCACCAAGACGTCAAAAAATGGCTAGATGAATGGACTGCGGCCAAACCAGAAAAATTCTATTACGGTTGAATCCATAAATTGCCCAAACTCTGGGAAAATGTTGCCATTAATGACGGAAATTATTTTGAATAAAAGTTTTTTATGCTTGTCTAGTTTTTTTATAGTTTAATATGCGCGAAAAAACGCGGAAATTAATTTCTAGACCTAATAGAAATTTAAAATCAAATTGAAAAATGGCCGAAATCCGGAATTCCGACTATTTCTGGTGTTAATGTCTGCTTGAACAGTGGATTTTCGGAATTCGCAATTAATTGTAAAATATAACAGTTTGGAAATCTGGAATTTCGGAATCACATTTGAAAATTCGGAAACGAAAATTTGCTGGAATCCGGAATTCCGACCATCTATGGTGTTAATTTCTACTTGAGAGGTGAATTTTCGCAATTCGGAATTAAAATATAAATTTCGAAATTTGGAAACGAAAAATGGCTGGAACCCTGAATCCCGAGTTCCGACCATCTCTGATATATATATATATTTACAGTGTGAGCCATAATTACCCGTACTACTTTGAGTGCATGTAACTCAAAAACGAAAAGTCAGAATGGGACGAAATTAACAAAAACATTTATCAATAACATAACAATGAATTATTTTCTATTTTTGTTCGACACGGCCGCCTTTCGCAGAAATTACGGCACGAAGACGTCTCGGGTAGGCTTCCACCGTGGCACGCAGGTAATCTGTGGACAGATTGTCCCATTCCTTCTCCAAAGTTTTCTTTAATGCATCCAAACTCGAATGGGGCTTAGCGTTGACCCTTTCTTGCAATACTCCCCAAACCGAGTAATCGAGAGGGTTGAGATCCGGCGATGAGGCCGGCCAATCCGAAGCCTTGATGAACCGCGGCATGTGCGTCTCGCACCACTGTTGCGTTGCGTTTTGTCGTGTGCGCGGGCGCGCCGTCCTGTTGAAATATCCAGCTCTTACCGGCGAAGTGTTTTGATGCCCATGGAATTAGATTCTTCTCCAAAATGTCGTTAATGTACACTTCCTTATCGATTTTCACGCCCTTTTCCACGAAAATCAGTGGGCACTTCCCAGTTGAGCAAATGGCTCCAAAAACCATCACTGAGGCGGGGTGAGGGGATCGGTGAATTGTTCTTCCATTTTCGACAGCTTCCTGGGACGTCTGAGCAATCACTCGATGATTTTGGGCATTAAATTCGGCCTCCACGGTGAACAATTTCTCATCCGAAAAGACTGTCACCAAGTGCTCCTTCCTCCGCGTGCCGGCAAGGAGCCGTTTTGCTTTCTCCAGTCGTTTCTTCTTGTTCGCTTCAGAGAGTATGGCCGCTTTTCTTACACGATACGGAGTCATCCTAAGCTTCAATTTTACAATCCTTCTCATTGACGTATTGCTTATTTTCATATCCCGTGACATCCTCCTTATGCTACGGTGGGCATTTCGTCTGATCCTCATTCGAACCGCCTTAACTCTCTCAGGAGTGGTCACAGATACTCGTCTTCTTCTCCCAACACGATCACAAAGTGTACCAAGCTCCTCATATCTTTTGATGGCATCGTAGACGGTTTGCTTTGGAACTCCGAGACGCTTAATGATCTCCTTCGCTGTGAAATTCTTCTTATGCAAGTCATTAATTGCAGTCCGATGTGCACTAGACCTCGCCATTACCCTGAAACTTAACGGATTGATTTGAAATTTTAAACATTACATAAAAATTAAATTTAGAAAAAATAATAAAAAATAATGCACCAAAAATGCGTCAGTAAAGTCAAATGTTCAGTACGGGTAATTATGGCTCACCCTGTAGATATAACTACAATATAACGCATTCCTACTGTGTGGTTTCCATGGTGGTATATAGAGTTAATAAACATTTTGTTTCACCTCGACGGACAAGGATTCGGTACGCAGACATTGTCGACACAAATCGTTCCACCGTGACATGAGTCATCCTGACATGGCCTCCCCACCGCTGAAAAATACATTTTCCGTGTCAATATTGGATCATACTCATATACCACTCAAACATTGCCCTTCTACACAATATGTACCCTCTTCGCAGAAGATTGAAGTGCATTCTAAAATGAAAAAACCGCTTATAATCCGAAGAAAACTGTTTTAGACTGTTTATCGGGTGACTAAAATATTTAATAATTTCTAATTTTCTCCGTTAAACAGCTAATAAAATGTTGTTTTAGTAAAATACGTGTATTCGGATAGCATTGACCATGATGGCATATTTCATGCGGCTGACAGTTACACAATGGTTCGTTTGGTCTTGAAAGAAAAACATTAAGAATTTTATAAAATACAATGGTGTCCAAAATTTTGAGGCCATGGTCCGTATGCAAGACTGAATTTACTTGTTAAACGATCATGGTAAATCACTAATGAACTACTTTATTAGGAAATTTAAATAATAAGTATGCAATAAAATATTTTAATACAAAATTGATTGTATATTATAAATTATTTACTGGGAAAGACAATTTATCAATGATTTTCCATCATCATTTAACGGATAAATACGTTCTTGCATACGGCCTCATAAGAAAAAAATTGTCCGTTTTGAAATAACGGTAGTGATAAAGTTCATTGGGGGCACAAAGTTGGTTTCAGCATAATCGAAAACTCATAAATTTCATAAAGATCTGCTGCGTTACCATTTTTGTATCGTTACATTTCGGAAAAACGTATTTACCCGTTAAACGGTGATGGAAAATCATTGTTAAATTAGCTTTTCTAGTAAATTAAATATATTTTTTAATCAATTCTGCAATTTAAATATTATTTCTTGCATACACTTATTTACATCCACTTAGAAACGTATTCAATCAATGATTTTCCATCACCGTTTAACGTATAAATACGTTCATACGGCCTCAGGTGTCCAAAATTTTGAGGCCACTTTCAAAAAAAAAACCTGATAAATCTATTTAGCGTTTATTAAATAAATTAATAATTTAATATTTAGTCGCTCCATTCATATTGATGACTTCATATAATTGCTTCCTACAAGGGAGTTGATCTGAGTGAGTATGCAAGAATGTTAAATGGTAAGGGAAAATAATTAATTAATCGCCCTTTATACTAAATTATAGATATTTTACAGTCTGTTTTGTTTAAAAATATAATTTTTTACATACTTTTACTTTAATTTTCATATAATAATTATTTAACAATGATTTTCCATCACCATTTAACAGATAAATGCATTCTTACATATGGGCTCTGATTCAATCCGAAACCATTGTAAAAGCACTCCAAATGGAAATGAATGTTTTTCACTATTGAAATTTGTTTCGCAAATTTGCACGTTTTATTTTCATATAACGTGATACGACATTTTTCTATTCAGTCTTGAACTATTAGGTTGAACCAAAAATTTTTTCCGATTTCCTATATCTTTTGCCCTAGTTTTTTTACCAAATAAAGATTTTTATATACATGTGTTATATATATTTTGAAAGCTCTTGAACAGCTCTATCATAATATATTTTAAAATTTTTATTTGGTCCTTTATTTAAAAATTTTTGTAACTTGCAGAAGAAACATGGAAAATCCGAAATTCGTTTTCTTTTACGCCATTACTGGAAACAAGGCTTCAACGCAACTGCAGAAGCAAAAAATATTCGAAGAAGTTGAAGGTCTAGGATCGTACCGCGCGAAATTGGTTCAAAAGGTTTAACGACGGCGACACTGATCTCGAGGACAAGACACACTCAGGCCGACCTACGACAGTGGATTCTGAAGCAATCCGCGAAGCTGTGGAGACCAATCCATCAATAAGTACTCGCAGATTGTCGGCCGAGCTCGATATTCCTCAAACATCAATTGTACGATATCTTCACGCCCCTGAGAAAGTCAATAGACGCTGCCGAGAAGTACCTCATGCATTGACTGAAATTCAAGCTCAAAAACGTGTCGAGATTTTCCAAAAACTGCTCAAAAATCCACAAGATTACCGTTTTATTCGTAGAATTGTAACTTGTGATGAAAAGTGAGTCTACTTCAGTAATCCTGACAGAGAAAATCAATGATTGGAACCCGGTCCGGTAGCAAAATGTGATTGTTTCACAAAGAAGGCACTTCTGTGTGTTTGGTGGAATTTCGAAGGCGTAATTTACTTCAAGCTAGTTCCAAATGGTCGGGCCATCGACGCAGACCTCTATTGCGTCCATCTTGATCGAATCTATGCGTCACTGGCGAGAAAAATCCAGCATTGATCAATCGGAAGCTGATATACCTTCAACAAGGAAATGCAAAACCGCACAATGCCAGACAAAACGAAGGAACAGATCAAAAATCTCGACGCCATTGAACTTCTTCCCCATCCAGCTTATAGTCCGGACCTTGACCTGGCCTGGCCGATGTCGTTTTGGATCGAAAAACTTGCCTATAGATGGGTTCAAGCCATAGAGTCAACTTGTCTTTACTTTGAAACCTAATTGTTTTCCATGTGTTGTAAAATTATGTCTAAATTTTTAACAAAAAATCGGAAAAAATTTTGTTTCATCCTAATAGTTTTTGGCGGTACGGCATCAACAAATTGATCGAGAGGTGGAAGGAAGTCGTAAACAATAACCGAGAATACATAATTGATATTAATTTATTATGATAGTTACTGTTTTTTTTTTTTCAAATAATTGTGAAAAAATTTTACGAACTATTTCCTCAAACCCAATACTTCTCGCCACTTTTCAACTTTTCTAGACAGAATAATGTATTGAACAGCTATTTTTTCGCGCAAAAATAAGACAAATGCTCAATAATTCGGGCTCGCCACAAAATTTTGGGCACCTCTTTTTATGAATGATTATTGTAGGACCAGAGGCCGTATGCAAGAACGTATTTATCTGTAATATGGTAATATATAATCATAGAGAAATTAACTTTTCCCGTAAATTATATGCATTTAATTTTATCATTTCCACAGCACACCAAATTGAATGGTTAAGTTAGGGGCTCAGAAAAGATGCTCATATTGCAAATTTCGGCAAGATGCGCATATTTTTAGATAGTTTAGGAAGGGCTAGTAACAATGAGGTGTCAAATTGTATGAAAATAATACGTGTAAATTAGTAATACACGTTTAAATTTTAACAAATTTTCATTTCAATTTGGAGTGTCGCAGTACTTCTTACATAAATTTATTTACATTTTCCTAACAGCCTAGTTTATCAATGATTTTCAATCACCGTTCAACGGATAAATCATTTCTTGCATGCGGCCTCAGCTGTAACTCGGCCAAACTTTATAAAATTTTGGAATTATAGGTTTTCGATGACAACTGTAGAACATCCATCAACTCGTCACCGTTATTTCAAAACAGCAAATTTTGAGGTTGACCTTAAACTTTTGGACATCAGTGTACTCCACCCACTTCAATTGACATTTGTTTCCTTTACAGTCCATTCGGGGACCACAATCTGCATGACCAATACAAAAGGCATCCATGAGCTTTTCACACTTGCCATCAATACAAATGTGCCCATCATCGCATGATAATCCGTAACATTCTTCAAATTCATACTCAATAAGTCAACCGTCAACAAAAAATTCAACCATCTAGAACGCATTGACCATTAACACATTTACCGCGTGGGCCACAGTCGGAGACGATGCTCCTCGCGTTTCCTTCAGCCACTAGTACGTGTCTGTTGCATTTAACGGATGCCATTGGGTAACACTTGCCTTCATGGCATACTGTTCCATCAGGACATTCCACCTGAAAATGAAGGCTTTATTTTTTTGGAAAAATACAGAAAAATTTCGGCTACGTGATGGTAGGAACCCCGTTTTGAAAATTCAAATTGCAATTTGGTTTCAATTTGTTTATTATTAGGCTGAACCAAAATTTTTTTTCCGATTTCCTATATCTTTTTGTCTAAATGTTTTTTTTAGATTTTTATATACATGCATTCCACTGTCACGATCAATGCGTATCTTGCAAAAAAGTGTGGACAAATTGCCAAACCACGCCCTTCACCTTTTATTTAAATTCTGTGTTTTTTTAAGAAATTCAAAATCGTTTTTGAACCTTAAAAAATTAATAAATCATTAATCAACAATTCTAAACTATTCTAAAAACAAATTAAATCAAATTCGAAGAAGTTATGATTCTAAAAATATAAAGAATTCAAATAATAAGTGAAGGGTGTGGTTTTGTATATTGTCCACACTTTTTTGCAATCTACGCATTGTTCGTGGCAGTGAAGTGTTATACATGTGCATGACATGTGTTATATATATATATATATATTTTTAAAGCTCTTGAAAAGATCTTTCATAATATATATTAAAATTTTTAATTGGTCTTTTATTTAAAATGTTTTACCTTGTAGAAGAAACATGGAAAACCCGAAATTCGTGTTCTTTTACGCCATTACTGGAAACAAAGATTAAACGCAACTGCAGCAGCAAAAAAGATAAGCCAAGTTGAAGGGGAAAATATGGTCTCGGATCGTACTGCGCGAAATTGGTTCAAAAGATTTAACAACGGAAAGGACAAGACACATTCAGGCCGACCTACGACAGTGGATTCTGAAGCAATCCGTGAAGCTGTGAAGACCAATCCATCAATAAGTACTCGCAGATTGTCAGCCGAGCTCGATATTCCCCAACCATCAGTTGTACGACATCTAAACGACCTTGGGAAAGTAAATAGACGCTGTCTAGAAGTACATCATGCATTGAATGAAATTCAAGCTCAAAAACGTGTCGAGACTTGCCGAAAACTGCTCGAAAATCCACAAAATTACCGTTTTATTCGTGGAACCCTGTCAAACGGCTGAATGTGATCGTTTTTCAAACAAGGCACTTGTTTGGTGGAATTTCGAAGGCGTAAAACTTTTTTAACTTGTAGAAGAAACATGGAAAATCCGAAATTCGTGTTCTTTTACGCGATTACTGGAAAAAAGCCTTCAACACTTATGTGTGTTTGGTGGAATTTGGAAGGCGTAATTTACTTCGAGCTAGTTCCAAATGGTCGGACCATCGACGCAGACCTTTATTGCGCCCAATTTGATCGAATGTATGCGGCACTTGGCGAGAAATATCCAGCATTGATCAATCGGAAGCGGATACTCCTTCAACAAGAAAATGCAAAACCGCATACCGCCAGACAAACGAAGGAAAAGATAAAAAATCTCGATGCCATTGAACTTTTTGCACATCCAGCTTATAGTCCGGACCTTGCGCCATCTGATTATCACCTTTTCCGATCCATGGCACACATTCTTCCTGGTCATAGCTTCAATGACCTGGCCGCGAGTTTTTCGCCTCTAAGAACAAGGAGTGGTACCGCAGCGGGATCGAACAACTTGCCGATAGATGGGTTCAAGCCATAGAGTCAAATGGTCTTTACTTTGAAACCTAATTGTTTTTCATGTGTTGTAAAATTATGTTTAAATTTTTAATAAAAAATCGGAAAAAACATTTGGTTCACCCTAATATTTCGCTTACATTTTGTCATTTTCTAACCAAAAACAATATATAACCCATAAAATAATACTATTAAAAATATTATTTAAGAAAAAACAAAATAAAACAAAAAATTCCATGAAATTAAGAGCGAAATAATAAACAAATTGAACATTAAATCAACACCTTCGTCGCTTTGCCCCAAGCGAGACCAATTGTTCCCTTCTTATGCGCCTATAGGTGATTTTCGGAAAAATTTGACAATAGTTCTAACTTTTATTTCAACTGGCGCGAGGACCTCTGGGCGGGTGAGATTAAGTAAAATTCGGATGTTTATGCCGTGAAAGTGCGGTCCGTGTACAATCAAACCATCCTACACACTATTACAGATGGAATATATTTTTTTATTTTTTCTTTTCTTTTCTTAATATTGTCGTGGAGCAGGTTATTGAAAAGTCAGGTTTAAAGGATCATTCCGATTAATAAAAAGGTCCCGCTTGAGGTCATGTCAGTTTAATTTCCCATTTGTTTATTATTTCGCTTTTCGCATATTGTTTTATCTTAATAAATTGGTTGTTACATTAATAAAACACAAAAAATGTCATTAAAAAGATCGAGATGACCCCAAACGAGACCATTTTATTATTCGGAATGCTCCTTTAAACCTGCACCATGGCAGTAAAATTACCTTAATCAATTTCAGAAAAAAGTTAATTATAACTTTTATTGTTTGAGTAATACCGGATGAAACGTGCGGAGGCGCGTCAATAATTGCTTCAATTTGTTTTCCAATTCCGCTTTCCGCAACAATTTTAACAAAATTAACGAAACCGTATGTAAATTACTACTACCTAAATGCGATAGCTTCTCTAGATAGAATTTTGTGCTTTCTGTCCGCCATAATATGTTGGAAACCGACCGCGCTTTCACGGCGTTTTTTCATCCGAATTTTAATTTCACACCCTCTAGACTGCCGTAATTTGAATGGCTTTTGTTTAGAAAATTTTCGTATACATATTTACTTGTATGCATGACTTGTTTTTAACACTGAAAATAACCGGAAATCATAAACCTCAAACGAGCACGACAATGATGGTTCTCGATTCCTTCCGATACACGTTTTCTCATCGCAACTAAACCCTTTCGGACATTCAAACTCTCCAAATATCGGCGGACATCTGTTCACATAAATTCTATTACCTTCTAATCACTATTTTCTCACCTTTCTGCTGAGAGTCGGCCAACGACCAGTAACAAAATAATTAAACCGTCAAATAGAATATTCCACATTCGAATCGTTAGAAATACAATCAAGTCCGATTGTTTTCAAGTAATCGATTTTGACCTAATTATCTAACCTCGTACATTTACCCTATATATATCAGTGATGGACGGAATATAAATTTTCAATTTCTGAACACGGAATACGGAATTCTGCCCATCACTGATACATCAGCTGATATATATCAGGAATAAACGGAAATGGAAATAATTTTTCAAATTAAAAGCGGAGCACGGAAGAATGGATTCCGTGAAGAAGATAGAACTACTGCGAATGGAATGAAGCTTTTTCTTGTTGGATGGGGGGGGGGGTTTCTATCATTTGGCTTCGCTTTGTTTTCATTAATCTGCACGCAAATTGAAAATATCAATATCAACTTGTTTAATCGTTTATAACAAACTTCAACATGTAAATTTTTCAATGTTTCCTACGTAAACTTCCTAGATTGGTCCAAAATTATATATTAAAAATAAAATATTGATGAAATAATAGTCTAATCATCTTAACTGAGCTCCTGCACGCCAAATCAAAATAGCGATTTTGCGATTTTTAAACGTATGTGGAAATTTTTACGTCTTTATAACAAAAAAGTTTTACTGAAATTTAATTAAGCTTATCGTAAAATATTTAAAAATGTTAATCTTTCTAAAAACTTTTATTTCAGCATGCTTACTGAGCTCATTTTATAGCAATTCAAGTTGGAGTGATCCTGTTATTCTTCTTTCAGTTTCCGTGAATCTGTTTTGGTATATTCCCAAATTCAGATTCCCCCGATTCTAACAGATTGTTTTTTACCCAGTCACTATTTATTATTTGTTATATTCACTTTGCACGAGAAGTACACCTCCAGAAACTCAAGAAAGCGAATCGGAATCATGGAGAAGAAGGTTGCATGGCCCACTATTGCGAGGCGCATCCGCGATTATTAGAGAGAGCTGGTCCGCTTCTCTATAAGAGAATGACAACAGACTCCTAAGTAGCCAAGTAAGTAAGTATTCGTGTATAATAAAACGATAATAATACTTACCAATTCCGCTTTTGCAATATTCTGCATCTTTTGAATGTCTTCAATTTCTTCCAACTGGAGCAAAAAGCAATGAAACTTCAATCCTATAATATACCATTTTTACATGGTATATGCGTGGAATCTCACAACATGATCCCTCAACAGATTTCTTCCTGTCGCGTTGCATTTCACATACCGAGCAGGATCACACGGAAATCAATTTTTCAAACGGAAGATGCAATTCATACAATTTGATCAAGAAAAATATTTATAAACGAGTAATTTCCAAATCGCCGTAAAAAAACTTGCATTGTATTTACAATCATATGAAAAAACATGGTAAATAATACTGTATTAAAGATATATGCATATTCTAGTAATTATGATATTATAACGAGACTTGAAAACAAATAACGACAATAACTTTCAAAGACGAGTTAGACAATAAAACAATACATAATAAGAATAACACAAAAAGAAACAATGAATGAAATGAATAAAACGAAAAACCTATTATTAATTAACAAAGCGGGGTGTTTAACAAGATTTAGGAATGTTTCAAAATAAAAATTTTTAGTTTTTACCTATACCCCATTTCAAACATTTTCCAAAACAAAAACACACACGAACAAAATATACTTTAAATTCCCTCGTATTTAATGAGAATGTAAGTTCATATAATGTCTCAGATCGGTGGCACGGTTATTAAATTTTTATTAAAATTTTCATTAAAATCCTCGGAAATTACTATTATAAACCGAAACTTTTGACAATTCAGGTCATACATGCCAAGAAACAACATGTCTAATTCAAATAATAAGAAACATTTTTCACCCGGAAATCAAAGAGCAAAATCGACCAGAAAAATTGATTATTTTTACAACAATTTCTATTATTATACTAATGTTCATTCCAATTAACCATCGGATTTAGGCGGTGTATACCATCCCGACTTTTTATGAATTTGAACAAGAGATTTAAAGGCTTGTTGAGCTTTCGCCAATGAATAAGCGACACCCGGCTAAAAACAAAAAAAGTATATAACTAAAACAAAAGGGTTACATACTTTTTGATCAAAAAGAATCCGCGCCTTTCCTTTTACCAAAGTCGCAGCGATTTGCAGAATAATGCTTTCTACGGAATAAGCTGATGACCATCCAGATTTAGTTAATAACTCCATACAGATGGCGCCCCCTCCAAGTACAAATCCATTTGAAATCTAAAAAAATTAAATTTTTATTGATTATAACCTGTATCAAAAACATTTTAATGGTGCAATTCTGAACCACTGCGTGGCGGAACAATTTTAGACAGAGAGACAAAAAACTATTCTAAGAAAAAAGAAATGTACTACTAGGACACCAACGGTTGCTCGTTGTTTGAACCTGTAGTTTGTGAACGACCCCCGACGTCTCTGATGTTATTACATAGGGGAAAAAGAGAAAATTGCTCCCGTCGGAAAATAAAATGCATTTCCGCAAAAAAATCACGAATTATTACACAATCCAGTTTTAGATTCTTCCTAAAACTTCGACGAATTAACTAATTAAATGGGTACGTTCTGGTTAAGCTTTGGTTTCTAAATGACATAGTACATGTTCCATTCTTTTCATTTTTATTTCAAAAAAAATTAAAAGATCTCAAAAGAATCGAACCAGAATACATTTTTCATAATAAATAAAATTCTCTACCAGGTATCCTACTAGCACTCCGGTCAAAAATCCACGAAAAACGCTATCTCTCTTCATTTTATGTATCGTTGTCTGCGCGTTAAATTATTTTAAATTATATTTGTTGAAATAAATGATCGTCTATTGTAGAAGAGGAATATAGAAAAACGCAACACATCACAAAAGGCAACGCGCAGAGAAAAATACAAACTCTGAGGGTGGATTTTCGTTTTGACCGAAGTGCTACTAGAATTTTAGAAAAAAATACTGAGAACTTAATTATAATGAAAAAAAAGTTTTTTAGTACATTTTTTATTCACAACATATATTTGAATATGCAAACTTTTTTAAAAAAATAAATCGATATATTTTCTTAATCAGAAAAAAATTCCATAAATAAAATGATGTTACGAACTTACCTCAGAAAACATTCAATGATGAATTTTTTAAAATTTCTCTTACGACCAAGATTATTATCAAAAATTAAGTTATTTTCTTTATAATTAAATTCTCTGAATGAAAAATAATTCGCGTACCTTTTAGAGTAGCTAAAGATTAGAAAATTAAATAGTTGCTGGTGGAATTTTTGCACGGCAACGGCACAAAGGCCTTCGTCTATCTAAATACTACCTGGTGTACGTGCACCCGACAAGACACTACCGCAACACGACCACCGGTGCCCACCATCATGTTCGGGAAGTGTTTATTTTCAGTGGTTCGCAACAGCGCCATCAAAAATTTTAATGTAGTCTACTCAATATACAAAACGCCACTATTATACATTAACTGCTGATAAAACCAAAAATACGTAGAGCTCAAACGTTTTTTTCATGTTTTATTCCATTTTTTAAAAATAAATTTATATAGTCCTTTTCAAAGATCGGTGCCTAATTGAAGAGAAAAACATAAAGAGGTTCTCGTTTGGACCGCCACTCTTTTGTCTCTCATCAATGTGTGTTGTCTTTAAAAAAATGGCAGCCCACATTGAAGAGGAATAGACGAAAAAGTCGTTCGTGGTCGTATGGCCGCCCATCCGAAACTATCTTTTTTTTCTTTTTTTTACTCTCATATTAGGCACCAATCTCTGAAAAGGACAATAATTATCAAGTTCCGAGAAATTGATATTTCATTTTTAATTTCATTTAAAAAATAATAAATACGACTTAACACACCTCGACGGTAAAAAACAACTATAATTTGGTGTGCCGACGTGAACTCGAAATTTTTATTCAAATATCCGCGTTGGGTCGCTTCAAAAATACAATTTTCGTATTAAATCTAATATTATTGAGTTGCCATTTTTTATGTCCGAGGCAAAATCTTAATGCTCTCGAAGGGACACAACAGATCTTCGAGACAATGTTAATAATGAGAATCAGATAAGAGGAAGAGTGAGAACATCAGAGGCGCAAAATTATCTCTTTTAAATAATGTATTAAACATTGCACTACGACAATATTGTGGTTTTCAGAGATGGGTGCCTAATGGAAGAGGAAAAAATGAAGTTCTCGTTTTGCCGGCCACTCTTTTGTATCCTATCGATGTGTGTTGTCTCAACAAATAGACAACACACATTGAAGAGGAAGAGATGAAAACGTCCTTTGTGGCCGTCCAAGCGAAACCATATTTTTTTTTTTATTTTTTCCTCTTAAATTGGGCATGATCTCTAAAAGTATTGAAAATTACAAAGCCTCATGTTGTCTTTTTAAAGAAAAGATATCAAATGAAGGAAGAAAAATTATTCCAAAATGCATGCTTAGTATAATCTTACTGAATATGCTATAATTTCAAAATAGAGAAAAATACTTCCATCGTCAGCCCCAAAGAACGGTCATTCAAAAACATTCAAGAAGTGGGAGAAACTGTAACTTAATATTTTTCATGTTATAATGAGACCGAATTCCGTTCTCTACATTCCTCCTAACATATTCAATGTATTATTGATTTACTCAAAAGACTAAAATAGATATATTTTTACACGCCAACTGAAATATTCGATTTTTTACTAATTTGGTAGCAGAAAAATTTACATTTAAATGATAAAATAATAAAAACAAACCGTAGGTGATACGAGCCTTACAAATGGCGGATCAAACGGGAAATGCTCATTAAACGTGAAATGGAACAATATATGATCCTGTTTATGTTCATTTTTCAATGTCTGCATGTCATTGAATAACAAGCTGTCTTCGTCGACCTTAAAACTTAAATTTAATATTGAAAAATTCAGGCTAACGTGCCCAATTGTTAAAGAAAATATTGTACTTTTCAGAGATCGTTGCCTAATGGAAGAGAAAAAATAATGGTCTTGTTTGGACGGCCACAAATTAGTTTCCACTTCTTCCTCTTCAATATGTGTTACCCATTTTTTGAGACAACGCAAAGTGGCCGGCAAAACAAGACCATTATTTTATATTATTTGTCTTCCATCAGACAACTATCTCTGAAAAGGACAATATTATTTAAAACAAATTGTTGGTCTCGACGTGCATAATTGGAAAATTCCCAACTTTTTCTTTACAATTCCGTTAATTTATGTTATAAATTTAATGATCCTTTCTTACATTTTTAATGATGACAAAAATCGATGAGTTGGAAGACAAAGTTTACAACTTTCCTAATTATGAAAAGTCGAGACCAAACTGGTTTCATAATTTTTTTTGTACAAAAATGCACACTAGCTTTAATTTTTCAGTTCAGCCATGATAATAGTAATACTAATAATAATAATAATAACAATAATAATAATAATATACCTACCTTGTACAATTTAACCCACCATTCGTATAAATTATCGTTCTGTCCTAGATCAAATCCAAAATCTCCTATTATTTTAGCAAAATTAAGAATAACTATAATGAAAAATATACCTGCTTTAAACGGTGCACTACGATATATATCACGAATCTCTTTCATCAATCGGTCAGTAGCAGTTACTGATCCTGTTACTTGGCCGTCCAGGTATTGCTGACGATTAACGCGGGACACTTTATCCAACATTTCAATTCCCTCCTTTGGTAAGCCTTCTTCTTGACTACTGCGCGGTTCTTCTTCAGCCATTTCAACTATCTTGAAGACAATTCAAGTGACACTTAAACAGGTAGAACATACTCACCTCTACGTCGCCTTCTTCATTCTCATCATCGTCGCAAATTCCAACTTCATCCTCTTCTTCCATTTCACTATCACCTGCATTATAATCTGCCAATCCCTAGAATAATTATATTAAATAAGAATGATTAAAAAACAAGTACATCTTCGTCCTCATCATCATCTTCCAAATCATCTTCCTCTTCCATATCGCTACCTTGCCCTTCATCCACATCTTCCCTCATCGGCGGGGCAATCTGTGGTAGCTCATCCGGTGCCGGTACGTTATAATACAGACTCAGCTCGCATACTAACGTGTAAACTTGGTGGAGAATATTTGTAGACTCTGTGGTTTCCGTCAACCGCTGCAGAGCCGATCCAACAGCCGGCACATCATCTGATTCGGAAAACCAAATAGGCGGTTGTCGTGGATAATTTTCCTGCAGTCATTCTTAAATTAACCGCTCAATAATTTGGACTATAATCCAATTAGAAACTATTTATTGGAAAATTAAGGGTAACATGCCTTTTTGGCAAAGAAATAATTATTCTAAAAATGTTTTCACAATTCAGATTTTTTTCTGCTCTCTCATAAATTCTTGCCATCGTTATAAAAATTGAGAAAAATTCCAACGTTACCATTTCAGTCTAAATGAGAGCACCAAATTTTACTAATTTTTATTCTCCAAAAAAAAGACACGTTAAGCTTCATTTTCTAATACAATATATACCTGAATATTGGCGTTGATTGTTATCGATTTGTCATCACTATATACAAACTTCATGGTGATCTCATCCACGGATGCATGTAAAACCTATAAACAGGATCTATAAAAAAAACAATAATACAAAGTATGGTTGAAACCTGAAATTGTGGATGTTGACGGGGGAACAAACGCTCCAGCAGGCCTATATCTTCTTTAAGTTTACGTAAGCATGCCATTGGGTACCAAATGTGAAGTTCCGCCAAAACACCTCAAAAATATATTCTTTATTTTTTCAAGATTTCTTCATTTAATATAAGTATTAAAGCAAACATATTGATATAAGCCCATAATTAACAAAAATATAATTTTTATTACATTGTTGCGTAGCCTGTACGCTTAGAATTTAGATTTTGCCTCTTTTCCTCACAAAAATCGATTCAAAATAGAACGCAGAGAAGCGGAGAAGAGGAAGAACTACACTTCTTCGATAATTCTTCCCCCCTCTGCATTCGCGCCGACGGCCAGTCTGTCTAGTTCGGCTAGTCTGTCGGTCACGGCCAGCACTCGCTATTGTTCAGCACGTCGGTGAGAACACGAACAAGAGACAACCATCATTAGCCGTATGGATGAAGTGTCGTTGTAGTTGTACGAATATATTCGTATTCACGAATATGTTGTTGTCATCGTCTACTCGCATAGCTACTCGTTCGTACCCGTTCATATTTATAATTATCTTCGTACCTGCATGACAGGCCAGCCCTAGTACGCGCCACACCGGTTGCACCGTTGTACATTGTGGACGACCCGCTTCTCGCGCCAGACATTTCCTTGTCTTTTGGTTCGATCTCATCTGCTCTGATCTAGGTCGACACAAAGCCCTTTTCCTCGCACAGTAATTGACGAGTGAGTTCGAAAAACCAATTTTCAGAGCATGAAGGAATTAATCAAATCGTCATATATATAACTTGGCTGTTTAACTATATAAATATCGTTTCTAATTAGGTAAATGCATGCATATGACCTATGTAATTATTATAAACGTTGAAAATTGCGAACAAAATCAGATCGGAGATGAATTCAATAGAAATGAAGAGATCTACCAGAGATTCGTTAGACATTATATTAATTATGAAAATCTAAAATTAATTTGTAGGTATAGTCGTCGCCAAATGTGATTACCACAGCAAAATGTGGCGCACTTTTTTAAATATTATTTTTTCATTTAATTTTTATGATTATTTTCTTGTTTATGCTAATTCTATACTGTTATTGCTTAAATAAATTTAAGAATATATTTTAGATGTTGTTTCAATCGTGGAATAAATGTCGAAAATAATAATAATCATAAAAATTAAATTGAAAAATATTATTTTAAAAAAAGTGCGCCACATTTTGCGGTGGTAGTCGCATTCGGCGACGACTATACATTTAAAATGTTTTAACGAAATTATCGGCCCATTCGATCAATTTTGATGCACAAGGCCTTGAGACTTACTATAGCGATAATGGATTTTGTAACACTAAACCACTGTAATCAGTTGACCATGAATGTGCGAATGAAAATCCATTAAACGCCAAAAATATTAAAAGAAGCATCTCATTAGAGCTCTTCTAACTAAAGTTTTCGGAATATTTTAGGATATTGACATAGATTAACACTAAAACTCTAAAGTCACGTGAAAAAATCGGTAAAACGTGTGGAATTTCAGAAAATACGTTTAAACATTGTAAAAGCATAATTTTAATTTGGCGTGCCTTTACAGTTTTCTCGAACGGAAGTGTGGGAGAAACGCGATCGAAGCTTTCGAATTTACCAGTGTTCAATAAGACCATAAACGTGAATAGACACTATTAACTATTTATCAAAAATCCCAAACGTGTTTTGCAAGACGTGTATAAACTTTATTTTAAGTTTCATCTACTATTCTTAAGTTTGCCAGAAACGTTACGAAGTATTGTTAAATAAATTGAATTTTCTATTATCAAGTTATGAGAAATTGAAAAAAATTATAGACTATTATTGTCCTTTTCAGAGATCGATGCTAATGGAAGAGCAAAAAATTAGGGGCGGAGAAAAGGTCTTGTTTAGACAGCCACACGGCCACTAAGGCCATCAACTCTCTTCCTCTATTGTTTCTCATCTATTTTTGTTATCTATTTTTTGTTTATTATTTGATGAAAAGAAATGAAAAGTTTAATTTAAAAATGAAAATGGATGAAATAAAAATATTGATGACAAACAAAAGAGGAAGAGACGTGATGGCCTTAGTGGCCGTGTGGCTGTCTAAACAAGACCTTTTCTCCGCCCCTAATTTTTTGCTCTTCCATTAAGCATCGATCTCTGAAATGAATAATATCAACATATTATTCATTTCAGAGATCGATGCCTAATGGAAGAGTAATAAAAGAAGAGAAAATGATGGGGCCATAAAAAACATTTTTCTCATTTCCTCTTAAATATGTATTGCCCATAATTTCGTAAAAAAGAATGGCCGTCTAAAAAGAGAGGCCGTCCAACCGAGATCATCAATCCATCCTAATATTTTTCCTCTTCCATTAGGCATCGATCTCTGAAAAGGACAATATAAGAAATTGAAAATTCCAATTTTATTTTCATAAAAAATAAAAGTAATCAATCTGATTTGATCTATAGCGTATGTCAAAATAGTTGACGACGCAATCACGCTGCAAATGCGGCATACTAATTAAAATTCATTTTCAAATCGATTATTTTAATAATTTTTAAGTAATAA
Organism: Caenorhabditis plicata; assembly: GCA_963931815.1. Lineage (NCBI taxonomy): Eukaryota > Metazoa > Nematoda > Chromadorea > Rhabditida > Rhabditidae > Caenorhabditis > Caenorhabditis plicata. Next base: position 9,992,307 of record OZ007492.1, on the reverse strand, counting down.
ACGTTCAATATAAGCAATAACAATTAAAAATGTCACAAAAATTAAATAAAATAATCGATTTGAAAATGAATTTGAATTAGTATGCCGTATTTGCAGCGTGATTGCGTCGTCAACTATTTTGAAATGGACTATAGAAATTTTGAAGAAATATAATCAAAAACAGAGAAATTATTAACATAAATTGAATATTTGTTTCATGTTATCTTGGAGACCATTGAAAATAATTCAAAAATTATCAAATCAAACCTTTCATATTCTTAGATTTTGATAATAGATATTAAGGATTTAACACATTGAAACAGTTTAATGAACAGCCCACCTTTATTTCGTTTTCTATATTGATATTTTCATGTAACAGCTAGAAAAGTGTACTATAACTTTGTGAAGTTGACAATTATAATTACAATCGCAAGTTCAATAATATTAATTTCAAATGATCTCAATGAAAACGTGAAACAAATATTAAATTTATTTTAATAATTTCAAATTTCTTTTATTTATTATCACGTTGTGAAAAATTGATTATTCTAATTTTAATGTCATAGAAAATAAAAATAACCAATAGGACGTGAACTATAAAATTTGACGAAATATAACAAAAAAATGATGATATAAAGAGAAATTATTTAAGAAAATTGGAATTTTTCTTTACGTTCTCATTGAGACCATTTGAAATTAATTCAAAAATATTGAAAATGAATTGTCAATTTCTAACATTTTGACAATATATTTTTAAAATTTCTAGTTCACGCCCAATTGGTTATTGTTTTATTAAATTATTGTCCTGTTCAACTATAATATCGTTCTCGTTTAGACGGCCATCTTCTCATCTCTCATCAATATGTGTTGTCTCAAGAAAAACGGATAAGACACATTGAAGAGGAATAGATGAATAAGTCGTTTGTGGCCGTGGGGCCGCCACCCGAGACGAGTGAAATTAAACTCACACAAAATACAGGATCGAACTGTGGCGTTGACGTGACTGTGTTTACGTATTCTCGTAAAATAAAATGTTAACTTATTTTATATTGTTTCGCAATATTTTATCTTATTTTCCTTAATATTGTTAAAATTTTTATATGAAATATCTCGTAATATTGATAGAATTAATTTATTTGATGATCAACTGGACAATTAATCGCTAAAAATTAGAAATAAGAAAAAAATTGCGAAACAATATAAAATAAGTTAGCATTTTATTTTACGACAATATTACAGTCACGTCAACGCCACAGTTCGATGCTGTATTTTGTGGATGTTATTAAATCTAGGAAAAGCGGAAATTGCTCCCGTCGGAAAATAAAATGCATTTCTGCAAAAATCACGGATTATTACACCATCTCATTTTAAATTTCGATTATTTTTTCATTTTTATAAATCAAAGATCTCAAAGGAATCGAACCAACATAGATTTTTCGTGAATCAAATCCTCTACCAGGTATGCTACGCATCCTCTTTTGTTTTAATTAATTAATCCGTTGAAGTTTGAAGAAGTATTTTAATGTCTATGGTGTAATAATCCGTGATTTCTTTTGCGGAAATGGATTTTATTTTCCGACGGGAGCAATTTCCGATTTTCCTAGATTTAATAACATCCTATTTTGTGTGAGTTTAATTTCACTCACCCGAGACTAGCATTTTTCTTCTTTTTTTTAAATATTATCAAAATTAAGAAATTTACAATTCCAATTTTATTTAAAAATAAAAGTAATAACTCTGATTTGATCTAGAAATTCTTATTTTTATATTATTCATTTTCAGAGATCGATGCCTAATGGAAGAGCAAAAAATTAGGGGCGGAGAAAAGGTCTTGTTTAGGCATCCACACGGCCATTAAGGCCATCACGTCTCTTCCTCTTTTTTCTCATCAATTTTTGTTATCTATTTTTTTATGACAAGAAATGAAAAGTTTAATTTAAAAATGAAAATGGATGAAATAAAAATATTGATGACAAACAAAAGAGGAAGAGACGTGATGGCCTTCGTGGCCGTTTGGCTGCCTAAACAAGACCTTTGCCCCGCCCCTAAAATTTTCCTCTTCCATTAGGCATCGATCTCTGAAATGAATAATAATAAAATTATAAATTTTTCATAACTTGATAATTATATTGTATAATTGTCAATCAAATTGAATAAAAACTGGTATTAAAAAAATTAAAAAATCAACCCCAAAGGAGAAATTATCAATATATTGCATTAAAAACATATTGAATACCACAATTTTTAGCAACGAACAATAACAATTAGAGCTGTTTTAACAAATATTGCGCCGATTTTGAAAACGGATTTGGAATCAGCGCAGCCGAATCTATAAATGGTCCAAGTTTCATCAAATTCTCAAAAGGACGCTAAAGTGACTTCCCTTTTAAAATTACTGTATTCAAGGGATTTTGTGCTAATTTTTTGTACGTATACTTTTCAAGCAATAAGGAATATATCTACAACGTTTCATCGAAATCTGAGATGTTGACCTAATACTTCCCTTTTCACGTATTCAAATTCCCTCTGGAACTAGCTCTAATCGACTTTTCGTCTGTTTTTGTCCAGGAATCGATAGATCTTTCTTTGAACGTCTCCTGTTATTCGTCTTACGTTGTCAATTCATTAAAGAGAATGTTGTTTGGGGCAACTTCAGATCCATGGAATTAAAATCGAAATTGTGTTGAAAAGAGGGATGAGTCAAGTTGACTCAGCATCACAATCCCCGTTCGTATTTTCTCTCCAAACGATTATCGATGAAACAGAAAAGGAGAGTGTGGAAGAACCAGAAGGTATTCGTGTTGATGGGAAGATATTGAAACGACTAGGTGTTAATCGGAAGTAACTCAGAAAAAATAACTCGGCGTCTAAAAACGGCTATTCTACAAAAGACTCCACATTTTTGGAAGGTTCAGTATGCTCATCAGAAGCTTGGGCCAAGTACTTTCATTGTGATCGGCGGAAGGAGGAGGTTTTCTAGATTTGCTAGTTAGGAGGGAACTTCTCAGTAGGGCTTGGCATGCTGCAAGGCTGCCGGATACAAAATTCTTTCAGAATGCACGAGTTTTGTCAAGTGCCAATGGGAGACCCAAAGAAGGGTGGTCGGACACCGTCAAGGTTTCGAAATACCTCCACGAGAAGTCAAGCACCAGAGCAACTCAAAGAAGGAATTGGTATTTTCGAGGATGGTTAACATTGGCAAGACGCATCCGACCACACTGGAGAGAGTTGGTCCGTATCTTAACTCATTCAGATTGAAGACGGACAATCAAATAATAATTTAATCTAGTAAACATAATATTTATGCACAATAGATATAATGCAATAACAAAATCCCTTATTTTTCCTGATGTCACAATTGGTACTTAAGTAATAATTCTAACTTCTAACTTTAATCAACTCCACAGTTTCTTTGTATATTTTCTCCTGCTCTGCTATATACACATTAACACGTTTTTCGACTTCCTCAATACTCGTATAAAATGAGTCTTTGTAGCGCCAGTTGTAATAAGCTTTATCTGTCGAACAAAGCGATAAATTGAATCTTCGATCATAAACTATTGGTGAATGCCATGAAGCAAATATTCGCTTATCCAATCTCCTAAAAACTCGATTTATTAAAAATAATCTTTTATCAGTTTACCTTTTTTGCCATCCGTGAAATATGAAATCATTCGCGCAAAAAATTGAATTCGATAACCAGCCATCGCGAGCCCATTTATAGGACCTCTTCAGTAAATTATTTATTATCAAAATATATAATAAATTGAAAATTCAATTTCAAATTTTTTAAAATTATTTGGTCTCAAAGAGATCATGAAACAAATATGCAATTTATGTTAATTGTTTTCATTTTCTCTGTTTTTCATTATATTTCTTCAAATTTATTAGTTTTATTTTTTATGAAAATAAAATTGGAATTGTCAATTTATTATTATTCATTTCAGAGATCGATGCCTAATGGAAGAGCAAAAAATTAGGGGCGGAGAAAAGGTCTTGTTTAGGCAGCCACACGGCCATTAAGGCCATCGAATCTCTTCCTCTTTTGTTTCTCATCAATTTTTGTTATCTATTTTTTGTTTATTATTTGATGACAAGAAATGAAAAGTTTAATTTAAAAATGAAAATGGATGAAATAAAAATATTGATGACAAACAAAAGAGGAAGAGACGTGATGGCCTTAGTGGCCGTGTGACTGTCTAAACAAGACCTTTTCTCCGCCCCTAATTTTTTGCTCTTCCATTAGGCATCGATCTCTGAAATGAATAATATATTTTGATAATAATTATTATGCATTGCGAAAGTGTAATGTTTTTAAATAATTTATTATCAAAATCTAAGAATATGAAAGGTTTGATTTGATCATTTTTGAATTATTTTCAATGGTCTCAAAGATAACATGAAACAAATATTCAATTTGTGTTAATAATATCTCTGTTTTTCATTATATTTCTTCCAAATTTCTAGATCAAATCACATTTATTACTTTTAATTTTTATGAAAATAAGATTGGAATTGTCAATTTCTTAGATTTTGATAATATTTTTATAAAATATTTCGCAAAAATGGAGTATAAAATGAGGCTTTTTTGGTGACGCCGACAGCTGTGTCGATTTAATTTTCAAATTTGTTTATTATTTCGCTTTTTTATTATTATGGAGCCTGATAACAATAGTATTACGCAGAATATTATACTATTATATTGTTCTTGTCACGTTAACGTGACAATTTAAGGAAGAAAAATAAGAAAAAATTGGTGGTCTCGTTTAGACCGAACTGGGAACGTTTCAATTTTTCGTTTCTATTATCAAAATATAGGAAATTTACAATTCCAATTTTATTTTCATAAAAAATAAAAAGTAATAAATCTGATTTGATCTAGAAATTTTGAAGAAATATAATGAAAAACAGAGAAATTATTAACATAAAATGAATATTTGTTTCATAATTTCATTGAGACCATTGAAATTTATTATAGTCGTCGCCAAATGCGATTACCACCGCAAAATGTGGCGCACTTTTTAAATATTATTTTTTAATTTAATTTTCATGATTATTTTCTTGTTTAGGCTCGTTCTATACTGTTTTTGCTTAAATAAATTGAAGAATATGCTTTAGCTGTTGTTTCAATCGTGGAATAAATGTGGAAAATAATAAAAATCATACAAATTAAATGAAAAAATAATATAGTCGTCGCCAAATTCGATTACCACCGCAAAATGTGGCGCACTTTTTTGAATATTATTTTTTCATTTAATTTTTATGATTATTATTATATTCCACAACTATTCCACTATTTAAACAACATCTGTAACATATTCTTCAATTTATTTAAGCTATAACAGTATAGAACGAGCATAAACAAGGAAATAATCGTAAAAATTTAAAGAAAAAATAATATTCAAAAAAGTGCGCCACACTTTGCGGCGGTAATCGCATTTGGCGACGACTATACAAAATGTTGCAATTGAATTTCCAATTTCTTATATTTTGATAATATATAATCAATTTTTGTTATTAATCATAATAATGGTAAAACGAGGAACACATTTTGGAATATTTGTTCTTTACCAAAAAAGCTTGTTAATTTAACCGGCGGCCGTTGCCTCTTCTCCCAAAAGAGGTCAAAACATCTTAACTTTATGCTCTTTTAAGGCATTTTCTTATTAAATTTTTACATCTTGACCATAAATGCATAACCAACCTTATCGAGTATCTTTATTCGGTTCATTGTAGACGATTTTAATATCATCTGCATGCACACTTCATATAAAGTCAATGTTGCATAATCTCTAAACTAATATTTATTAACCTTGTGGTACATCAGTTTATTACTACTTCGATTTGCTCCAATAAAATTTCTCACAATGTTTCCTTTCCTCGTTCTTTTCTGGCAAACTAAATTCAACAATCGCGCTCTTAATACGAATGTAATGTTTAAACACTTTCGTCTTTAAAACAAACGTGAATGGCTCCATTATCTGTTCCATGAAATCCATTAGGCAATTTCTTTTCATATTCTGCCCAAAATTGCAAAAATTCCCTCCCAAAACCAGTATTTTTAATTAAATAACTGCCCGCCATAACTTCTTGATTCATTATGCGTTGATAAAACACTATCTCTGTCTAAAAATATCAGTTTGAAGACAATATGCTCACATCTTACACTATCATCAGGCAAGAATGATTCAATTAAGTGATTTGGATTGACTATTCCCATGTCAGCATCTAGAAATAATATCCATTCATTGGTTATTTTTCTGTCCCCCATTAATTTTGATAAAATACAATGCCTATGGAACATGAACTAAACGAACATCAAATGAATCACCTCATAACTAAATCACATACGTCGTTATTTTGACAAACACTTTTGTATCTGTCATATTCATTAATATAAATTATATGCAAATCATATTTAAAGTAATCCGCGTAACATTTAACAGTATCAATTGCCATTTCATATTTAATCTCATTTTGCTTATCCTGTAATACAACTGCTATTCCGATATCTTTTGTATAATCTGAAACATATAAATCATCAATAAAATTTAATGTACAAACTTCGCTCGACGTTGATTTTCAGAAAAATTTCTTTCGAATAATGATTAACCAATGCTACATAAATTCCGCCAATATAAACTTCTTCTAAGATGATGAACAATATACTAAGAAACAAAAAGTTTCCAAAAATTAATCTATGATTGAACTTCATCCCCACATTTCTGTAGATTATACTTATTTAAATGACGTTCAAATTATTATTTATTTTGTTATTATAAATATAGCAAAAAATACTCGAAATATATCCGAAATTTTATAATCAATTATCTTTCTACAAATTTAGTGATGTGTTAACACACATATGTGTTTAAAATGAGAATACCTCATCTTCAAATCCTCTGATAAATAAAATAACAGGGAATATTATATATGAGTAATGGTCTTTTCCACGATGTTCAATAACAAACCACTGATGAAAACATAGTTTATTTTTTGTTATACAATATCATATGATTCTTTAACATACACAATAAAATATTATTACTAAATCCTTTAAAGGCTATCACAATTCTCAAGTAAACTAGTCATAATATATACAATATCACCCTTTTTTAAATACATATCGGTTTGTCATTGACATTCGTTAGTACAAAATCTGTAAACGTTCGCAAAAACTTTGGATATTCTTTCTTGTACACATGACGAAGAGCTGACACGGGAACCCAGCCTCCAGGATGTACTAAAAATTGTTTTTTTTTCTAATATTTTAATAAATTCATACCTTGGGAAACGTATATTATATTACAACTAACATCATCACGAGTTAATGGTCGATCCATATTCTCATCCTTTACAATCGTTTCACAAATCATAGATACGGTTAGCCCGACTCTTACGGCACTAGACGATGTTAGCTGAAACCCAATAAAATATATTCAAACTATTAATTAGAAAACAATACCGGAACATCTGCCCTCTCAACATCTTTATTGCAGACAATATAAAGATCATGAGCTCCTTTACGCTTGTACTCATCAACACGACGAATATGTGAGACGAATAGTGATTCTCTTGGAGCAGCGGGCCAAACCTTTAACAAGACTTTATTGAAGACAATCTAATTAAAATGTAATTGCTCATAACTTCGAGTACAGTGATGGTGGAATGAGCGCACTGTGCATTCACAAGAAACATAAAAAGGTCCATGTGGAATACAATCTTTTATATATTTTATAATTATCACAGGCAATTTGGGGCTAGCCCGGAAAACTTGGCAACACCATTTATTCAAACCAAACGTGATTTTTAAAAATATTTTAACATAAAATATAAGGAAAACATATCAAGAATTTGGGAGCACCAAACTATATGTTCCATATTTGTATAAATTATAACTTTCTTCTGCTGGCCAACATGTAAGAAATTTGCGAGAACGAACTCGGAAGGAATGCACGATAAATTTTTTGAGCCAATTGAAATACGTGAGAATATATTCTATTTTTTCAACCACGCAGAGAGGGATAAAGTGGAGCGGAAACAGCGAATATTATCTTTAAAACTTATTGAATTTGGATATGATGAGGAAGCGTTGATCTGAAAGGGCGGTCAATCCACTAAATCGTCACCTTGCTGATTTGATGAAATTAGATATTATTCTACTTGAACAAACGCAGAAAATAATTACTGATGCTTATCAAGCATCGTTAACTGTTATTTCGAATCTTGAGGTTAATATTTCAGTGTCGGTTCTTAAAATAATTTAAGGTTCTATCAAATCCGTGATTTACTTTCTGATATTTTATGCTAAAATAAATATTTTGAAACATTGAGTTTTGTTTTAAATAATTTGGTTGACAACTTTGACGTTGACGACCGGCCCTTAATTTTTCAAATATGTATTAATCCAATTGATGTGAGGAACAAAAGTACACATAATATTTTAAGAAACATATCAATAATTGAAAAATAAGGAAAAAACTAAAATGTTGTCGGCCATTCCCAAGAATGATATCGAAGACCATCGTGCTGCGAAACAAATTTGCGTCTTCAGAATCGGTATCAAGCGGAGGAATTTCGTGCACAGTCGAAGAAGGAGTCAAATATTTGGGCAGCTACATTAGATCCGACGGCTGTTTGAGCGAGGAAACATCAAGACGAATCAAGGCTGCGTGGAGTGCTTACACCAAGATCAAACCACTTCTCGCCCACCTTGACAAAGGGAAAACAAAGGACCTCCTCTTCCAGAACGTGCCCCCGGCTCTACTGTACGGCGCGGAAACATGGACGATGACGACAGAAAATTCTAGCCGACTGCAGAGCTGTATGAACACAATTTGTCACCACGCAGGAAGCAATCGAATAGACGTCCATCGACAAATAGTACGAAGGATACTGAAGTGGGCTGGCCACTGTGCTCGATTGTCAAGTGACCGATGGACGAAACGATTGACGGAATGGGTTCCTCGAGGTTGGACACGACAAAAAGGAAGACCGAAAGCAAGATGGCAAGACTCAATTAAACTCTGGGTCTCAAATTATGTGCACGAGAAGTCCACCTCCAGAAACTCAAGAAGACGAATCGGAATCCTGGAGAAGAAGGTTGCCTGGCCCACCTTTGAGAGGCGCAGCCGCGATGATTGGAGAGAGCTGGTCCGCTTCTCTATAAGAGAATGACGACGGACTCCTAAGTATCCTAAGTAAGTAACATATCAATAATTGAAAAATAAGGAAAAAAAACTACAATGTTGTCGGCCATTCCCAAGAAAGGTTTATTTTTTTTTTAAAAAGGACGACGGAAAGTCGAAATGGAACTCAAAAAACGATGGAAGTTCCACATTTTTCATATTATATATTATTAGTTATTCTAATTCTATGAATTTATCACAGAAAAGATCAATGAACTATTAGCAATAAAAACGGATAAGCATGAAACGATCTAATTAGAAATATAGTAAAAAATTCCATACCGTTTTATGTTTTTGATGAAGGATGACTGCATCAGGCGATATCTGTTCAACAACTTTCATTGATTCGAGTGTATGATCCCATTGCATTTTGTAACGAGCATCATAGAAGTAATGCATAAATTCAAGTGCTGTAACCCCCTTAAGTAAACCCAACAACTAATTAAACAAATCCTCAAGCAAACCTTTACACTATGAAGCGCCTTTAGAGGATCAACTGGCAATCCACCTTCATCTTCAATCTGTCTCGTATACATTCTCATTGCCCCGTCTTCAGCAAACAACGTCCAAATATTGTCTTCCACCCCAGCTAGAGCATATTTCAATTGCTCTAATGTTACGTTTTGGATTGTTTCAAACAAGTTGTGTTCTTTTTCAACCATTACAGTATCATAAACACCAGTGTACATGGAGTCAATCTACAATTTTTACATGAACAACGAACTACCTATAAAAATAACCTTTCTAAAGTTTGGCTTCTTAGAATCTTTTTTGTCAAATTCATCAGTTTTCTTTTTAATCAGCTAAAGGAATATTACATTAAATAGCATTCAACGAATATTTTTTCAACTTTTCTGGTCTCACTTCTATCCGATTTATCGGACGTGACATCATCGGCATCAAAATATTCCTCACAATCACTTGTCTAAAATATGAATTATTACAGAAATGAAATAATCATTACATACTATATCATCGACATCAATATCTCCAACAACTGTAGACGTTAATGTCGAATTATCCGACGAAGCTTCTTTATTTGTAATTAATGTCTTGTTCGGTGAATTTTTAGACGTTTCTGGTGTTATTGATATCTAATAACATTTTAACATACAAGAAATTAATTAAAATATACCTTTGAAGTTTTAACCATGTCTATTATATGATTTATATTCACTAACAAGGCTAAGTGTGTTGCTTTTACAGACAAAATCGTCGGTTGCGGCACAATACAGCTAGCACCACCTTGTTCCAGTAATCGTTCAATGGAAGACATCTACAAAAATAATTAATCTTCATGACTTATATATTTCCTATCGAATTAAAGTTTAATTACGAGAAAAATAACCTAATTCTATTTATTTGAAGTTGGAAGAACGGGGTATTAAATAAGTATTACCTGATCCTTGCACATTGTTCGATATGCTTCAAGCTCCGCAATTTTATTCGCAAACAATTTCGCATCTTCCTAAATTAAAAAAATTAGATATAGAATATACACGGCTAATGAAATCGTAAATAAAGCCAATGGACAAATTTAGAAAAGATTCACTGGTCAATCCGAACGCGTCGGTTGAGTAGAAAACGCGTTTCGGCCACAGAAGAAAAATCTTTTAATAAGAATTATTCAAATCCTAAGTATCCTAAGTTGGCAGTCCAGGTTTCCTCGCGACAATTGAAATAAAATATAGAAATAAATTAAAGTCTTATGATATAAACACGAAACTTTTTTCAAGCTCATTAGAGCCAAGGTGATTAAAATTTATTAAAATTGAAAAAATATGATTTTTAATTCAGAATTTAATCTAATGGGGTTCGGCATTCATCAATGGAACTTTTCAATTAATTGTCGTTTTCAAAGATCGATGACGAATGGGAGAGGAAAACAAAGAAAACATTATGGTCTTGGACAGCTTTTCCTTTTATTTCATCAATTTATCTTATATATCTGAATTGTAGCACACGTTTTGAAATAATTTTGTTCCATTCGCCATCGATCTTTAAAACGACAATAAATAAATATAGTATTTCGTGGAAAGTTAAGCATTATCCTGTAAAAATAAATAAAATTTCATATTTATATTATGCTTAAGGTCGGATAATTGAATATTTTATAATTTAAATTGATTTCATTTCAATTGTTGTTAAGAAACCTGAACAGCTAAAATTTGAATGGCTCCTATTTTAATGGGGAATGCTTTCCCCATCGTTCTTGCCATCATTAAAAGTTTTAACCGAAGCGTTCGGATTCACCAGTGAATCCCTTAAGTAGAGACTGAAATTTAGCACAGCAGAATTACTTTGGATGAAGGGTCTTTTCAAATCCAAAAATATGGGTAAAAAACTTCCTTGTCAGATGAAAAACGATACAAATATCGGGAAAAAGAAAATATACCTCATATGTTTTGTCTTTTAATATTAACTCCGACGATAGTGATGTATCTCTCGAATCGCTTTTAATACTATTTGTGGCGTAATCTGAATCATGCTGAACCTAAAATGATCCAATATTATTAATTATTTAAAACACTTGTTTAAACCGTTTCTCTAACTATGGATCTCATCCATAAAAGCTTGGATGGGGAGTTTTCAGCTTTCAAGTACCATACAACATTTTCGCCCATTGATATTGAAAACTCACATTCGTCGAATTCATGTGCCTAATGGAAATAGTTGCCTATTAGCAATTATTTTGAAACACTTACAGCGATTATAGAATTTTTTAGATAAATACTCCCTCTACAGCCATTAACCTTATCAGCTTTCGATTTAAAATAAACTAAATTACCATCGACTATTTCGAAGTAACGATCCTGCCACCCGCCCATATAATTCGTCCATTTTTTCAAAACTCCGTTCGTAGGAAGCACCCTAAATAGACAAACTGATTAATAACATAATAATATAGAAATTAACTTACACGTCTTTTTCCATTATTTCAATTCGAACTGCCAACGGCAATGAAACTGAATCGTTTACTTTGTGAGCCAACTCGACCTAATATCTTTTGAACTCTTTACTCACAATGTTCCTAGGAATAGAATTTGTTTAAGTAAACATTTAACCGATTGCTCTCACCTTTATAAAACAACCATCTAATGTCTACGCCAAAATAATCATACAAGCTGATAACCGGTTTTTTTTTGGTTGTCGATTCTTTTTAAAACGCAGATAAATTGTAACCGTGTGAGATGTAGATGGGTTAGTATAGTATGTGAATCTTAATTATTTGATAAACATTTATTACTCTAATTGAGCAATAGATAGACGGAAAAAACATTTTTAGCTTAAGGAAACTTTAAATAATCCCGTAAAAATGTAATACACTTTCTAAAGTTCCACGTATTTTATTTTGTATTATTTCAAATAAATAAATATGCTAAATGTATAACAAATAACAAAAATTAAAAACGTTTAACGCTTTTTAAAAGTTTCAATATGCAGTTGCATTGTACATTGTACGGCACAATGAAGTCAAAATGATCTTTAATTCCCATTATGATTTTTTGCAAATTTTAGATTAAATTTTTAACCAAATTATTTTTTAAAAATTTACATGGACTGTACCTTAAATATCAAACGACAATGTGTGCCATTCATTTATATTTATCTTAGTGCCTACATATGGATGTTATTAAATATCGGAAAAAGCGGAAACTGCTCCCGTCGGAAAATAAAATGCATTCCGCAAAAAATCACGGATTATTACACCATACTAATTTAACATTTTTCCTAAAACTTCAATGCATTAATTATTTTAACAATTAAATAATTGGGGCAAAAGAAGATACGTACATACCTGATAGAGAATTCGATTCACGAAAAAAATCTATGCTGGGTCAATTCTTTTGAGAACTATCTTTAGTTTTTTTTTTAATATATTTTTTAAATGAATCGAATTTGTTCCATTTCTTCAAGAATCCAGAGCTTAACCAGTATGCCACTCACCCACTAATATCTTTATTAATTAATACGCTGTAGTTTGAGGAAGAATTTTCAATTAGAAGGTGTAATACTCCGTGATTTTTTGCGGAAATGAATTTTATTTTCCGACGGGAGCAATTTTCTGAGAAATTGATAATTTCATTTTTAATTTAGTAAAAAATAACCAATGCGACATGAGGTAGAATGTTTTTTTAAATAATGAATTAAATAGAAATTATTAAAATAAATTGAATATTTGTTTCACGTTCTCAATGAGACAATTTGAAAATAATTTAAAAATTTTGAAGTGAATTATATTTTCTTGTATTTTTATATTTGCGAAATTGTGTAAACTTTAAAAAATTTACTATTACGTTTTACATTCTTTCTAACTTTGCACTAAAATAATCTATAGGAACCTTCAAAGTGGTTTTGATAAATTATGGTACAGATTTGTTGAATTCAAATTTATTTAAATCTGATATTCTGTGTCACAACTTATGACACCGCAAAAACAAATTCTCGAAAAACTAACAATGACCCTATTCATCTCAATCGCTTTTATAATTTTTATACAAATTTGCCCGAAAGCACATTCTATTTCAAATGGATCAAAATGGGCGTGGCGCCAAATATATATGCGGCGTCTTGTGTGGAATTGGCGCTACGGTAGCTGTGGTTGAGGTGTACAGCCATTTTAAATGCGCTGCTGGCTAATATTCCTGCTTGCCTCACTTGTATCTGAAGTCGTTGCAGTTGACACTTGCTCCATTTCCGATTGTCCAAATATGAGCACTACCGAGAGAACTTTCATTGCTGTCAAGCCAGACGGTGTCCACCGGTACGTATTCTAGATATGTTTATATTGAAATCCTAATTTTTAAGTGGACTCGTTGGAAAGATCATCGCTCGCTTTGAGGAGCGTGGTTACAAGCTTATCGCTCTTAAGCAAGTTACCGCTTCCAAATCTCATCTTGAGGTTTTTCAGCACTAATTAGAAGCGTATCAACGTAAATTTTATAGGTCCACTACCAAGACTTGAAGGACAAGCCATTCTTCCCATCCCTCATTGAGTACATGAGCTCTGGACCAGTTGTCGCCATGGTCTGGCAAGGACTTGATGTTGTCAAGCAAGGACGCGCCATGTTGGGAGCGACCAATCCGTTGCAATCAGCCCCAGGAACCATCCGCGGAGACTTTGCTATCCAAACCGGACGTAACATCTGCCACGGATCCGACTCTGTTGACTCGGCTAACCGCGAGATCGCCCATTGGTTCAAGCAAGATGAGATCAACGACTACGCTAGTCCATTCATCAACTCGTGGGTCTACGAATAATTTATTTACTTACGTTGATAAGTTGATATTTTTATAATAAACATTTCTCACAATTATATTTATTTTTTTATTCGACTCAATAACAAATATAATTTCTATAGTAACGAGAAAGATTAATGAATATATTGATAAACCCGAATAGGATTAGTTATTAAATTAAATCTCTAAGCTTTGCCCCACTTTTTCACTGAGCTCAACGTTATAGAAGTCGTGTTCCGGATTATCCAAATGATTTTCAAAATCGTTGACATCACGATAAATCTTCGTTGCAATAACTTCTTGCAAAGCATCCAAGAACCTTGAACCCCTCTTAATAAGCCTGGAAAAAATATTTGAAATAATACTGGATGATTTTCTTATACTTTGTCTGCTTCCATCCATCGGTGTCTTTCTCATACGCAATAATTCGATCAATATCATTACTAGCTCCCAAATTCTTATTTATTGCTTGAACCATAATCGAAGGAAGCGATGTTACGGAGCTTATCCGGTCAGCAATTCGGGAGGCATATTGATTTATATTTTCATCAAGGTACTCATTCGAGAAGTAAACACCAACAAGTCTATTATTATGTTTTGAGTGTACCAAACTCAACGCAATTTCAAGTGATGGTGCCAGAGGCGTTGATTCATGACAGAGTGGTACACATTCGCTCACCTGAAATTAAATTAATTGTTTAATCTTTTCAATAAACAGTTTAATCGATACAAATATAATTCTTTGAGTCTTTGAGTTTACCTTATTTTTTGTGGGATACAGTTTTCTTGCAATCGAGTGCGATGCGAAATGCAAAACCCTGAGAAAATCGCTTGCCCGATTAGTTTTTTAAATGGGGAATGATGTCCCCATAGTTCTTGCAATCATTTCAAGATTTAAATAAAAGTAGGTGTCCATAATGGACTCCAAACATTAACCAATACACGCCAAATATATTTTACTCTGAGCTGTCCACGGCTCCATAATAACTACGTCTCTTTAATTCGACCAAAATGGAACTTTGTCTAATCGCGGGCATTCAAAAATTGTCATTGGAGCGCACTATCAAATTCGCTATTTTTTTTTTTAATAAATTTTTTACTCGAATTTAATTCAAGTAACAAAGTTAAAATTTTTAATTCAGATTACTTCGAGACGGCATGACCAACATGCAGATTATTTTGAAATTAAGGGAAAATTATCCACATACGAATAGGCTATTCTATGTCACTACTCAAGATTTGTGGTATTTTATACTAAGCCTAATAAGTTTAACAAAAATATTATTTAAGGAATTTCCGCCATAAAATGAATTATATCCCAGGACGTCTACACGAGAATGATTTAAATTCATTATTAACTAGAATCGATAACGGAGACGTCAACGATGGCTTTCAACTTTATGTGCCACCGAAAGATACAACTGGCAGCGAATTTAAATTAGGTTATACATTTATCATTTGTTTATTTATTGATATATTATGAAAATCTAAGAAATTGACATTTCCAATTTTATTTTCATAAAAAATAAAAGTAATAAATCTGATTTGATCTAGAAATTTTGAAGAAATATAATGAAAAAATGAGAAATTATTAACATAAATTGAATATTTGTTTCATTTTATATTTGAGACCATTGAAAATAATTCAAAAATGATCAAATCAAACCTTTCATATTCTTAGATTTTGATTATATATATATATATATATATTCCGTGGGATTTCAGTGATAATCACCCCACAGCAACTTCAATGGATGAAAGATTACTCTGGTCGTGGTATTACTATAGACGATACCCATAATATTACAAGGTATAATTTAAAGTTAACTACAGTTTTAGCAATGAACGAGTTCGACAAAGGCGTCCCTATAGGTAGTTAATTGTAAAAATCCATTAATTTAATAAACCTTAGCATTTCTTCTGTCCCACACATCTCGATCAAATGATATATCAACGCTTTTTGGATGTATAAAAAAATTAATGCCGACATTCTGCCCGAAAACATTTATGTCTGATGAAGCATCAGCGTTTTGGAATGGGTACATTCAGGTCAGTAAATAAATATTTCTTTTAAACAGATTTTTAAGGTATTCCCAGAAAACCAAAATATTACCAAAAAATTGTTATGCCGATGGCACGTTTTTAGGGCGTGGAAAAAAAAGGCTAAACAACATTTAAAGGTTTGTATTGGTTATTAAATATTCTTATTTGTACTATATTTAGGGTGACTTACTGGACAACTGTTTGAAAGTCTTGAATGTTATACTAAAAGAACCATTACAGCAGGAAGTAGACAGGATGTGGCAAAGTATGTCTGACATGCTCATGGTAGAAAACAATGAGGATGCCAGCAAATTCATGGAGTATATGGAGACATATTATTTAAGTAATGATTTTTTAATTACTCTGTAGATTATAATTTATAGCCAAAATGCAGCAATGGAGCAACTCCCAGGATCATAGGTATTCGCCAGTACATACGAGTATGTTGGCGGAATCATGGCACTGCAGACTTAAGGTACCATGTGATATCATTGCATATGTAAAATATATGCTAAATATATTATTTCGTGGTTCATAGTTTTGTTCTATATTTTCAGATTCGAATGCTGGCAAAGAAGGAAAATATCCGAATAGATACGCTTTTGCACACACTGTATACCGCGATAAGCGACATTGCTACGTCTAACTTAGTTTACGTAAGTGAAATACTTTACTGCGAGAATTTTTTTCATTACAGAGGAAACGGAAGCTCGCAGCAGGTAGCAGTCGACGATCAAAGACTCATCAGACCCATCGCTCTGCAGTAGAATTTGCCGGAGACAGTCCGCCACCAATATCGAAGATTGATAACGAGTGGTTCGTTCCATCGACGTCCAATCGTGATATTCACCATACAATTACGGATAACGGACCATGCAGATGCGATGAAAATGTGAGTATATGAAGTTTATTTAGAGTGTTTTAGTGTTTTTAGAACAATGTGCATTGCCAAATTTGCCAAAGTTGTCCATATCGATTCAAATGCACATGCTTGGACCAACGATCTGGAGTTTGTTGTATACATATGCATTTAATATCGCTATATGGAGGTTCTTACAGATAAATATTTGATTTTATAATTATGTTTTACAGATTTGGACCCAAATAATAATGTCGAAGAATCGATATTGAACATTGAAAATGACGATCACTCACGCACCTGCTCGAGAATATGGCGTCCAAAAATTGTTATCGGTTAGGAAATATGCCTATGCATGCGCGCATGTAATGTTTTATTTACTTTCAGAAGTCCCAAGTTATAAAAAGAAGGAGACTAAATTAAATTGAAATTATTTATTATAAACTTATAATAAAGACTTTACTTGAAAATAATGTGTATAATCAAATTTTTACAAGATGGAAACTTTCGTTCTCGTTATTAAGAAAAAAATCTGAAGTTTTACTCAATGGAATGGAAATGATTTTTTCAAACGGACGACGGAAAACGGAAGATGGAAGATGTAATTCTACGCAACCCTGATAGTTACCTCACAAATGACATTTGATTAATATAATATATTTTTTAATAAATTATATATATAATATTCTTTATTTACAAATTAAAAAAAATGTTTTATAATGAACAATTAGACCCATCCATTTTCGTATCCACACTGACAGTTACTTGTTTGAAAATCTGTTTGATAATAATGCTGAAATAAGGTATTTAATATTTGATAAAAATATACATTTACCTTTATCTAGTTATCTAATTTATTTGTCACCTTTAGAAGCCCGTTGTGAATTCAAAAATCAAGATTAAAAATATTCCATAAACTTGCAACCTTACATAATATTCTGAAAGAAAACACATTGTTGGCTCATTAAAAAACATTTTGATATATAAAACCGGTCGGTGGAATGGAAAAGACTAAAATAGCTAAAGAAAAATAATTTTCCTTACATGCTGGACAAACTCCTTAATCGCAAAAATAATTTAAGTTTATTATCTTCAACATGCTAGCAACCTTTCTTAAGCCATAAAATTTTTTAAGTATTGGTATAATTCATCTATATGAACAAATTCTTTTAACAAGACAAATATTTTATATTTTTATACAAACAATTTTTCTTTAATGTTAGACTCACAAAGATAATATCTAGAAAAAAAACCACTTATTTTAACTTTAGGTTATTTTTAGTTTAAATATTGTCTAATGAGCCAATTGGTATAAAAATAATAACAAACGCTAAAAACATATACCTTCAGATATTAAATCTTCTCTATTAAGCAAAGTCCATGCTTTGATATCATATAATGTTGTTTCTGTTATAACGACGATCGCCATAGATCTAAAAATATCAAATTTGAAACATAACGAAACAATTCTTACCATTAAGTATGAATTCATCACATTCACATCATTTCCGGATAAACTTAACCTCGGAAATAGTATAATCTGTGCTCACGGCAGTTACAATGCTATAAAAAATGTCAATATCCTCTGTAAATTCATTATATTTTAAAGAAAAAAAATTAATTAAAAAAAAAATAGCGAATTTGATAGTGCGCTCCACTGACAATTTTTGAATGCCCGCGATTAGACAAAGTTCCATTTTGGTCGAATTAAAGAGACGTATAATAACTAGATTCGTCATGTGGCCAGCATCTTTAACATCTCGAAAGACTGGATAATTTAAAATATATGACGAAGAAAGTCAATTGAACGATAGCGTTCAAAGCCGAAGGCAGCCAGTTGAAAAATCGCCTTCAGCTACATCATTCTGTTCCTCTTAAAATTCTGAATTTTTTGAAATTCAACATGAAGTGATTACGGTAATTGAAGTGTGCTGAATAGTCGATTGAAGGTTTAAAATTTAAAAATACATTGCTTAGAAAACGAAAAAAAAAATTAAATTTACAGTCAATTATATTATTGCTCGCAGTTGTGCCCTCTATTAACAAACTCTTAATCTCTTAAAATAAGAAGAAAGTTTTCAAGTTCTTCGTTTTTTTTTAATAATACATTAATCTGATAAAAATAAGTAATTCTGTGAGTTTTCAATATTTTTGCATGACGATTGGATGAAAGAGAAAATTCACGTGTGATTTATTTCATCGAAGCGATTGATTATTTTTGGACGCTATACTAATCATCTTCTAAAGTTTTTATTTTTTCCCAAACTGAGATATTGATTTCCCCTTTTATAAGAAAATGTAACACGAAGAATGAAAACAATAAAAACTTACTTGTATTTTGTTTTCTTTTCGATCACCAATAAGTAAACCGATAATACCACTTTCGGGATATTTCAAACAATGAAGAATAATAGTAGTATAAGGTATTGGTTCGACATCGACAGTGTACTTCATCTTTAAAAAAATTATGAATAACAATTGACTGAACCACGTCAATTGAAATGTTCGACGGATTCATGCTGGATTCTTTTGAATTTTTAAATTATCTGGGTTTTCACCATTGAACTATGTAATAAAGTAACGAAAAATAACTGTATCTATGAATATTTTTGGTATTGGGATACACTCATAAGTACTTGTTTCTAAAAATGTCTTATTTGTATTCGAATAGCAGCTCTATCAGAAATATAGTCCTGAACCAGATGTCATTTAAGGACAATTTTAACGTATATAATGAGCATAAAGGAGCATAATATGGGTCTTATAAAAACAGTAACACCTCGAAAAGTTTTTCTTTAAAACAGACAGAGGCTATACGCTACTCGAATCGTCATAATCTGTTCCAGAACATATCCAAATACCAAAAATATTCTTACATTGGTCATTTCTGAATCGAACATTTCAACAGTTTTCAATCATCGTGCTGAAGATATAAATAGGCTAAAAACCGTTTATTTTAAAAGATATATATTTAATTCAATTTATTCATAAAAAGTAAAAATAAACAAAACAATTAACATATTATCCAATATATCGGTAAATTTACATATTAAACAAAAATACTTATAATTCAACTTCTACCCGTTTCACCATATTTTTGAGGTCCGGAACAAATCGCTCAATTTCTGTCGTGTAAATAATTTCTGGAGTGTTCTTCTTTTTACACAAAAATTTCCATTCGGCGACCTAAAAATAATGAGCATACATTTTATAAAATAATTTACCTGTCGATTTGTTAAAGTAGAAGCAGTAAGTGTTTGCATATAATGCGCTGATTCAATTTGTTTATTCTTTTTCTCAATCATATCCTCGATTGTCGAAACTTCTTCATCCTTTTCCGATTGTATTAGTACACCGGGACTGAAAAATCAATATATTGCGATAAAAATGTAAATTTCCATTCGAATGCGTACTTATGAATATTTTTATCGACCAATAGTTTCATGACACTGTGTGTCGGAGTATGATCACCATGTTCCTGTCTCTGTAAATTTCAATATTTCCACTATCAATCAGAAAAACAAAAACCCAGCGATGTTCGGCAACTCTTCGTTGGTTTTCCTCCAAAGAAACTTTTAATCTCATATTGGTAACCTCATTTCTTCGTCTAAACTGGAACCGTTCTTCTTCGAGCGTGTGCCAAAGTGAAATCAATTCAGCTGGGCAATCTTTCGGGCAAACTTCATGATCAGGTACTGATTTTTCCATCTCCTCGTCAAATTCGTCAGCGTTCATATTAATATTGTACGTTTCTTCCGCAGGTGGAGGAGCTCTGTCTGGCACAGATATTTTCTGTTGTGTTTCGAGTTCCCATTTCTTCATAATCTGTAAATTATTTATTTTCGCTTTAATAAAATAATAATATACATAATTCCTAAGAGTCAAGTGAGTCCGTGTTGGGTTTCCTCTATAGATATCATAAGCAATCCTCTGGAACTTTGTCATATTGTTCAAGTCTGCTAAAATCAGTATTTAAAGAAATTTACAATTATAAGCATACGTGATTCATATTTATCGTCGTTGTCTTTTTCCATTTCATCGTCGCCCGTTCCAGAACTAGACGGTTTTGGAGAATTGTCCTCTTGAATTAAAATCCTCTTTCTAGTCGTTAACAATCTGGCCGATTGTTTCCTTTTCATTGGTGGATCTCTAGCTTCCCTTCTTAGTCGACTCCTAGTAATTCTTTTCGATTCATCTTCTTCCGTCTTCTCTTCAGGTTCCATGTGATCATCTTCAACATTATTCGATGGACCTTGCCCGTCGTCCAGTGGGGATGTCGAATCTTCCCGATCTTCTTCGACCACTGTCATTCCATTATCATCCTCATTTGACGGAGAAACTTCACTAGAGTCGTCATCATATTCTTCAAAACTTTCAGGAGATTCTGATCCTGAATCGTCCGAAGCCTCTTCTTTCTATATAAATAAATTTTACATAAAATTAAAGACATAATTCAAACCTGCTCCAAATTTCGCAAACATATTCTTATAGGTGAAACTCTTTTATCTTCCTCTTCATCATTGTGTTCCTTCATTTCCACATCTACAAGTTTATTTGTTCAAATTCCATTTTTAATATTATATAAACCATCATTTTCTCCGATATTTGTTTCGATAAGCGGATTCAAAGACTTCAACTAGAAACATTTATTAATACGCTATTAACAAAATTAAAACTTACATTGTTATCATCTTCGTCACTTAATTCATCTCTAAATTCGTACACATCTTTGACAATCTTCTCTTCTGATCCCATTCCTTAAATAATATTGAATTATACTATTTATAAGAATATAAACGGAAGCTGCAATAATAAACACCCCAAACATAGAAACAGAGAAATATAATTGTGGACTACCGTGAGTGTAATAGTCGGCCATGTCCTCAACAACATTCCCTGCGCAACTACCAAAATCGAGTCGCTTTGATGATGATGCACCATGAGCAATGTGGGCCCTCCCTATCGATATCGCCCCACCTTCTTTCTTTCTTTTCGTCCCTTCACTATCCCCAATATCAACACTTTGATTAGTTTTGCCCTAAAACTGATTGGTGTCAATCGCACCAATAGACCTTTAATGCAACCTCATATCTAATCTTCGCACTTTTTGAGGCCCCACTACTCTGAAAAAAACATATAAACAAATAGAGTTTTTTGTAGTTACATAAAGATGAGTTCTGCGATTTGTGTCCGGTAAATGCAAGTGTTCGCTGCTTTTATCTTCAGCTTTTATTGGTTTTGTTTGCTGAACTACAAAATATGTATTTTTAATCGGATTTATACTGAAATTAAAAAAATTAATGATTTTTAAAATATAAACTATATAGTTCATTCCACGAGGGAATAAAAATAATAAATATAGTCGTCGCCAAATGCGATTACCACCGCAAAATGTGGCGCACTTTTTAAATATTATTTTTTCTTTAAATTTTTAAGATTATTTCCTTGTTTATGCTCGTTCTATACTGTTATAGCTTAAATAAATAGAAGAATATGTTATAGATGATGTTTAAATAGTGGAATAAATGTGGAAAATAATAATAATCATAAAAATTAAATGAAAAAATAATATTTAAAAAAGTGCGCCACATTTTGCGGTGGTAATCGAATTTGGCGACGACTATATCAATCATTCTATTCAGGATCATGAATAACCCCCGGATGCCAAATTTCATCAAAACCGAAAAAAATCCGCGTGATAACTATACGCAACGCAACGCATCGTATATACGATATACTTAAAATTCACGCAAATTTATTCATAAAATCACATTAATATTTAGTAGGGCCACCGTGACCACATCAAATATTCTGTTCTTCATACTCACGATCAGATTATCAATTAAGGATTTCTCAAAATATGACCATTCGAGATTTAGGCAATTATTTTTTAGCTCTTCCACAAATGGCATCCATTTTTGTAAACGTGCCGTGCCAGAACAAACCAAAGGTTCTCGACTGGATTTAGATCCGGTGAGAATGCCGACCAATCCAAATCGTCCGTAATTTAGCTCAAACCAGTGTTTCGTCGATGCATTTCTGCCTGCCTTTGACAAATTCGAGGCTATTCTTGAAATTATACTCACATACTCTCTCGATAATACGCGTTTTCGACCTCCAGCCATTTTCGTTTCATATTTTGAAGGATTCTACAGCTCATTTGAAATGACACAGCCCGTTCGAACAATATTTATTTTTTTTTGCGTCATCGCGAAATTGTGTGGCATCTTATAGTATTTACGCGCACTGTATTAGGAAATTGGATATCGATAAAGCTACAAATCTACAAATCCGAAAATTTCTGCTCGCATATGAAAGGTTGGAAATACTTTACCGGATCTGGATGCTGTGGTTTCAATCAATACAAGAAATTGTGAAGTCGTGAAGTCAAAAGTTGAACAATGATACGTTCACTCACTCTACTATTCAACAAGCACATCGAAAGACCGAGGAGAAAAAATAGGTTTTTATGTTCATAAGAACTATATTCAATCAGTTTTGAACTGTCACACGCTGAACGATACGACTACGATCCTCTTTATCCCACAACCACCCAGAAACCGGAAAATAGAACAAAATTTTTAAGATCCAGTCACTGGAACAATATGTGAGGAATAACTTCGCAATAAGTGAATGTGAACGAATTTTCATGAACGAAATGTTTTTGGCAATGTTTTTTTTTGGAAAATCAATGGTCTATATATCAGAGATAGACGAAATTCCTCATTCCGTTTTTTTTCAAATATGATTCCAGATTTTTGATTACGAAATTTTATATTGTAATTTCAACTTTCGAAAAATCACTTTTCATACAAACTTTAACACAGGATACGGTCAAAATTCCGAAAAAAAAATCCTTCCCCAAAACCACCGAGGGGCAAAATGAGATATAACGGGACGAATAATGCATAAACAGAAATCGCCAATAATCGATCCAGAACTATTGTCCATTTCCGAGATCGGTGCCTAATGGAAGAGTAAAAAAAAAGAAAAAATGATGGGCGGCCACACGGCCACAAACGACTTTTTCGTCAATTCCTCTTCAATGTGTGCTGCCCATAATTTCGTAAAAAAGAGAGGCCGTCCAAACGAGAACCTCATACCTTCATAATTTTTTCCTCTTCCATTAGGCACTGATCTCTGAAAAGGACAATATTGGTATTGAATATGAGCACCAAGTTTAATAAACCCCAAACCTATCATAACTTAAATGAAATAACAATCGAAACACAAATTTAAGATCCTACTCTACAAAAATATGCTCCCGACAGTATGTTACATTATATAATATGTAAAACAAATTAAAACGTGTAATAATGCATTACTACACGCGTGTAGCTACACGTTTTTCATTTTGCTATTCGGTCGCCAATTGCGAAATAGTCATCGTATTTGGAAAGATTATTAATTTTCTCTATTGTCCTTTTCAGAGATCGGTGCCTAATGGAAGAGGAAAAAAATTAGGATGGAATGAGTTTCTCGTTTGGACGGCCTCTCTTTTTAGACGGCCATTCTTTTTTACGAAATTATGGGCAGCACATATTTAAGAGGAATTGAGAAAAATGTTTTTTGTGGCCCAAGCATTTTCTCTTCTTTTATTACTCTTCCATTAGGCACCGATCTCTGAAAAGGACAATATTATCCTTTTCAGAATTCGGTGCCTAAAAGAAGAGAAAAAAATAAGAAAAATGATATTCTCGTTTGTACGGCCACACGGCCACAAAGGACTTTTCCTCTCCTCTTCAATGTGTGCCTATTTTTGAGACAACACACATTGATAAGATAGAAAAGAGTGACCGTCGAAACGAGAACCTCATTCCATTCTAATTTTTCCTCTTCCATTAGGAACCGATCTCTGAAAATGACAATATAAGATAATAATTTTCATATACAAAACAAACCATGGCAGAGAAAATTCCAAATATTTGATCCCTTTTGACTCAAATCAATCGGAGTCATTCCACGACTATTTGCTAAGTTTCGGTCGGCCCCACACTTTAACAAGAGTTTCACCAACTATAAAACAATCAATTTCGGTAAGTTGCAATCCAAAACCTGCTCGCAACCACCGACGACGGCGTCGTGCAGTGCTGTGTCTTTTGCCTCATTCTTGCATGAATTAACATCAGCACCACGGCTTAAGCAAGAAAAATATCAACCATGAATACTGTGAACCCTACCTTATCAATAATTGAGCAACCAAGAACTGATTCGAACCACATGCTTCGTGTAATGGTGACCATCCCGCATAATCTAATGCGTTCACGTCAGCTCCTAATCATAAAAAAGAAGTTAAAAAATTGGTATTGATATAATTAATTGTTTTCTTCGTTTTTTTGTTGGATATAATTTATCTTAATAAACGATCAAGAATATATAGTATTATTCATTCCAGAGATTGATGCCTAATGGAAGAGCAAAAAATTAGGGGCGGATAAAAGGTCTTGTTTAGGCAGCCACACGACCACGAAGGCCATCGAATCTCTTCTTCTTTTGTTTCTCATCCATTCTCATTTTTAAATTAAATTTTTCATTTCTTTTCATCAAATACTAAACAAAAAATAGATAACAAAAATTGATGAGAAACAAAAGAGGAAGAGATTCCATGGCCTTAATGGCCGTGTGTCTATCTAAACAAGACCTTTTATCCGCCTCTAATTTTTTGCTCTTCCATTATGCATCGATCTCTGAAATGAATAATAATATTATCAAAATGTAAAAATTGATAATTCATATTCAACAATTTTGAATTAATTTCAAATGGTCTCAATGAGAATGTGAAGGAAATCTCCAATTTATTTAAATAATTTCGCTTTATATCATCATCTTTTGTTATATTTCGTCAAAATTTATAGTTCACGTCCTATTTATTATTTTTATTTTTTATGAAATTAACAAGGGAAGTCACTTTAGCGTCCGCTTGAGATTTTGATGAGACTTGCACCATTGATAGATTCGGATGCGCTGATTCCAAATCCGTTTTCAAAATCGGCGCAATTTTTCTCTGAGCAGAGATATGATCCGCCAAAGTTTATTTTTGATAGCTTCATTGACGTGCATAAACCATAAAATGTCCGACATAAGGAATAACTTAATTAAATAAGAAAATTATTTTGCGTGATAAATGTGGCAGCAGCGAGTGGATGGATCAATTGGAATGGAATAGTTATTATGGGTGGTTATTTCGACGTGTTTTAAATATTGATAATGTTTATTTCGATTTTCTATGCAATTTGCAAGTTTAATAACTTTAATCATTCCTTCAATTAATTATTGCAAGTTGTTGAAAAACATTTCATTCTTTTTAAAAAGTTAATGATTAAACAGCCAACAAAATTAACTTTCATTGGTAAAGTTAATTTATAATTTAGCAACATTTTTGAAAATCAACTACAAAATGCACATTGAACTTGTACATTGGAGCGAGTCCATGGGTCAGTGAAGAGTGAAAATGTTGCCATCCGTAATGAGGGGAATAGGAGGTTTTGAATCACATTTGAAACTTCGGAAACCGGAATTCGGAATTTAGCCCGTATCTGTTAACGTTTATTTTTTTTGTTAACGTTTATTTGGAAAATTTTTTACTATGCAAGTTACAAAATGATGAAATTTTTATTTCCAAAATTTCTTTAATTATTGAATGTTGTTGAAAAACATCTTATTCTGTTTTAAAGGTTAAAATTGCAGAAAATAAAATTTTATTTAACTCTCATTGGAAAAAATTAAAATATATTTTTGCAAAATTTATGAAAACCAACTACTAAATGCTTAAAATAATTAAAAATGCTACAATACAGACATGAAATAGAAGAGGTTTGTTTGTGTGTATATATATATATATATCCGAAATCAGGAAGAGACAATAATAGTTTCGATGCTTTAAATTGTTCTTGGTCCTACATCAGAGATAGGCAAAATTCCGGTTTCCGTATTTACAAATTTTTTCCGAATACCGCATTGCGTTAACATCAAATACCACCGGAATCCGAAAATCCGGCCATTTTTCCATTTCCAATTTTTCTATTCAAAATGTTCTGACTGAGACTGACTTGAACTTTTCAGGATCTACTGAATCATAAAAATCTGTTAGACTGTTTCATAACGTTGATACTAGTTCCTTACAAAAATTATTTCATCCAAGATTTTTTTTAGTTACATGTGTACCTTTTTCATCAGAATCACATATTTCAAAAATCTGTTTTTAATTCAATAAATTTGTAATAAAAACATTATTAACACCAGATACGGGCGAAATTCCGGATTCTGGTTTCCGCAGTTTCAAATGTGATTCCGAATTCCGAAATTCAAAACCTCCAATTCCCCTCATTACTGATGGCAACTTTTTCACTCTTCACTGACACCATGGATTCGTTCCAATGTACAAGTTCAATATGCATCACGCAGTTAATTTTCAAAAGTGTTGCTAAAATATAATTTAACTTTACGAATAAAAGTTAGTTTTGTTTGCTGTTTAACCACTAACTTTTAAAAAAGAATGAAATGTTTTTCAACAATTTGCAATAATTAATTGAAGGAATGATTAAAGTTATTAAAGTTGAAAATTGCATAGCAGATCGAAATAAACATTATCAATATTTAAAACACGTCCAAATAACTCTCATATCTCAGCTCAGAGAAAAATTGCGCCGTTTTTGAAAACGGATTTGGAATCAGGGCATCCGAATCTATCAATGGTCCAAGTCTCATCAAAATCTCAAGCGGACGCTAAAGTGACTTCCCTTGTAAAATTAGAATTATCAATTTCTCACATCTTGATAATAATTTCTTATTATTTATTTCAGAGATCGATGCCTAATGGAAGAGCAAAAAATTAGGGGCGGAGAAAAGGTCTTGTTTAGGAAGCCACACGGCCATTAAGGCCATCGAATCTCTTCCTCTTTCGTTTCTCATAAATATTTCCATTCTCATTTTTAAATTAAACTTTTCATTTCTTTTTATCAAATAATAAACAAAAATAGATAACAAAAATAGATGAGAAACAATAGAGGAAGAGATTCGATGGCCTTGATGGCCGTGTGGCTGTCTAAACAAGACCTTTTCTCCGCCCCTAATTTTTTGCTCTTCCATTAGGCATCGATCTCTGAAATATTAAATTAATTTCCTCACATCTCTGGTGCATACAAAATGCTCGTATTAAAAAACCGTAAGATATTAATTTGTTCATAAGCTATATATTATTACTAAAATGAAATACATCCTCATAATTTCCGGTTTTGAAAATAAAACACTTCCCCAATTTTTTTCTAGAAACATGACCTGTTCCTAGTCCTTCTATCTTTGTATATTCCAAAAACAACCATAATGTTCATTTTAATTATTTTTGAGCATCGATAAAGTCACTTAGCAAAGGCACATGCAATTAATTCGCATAACTGCATGCGGAAGTTTGCCCACCCATTGCCGTATTTGGCAAAACTTAAGCGTTTTTAACGGCTCGAATGAAATAACATTTTTCCATCCACAAAGAACAGATGCTTAAATACTATTGTCCATTTCAGAAATTGGTGACTAATTCAGGAACAAAAAACGACCGACCACCACTTTTTCGTCTATTCCTCTTCAATGTGTGCTGACCATTATTTGAGCCAACACACATTGATAAAAAAGAGTGGCCGTCCAAACGAGAACCTCATTCCATTAGGCAGCGATCTCTGAAAATGACAATATATAATCATAAATTGGACTAAACACGAAGCACGTACAATGGTTCCCATGCAGGAAAAAGTTCAACAAAGTCAATACATCTTCATTGAGCAATATCTTTATTCAATAACATGCAATTTTTTCTAACCTATATCATTAGAATCCTTGTGTCATGCTGATTCTAATGATCATTTTAAAAATTTAACACTCCGTACACAAACTTATAGGATTGTTAAGTGTTGGATCGAACTAGATCGATTGGTGTCCATATGGGGTTTCGAGGGAAATTGAAGATTACTCAATAACGTAGTGATAGATTTTTCAAATTCTGGATATCATTAGAGTCAGCATGACCCAAAGCCACACCCGGACAATAACATTGAAATAGAGGAAACACATTTTTGTTGGCTATTTGCCAAAAAAGGGTGGAAGAGAAAAATGTTAGGCACTAAAAGTTCGTCTTTTATTTTTAGCTATTTTTCGAAGCGTTAGTATTCGGATTCTAAATAAGGTAAATTAATTATTTGTATATAAAACAACTGGGAAAAATTATCTGAATGTATTAAAATAATTTTAAAACAAATAATAATCATTTTTAATGTTTTTTTGCAATATCGAAATTTTTAGTTAAATATGAATATAAAAAATTATTGTGCTCGGTTTTTTTTTGAAAAAGCATTTCATCTGATTCAGCATTAAATTCTGTATCAGATGATATGTTATTTGTCGCTGAAGTTTCTAATAAAAATTTTTTTATTCTCTAAAACCCGTGTATTTTTATTAACAGAACAATTTTTTTTTGAAATTGAATATTACAAATAATTTTACAAGTATTTTGTTTTAAAAAGTATTTCATCTGAATCAGCATTAAATTCTCTGTAAGATGATATTTTACTTTTCGCTGTAATTCAGCTTTCAAATTTTTTATTCACTAAAAACAATGTAGTTTCATTAACAAGACAATTTTTGTTTGAAATTGAATATTACAAATAATTTTACAAGTATTTTGTTTTAAGATTCATTTCATCGGAATCAGCATTAAATTCTCTATAAGATGATATGTTACTTGTCGCTTAAGTTCCAATAAAAACATTTGCACTATCATGCCAGATATTTTTACATCCAAATCATGTATAAAAACGGTTATAAAAAATTTTTATTGGAAAGTTCAGCGACAATTAACATATCATCTTATAGAGAATTTAATGCTGATTCAGATGAAATACTTTAAAAAAAAAAGCCGAGCACAATAATTATTTATAATCAAATTAATGACAGAGCAAAAAATAAAACTATAGAGAATCATTATTTTTTGTCACCAATACGTTCAGATAATTATTCTAATTATTCTAATACAAATAAAAACTTCATTAAGCATGTATTCACCATGAAATCAGTATATTTTACAAAATAAAAAAAATATGACAACAATTGTGCCCGCGTTGAAAAAAAAAGCGTCAATACTTATGCTGTTGACGCCGGTTTCGAAGCGGTCCCGTTTTTCGTCCGGGTGTGCCCAAAGATTCTAACCATACAGGTAAGAAACAAATCGCAAATTATTGAATAAAGGCATTTCTCAATGAAGATGTGTTGATTTTGTTGAACTTTTCCCGCTTGGAAACCATTGTAAGTGGTTTATGTTTAAACACGTTTATGATTATCAAGTATTTAAGCATATGTTCTTTGTATTTATAATGGAGACATGTTAAAAATCATATTATTCGGGCCATTAAAAATTCTAAAAGTATTGCCCATTACGATAAGGTGTAACAACTGCCGCATGCATTTATGAAAATTATCTGAATGAAAAATAAAATAACTTATTGTGCATTCCGAAGTCATACAGTGTTAAAATAATGACTAAAAAGTGAATTCTTTTCCCGTGAATCGTCCACCCCTAAACAATGAGCTCATGCGTGAGAATAAAGGCAATGAAGAATTGTCTTCTTTATGCGCTATTTCTGTGCATTGAGATCTGTTCGATCTGTTCTATTGAAAAAAAAAACAAAAAAATTTCCTGTTTGACTCCGGAGTGCAAAGGTCTAATTGCATATTCTACGAATCTTAAAACTTAATTTGTTACCTTCATCAAGCAAATACCGACATTGTTCATAATCTCCTTTTCGAGCCGATATATGTAATGCAGTTTCGCCACGTTCATTTCTACGTAAAACCATTGGAAGTCTCTTTCGACTTGGCGTTATCGGAGCCGAAAGCGATGTTTCTTCCATTTTTGGTGATTCCATCTGAATTAATCAAAAATTTGTTAAAACGAATATGAAAATGATACCTGTCTTATAAGAGCCTCTTGTCTACGAACTGATAGCGGAACTGATGGCGAAAACTTATTCGATCTAAACAGAACCATTTGAAAATTAAAATTAAGTTAATAAACCTTTTTTCCGAATTACCGTCGATAAAAATATGTAGTTCATTTGATCTTCGACCATCCTCATCGTTTCCAGACATTTATTTATCTGATAAGTTAGATCTAATAAGGTTTTCATTGAAACCATTTGATACTAATCCAAAAATTTTGAAAATATAGTCCTTTTCAGAGATCGGTGCCTAATGGAAAAGCAAAAAAAAGAAAAATGGACGGCCACACGGCCACAAAGGTCTTTTCCGTCTATTCCTCTTCAAGGTATGTTATCCTTTTTTTAGACAGCACACATCGATGAGAGAGAAAAGAGTGACTGGCAAAACGAGACCATTATAAATAACTATTCAATTTATTTTAATTTCAATATTTGTCTTATATTTCTTCAAAATTTCTCGT
Organism: Caenorhabditis plicata; assembly: GCA_963931815.1. Lineage (NCBI taxonomy): Eukaryota > Metazoa > Nematoda > Chromadorea > Rhabditida > Rhabditidae > Caenorhabditis > Caenorhabditis plicata. The sequence continues at coordinate 9,960,554 of OZ007492.1, read as the reverse complement.
TCGCGTCTGATTGGTTAATTTTATTTCTTATGAAATTAAAAACTCAGTTTATAACACTGGTGAATTCGAACGCTTTGAGTATAAAACGCGCGACGGAAGAAAAAGCTTTTAATAATAATTATTCAAATCTTGGCAGTCAAGGAATATAGAGCTAAATTAAAGTCTAATGATATAAAAACTAACCTTTTTTCAAGCTCATTAGAGCCAATATAATTAAAATAAATGAAAATTGAAAAAATAGAATTTTTAAAATCAATTTTGGAATTTTAAAAAAATATTTATGGTACGCTTAAGAGTTTCAACTATTTTGTATCCAATAAACCTATTTCTTCTCTCTTAGCCTTCTTCTGAATACTTAAAATCGACGTTTTGAAGATTTATCTCGTGAACGAAGCGTGTTTAGTTCGCATTGACCAGTGTTAAAAAGTTTTTCACATTTATTTCATTGAAAACAATTTAAAGTTTAAACTTACTAAAGCCTTGTATTATCAAGTTATGTGAACTAGAAACTTTGAAGAAATATATAAGAAAAAATGGAATAAAAATAATTCCGGATTCCGCCATTGTTCCATTCCGCACTCCGAATTCCAGAGTTTTTTGTTTCCGAAACTATATTTTAACTCCGAAAATTCACTTTTTATATAAACGTTTCCTTTACGTCATCCAGATACGGGCGGAACTCCGGATACCGACAATTTCGCAATTCCTAATTCTGAATTCCGGGTTCCGAAATTCAAAAACAGCTGTTTCACCCATTTCTGATATGTATTGTCGTTGTGCAGTGTTTTGATACACGACGCAAAAATATTTTTATCAAAGGGGCACAAAACTCAACGCTATAGGCTATTTCAAATTTTTTGACGGTGCATTGCGAACCGCTAAGCAGCAAGTCCATTATAAGTGGAGAGAAACACAAGACAACATTCCATTTTTATATAGTCGTCACCAAATGCGATTACCACCGCAAAATGTGGCGCACTTTTTTTTAATATTATTTTTTCATTTAATTTTTAGGATTATTTTCTAGTTTAGGCTCGTTCTATACTGTTTTTGCTTAAATAAATTGGAGAATATATTTTAAAAGGGAAGTATAAAAGGTCAACATCTCAGATTTTGATTAAACTTTGCAAAAAGATTAGTTTTGGGTCAAAACCTATGCACAAAAAATTTCAACTCGCCTAAAATTGTTAGATGTTGTTTCAATCGTGGAATAAACTTGGGAAATAATAATAATCATAAAAATTAAATGAAAAAATAATATTTTAAATATTTTTTAAAATTTTAAAAAAAGTGCGTCTCATTTTGCGATGGTAATCGCATTTGGTGTCGACTATAATTGATGCAACGCGCAAATTTTTGCAATGCGTCGTAAAAAATTTGAAATATTCTATAATAATAGTCTATAATAATGTGAATCAGAGAAAATACAAAGCGAGAACACTAGAGGCGCGAAATTTTCTGTTTTAAATGATTCTCATATATTGATAATATTAATTAAAGTATTGTCCTTTTCAGAGATCGGTGCCCAATGGAAGAGAAAAACAAAAGAAAAAATGATATTCTCGTTTGGACGGCCACACGGCCACAAAGGACTTTTCATCTATTCCTCTTCAAATGGTATTATTCATTGTTCGAGACACCACACATTGATGAGATAAAAAAGAGTGACCGGCAAAACGAGACCATTATTTTATTCTTCCATTAGGCACCGATCTCTGAAAAGGACAATATGTATTATTGATTATTTCATTTCTGATTTCATGAAAAAATAAAAAAAAACAAACCGACATGAACTTGAAATTTTTAAGAAATATTATAGTCGTCCCCAAATGCGATTACCACCGCAAAATGTGGCGCACTTTTTTAAATATTATTTTTTATTTAATTTTTATGATTATTTTCTTGTTTAGGCTCGTTCTATACTGTTTCTGCTTAAATAAATTGAAGAATATGTTTTAGATGTTGTTTCAATCGTGGAATAAATGTGGAAAATAATAAAAATCATAAAAATAAAATTAAAAAATAATATTTAAAAAAGTGCGCCACACTTTGCGGCGGTAATCGCATTTGGCGACGACTAGATAAACAATGAAATAGAGAAATAATTGAAGTATATTGAATATTTGTTTCAAATTTTCTTTGAGACCATTTGAAAACAAAGATAACTAATTTTTCGAAAATTCAAATTAGTCAATGATCGGATAAAAATTTTCCACGTTTTCAAAACATTTCTTATCAAATTATACTGCAAAAGAATAATCAAATTCTTATATTTAGTTTCGTTTAGTTTACTTTTGATTTCTAAAAAAAAGGTTGTATAAGTTAAAATTTAAATAAATTATCAATCGCGCAATTTTTCAATAAAACTTCTTTCGAGCGAACATTCAACCCGCTGACGCCAGTAAAAATACCACTGCACTACAGGTTGCAACCACAACCTGCAGGTTGTTTTTACCACCGTGGTGTGCTTTCAAGCTTTCATATATTTAATTAAGGCCACGAGTTTATCTAAAGCTCTTTCTAATGTTTATAATAGTTGACAGTTTAATAACAGTTTAACGTTAATTCATAAGCGAATCAATATCATTAAATCAAGAAACACGCATGATCACGAAGTAAATTCGAAACCAAAACGTTGGCTAAAATCTACAAGGCCACAATTCAGAATAATTTGGTGTGCTATTAGGATAGTAATTCTATGGCCGCTGACTGTCCATCGGTGCTCAATGCGTTTTTATTCTGGACTGAAGCGTTCGAACTCCCTAGTGAAACGAAAACAATGATCAATGAATGGATACCAGAGATGGGCAGAATTATGAATTCCGGAATTTAGCCAATTTTTCGATTCCGAAAATTCACAATTTATAAGATTTATAGAGTTAACACCAGTGACTGATTTCAACTTACTTTGGATACTTTGGAGTCCGAATCATTCTCGCAGTAAGAAGCGGTCTAACTCTCCAATTTGAGCGGCTGCGTCGTGCCACTGTCGACCATGCAGCTCTCGTCTCCAGGATTCCTATCCGTCTTCTGGTGGATCTTGTCGTGGACCGTTCGTGGGTGAAGTTTGAGATCCATTGTAAGATCTTACCGGGGACATTGGCCATGTTTCAGAGCCATATAGGAGGGCAGGAATAACATTTTGCATCATGAGCTTCCTCTTATGGTCAATGTGCATGAATAGAAGTTTTCATTTCCCGTATGATGCCCACGCAGCTTTCCTTCGCTTTGAAATTTCATCTGCTAAACCTCCATCAATCATGGCTTCCTAGATATCGCGCACCTTCTTGGAAAGGACTGACAACCCCGTCGATCTCGATTTCTGAGCCCGAAGCGAAATGGTTTTTCATGATAATTGTTTTCGCGGGATTAATTTCGAGTCCGTGTTCCTTCGCCAGTCGTGCCAAAATCGATATTCTTCGTTCCATTTCTTCTGTCGGTGAATCGGAAGATTTATTAGGGTTCATTCCCGATTAATTGTACCTTATTTTTGTTACCGGGTAACAATTTTCTTGCAATCGAGTTATGCTTTCCCCAATAGATTTTTTTTTAAAGAACGCTCTCCCCATCGATCCTAATCGACCTCAGAGATGGGCGAAATTCCGTATTCCAACTATTTTTCGATTTCGGATTTTAAAATTCGATTCTGCTTCCCGGAATTTCAAGTTTTATGCCGGATTTCGAAATTGAACAAAACTCCCAGCTCTACTGGGCGCTATGAACGACTTACCTAAAAGGATTTTGTAAGCTTGATCGGTATTTTCCGATTTTGTTAATAGTTTTTTTTCAAAAGCTCAGCATTTTATTACATTATTTGTGTTCAAAAATTGTCACTTCAAATTATTAGTTCGATCCAAAAAATGAAGAAATGAAAGGCAATTTTTTGGTCAAAAAATAGTTAAAATAGCTTTGTGGAAGTAATCTTTAAGTTCTTTGTGTCGATATTGAGTTCTATCCCTATCCCTAAAACAAAACTACATTTGCACTTCGGTCAAAACGAAATTCCACCCTCAGAGTTTGTATTTTTCTCTGCGCGTTGCCTTTTGTGATGTGTTGCGTTTTTCTATATTCCTCTTCTACAATAAACGATCATTTATTTCAACAAATATAATTTAAAATAATTTAACGCGCAGACAACGATACATAAAATGAAGAGAGATACCGTTTTTCGTGGTTTTTTGACCGGAGTGCATTTGTTTTTTGATAACCTAATATAAGATTCTTATAATCAAGAATACAAATTGCATGCTAAAAAAAACAAATTATTTCCCGTGTAGCCTAAAAATATGCGTGCCTAGGTTACGTGAACACGCCACTCGCACTAACAAATTGAGTTGATAATTTAAGTCATTAGGTATTCATTGGGTAACACTCCAAATTATTCGTTCGATTCAATAAACGAAGTAATGAATGTTGGTTTTTGGTTAAAAATTGTTATCAGATGTTCTGTGGTTATTAATTAAAAATTACCTTATACAATTTAAAATTGTTCTTGTTACCATCATACAGAGTAAAACACGGATAATTACTTTTTGATTTGATTTTTATTTTAGGTCCACCCTTGGGTCGAGTTTTAATACGTGCCAGCTGGATCTGTATCGACGGCTCGCTTGACGACGAAATAAAACGAAGGATCAAGTCTGCTTGGTCAGCGTTCTCACTGCTCCCGATGTTCGACAGCGACAAGAAAAAGAAGCTGATTTCTCAGAATGTGCTGCCCGCCGACTCCAAGAGTTCCCAGAATGCAATCCTTTTACACTCCGAGTGCAACGTTACGATCGATATCGCCACGATTGTCGATATCCGGAAATTACAGTGGGCCGGTCACGTCGCTCGACTGCCGGCCACGCGATGGACGAGGACTGTCAAGGACATGCACATCCGGAAGAAGATTGGGAATGCTCCAGAAGAAAACGATGTGGTCTAAATTGGCGAGATTCAGTTGTTCGAGATGGAGGGAGATAGGAAAGTAAGTAAGTATCCTTGTACATATTCCTTAGATCTCGTTCGAATTGTTGTGCTATATTATGAATACCCGTGGAACAGGTAAAATATGTATCATACATTTAGAAATATTTATTTAAGCAAAATGAGTGGCAAAATAAAGAAAACATTAATATGAATGTCTTAATATCCTGCTAATATCTGTACATATTAACAAAGACGGTTAGTAATAGATTAATTAATTTAATTATGCCATGATTAAAATATAACAAAACAAGTAATCAAACAATAAACCCGCTAAATTATCTAAAGTTATATTTCACTTAGGTTCCTATTAAAGAAACATTATTATTGTACAATTATGATTCAATGCGTTCTGTTGCTTGAGTATCTAATAATTAGTCTGAAAGTCTTATATTTTATAATTCACAATTATATCCTAAAACTCACTTCTGATTCCATAATATACTGCGTTGCTGTTTTATCTGGTTTAATACTAAAATTCGAATTAAATTTCGAGCTGCACCATTCGCTATTGCATTGAATTTCTAATTGAATCTTAGAGAAACATTCTACCATGAAGTCCGCCTAAAGCAATGCCGTACATTCATTAATTATATAATTCAAACCAATGGGCTCTCGAAATGAACAGTTCTAGATTTTTTCGTTTGTTTATCTTTTAAGTATACAAAGTAAAATGTTCCAATATTAGCAGATTGGTATTCGATTATATCCGACCATTGGATAGCCAACGTTGAATCCTAAAATATAAAGATAACTCATTAGTAAAAAGAGATGAACAGAATTCGTAATTTGCAACACGTACTATAGTACGCGTACTACAAATGCCCTTTCGATGCAATTCACGATTTTACTAAACGATTTTGAGGGTTTTAAAGAATTTTTTTTAAATCTGGGACTAGAATAAATTTTATATTATCGCCAACACGAAAATATCTAAACATCTCACCTATTAAAGGAGTACATTTTTCTATTCCATCTACTCAACTTTTTCATTTATAAAAAAAATATTTTTAAAAAATTATTGAGATGAAAGGGAACAATGACGACTCCAAGAGCAAACTTTGTATGGGCCGTAAAAACTTTAACACACTCTTAACAATCGGAAAAACAGCTGTTTTTCCGATTTGCAAACGTGTATAGAAATTTTTACGTCTTTATAACAAAAAGTTTTTACTGCAATTTAATTAACCCCGTCTTAAATTATCTAAAAATATTAATATCTTTGTAAAAAGTTATATTTGAGCATGCTTACTGAGCTCATTTTATTACCATACAAGTTGGTGTGAAACAGTATTTCAATTCGGCGTGCAATAGTTATGGAAAAAGGAAAAAAAAAGTTATATTAGAATCATATTTTTAAGATTAATCAATAAAGTAGTATTACCAAGGCGAACGAATTATAGGAGAAAATTTATTTTAAAATTTAGAGAATAAAATTGATCAAGATGTCTCTAAACGTCTATACCAGTGATGGGAGGGACCACGTTTTTGGAATTTCGGGTGGGGGACCTTGAAAAAATTTTAAATTTTAAAACCCGGGACCCATTGGAGGAGTCCCTCCCATTACTGGTCTATAAGCGTCTTCTATTAGGGAGTCCGATGAGAGGCCCCTCCCCGGACCCCAGGGGGTTGAAATTTTCAATTTCCTTCCCCTATATATCTCTCATACATAGTAAATATAAAATATAGTACTAACTAATTTTAAGAGAGATTTTACGAAACGTTTTTGTCCTTTAATCTAAACATTTAAAATTCATACCTCATCTACACATCTCAATGTTAATTGGGCGTATTTTACTTCCATCACCACAAGTTCTTTCCGGTCCTTCATTGTGCACATGGCAGCCGGGAACTTCACGGAATTATATCCTTCTAAGCTTCGTGCAAGTTCGAGTAACTAAAACATTGAATTGAGTATAATTTTGTTAAAAATATGATTTTACTTGATCCATATTCTCTTCATTCTCAATGGCTTTCAACTGGTAATTCTTACGGGTTGATACGAGTTTGCCATTCTTAATGTCCTCCAAAGCTTGTCTGTAGCAAAAATGCTTAAAAACGAGATCCTTTTGACACAATTCTCGTTCCCTATCGATGTCAAATAAGAACTTTCTTAACAAAAGACATGACGACGACGCCGACGAATAATTCCTAGTATAAACGTCATGAACACTTTCATTATCGTTCAATTTTCTCTCTGAATAAGAAATAAATACAATAATAAATAATTTGTTTCTTAATCATACCAAATGAGGCGTCAAGGAATTCAAACACCCCAATCGACGCCGCCGCTTCACGCGACATTTGCAATTTCCTCTGGATGATTGAGTAGAACACAGAGGCTGACACATTTCGCCGGGTTCGAATTGTCATCGGCGACGAGTCGGCAAACAGTATTCGAATTTCAACATCACACATTGAATCGCAATCCATTAAGAACTGCTGAAGGATGTCCGATTCGGCAATCACCCTCACTGAGCATATTTTTTCCAGATACTGCTCCAAGCCTCTGTTCAAATTCTCACTATACTCATAGTAAATGCAAATTAAATACCTTCTCCGCGCATCTAACTTCTGCTCATTCATCTTAAAAGGCCATTTTCCCGGCAAAGGTGGAAAGCAATAATCGAAAAATTGTTTTTTCAGCATATTGTGTAGTTCGACAAATTCCGAGTATCGTCGTGAGCCCAAGTGACGTCCAGCCATATGGATATTAAAAACCTAAACAATATTTGTCATATAGTCAATAATCTCTATTATTAAAGCATACAACGTATCTCTCAATTCCGTCATTAATATAATTATAATTGGGAATGGATACAGGCAATGAGCGACTCTCAGAGTAATCGTTCGCATAAATTATGGTGTTTTCTTCGACGTAATCATACCTGAAAATGAAAATTACAGATTAAAAGATATGAATACTTGTGGACATCATCTACGTACACTTCTCACTGTTTACAAAGAAATAGTAACATATGTTACAGATTATTTTAAGCAGAAAAATTATTCTGAGTTTTTACAAAAACCAATATAGCTGATGTACGCCTACCGGTCGGCTCCTGTTCGGCCGAATTCGGTTTATCGTAATTACATATTGTCCTTTTCAGAGATCGGTGCCTAATGGAAGAGGAAAAAAATTAGGACGGAATGAGGTTCTCGTTTGGACGGTCTCTCTTTTTAGACGGCCATTCTTTTTTACTAAATTATGGGCAGCACATATTTAAGAGGAATTGACGAAAAATGTTTTTTGTGGCCCCATCATTTTCTCTTCTTTTATTACTCTTCCATTAGGCACCGATCTCTGAAAAGGACAATAACTAATTATGAATAATTCTTAATTATATCGTAAAACAGTGAAAAATCTAATTATTTCGTAATTCGTTTTCTTTTTTTTTAATTTTTTAAGGATTTTATTCCGGATAATTAAAATTTTGATGCTTAATTCTGGGGTTTGAAATATTAAATCGTAAATCTTTCCTCGTCATTTCATGAATCGAGCATTTCGATCGACGTGCAATAATTATATAAATTATGTTCTTGCAATTGTTTATGGATTAATATTTATCAGAGATCGGCGGAATTTCGGACTCCGAAAATTATAGTCGTGGACAAATTCGATTACCACCGCAAAATGTGGCGCACTTTTTTAAATATTATTTTTTCATTTAATTTTTATGATTATAATAATTTTCCACAATTATTCCACTATTTAAACAACATCTATAACATATTCTTCTATTGATTTAAGCTATAACAGTATATAACGAGCATAAACAAGGAAATAATCTAAAAAATTTAAAGAAAAAATAATATTTGAAAAGTGCGCCACATTTTGCGGTGGTAATCGCATTTGGCGACGACTATAACTTTTCATAAAAACATTACGTTCGAAATTACGGATTCCGAATTCAGAAATTCAAAAACTGTCATTCCGCTCATCTCTGATGCTTATGTTTATGGAAATTGTATTTAAGTCATGATAAAATATAAAAACATACCTATCAATATCACTGTCATGAACAGAAATAACAATCATTGATAGTTCATCACCACCATTCTTAATAAGTTCCACAACTTTCCGGTGTGTTGCACCTTCGACATTCGTACCATTCCTACAAAATCTAATTTAAACCTAATAGATGAATCTCTACACGAACACTTGTAAAATGCGATCTCCTTTTCTCAAACCGGCCGTGTCGGCAGCGCCATTGCGCAGAACAGCACTAACGTGTTGCAATGGGGCGTATAGCTCACCGTTCAAGCTTCGAAGCTGACCACCTTCACTAACTTGACCTTTCACATTGAACCCGAATCCCGTACGCGTTTTAACTATTTTTACGAGATGCGGCTTTGGATTGAACATCAATGATGATGAGCAGCTTGAATGGGATGCTGCAAAAATTCGAATAAAACTGTTTAAAATCTGAACGGGAGTTAACTGACAAGTTCGAGACGATGTGGATTGTTCATCTACATGATTGGGATCATCCGACTCGTCGTCATATGATTGCATCATCTTATCTGAAAATTTTAATATTTTAACAGATAAATTAGGAAGTTGCCAGAATATCAATAAAGTTACATTAAAAACAAAGAAATATATGAGCAAAAAGAACAAAATGAAGCATTGTTAGCGAGCCAGGACGTAAAATACTAACATAAGAGAAAAAAATATATTCGTCACGACACAAGAAAAAATACTAAAATAAAATGAAAAATAAAATACATTAAATGTATATATGTATATGAAATGCATACAACAAGAGTAGCAATGATAGAAAACAACACAAACGATGCAGTAAGGGCTGCAAGGGAGACTATGGTCTAAAGAAATAGCATTGGATTTGTGTTGGTCTGTTGGTGTGTGAAGACTCATTTCCCAATGATTGGCACGACTATTTCGAGCACGTCGTATTTTCTAGTTTTTTAAATTTTTACTGAAAACACTAAATGTTTCTTCTTGACAATTCATATGCATATGGTTTCCAAGTTTTCTTTTTCTGAAATCGAGCAATTAATTCATTCATTAAGCTTAACTTAATCAATATTTTATTAGATTCATCAAATGCCTACAGTTGCTGAACGTAGAGCACAGGTAGGTAATCGTCGTCATTTTTCTCTTTGTTGGAAGTAATACATTGACCAATGCATTGGTAGATTCTGTACTTAATAATAAAATAAAATTTTCTGAAATATTGTCCTTTTCAAAGATCGGTGCCTAATGGAAGAGGAATAGATCCTTTGTGGCCGTGTGGCCGTCCAACCGAGACTATCATTTTTTCTTTTTTTTTTTTGCTCTTGCATTAAAAACCGATCTCTGAAAAGCACAATGTCATTTCACGCCATATGGATATGTATTATCAAAATCTGAGAAATTGACAATTCCAATTTTATTTTTATAAAAAATAAAAGTAATAAATCTGACGTGATCTAGAAATTTTGAAGAAATATAATGAAAAACAGAGAAATTTTTAAAATAAATTGAATATTTATTCACGTTCTCATTAAGACCATTGAAAATAGTTCAAAAATAATAAAATCAAACTATTCATATTCTTAGATTTTGATAATAATTTTTATTTAATGTACACACAACTGTGCATCATTTAAGACAGGATATTCTATTAATCAATATAAACAGTTTATAAAAATTCTCTTATTTACTATATCACTCGTGGTTAGCCACGTAAAGCTTTTCGTCAACACAATTATAAACGCTGAACAAAATTCTCTCTGATTATTGCAATAAATTTTATCTGGCGGCGCAGCGGTTAGCGATTGTGACACAATCCGCTTCCATACAGATTATACATCATTTTTGATAACAAAATTGAACGCGCGATACATATTGGACATTTTCAATAAAAAAATTTGATCAAAATTATATAGGCAACATTTCTCTTCGATTTTTATAAATATTGCATTGCATTAATTTGATCATTATAGAATGAAACATTCAAAATTAAAAACCGAATTGCAATCCGCTATACAGCGGAGCTACAAATTTTTTTTAAATGAAAGCTGAAGGTTGTGGACGAGGGTAACACGCGGCTCTTCTTCGAGTGAGGTTAAACTCACACGAATGACGAGGATCGAACTGTGGCGTAGATGGGATGTGTTTACGTATTGTCGTAAAATAAAATTCTCACTTATTTAATATTGAAATTGCAATGTTATTATTGTCCTTTTCAGAGATCGATGCCTAATGGAAGAGCAAAAAATTAGGGGCGGAGAAAAGGTCTTGTTTAGACAGCCACACGGCCACCAAGGCCATCGAATCTCTTCCTCTTTTGTTTCTCATCAATTTTTGTTATAGTCGTCGCCAAATGCGATTACCACCGCAAAATGTGGCGCACTTTTTTTAAATATTATTTTTTAATTTTATTTTTAGGATTATTATCATTTTTTACATGTATTCTACGATTGAAACAACATCTAAAACATATTCTTCAATTTATTTAAGCTATAAAAGTATATAACGAGCATAAACAAGAAAATAACCATAAAAATTATATGAAAAAATAATATTTAAAAAAGTGCGCCACATTTTGCGGTGGTAATCGCTTTTGGCGACGACTATATCTATTTTTGTTTATTATTTGATGACAAGAAATGAAATGTTTAATTTAAAAATGTGAATGGATGAAATAATAATATTGATAAGAAACAAAAGAGGAAGAGACGTGATGGTCTTAGTGGCCGTGTGTCTGTCTAAACAAGACCTTTTCTCCGCCCCTAATTTTTTGCTCTTCCATTAGGCGTCGATCTCTGAAATGAATAATATTGTTTTAAAATATTTTTCTTAACATTTTTAAAATTTTTAAATGAAATATTTCGAAATATTGATACAATTAATTTATTTGATGATCAACTAGACAATTCATCACTACAAATTAGAAATAAGAAAAATATTATTAAAAAAATGAGTTAAAACAATAGAAAATAAGTTAGCATTTTATTTTACGGAAATACGTAAACACAGTCACGTCTACGCCACACTTCGATCCTCGTCATTCGCGCATGTTTAATCTCACACTATAAATTTTTAAAATTATTTTAAATTTTCTCTTCCATAGGCTTTGAGGATGTTATTAAATCTAGAAAAAGCGGAAATTGCTCCCGTCGGAAAATAAAATCCATTTCCGCAAAAGAAATCACGGATTATTACACCATAGAATTAAAAATACTTCCTCAAACTTCAACGGATTAATTAATTAAAACAAAAGAGGATGCGTAGCATACATGGTAGAGGATTTGATTCACGAAAAATCTATGTTGGTTCGATTCTTTTGAGATCTTTGATTTTTTTAAAAGTTTTTTTATAAAAATGAAAAAAAAAATCGAAATTTAAAATGAAATGGTGTAATAATCCGTGTTTTTTTTCAGATATGCATTTTATTTTCCGACGGGAGCAATTTCCGATTTTCCTAGATTTAATAACATCTCTTCCATAGGTTTTGATGTTTGAGAACTTATGATACGGAGAAAATAAACTAAAAAAATAAATAAAATGTATCACTCCGCGAAATGACGGCTTAGAGAGTCTGCAATAAATGAAACCTATTTGGAACAATTATAGGTGCTACTCGGCGAACTTCCACCGCATTTTCTTCGTCTCTCGGCGCCAGTGCCAACAAATGAGCCCCAGTGCTATTCTCAAAGAGTTCGTGGTTTAGTCGTCTATTGTTCAAATTTTGGTTTAGCAACAAGTTGGATTCTTTCCACCGAACACACGCGGAAGGCTTTCAATAACTATTCAGGATGCGAATCTGGTGAAGAATTATGGAATTGTTCGGATGGATCCATATTGCAGGTAAATTCTTTAAAGACGTCCAGATAATACTCGAGTAACTTCTTTTTTCATTTGGTAAATTTATCGGGAATTGTGCATGCTCAAAAAACGCGATGTAAAAGTTGGCATATTCTTTTAAATTCTGCGAAACATTTAAATCCAGAACATAATGTCATTCGGTTGCACTCCAATGCTACGAAACTGCGTCGCATTGCAAGACTCGTACCAATTGCGCGAACACTACCTTTAAAATTAAGGATTTTTTAGGTTTGAAGGGAACGCGTACGTTTAAGAAAATGCAGAGTATTAACAAAATTATTATATCTAACATAACTTTCGAAACAACATAACAATTTAACTAACGTTTCGGTTAAAAATAATTATTGTCCTTTTCGGTGCCTAATGGAAGAGCAATAAAAGAAGAGCAAATGATGGGCGGTCACACGGCCACAAACAACTTTTTCGTCAATTCCTCTTAAATGTGTGCTGCCCATTATTTCGTAAAAAAGAGTGGCCGTCCAAACGAGAACCTCATTCCATCCTAATTTTTCCTCTTCCATTAGGCATCGATCTCTGAAAAGGACAATATTAAAAGAAATATTTAACAAAAAATAAATTTTAAGATAGTGTTCGTGCAATTGGTGCGAAGTCTTTTGCAATGCGGAGAGGTTTCGCGGCAGTGGAGTGTGCGAAGTGTATAAATTTTAACAAAGCACGCTTTTAAGATGAGTTATGGTGAATTTCAAATGTTTGCTTATTTTTACTCCCAGCCAATTCTAATATTTTTCAAAAATTATTGATTCAAAAACTAACATTTACGCCACTTGTATGAGATATTATAAAATCTGAGCATAAAATAAAAACCTGGAAAGGCATGCACAGTTTGCAATATAATATGAATCTCTTTCTTAATAAACCACACCTTTTTTTTTTAAATGGGACATCATTTTCTATTGTTTTGTCCTGATGTTCCCATAACTATCGCTTATTTTGTATTAATTTATTATGATTTAGAGTCCGTGTCGGAAACATTCTATTCGAGACGAATGTTGCCTCCAACGCCGGTCGCAACCCACAATGGAATAGAACTCTTCATTCATGGCTCCCAATGAATGTTGAGAGTGTATACGTGCAAATATTCGATGCCAAAACATTTGGACCAGATGAAATTATTGCTTGGTCGCATGTGCTCCTACCAAATTCGATATTCAACGGCGATGTCGTTGGTGATTATTTCCCATTGAGTGGACAGCAAGTAAGTTATTATATTTAAACTAGCTGAAAACTAATTAGCAATTATTAGGGCGAGAATAAAGAAGGCATGCTTCACATTACATTTGAATTTTCACCTATTGGAGATTTTCAATCGCAAGTTCCGCCGCCACCGAGGCGTAAGTTTACAATTTGGGTGATATAATCAAGTATCGATTTATAGCTGTTGAATTAACGGAAGAAGACACAAAAGAAATTGAAGCAATGTTTCCAAGTGTCGATAAAGAAGTTATCAAATGTATTCTGGAGGAAAGACGTGGCGACAAGGATGCCACAGTTAGCGCTCTTCTGGAAATGACGCAGTTCGATCAACATTAAAGAAACGAAATATAATTTATTCGAAAATATAAATGATAATAAAATTTCATCTCAAAGAAAAAAGAACAATTGAAACGTGTCATGGAGACCAATTAGAACTCTTATTAAACCTTCCTCGCAAAATGTAATTCTCGTTTTCATTCTGAAAAATAACATTATCAAATAATTGAATTAATCATTTTGTATATAACAATGTCACAAATAACATATTCATCATTTCGTTTACAGTAATTTTTGCTGAAATCCATCGTTGGAATGTAATTTGCCTCACAAGTTTTATAGCATGGCTCGAACGATAATCCATACGACTGTTGTTTAAAGAAAATGGTTTAATAAAATAAGTGCAAGATGGAAATAAACTTGCTGCACGAAACATCCGGGTCCCGAGTCGAACATTTTTTGCAATTGGTAATACCAAAAAGATTTTGGTTTTGATTGTGCCGTCTGAAAATGAGAACGTGAAGATATGTACGCTACGGTTGCGTATAAAAGACCCTTCGGAAGCCGACGATTCTGGTTTTAAAAAACTTTAAAATCGATTTCGTGAATCGCGTGTTTGAACGAGACCGAAGCGTTCACTAGTGAATCCGAACGCGTCGGTTGAGAACAAAACACGATTCCCCAACGGACAAAAGCTTTTAATAAGAATTATCCAAATCTTGGCAGTCCGGGCTTCATCGCGACAATTGAAATAAAATATAGAGCTAAATTAAAGTCTTTAGCTCAATATATCCAATTTTTTTCAAACGGACGACGGAAAACGGAAATGGAAATTTTTTTCAAACGGACGACGGAAAACGGAAAACGAAAGATGGAAGATGGAATTTCGTGAAGATTAAACTACTGGGAATAGAATTGCTGCTATTGCTGCTTTGCTGCTAGTAGAGCGTGTATCTATTACTTGCCTTCGCATGCGCCCGTTGAACATGATTTTGACGGGAAGAAGGATACCAGAAGATTGGAAAATCGCCAAAGTGAATCTCTCAACGGCTAGAAATCACGGTCTAGAAATCAACACAACAAAGACGATGATCGTACACATGCTAATGAGGACTCCATATTTAGCATTCTACAAATGCAATCTTCTATTTCCTCACCTTCCCGCAAAAGAAAAAAGAGCTAATACATCATCGTTCCGGCCTTGCTCGAAACTTGTTGCTCATCTCAGGAAGTTCTCTTGAATAAACGTCTTCAAATGGCCATTCGACATAATATACTTTCACGCCAAGCTCGATGGCTCGATTTCCTTTGATTTGTTAGTTACGAGGAAACTGCTCAGTTGGGTTGAACATTGGTCAACACTTGAAAGACGAAGCCGAACACTCTGGAGAGAACACTCTGGACCTTATGAGCTCTCAGAACGCAACCATGAGCAGAGAAAAACAACTACACAAATCTTGTTGGACAGATTTCAGAGAAAGTCTTTTTACACCTCATCATAACTGGCGATGCAAAGTGGGTGTACTACGACAATCTGAGGCGAAGAAAATCGTGTGTTAGTCCCGGTGAACCGACAACTTCGACCGCAAAACCCAATATCCACGGGAAGAAGGTCTTACTGTACATATGGTGGGACCAACAATAATTCTGTACTCTGAACTGCTCCAACGTGGCGAAACACATCACTGGGAAGCGCTATCAACATCAACTAGTGAAGTTGCGGCATGAAATCGCAGTAAAAAGACCAGAATGGACGGGTCGACAGGAAAAGGTCATATTGCTTCATGACAACGCAAGGCCGCATGTTGCTCAAGCGGTGAAGGATACGCTGGAAGAGTTCAAATGGGAAGTCTTACCGCACCCGCCGTACTCTCCAGGCATTGCCCCGTCGGATTATCATCTTTTCCGATCAATGGCTTATGGTCTGGCGGAGCAGCGCTTTCGAGATCACCAGACGTCAAAAAATGGCTAGATGAATGGACTGAAGTCAAATAAGAAAAATTCAATTATGATGAAATCCCTAAGCTGCCCAAACTCTGGGAAAATGTTGTTATTAATGACGGAAATTATTTTGAATAAAAGTTTTGTTTAAGTTTGTCCACTTTTTTATAGTTTAATATTCGTTAAAAAACGCGGAAATTAATTTCCAGACCTACTAATTTTCTGAATAAATTGGTTACTAAATAATAAAATATAATATTCTTCAACATTATTTTTTTTAGGCTACATAATGAAGAGAGAAGCTATTTAAATAATAGAAAAATTTTAAATTAAATGGACACCACCTTAATTTAATAAATCTTGAAAATTCATACCTTTTTATTAACTGTGAAGAACAACTTGAAACGTTCTCTGTAATTTTTTGTTAATTTCATCAATCGGCAAATATTACTGAAATAT
This sequence comes from Caenorhabditis plicata, assembly GCA_963931815.1. Classification (NCBI taxonomy): domain Eukaryota; kingdom Metazoa; phylum Nematoda; class Chromadorea; order Rhabditida; family Rhabditidae; genus Caenorhabditis; species Caenorhabditis plicata. The sequence continues at coordinate 9,943,861 of OZ007492.1, read as the reverse complement.
CAATAAATTTAATTATTCAATAGTTTGGTTAAATCAACTCGGAATTGATGAACAATCGCGTTGAGGTGAACTGCGAGTCCTTGTCGAATAACATCCAATAGTAGAACTTCAACAGTGCCATTATCGCGTTTTTATATGTTTTATCTTTTAGATGGGCCGCTTCAAGTATCTGCACTGATGCCCTCGTCCAGCTAAGGCATTCTCTCATATCCTCTGAGCTGTCCATGGCTCCATAATAACTAGATTCGCCAAGTGGCCAACATCTGTAACATTTCGAATGACTTTAGATAATTTGAAATATATGACGAAGACAGTCTATTCAACGAACGACCCGAAAGAAGCTTGAAAAATCGCCTACACATAGAAAGAAAGATCAACGAATCTGATCGCATTTATTAGTTTTTGTCAAGAGAAAGAGTGATTTTAATGAAACACGAGTTACACGCCAACTTGTGTGGTAATAGAATGAGCTCAGTAATCATGCTCAAATATAACTTTCTGGAAAGGTATTTATACTTTTAGATAGTTTAAGACTTGCTTAAGTAAATTGTAGTTAAAACTTTTTAGTTATAAACACGTAAAAATTTTCACACACGTTTAAAAATCGCAAAATCGTTATTTCGGTTTGGCGTGCGAGTTACATCAATTTGTTCCTTGTAAAATTTTGATTTCTACGTGGTTACGGTAATTGAGGTGTACTGTATTCAATTACATGAGATTCAATTCATCTCTTGGAGTCATAAACATCTCCTTCTTAGGCTGTGGCCGAGCATGTAATGATAACAGTTCCAGCTGGAGAGGCCGAAGCGAAGGCAGCTTGAGCTTCAGTGGCATCAGCTGCAGCTGGGGCAAAGTGCGACAAGCTTTTCCTCTTTTGGTTGGATCAGGATGGGGCGACGAACCCGAAAACTAGAGTACTACGGTAGTCCTCGTTGTTTGACGACTTGATCTTGAACATGAGCTTGTCAGTTCCTGGGTTCTGCAGCTAAAGGGTGGAGCTTCCTCCGGCGGCTGGAACAGTGCATGAGTGCGCATCAACGGTTAATGACATAATTGAGTAATTGAAATGAAAATCAGACCAAAATTGACTTGATTATCTATAGTCGATTCAAAATTTAAACTTTAAGAGATTATAATTTTGCCTAGAACACGAATATAATTTAAACACGAGTATATTATTTCAATAAACCCATAATCTCAAAAGTTAAAAATAGAGTTTTCAAATTATTCGATTCTAAAATTTTGCACCTTGTAGTACCCTTAAAATACTTTAAAAATAAAATCTACTAATTCTGCTAAATTTTCCTTATAGAATAAATGGTTGGAAAGTTTATAGTCAGCGCAGAAACAGTACTTTAAAAATAAAATCTATTAACTCTTTTAAGTTTTTCTGACAGAATAATGTTTAGAAAAAAAAGAAAAAAAAACTTTATTCCGCGAAATTCCAGGCAATTACCGGCGGGAGTTTTTAAATTTTCCAATGTTTTTTCGTTTTTCTATGACAGCAGTTCATTTGGCAATTGATTTAATTAGTAAATTTTCAGACGCAATTTTCTCGAGATAGCTGTGGCCGTTGCAGAAACTCTTTTTATATTTAGAAAGTAGATTTTTTTCTCTTTCTAATGATATATTTCGCATCCTGTAACTCCAAACATTATGTAGACCATTCCCTAGTTAGCAGAAACATAACTTTCAAAAAATGACCACTTGGTTTGGTCCATATATGGTTTTTACTTAAAAATGCTCCTATAAGCACCAATCAAACATAATTTGCTAACTTTTAGTGTCAAATTGTTGCACAAAATATGCTCTTGACATCGGGCTTCATAAAATTTCAAATCAGGGCCATTCTACAAAATTATAAAATAAGGTGCTCCACGGTTACAGAGCAACGTCAATTTTGTGCACAATTTTTCCAAAAATAGTGTATTTGTAGTCTTTTATAATTCTTACATGCTAATTTATCTTTCTTTTCAAGTTTTCCCTTCTTTCTGAACTGAGTTTATGATTTTATGGAATTTATGACTGGATAATCGGATTTTTGTAAAAACTTTGATACTGTGGATTTTAGTTAGCTTCTTTGATCCAATTTTCATGCTAAAAATTTTGAAATTTTGCAAAATCACTTATTTTTATCATATTAATGTCTTATAAAGAGCTAAATTTTAGAATCAAATAATTTGAAAACTCTATTTTTAATTTTTGAGATTAAGCTTTTATTGATAGAAGGAACAACGGTGAATAATAATATACTTGTCTTTAGATTAGATTCTTCTTATAAGCAAACTTATGATTTTTTTAAATTTAAAATATCAATCGACTATAAAATACACGTAAATTATCGTAACCACGTCATGTTGCATTCCAAAAAATTCAGTTTTACGAGCAACAAAGTGTTATAACTTACGTCATAAAAATCACTAGTCCTCCTGTAATAGTCGAAATACTGTTTTACAAAAAAGAACAAAAAAGAATACATTTGTTGAACGCGTGATCAAATTCGATGATATTTCTTTCTATGTGAATGCGATGTTTCTACAGTGGTGTCCAAAAGTTTGCGACACCCCCACTAATTAGCTGTTTCGTATATTACTACAGCACTACAGTTGAAATGAGTGGGACCAGTGATTCCTCATCATGAAAAACCTATTTCCAGAAAATTTCATTAAAATCGGTTTTATTCCCGCTACGCTACAGTACATTTTCCACAAACAGTGGTGGTCACAGTGATGAGTTATCCTTCTATTGCTGATCATTAAATCTCCGTTTGGCGCAAAAAAATGGAAGTTCTTTCAAATAATTAGAGTATAACAGGTCTGAAAACATATCTTGAACATGATATCACGAAATGGGCAGCCGATGTCGTTTTTCTTTCCAGGAATGTGCACAAAATTGAAGCCATACGCCGACTCGGATTATCCATCGCGTAAATCGCTGCGCTTCTGAACCGATCACGTTGCATTGTGAGTAATTAATTGAAGGACCATTTTGGCTACGGAAAGACACCAATTCCGGGACGTCCAAGGATTCTTTCGAGCAGATATGGTCGAACAATTGCGCGGAGATCTTAGAATTCGATGAAGTCGGCTAGACAAATTGGCCGTGAAGCTGGAGTTTCGACCTCGAGACAAACAATTTATTGATTTCTGCGTCGGAGCAGATTTATTGTTCGCCAAAAACCAAAAAATGATTCACGTCTAACCCGTGATCACGAATTGAGACGTCTCCGAGTTTGCTCGCCGAAACTTGGTCACAGATTGGAAAAGAGCGAGTCCATTTACGGATTTAATTGTCACTTCAAACGTGTTCTGATAATGTTTTCAGATGAAAAAAAGTTCAATCTTGACGGACCGGACGGCTGGAATTCTTAATAGCGTGATTTGAGGAAGGATTCATTGACATTTTCTAAGAGAAACTGTGGAGGTGGAACGTGCATGGTTTGGGGACTCTTCTCGTCAACTGGACCTCTTTATTTGGAATTCATTTCACCTCGAATGAATATATATATATATGCAGACTATCAAGATGTCCTGTAGAAGCGTTTAGTTCCATTTCTGGCATATTGCCTTCACATTTCAACAAGACATCCAGCATTCAGAGACAGGTGTAAGAAACTTTCTTCCACCATGAAAGAGAGGCTTTTTCAGTCGATTCGGGGAAGTCTTGATATTTCCTCTAATTAATATATTATTAAGTACCTAATTTTATTTTGTTTAGTAGCTCTTATATGTAAATTCTATGTATACTAGTTTATTCAAAATTTCCGTTCCTCTGGCATATTTATTATGACTTCCTTAGGATCCCAATTAATCGGGTAATTGATTGTTTTAAATATTTCCCTATCCCCTTTATTACCCCCTTCAGTTTTCCCTACTGTGAACTATTTAATTTAACCTTATCCAAATTATTTAAATTTTGCCAAACTTTATTTTTAATTATTCATTTTTTTAATTGTCTGATTTTGTTAATTTTTTTCTGTGGTGTTTTACATTACTTTTCATCACGTGTCTAGTACACGTATTTTTAAATAAATAAATAAATAAACTCCTAGTGCTTCAACGACGACGTGGTTGAAGTCAAAGGATATCATTGTTATGGACTGACCAGCGTGTTCTACCGATCTCAACCAAATTGACAATCTCTGGTCCGTCCTTGCTAAAAGATTTTACCATCAAGGACGACAATTCAACACTGTAGCGGATCTGAAAGCCGAAGTTCTTCGTCAATGGTCGCTGATCGATACAAATCTGATTGGAAGCCTGATTGCAGGCATGGCAAACCGAATTAATTAGGTTATTCGGATCAATGGAGCAGCAACAAAGTATTAAATAATGAAATTAGTTATTAAATGTTGCTAATTTTAGTGTTATTTCCAAGTTTAAAAATGATGTCTCATCACTGTGACCACCACTGTTTGTGGAAAATGTACTGTGGCGTCGCGGTAATACAACCGATTTCATTAAAATTTTATGGAAATAGGTTTTTTCATGACGGGGAATCCACTGGTACCATTCACTTCAACTGTTGTCCTACAGTAATATGCGAAGCATCTTATTAGTGGGGGTGTCGCAAACTTTTGGACACCACTGTATTGGCTGCCTTCGGCGTGAGTAATATGATCAACTTCTTTGAAATAAAAAATCATTCGAACATTTCAGTTGGCGTGCGTGCTTATTGCTAATAAAAAATATTGATTGATTGTGGATAATTGACGATTTAATGTAAATTAATTTAAAAAAATCCTTCCGGAACCATACTTGTACTTCTGATTAAAAAAAACCACAAAACTCTAAAGAATCATCTTGACACGAAGTGAAACATGATCTCCAAAATGAGCAATCGGCGGCTGTCAGCTCATCCTCGTTTATTGCATCGAATGCGACCTGCTTCTTCCATGGCATAAAAATCAATTCGGGTTTCTTCTCACGTTCGCCAACACACAGCATCGCCATTTTACTGGAATATGTCGTTTGGAGTTAGGTTTCCATCAAAAGATTTAACCTGTGCCCGACAGATTTGATAAAGTTCTTGCTTTCGCTATCGAGTACAGCTATCCACGGTCCATAAGAATCAGCGATTCTGCCAGAAGTAACACACCTAATACGTTATTAATTAAGAACTTGATGCGTTCGAGGCTTGCGTTTTATGAATATGTCGATGTGTATTCAATATTGATTCCTCGTGTAATAATATTCTCGATTCGAACATTAAATGAACATTTGGAATATATTCGATCAGTTGCGGAATGTCGAGTATATCGGTGGCTTCTGTGATTCAAATATAATCAATTGCAAGGTGATCAAGGGGATCTCTTTAAGGAATAACCCTAAAAGACCTAAACGAGAAGGACTTAGAGAAGGGCTGCGAGGGAATCATTTGGTAAGGTTTTTTATTGAGTTGAGGAACAAGTTTGTAGAGTTGCTATATTATCTTTTGTTTCACAACAATCTTTTTGTTGCTCGGCAAAGTGTATATATTTCTTTTCTTCAAAATTGTGTTTTAGTTTGTTCTGAAATTTAAAATTTTCATTGAAATAAGTCTTCATTGAATAATAAAAATACAATTAAACATATTTTGTCGCTATCATAACGTAGGCACTACACTTCCACGAAGTACGCGAAAATTGCAAACGATCGCGCATCAATTGTATGTTTCTTTTAAAATTTACAAAAATCTTTATAACTCTTCCAAAAAATATTTTTACTATTTTCCGTAATGGGAATAGACAGACTAGAATATTAGGGGTTTTTTGAAACCTGTTTCGTAAAAATTAACCAATACATTTTCGAAAAATCATAACTTTTAGGTTTTTAGTACTCTTCGGTTTTAGCTCATATCCCGTCTTTTTAATTGACAGATTAGAATAATTATTAGTAGAAGAAAACGGAGGAACTCTCAAAATATACCATACAACATTTAAACTAATTTTTCTGTTAAATTAATAAAGAAAAGTTTATTTAATAATTAAATGAAAGGGCGTATTTTGCGCAATTGGTGCGCGGTTTTGCAATTTGCTCGCACTTCGTGGCAGTGGTGTGCGTAGGAAAATAATTTATATAGCTCCGAGGAGCTCCACATCAAAGATCGAGGTCGAATTTTCCTGGAATTTATGGTGGTGGAACTCCTCGAGCTCCATATCCAAGACCCGTTGTCCGAATTTTTTCAAAATTTGCTCATTAATAGTTTCGAATACGAGCTTTCTCGTGGTGTACTTGGTTTTCTGCGCAAATTTCTAGTCACTTTTCTTTTTTCTTATTTCACCTTGTCACTTTTCTTTCTAGTTTTCTTTTTCTTCTTTGATGTTGGAAAAATGCTTTGAGCAAAATTATGTTTGCTCTATTATTTGAGTAGGAGCTTCTAGAAATTTGTGCAGAAAACCAAGTACACCACGAGAAAGCCCGTATTCGAAACTATAAATGAGCAAATTTAGAAAAAATTCTGAGATGATGCCTAAACATGATTCCCTTGTTAGCAACTCCTTCATTCCATCCCTTGATCACTTCACCCTTTCCAATTTGGAACTGGAACGACTTTCCTCTATCGCGGGAAGAGTCAAGACGTAACGACACGAGACAGATTATCAGACCTTTCGAAAGGTGGTTCCATCTTACTCCTTGATAGTTTCGATATCAACTGGCACCTTCAAACTTGGGTAATCTTTTCCGCTCTCTGTCAAACCAAATGAGGGCTAAAAGTCGATCACGTTTCCGACCCGTTTTGAAACACGGATAACGGAGTATTTTTGCACTACGAGTCAAAGGATGTCAAAACCTTGCGGCGAAATGAAAGTAAAGATCATCCTCGAGTCGGTCGACATGAGATCGTTGGTCCCGGGGGCTGACTCGCATCATGGCCCTAAGCGAGTTGCTTGAACCTCGAACACTGACTCAACAACTTCTTCGACAACGGGCCGGACGATTTTTGGTGGAATGACATCAACAAATTGGTCGAGAGGTGGGAGGAAGTCGTAAACAGTAACGGCGAATACATAATTGATTAATTGATTATTATAATTACTGCTTTTTGTTTAAATAAATATTTGTGAAATAAAAACTCTACGAACTTGTTCCTCAATATACACTAGCTGACAAAATTTTGTCACAAATGTTTTTTTCGGGTTTAACTTTTTTTTTGTGACTTGACCAAATTGGCTCATTTTTTGATATGATAGATTCATATGGTTGTAGATTATTTTACAAATTCCCGCTTGTGATTACGATGATCCGTTTTACAGTGACAAGCGTTTATCGTAAAACGCGTAGCTCAAAGATATTACGCACTTTTCATTCACTGCATTTTTTAATAATTTTTAAAGTTCAATTATATTTATTTCATAATTTATTGAAAATAGCCGTAATTGGCAACATTTTAGAGATGACTCCACGTAAAGAAACTCCAATTGCCACCCGGCAAGCTGTTATCAATATGAGGGAAAACGGAATGCGTGGTACCGAAATTGCCATGGTAATTTAAACCAAATTTTGCTACTATAACATTTTAAACACTGATTCACATAAAATATCAAAAAATCAGCCAATTTGTTCAAGTCACAAAAAAGTAAAACCCGAAAAAACATTTGTGACAAAACTTTTGGCAGCTAGTGTATGAGTATGTTTTCTGACCACTTCGTTTAAACGCTTCATGTGCTGTGCTGTTTTCTACAGAAAACTTTGAGCGTTTTGTAACCCACACCAAAATTTCCTCACTTTCAGCTATCTTCATTCATAGTTTCAAATTTAACCCCAAAACCTTTAGGATTGAAAAAGAACCGCCCTATTGAGATATTCACCAATTTCTTTTCCAAGTTTTCCAAAAACACGTTTATCCAGGCACATAAACGATAACGATGGAATATTGCACGGTGGGAAACACGGCTTCCTTTCAAATGTTTTCTGCAAAATAAATTATGCTTAAGCGGATTGTTACAATTTAAAAATACACGTCTCTACTGCACGCCAACATTGGTATGGTAATAAAATGAACTCAGTCAACGTGCTCAAATCTAACTTTTTGGAAAGATATTAGTATTTTTAGATAGTTTACGGAAAGTCTGGCCTGGAAAGCCGCAACAATTTTCAGAGACGCTTAAAAATTGCAAAATCGTTGTTCCCAGTTGGCGTGCTCAGAATGAAAGTTATTATAATATTATAATTCACATGAAAATCTCGGTCGCGCACCAAATCCAAAATCGACAATACTTCATTAAACAAAGGTTCATTGAGATAAAAGGTGAATCGAAGCGTTCAAATTCATCAGTGATTCATATAAATTTTATAATCACATTAGGGACTTTGAATATATTCAGTATAAGAATAGTATAAGAATATACCGTATCCCGCCCGCACGTCAAATGAAAATTACGATTTTTCTAGATTTAAACGCATTTTATTAATTTCCACGTCAAAGTTTAAAAACTACTTTTTACGTCAAATTTTCAGGATTGATTTATTATTCATTTCAGAGATCAATGAATAATGGAAGAGCAAAAAACTAGGGGCGGAGAAATGGTCTTGTTTAGGCAGCCACACGGCCACGAAGGCCATCGAATCTCTTCCTCTTTTGTTTCTCATCAATATTTTTATTTCATCCATTTTCATTTTTAAATTAAACTTTTCATTTCTTTTCATCAAATAATAAACAAAAAATAGATAACAAATATTGATGAGAAACAAAAGAGGAAGAGATTTGATGGCCTTAGTGGCCGTGTGGCTGTCTAAACAAGACCTTTTCTCGGCCCCTAATTTTTTGCTCTTCCATTAGGCATCGATCTCTGAAATGAATAATAAAATATCTCCGATGCTCTAAGTTTTTGGTCTTAACGTTTCTCCTTTAAATGCTTGATTTTAAGATATCATTTGGCTTGTATTGGCGGAAGTTTTCCGTAATTCCGTATCCCGTCCATTTTTTGATTTTGGATTTATTTGAAATATTATTCCGAATTTCGTATTCAGAATTCAGGATATTATTCAATTGTACATTCTAATTTAGTAAAATGATTTTAATTTTGCATTATTTCGCTATTTTGCGCTAACTATGAAGATTAGCAACGCATAAGTGGAAAGGTTTGCGACATAGTAGAATGATCCTCCTTGGTACCTCAAAGGCGGCATAATTCCAAAGCTAACTCACATTAACTCCTTTTACCTTGAGGTGAATAAAAAACTTATTTCTATTGGGTTGAAGAATAAGTTGGTAGAGTTTTTATATTAACTTATGTTTCACAACAATTTTCTTGTTGTTTGGCAAAGTGTATATTTATCTGATAGCGCTTTTTCCGCTCTATTATCAAAATCTGAGAAATTGACAATTAAAATTTTATTTTTATAAAAAATAAAAGTAATAAATCTGACGTAATCTAGAAATTTTGAAGAAATATAATTTGATCTAGAAATTTTGAAGAAATATAATCAAAAACAGAGAAATTTTTAAAATAAATTGAGTATTTATTCACGTTCTCATTAAGACCATTGAAAATAATTCAAAAATGATAAAAACAAACTATTCATATTCTTACAAGGGAAGTGTTTTAGGTCTCCATCTCAGATTTTGATAAAACTTTGCAGATAGATTCCTTATGGCTTGATTAGTATACTGTCAAAAAATTAGGACCTACAAAATGGTTTAAGTGGGTAAAAAATGGGTCTAAAACCCAAAAAATCGCGATTTTCAAACGCAAATTTTATATAGTTAATGTTAATCAATCCGGTTCATATTTTAAGGGGTATACTATCTTATTAAAAACTATCGTTTTATTATATTTTTTTTTAATTTTCACGTGTTTTACGTGAACCTGTTTTTAATAAATAATGGTTTTATTGACCACCGAAACATCGGGGCAACAGCGCAGTGGCAAGACGACGGGACATGGAACAGCAGGGCGAGGGTTCGATTCTCATTGGGGGTGGTATGTTTCTATTATTATTAATAATCATTCTATATTCGAATATCTCTGTGGCGCTTTTTTATTTTTACTTTTCAAGATTTATATGATAACCTTTAAATGTATTATTTATTAAATCAACAATTATAATGATTCTCAACAATCATATGTTGAAAGCATAAAAATTTTTCACAATAAAGACAACGTATAAAAGATACATTTTTACAGTTACTTATCTCACAGCCGTTGGGGATCTCTTTTGGGAATAATAGTTGCTTCGGTGTATAAAAAGATCCTGGACGGTCGACTTTATATCCACTAGCAAACCAACTGTACTTTACCCAACTGTGGAGTTTCGGTGAACAAAGCTGACGGTAAATTAAAGACAAAACCTATGAACATATTATAATCAAGCATCTAAAAGTTAGTTACCTGAAGTGTGGAAGACCTTTGATGTATTTGAAAGCTTGGTTCACATAACCGTGCATACTCCGTGATGATTTTTATAACACTCTTGAATCCTCCAAAGACACCGACATCCAAGGGTTGAATCATACCTGTACAACCAGCAGGAATTTGCAGTATTTTTAATTTATTATCTTCATTTTTAGATGTTCTCGTGAAAGACTGGGAACGTTTTGAAGGTTTTTATGCTTTGCATAAATGTATTCCACAATCAAATCAGAAGAACTCATTGAAATTTATAATTTATAATATAATGAAAATTTATAAAAAAAAAATAGCCGCTTAAATACAGTATCGAAAAAAGGAACATCATATCCTTTTTCGAATGTATAAAATGTCGATTATCTGGTAAATATTATAAATCGAGCAACTAGTCTAAAAACATCCTCAAAGCTGTGACAACGTTGTCTTTATATTGAAATTTTTTTCAAAAGCTTCAATATATGATTTTGATAATAATTATAATTGTTGATTTAATAAATAATAGATTTCATTATCATTATAATCTTGAAAAGTAAAAAAGCGGCCCAGAGCTATTCGACTAGTAATAGAAATAGAAACATATCACCCCCAAGAAGAATCGAACCCTCGCCCTGCTGTTCCGTGTCCCGTCGTTTTGCCACTGCGCTGTTGCCCCGATGCTTCAGTGGTTTTTAAATCATTATTTATGAAAACGCACAATTTAAAATAAAATTCATTAGCTTTATTCCATTATTGTGGGTAAACGGGATATTTCTGAATTTCAAACCGATTTTTCACCTACTTAAACCGTTTTGTAGGTCCTAATTTTTTGACAGTATACTAATCAAGCCATAAGGAATCTATCTGCAAAGTTTTATCAAAATCTGAGATGGAGACCTAAAACACTTCCCTTGTTAGATTTTGATAATACAAAACTGTGTTTTCAGTTTTCTCTGAAATTTTGAATTTTCGTCATTTTTTCGTCATTATTTTTCCAGTTTTGAATTTTCGTCATTTTTTTTGAAATGAACTCTCCAGGAGGCAAAAATCAGCATTTTCGATATCTGCTCTTCTTCGCTTTTCGCCGAAAGCAAAAAGGAGCCGAAGCTTCTCGGGAAATATGCAGTGTTTATGGTGAAGGTGTCTTCAGGGTTCGCAAAGCTCAAAAATGGCGACTTTAATCTTGAAGACACTCCTCGAAGCGGACGATCTGCAGAATTAGACGAAGAACATCTGAAGGCATTATTGAAAAAGATGATCGCCAAACAAGTCGTGAATTGGCCGAAAAAAATGAACTGTGATCAAAAGACATTCCGTAATCATCTTCATTCGATGGGATTTGCCGAAAACTACGGGGACTGAATACTTCATGAGCTCAGCGATCAAAACAAAGAAAATCGCCTTCAAATCGCAGATCAACCTCTCGCTCGCCATCGGGCAAAGAGCGGTCATAAACAACGACTTTTGTACCGAATCGTCACGGGAGATGAAAAATAGTGGCTGTACGAAGCAAAGAAAGGAGTGGGTGGCTCCAGTAGATACACCATAGCCGAGGTTCAAGCAAGATCTTCATCCAAAAAAGACCATGATCTGGGCTTGGTGGAACTGGGAAATGTTCGAAAGAAACGTCAACAAGGAGCTATATGTAAATAAGGTTATTTGACTGAAAAGACCCGATCGACAAGACCAAGTCATCTTGCTTCACGACAACGCCAGGCCGCATGTTGCACAAATCGTCAAAACCGTTCTCCAAGAGCTCGAACGGGACGTTCTTCAGCATTCACCGTACTCTCCAGAAAGAAACAATAGGATGCAAAGGAAATCGTAAACAGTAACGTCGAATACATATTTGATTAATTAATTATTATTATAATGATTGTTTTTTGTTCAAATAAATATTTGTGAAAAAAACTCTACAAACTTATTCCTTAACCCAATATCAGGTACTACCCAGTTAAACAAAACATTTCTGGCATAATTAATCTGGGTGGTCTTAAATGATTCAATCTGGCGTGCTGTTGAACAAATGTAATTTCAGATACGCAGCGATTTCGTATAATCCCAGTCGGCGTATGGCTCCAATTTTTGCACATTCATGGGGAGAAAAACGACATCGGCTTCCCATTTCGTGATATCATGTTCAAGACATGTTTTCAGACCTTTTATACTCTAATTATTTGAAAGAACTTCCATTTTTTGCGCCAAACGGAGATTTAATGATCAGAAATAGAAGGATGTCTCATCGTTGTCTCATTTTAATGAAATTTTATGGGAATAGGTTTTCATGACGGGGAATCCACTGGTACCACTCATTTCAACTGTAGTCCCACAGTAATATACGAAACAGCTAGTTAGTGGGGGTGTCGCAAAATTTTGGACACCAGTGCACACCAAATTATTTTTATTTCATTTCGAATGCAGTTAAATTGCAAAACTGCATGCGGCAGTTTGCCAGCCCATTGCCGTATTTGACAAAACTTTAAGCATTTTTAACGGCTCGAATGAAATTATATTTAACATTTTTCCATCATATACACAAAGAACAGATGCTTAAATACTATATAATCATAAACTTGTTTAAAAATAAACCACCTACAATGGTTTCCAAGCGGAACAAAGTTCAACAAAATCAACACATCTTCATGGATAAATAACTTTATTCAATAACATGCGATTTTTTCTTACCTATATCTTTAGAATCCTTGGATCATTTTGATTCTAATGATACCAAAAAGCTTAAACATTTACCGCTTCATTATCGAGTAATCTTCAATTTTCCGCGGCACCATACATGAACTCCATTCTCTAGTCGATCTTGTTCGATCCAATACTTGATCCTATCGACTTGTAGGGTAACAAGACATCAATTATTGATGAATTCACGAATTGACGACTATGAAGAAGCCAATTATGAAAGCATATACTAGAAATCTGAATAAATAATGAAAAATGTACTATTACAGACGTAATTCCAATTCTGATGTCAGTTGCTCGTAAAAATTATAGGGAAAAATAGATTTCAGAGATTTCGATATTATTATTTGTAAAGTATTAATAATTAATCAAAAAATTTATATTTCGGTTTATATAAGAATGATTCCTGAAACCATTCCATGTTCACCGTTCGATCTTGGACGATAATGATTACCGTTCCGTCGAAGAAAATTGAAGATTACTCGATAATGAAGCGGTAAATGTTTCAGTTTTTTGGTATCATTAGAATCAGCATGATCTAAGGATTCTAATGATATAGGTTAGAAAACAATAGCATGTTATTGAATAAAGATATTGCTTAATAAAGATGTGTTGATTTTGTTGAACTTTGTCCCGCTTGGGAACCATTGTAGGTGGTTTATTTTTAAACAAGTTTAGAATTATATAGTATTTAAGCATCTGTTCTTTGTGTATATTATGGAAAAATGTTAAAACTCATTTCATTCGAGCCGTTAAAAATGCTTAAAGTTTTTTCAAATACGACAATGGGCTGGCAAACTGCCGCATGCAGTTATGCAATTTAACTGCATGCGAAAAGAAATAAAAATAATTTGGTGTGCCAGTGTATATCATTTTATTAAAATTGTTTCTTTATCCTACCGTTCCTATTGTCAAGGAGAGAAAATAATTTTAAATGATTAACTAAATTCACAGATAAACGAAACCTTTGTATAGCACCAGGGCCCTAATTCGTGTTTATCCGGATTCCGGCAAAAATTCTCATCATAATCTGGCATTAAGTTACGTATTGTAAATCGTGTCGAATATTTCAAATTTTCGACACGATGCGTTTGTTTTTCCTTTGGAACCAAATGCCAATACTCACAATCTGTGTCACTAAAAATATTTCATTAAATAGTAATTAATTCAATTTTCCAACTCGAATGCAACGTTTCGTTTTCCGCGGTACCATTCCATTATGTCTTTTCTGCACAAAAATCGTGGATCTTTAAACGGCTTCGAAGTTGATGTCGCTTCCATCTTGTGGTTTATCTTTCTAGCCAATTATGTTTATTAAATTGACCGTAAACATTTATTATTGGGAAGAAATTAAAAAGCAAACTTTTCGTTTTTTGGTTATTGCGTAAAATAAAATGCGAAAGTTCAAAAACTTGTCATAATATCACAACCAATGATAAAATTTGGTCTCGTCTAATCATCAATCTTATTTACATTTTCAAATGTGGTTTGATGGCTGAGTGGTAGTGATATGGAATCGGAATTGAATCTACGGAAGTTCTACCTCTGCACTTTAAGCTTGACGGTGGCGTGTGAATGACGTTCTCCTGTTAGGACGCTGCGCGGTGGCTGGAATTTTCTGGCGGCAGTTTTGCGCGTGTTTTCATAACAATTTCGTGCAAAACACAGTCACGCCACCGTCAAGCACAAAGTGCGGAGATCCTCGGCAGCGCTGAAAAGTTATTCATATTTTGGATTTTTTTCTAATTATTTTCCTGATTAAAAAATTTTAGCTTTAAATTAAGCTCTTAAAATTTATAACCACTACTTATGTTGTAGTGTTATCTTATTTGATAAACAAAGTCCTTTTTTACCATTTTATCCTATTCCATTCAAAATTAATACAATTAATAATCCGCATATATGCACAAAGTACGCAAATAACATCTAATGGATTTTATTTTACGCAATAACCAAAAAACGCAAAGTTTGATTTTTAATTGCTTCCTAAAATTTGGTATAATCTAATCATCAATCTAATTAACATGCAATATATACCACTGTCCATCCTTTAATAAATTTATTTCTTTCTCAAAGTCCCCACGTAACCCGTTAATTCTCAAAGTAAAACCGGGTGTAACTAGTCATAACAACTTTTTTGTAAATAATTTATCATTATGGAATAGAGTTTGTAAATATTTTGTTGATTGTAATGTGCATAATATTAATAATATTATTGAATCTATCCCTAACAATTTATTGTACTAACCATTATTTATTTATGCTTAAATTATTTTTATGCATTTGAGCTACCGACCTCTTACGGGGCCAAATGTTTATCTTAAAATTTATTTCCCTCGTTATATGTGTTTTACTGTTATTACGTGGTAAATAAACAAGGATGAGTAGAGAAAATAACTTTCATTTTTGTTTTTTTGAAATTGGATTTTTATGCAAAAATATGAGAGGCAGCGAGAGTCAACTTGTTTTGATTGAGAGTAAACTCATTTCGATTTAATATCAATCTCACTTCAGAAGAAACAGTGGAATTCATCTTGATTGGAAAGACAAAAACGCTCAGTTGCAAGTCTTCATGCAAAACTACAGCAATGAAGACGACAAAATTAATTCCTAATTTGTGTATTATTAATTTCTTATGTATTTATATTTGGTTTTCTATTACTCTCTCGGGTAATATATTAAAAATTGACATTTTGGAATTCAGAGGCACTCCATTGCCACAAAACCGCGCCGCATTGCAAAAGACTTCGCACCAATTGCAAACTCAACCTTTTAATTTATTTTCAATATTTACAAGTCACTGATATTAACGATGAAGACTATTCTGGTCCATTAATTGAGGTACTAAGAATTTATTGTCAATAATTCATCAGGATTTCTGCAGAATGAAACGTTAACTGATAAATTAAATATTGAAAACAAAAATAATAAATTAAAAGGTTGAGTTTGCAATTGGTGCGAAGTCTATTGCAATGCGGCGCGGTTTCTTGGCAGTGGAGTGCAGAAGACTAAAAAATACGGAAGCAATTAAAAATCAAACTTTGCGTTTTTTGGTTATTGCGTAAAATAAAATCCATTAGATGTTATCTGCGTACTTTGTGCATATATGCGGATTATTAATTGTATTACTTTTAAATGGAATATGATAAAATGCTAAAAAAAAATGCAAATAACTTTATTAATCAATTAAGATAACTCTACAACATAAGTAATGGTTATAGATTTTAAGAGCTTAATTTAAATCTTAAATATTTAATGAGGAAAATAATTAGAAAAAAAATCCAAAATATGAATAACTTTTGAGCGCTGCCGAGGGTACAACTTCCATAGATTCAATTACGATTCCATATCACTACCACTCGGCCATCAAAACACATTTGAATATGTAAATTAGATTGATGATTAGATGAGAACAATTAATATTCAAAGTAAATCATAGGTCGTGATATTAGGACAAGATTTTGAACTTTCGCATTTTATTTTACGCAATAACCAAAAAAAATTCTTTCATCGAATTTGCAGGCTATATCCGACGGGGTGCCGCACGCCGTTCTCTCAATGATAGCTCAGAAACGCCGAGAGCTGCACGCCAATTCGAAATGAATATTTTTGAATATTTAAACGTGTATTACTAATTTACACGTATTATTTTCATATATCTTGATCCGTCATTTTTTTAGCCCCTCTTAAACTATCTAAAAAGCCACGCTTTTTAGCGAAATATGCAAAATGAGCATCTTTTCTGAGTCTCCAACTTAATCATTCAATTTGGGGTGAGGGCTGCGCTTGTGAGATTTTGTTATTCATAATTATGTCTTGTTTTTAAAATCGTTTTCCTGATTAAAATATTTTTGCTTTGAATTAAGATTTTTGTTCAATGGGCGGAGGTACCAACCGATGAGAACGATGCTCAAGCTCCATTCAGGTCTGGTGCTCAACAAGGTGAAGTTATTCGTCTAATGAAGGCTGCTTAGTCATATTCTCATCTTTTTTCAATGGTTCAATAAAATCATGATTTATTATTAAGCTCTTAAAATATATTTCCATTATTTAAGTTGTAGAATTATCTTAATTGATTAATTCAGTTATTTTTGACATTAAAAAAACCGAAAAAACGAAAAGTTTGAAAGCAATTAAAAACAAAACTGCGTTTTCTTGTTATTGCGTGAAGTAAAATTAATTATGTATTATCTGCATACTTTGTTTATACACTAGCTGACAAAAGTTTTGTCACAAATGTTTTTTCGGGTTTAACTTTTTTGTGACATGACCAAATTCATTTTTTTCGGCAATTTCGGTACCACGCATTCCGTTTTCCTTCATATTGATAACAGCTTGCCGGGTGGCAATTGGAGTTTCTTTACGTGGAGTCATCTCTAAAATGTTGCCAATCACTGCTATTTTCAATAAATTATGAAAAAAATATAATTGAACTTTAAAAATTATTAAAAAATGCAGTGCAAGAAAAGTGCGTAATATCTTTGAGCTACGCGTTTTACGATAAACGCTTGTCATTGTAAAACGGATCATCGTAATCACAAGCGGGAATTTGTAAAATAATCTACAACAATATGAATCTATCATATCAAAAAATCAGTCAATTTGGTCAAGTCACAAAAAAGTTAAACCCGAAAAAACATTTGTGACAAAACTTTTGTCAGCTAGTGTATATGTGGATTATTAATTCTATTTCTTTTAAATTATTGTCCTTTTCAGCGATCGGTACCAAATGGAAGAGGAATAAAAGAAGAGAAAATGATGGGCGGCCACACGGCCATAAACTACTTTTTCGTCAATTTCTCTTCAATGTTTATTGCCCGTTATTTCGTAAAAAAGAGTGTCCGCCCAAACGAGAACCTCATTCCATCCTAATTTTTTTCCTCTTCCATTAGGCACCGATCTCTGAAAATGACAATAAATATGGTTAAAATGGTAAAAAAACTTTATTAAACAATTAAGATCCCTTTACAAAATAAGTAATGGGTATAGTGTTAAGTTTATAGTATTATATAGTTTAACAGCTTAATTAAAAGGTAAAAATCAGGAAAATAATTAAAAAAAACGAAAGGACGAACAAAAAGCAGCCGTAGCTAGAACTTTCAGAAATTCTATTCATACTCCCCTCTGCGATTTAATCTGTGAGGACGCTGTGCGATGGCTGGAATGTTCAAGCGGCAGTTTTGCACGTGTTTTCATAACAATTTCGTGCAAAATTGCCATGTTTTCGACACAGTCATCGAACAGCGCCCTAACAGTTTTCTGAAACTTCAAGGAAAAAGCACCTCTCGTCCTAACAATTGCACTCTTCCTGCAAAACACAATCAACCCGGCCAGAGTGCAGAGCCTGTCACTACCACAATGCCAAAGAACAATATTTAAATAGATTTCTGATTAAATAAGATAAATTAATATTCCAATTGTATCATTGGTAGCGATATTTCGACAAGATTTTTAACTTTCGCATTTTATTTTATGCAATAAAAAACAACGCAAAGTTTAACTTTTAATTGCTTCCTTATAATTGCAGAACAAATTCAATAAAATTTCGAATTTTTCAAATCGACCATTTCGACCAGGGTGACGATGAAAAGTTTATATTTATAGTATAAAATACCTAAAACAAAAGACAAAATCGCCATTTTTGACGTGCGGCACATGCTCATAACCGAATACATCATGTGATAAACAAGATCCAATATCAGACGAATGTTTGAACTGATTCATATATTCTGTGCTACACGTTTTATTACAAATGGAATGCGCATCTGAAAAATTTCGATGTAATATTACTGAAAATTTAACACAATTATTACATTTTATTATAAGGAATATTATAGTTGCGATTGGATACATTTTTGATTCATCGGGTAGTGAAATGAATTTTTATTCAAGGTTATCACGTTTTAAAGATTATTAAGTTATTTTTTGAATGATACAAAAATTCGAATTATTTAAAGATCCAACTTCACTTGTTACAATGGATACGACATGCGCAAAGAAGACACAGACTTGGGGTTCTCGTTCCCTTTATGCTATGGTCAGTCGTCTACTCCGCAAAGTTACGAGTCGGTGGCTACCAGGGTTGCACGGAATTCCATCTTCCATTTTTCGTTTTCCGCTTTCCGTTTGAAAAATTGATTTCCGTGCAACCCGTGCAGTATGTAAAATGTGAAATTCCGAGAGAAACCAATTCTATGCGGAATCATCTTGCAAGATTGTCGTTTTAGGTCACTGATGTTTTAAGGTTTCTATTTAGTTCTTTGTTCTTATGTTATAATATGATCTGAATTCCGTATGTTATTTAATTGGTAATAAATATTTATTAGGTCTAGAAATTAATAAAAAAATTTTTTGTGGTTGATATTTTGTCAAAATAAATTATTTTTATATAACGAATTTTATGTTATAATGTTCTCTGTATTATCAGCTTTCTGCTTATATATAACTTTCTTCACGTACTTTATAAAAATCATTATTTTGGGTTCAGAAAAAAAATGTCCACCTTTGTGCCAGGAAAACGTAATTTGCGGGAAGCTCTTCTTTTCCTTTTCCAACTCAAGAAGAAAGCCACTGACGCGCACCAAATGCTCGCCCAAGCTATCCATAAGAACCTGCCAAGAATGGTTTCAGCGTTCGAAATCGGGAGATTTTGACGTCAACGCAAAGACCGATCAGGACAGCCCAAAAAAATTTGAAGATCTTTGTTGGATGAAGATTCGGCTCAAACACAGGAGCATCTCTCGGCATCTCTCGACGTCACGCAAAAAAGCAATTTCTCATCGATTGAAAGCAATGGGGAAGATTCAAAAGGAAGGAAAATGGATGCCCTATAGGCTCTCAGAACGCAACAAAGAGCAGATAAAAACAAGTTCACAAATCTTGTTTTACAGATTTCAAAGAAAGTATTTTTTACACCGCATCATAACTGGCGATTAGAAGTGGGTGTACTACGACAATCCGAAGAGATGAAAATGGTGAACCCCCGGTGAACCGACAACTTCGACCGCAAAACCCAACATCCACGGGAAGAATGTGTTACTGTGCATATGGTGGGACCAACAAGGAATTGTGTACTCTGAACTGCTCCAACCTGGCGAAACAATCACTGCGAATCGCTATCAACATCAACTAGTGCAGTTGCGACATGAAATCGCAGAAAAAAGACCAGAATGGGCGAGTCAACACGAAAAGGTCATATTGCTTCATGACAACGCAAGGCCGCATGTTGTTCAAGCGGTAAAGGATACGCGGAAAGAGTTCAAATGGGAAGTCTTACCGTACCCGCCGTACTCTCCGGACATTGCCCCGTCGGATTATCATCTTTTCCGGGCAATGGCTCATGGTCTGACGGAGCAGCGCTTTCGAGATAATCAAGACGTCAAAAAATGGCTAGATAAATGGACTGCGGACAGTTTTTTAATTTTAATATGCGCAAAAAAACGCGGGAATTAATTTCTAGACCTAACATTTCCGTTTTCTGCCGTTCATTTGAAAAAACTGATTTCCGTGCCACCTTGATCCACACGTTAAATCGAACGTGAAGCTACAGGAAATAAAGGTTCTAATATTTTCTGGAAATCCTTGGGAATTCAATGCGTTTGGGACAATCTATCGTGAAGTAGTTGATGAAATGAAAACGAATGTTTATCTAACGCACGTCAGCTGGTATGTTAATAAAATGAGCTCAGTAAACGTGCTCAAATTTAACTTTTTGGAAAGACTTTAATATTTTTAAATAATTTAAGACAATCCTAGTTAAATTGGCATAACAAACGTTTTGTTAAAAAGACGTAACAATTTTGAGATAAGCTAAAAAATTAGAAAATCAATATTTCCAGATAGCGTGCTAACGTGATAAAAATTTACTTTTATGCCTCCTAAAAGAGCAATTCGTAGAAAGTTTTTCATTTCAAGAACAATTCCAGCATTCAGAGACAGGTGTAAGAAACTTTCTTCCACCATGAAAGAGAGGCTTTTTCAATCAATTCGGGGAAGTCTCGATATTTCCTCTAATTAATATATTATTAAGTACCTAATTTTATTTTGTTTAGTAGCTCTTATATGTAAATTCTATGTATCTAGTTTTTATTCAAAATTTTCCTTCCTCTGGCATATTTATTATAACTTCCTTAGGTTCCCACTTAATCGGGTAATTGATTGTTTTAAATTTTTCCCTATCCCCTTTCTTATTCCCATCAGTTTTCCCTTCTTTGAACTATTTAATTTAACTTTATCTACATTATTTAAATTTTGCCAAACTTTTTCTTTTTTTTAATTGTATGGTTTTTGTTATTTTTTTTAAACAAACCCCTACGGTTTCTTTTTTGTATGTTTTTTGTGGTATTTTAACATTACTTTTCTTCACGTGTCTAGTACACGTATTTTAAATAAATAATAAATAAATAAATTTGCATACATGATAAACTCGCTGTCAGGTAGTGTTAAGGGTAACGTGTAACGGTTCGAAATATCGCTTGAGAACTATGATATGTGACTCTATAACATCATTAAATAAAATGTTTATTTTCAAATAATGATATAACAAAATCAAAAATAACAATATAGTGTTCTATAATTGATTCTTGTAGTCGTTCTGAAAACAAACATTTAATTGATTCGTTTCATCACATTCATCGACATACCTTCATATTAACGTTGGCAAACGTAGTCCGTAACAATTTTTCCGCTGTCGCGCGATTCTCAGGATAATATTCAAAGCACATGTCCAAGAACTCAATAACATCATCCTTCGCTTCTGCAGGGTATTTTGGTTTCCTCCGATTTTCGCATACCTATTTCAAAAATCACCAAAAAACTGATAATCAACTCGTCAAATACTAACCGAATAAGTGATCTGATACAAGTTCAATCCCTTCCAAGGCGTCTGTCCCGTGAGCATTTGGACAACCGTGCACCCAACTGCCCATATATCCACACTTCTTCCATACCCGCGAAACATTCCCTCGTCGTTCTTTCCATATGTGAAGATTTCCGGCGCCTAAACCATACCACATTAGATCAGCAAAATAACTTTCAAACGACCATAAATGGACACGTTCCTCGAACTTCACACATTTCTCCAAACAATGTCGCATCTGAAGACAAACGGAAAGCCGATCCAAAATCTCCCAATTTGAGCACGCATTTTGGGTCAAGGAATATATTACCCGGCTTAATATCACCATGTACTATCTGAAATTCAAATTCGACTATAGACTACATTTGTTCGTTGACCTTCTGATCGTGTAGATATTTAACGCCTTGTAGTAAGCTATTAGTATAAGGACGCGCGATTTGCAGCGACATTCCACTCTCGCAAATTTTTTCCAACGTTCCTTGTGAGCAATACTCCATAAATATGATAACTTGTCGATTCGATATTTCAAATCCGTAATATTTTACCAAATTGGAGTGGTTCAGTTTCCGGAATATATTAATCTCATCGACAATTGACTGCAACTCATTATTTCTTTTAACAATAACTCATCTTCGCTTACTTTTATAATCTTTTCAGTAACATTAATCACCTTTGCTGCCATTATTCGGTTGTCGGAACTTAGGGCCCGATAGACCTCTCCATAACTTCCACTTCCTGAATTTTTCGATATATGTTCTATTAGGGTGAACCAAAATTGTTTTCCAATTTCCTATATCTTTTTGTCGAATTGTTTTTTTTTACCAAATAAAGATTTTTATATAAATGTGTTATATATATTTTTAAAGCTCTTGAACAGCTCTATCATAATATATATTAAAATTTTTAATTTGTCTTTTATTTAAAATTTGTTTAACTTGTAGAAGAAACAGGGAAAAATCCTAAATTCGTGATCTTTTACGTCATTACTGGAAACAAGGCTTCAACGCAACTGCAGCAGCAAAAAAGATATGCCAAGTTGAAGGCGACAATATGGTCTCGGATCGTACTGCGCGAAATTGGTTCAAAAGATTTAACGATGGCAAGGACAAGACACATTCAGGCCGACCTACGACAGTGGATTCTGAAGCAATCCGTGAATCTGGGAGACCAATCCATCAATAAGTACTCGCAGATTTTCGGCCGAGCTCGATATAACTCAAATATCAGTTGTACGACATCTTCACGCCCTTGGGAAAGTCAATAGACTCTGCCGAGAAATACCTCATGCATTGATTGAAATTCAAGCTCAAAAACGTGTCGAGATTTGCCGAAAACTGCTCGAAAATCCACAATATTTCCGTTTTATTCGTAGAATAGTAACTTGTGATGAAAAGTGGGTCTACTTCAGTAATCCTGACAGAGAAAAGCAATGTTTGAAACCCGGTCAAACGGCGGAACCGGTAGCAAAATGTGATAGTTTCTCAAAGAAGGCACTTCGGCGTGTTTGGTGGAATTTCGAACGCGTAATTTACTTCGAGCTAGTTGCAAATGGTCGGACCATCGACGCAGAACACTATTGCGCCCTCTGAAAAAAATTCTACGAACTTATTCCTCAACCCAATATTATAAAAGTTGATTCATGTTAATAGATTTAATAAAATTTTTGCGCATTCCGTATTCAAAAATTCAAAAGCTCCCATCCCTAGGCCATGCCGTATACATTGAACAATCAGCAGCACCAATGTCGACTCGAATCTAAAAAGAAGCGAAGATAAATGGCAGATCAATCCGCATGCAACTCGACACTGGAGCCGACGTGACACTCATCAACGTCAAGGATTGGATATCATTGAAGCGCCCACGACTGCAGCCAGCCACCTTGAATCTCCGCTCCGCCAACGGCAAGCCGATCGATGTCAAAAGACAGTTTACCTGCCGCTTCATGTTCAATGGTCAAGAGGGATTGGGAGTCGCTTACGTCACCAATACCAACTCTCTGCTTGGTATCGACTGGATCTCGCAGGACCATGACCTCTTCAACCGCCTCACTCAAGACACCATCAACGCCGTCACTATACACGATGCCGAAAGTTCCAGAAGCCGTGGACGATGTGTCAAAGTCAAAGCAACGCTCAAACTCAAGCCGGATGCAACACCGACCTTCCGCAAATATCGCCCGGTGCCATATGCCGTTCTTCCGAAGATCACCGAAGAACTAGATCGATTGGTACAACAAGCAGTCATCAAGCCGATCGACCTCCCAGCACAACCTCCATATTATCAACGAGGGCAACCCGCAGAGAAGCCGCTTCAACCGACAGCGATTACAAGAGACTCGCCGCCAACGCCGCAGCAGATTCGACGACAACCAACGAGAAAACGACGACCAGTGCACCGTCTTCAAGTGGACTCAAGAAAGAAGTCTTATGCTTAAATGTTGTAACTGTTCTTCTTTTTATTATTGGGGGAGGTGTTACGTATCGCGTGACATCACCACTTTGTTATCACAACCCAGATCTTTACGTGTGTTTAATATTTATATTGAGACCCCGATGACGTGTCATTAGAATATAAATAGCTCGTTCAATTGTAACGAGATATCATTATTCGAGTCGACGATAAATCGTTCAAACACAACACCGCCCATCTTTAATGTATTGCGAACCACTGTGCGACGAGACAATTATAAAAATAGAGTTTTCTATTGTGTCTCTATGTTTATAATTTTCCAACTGCGTAAAGGTTCGCAATGCGTCGTCAAAAATTTTGATAAAGATCATTATTTAAATTGTAAAATCACAAACCAATTTTATTCAATTTTGACCATTCGAAAGGCGGCTTCAATACTTCCAAACGATCAAGGTTCAGCTTCTTTTGCTCATCGTCGTTTCCTAGAATTCGGCCAACTGGGAAACAAGCCGCGTTCTGAAATAAATTGTAAATAACAGCGGCGGTTGCACTCCGAAGGCAGTCAGTTTGTAGTTTTGTAGCGTTTTCATCAAATTTATTATTTTTTGTTATTTTTTGTAAACTAGTTTTTTGATTATTTTAAGGGAACGGTGACATCATTTTGTTCTTCGTAAAATTCTGCACTTTTTGAAGTGAAGCATGACGTGTGTACAGTCTAGGCGAAATGGGGACGACCCGTTAACCGGCGTATGGCCAGTTTTTCATCGATTTTCAGTTTTTCATCGACCGGTTAGGACTACGTTTCACTAGAGACCTGAGTGCAACCGAGGGCGAGAGTGATTTGCCACAAAAACATGTGTTTTGTTGACCATTCCCGGTTGAGTCTTGAGATATATATATATATATATATATAATTTGTTTATATATCTGTATAATTTGTTTTATCACTCAATCACTCGTTCTCTTAAAATAGTCTAAATACGGTTTTACAAAAAAATAAAAAATTTATTGAAAACATTGATCTTTCTGGGAAGGCGACGCATTCGGCGTGCTTTTCGTATTCAAAAACTTTAATGATTTTTACAAAGAAAATTGTTTCATATGACAAATAGAAATTTCAAGTCATATTATTACTAAAAATAAAAGACATCCTTACAATTTCTTCCCTTTTCATTTCAATTTGATTCAGCTTGTCCATCATGTTCATGCTATTATGTTCCGCCGTCGATCCACTTGATGATGACAGAGACCGCGGACTTTGAATTCGATTTTTCAACACATTCGGTGTTATCGGCACGCAATTTTTACGAATGATTGCATTTTCAAATCTCTCAAACAATCGCGTCAACTTGGAGAACTGCTCTTCACTCATTATCCCTTCTTTCGTCCATTTCGGCTCGGTAAAAAAATGCAAAAAGTTAAACGCTGCCTTCGCCCACATTGGCACCAAATTCGACGGCTCGCAGAACCTTAAAAATTATTTTCTTCTCCATTTACATTACTTCAGTCATAAACGATTCTACAAAATTAATCCATTCAGTCATTAATCGAAGAGCAGTGTCAATCATATATTCCGCTTCCTTATCAATATAATATTCAGATATTATCAGGGCAACATCCCGGTGTGTCTATAAATACATCATCAACAACAAATCCTTCAAAAATTCACACCTGAAAAGCAACAAGAAACCATTTCTGAATAGCAGCTTTCAATGAATCATTCTTCGGGTTCTTCTCATAATTGTCAATGAGCAGTTGAAACTTCTCATGAAGGTTTATCATGTGTGGTAAAAGGGTTTCTCTTGTAAACTGGTGCCATATGGCGTCAACCAGTTTGTTCGAAACGCACAGTGGTGTAGTTTTCTACAATTATTGGCGCATCATATCAAATAAATTATTATATTTATCAATTTACTTGGAGATATTTCAAATACTTCCGTTCGAATTCTTCAATCCTTGCCTCGCTTCCCATGACTACTACTCGATCCTAAATTTCTTGTTCTCTATGTATTTTTGTGAGGGCTACCGATCGAATATTATCACAACTGAACAAGTTATCACCATCTATTAGAATTTCAGTGACCCTTCCGTTCCAAATACGCCTGAATTTCCTTATTTCGTCATAAAAATAGTGTTGATCGAAAAATCACGCCAAATCCATTTAATCATGAGCTCAGAAAATGTGCTATTATATTATTTTTATGTAAGAATAACAGATTCTTATTGTCGTGGTGCAGGTTATTGAAAAAACCGGTTTAAAGGAGCATTCCGAATAATAAAATGGTCTCGTAATTTTTATTATTAAGTCTAGAAATAAATTTCCGCGTTTTTTTGTTGTTGATATTTTGTTAAAATACAATTATTTTTATATAACGAATTTTATGTTATAATGTTCTCTGTATTATCAGCTTTCTACTTATATATATAACCTTCTTCTTTTACTAACATACTTGATTACTTGATTGTCCGACGTCATTCCGACTGCGTCGAGATGTGGACTAAACTCTCTCCAGAGTGTTCGGCTTCGCCTTGCCAAGCCATCTTCTCCTCGAGAATACCGATTCTTTCCAGTGTTGCCTGGTGGTAGACTTCTCGTGGACGAATTTCGCGACCCAGAGCTTGACTGTGTCCGACCACCTTCCCTTGGGTCTCCCTCTCGCTCTTGACCAGCCTCGGGGATCCCATTCTGATAGAATTCGGCCCCACCTCGTGTCCGGCAGCCTTGCGGCATGTCCAGCCCAACTGAGCAGCTTCCTCCGAACTAGCAAATCTACCAAAATGGAGCCTTCGACATTGGCATGAAAGCAGATAATGTCCAGAGTCCTTGGAGAGTTTCCTTAGAAGGGCACCAAGTTTGGCAACCGTTGAGCAAGGCCGAAACGATGTTCTGGTGTATTAGCTCTCTTCTTCCTTTTGCTGGAATTTGAGGAAATAGAGGCTTGCATTTGTAGAATGCCGCCCAAGCTTCCTTGATTCTTCGGGAAACCTCCTCCTTCAACGATCCGTCGACGATCCCAAGTATTTGGCCCCAGCTACTGATGAGCAAACAGAACAACCGGAAATATGGGATCTTTAGTAGCGTAGTCGTTGTGTAGGATCATCGTCTTCGTTGTTTTGACTTCTAGACCGTGGTTTCTAGTCTTTTCTTCAAGTTGATTTAGACGCCGGCTGATTTCTCCTTCCTCCGAACTAGCAAATCGACCGAAATGGAGCCTCTTCGACCTCTTACCGTGAAAGCAAATTTGTCGAAAATGTGAAGTAGTTATTGCTACCATAGAGCAACGCAGTCGTTTCAGAAACTTCCCATCAATACGAATACCTTTTTCTCATTGTCGGCTTCATCGAGATTCAGTGAGAGAGCAAATGCGAACAGAGATGGTGATTCCCCTTGACGCATTGACGCACCAATTTTTTCCACGGAATTTCGATTGTCCTTCCATGGATTCTGATTTCTGTAGTTCTTCCAGACGAAATTCTCTCTAATGCATTGACGCCAGTGATGTTTAGTTCTGGTGTACTAGCTCTGTTTTTCCTTTTGCTGGAATGTGAGGAAATAGAGGCTTGTATTTGTAGAATGCCGCCCAAGCTGCCTTGATTCTTCGGGAAACCTCCTCCTTCAACGATCCGTCGTCGATCCCAAGTATTTGGCACCAGATACTGATGAGCAAACAGAACCACCGGAAAATATGGGATCATTGTTAGCGTAGTCGTTGGGTAGGATCATCGTCTTCCTTGGGTTGATTTCTAGCCATTTCTTCGAGTTGATTAAGACGCCGGTTTATTTTCTTCTTCTTCTTCTTCTTATATAACTTTCTTCACGTACTTTATAAAAAATAATTCTTTTGGGTTCAGAATATGTCCACCTTTGTGGCAGGAAAACGTCATTCGCGGGAAGCTCTTCTTTTCCTTTTCCAACTCAAGAAGAAAGCCACTGACGCGCACCAAATTCTCCCCCAAGCTTACGGCGATGCTGCACCCTCCATAAGAACCTGCCAAGAATGGTTTCAACGTTTCAAATCGGGGGATTTTGATGTCAACGACAAGATCAGGACAGCCAAAAAAATTTGAAGACGAAGAACTTCAGGCTTTGTTGGATGAAGATTTGGCTCAAACACAGGAGAAACTCGCCGCGCCATGCAAAAAGCAATTTCTCATCGATTGAAAACAATGGGGGAGATTCAAAAGGAAGGAAAATGAATTCCCTATGAGCTCTCAGAAAGAGCAGAGAAAAACAACTTCACAAATCTTGCTGGACAGATTTCAAAGAAAGTATTTTTTACACCGCATCATAACTGACGATGAAAAGTTGGTCTACTACGACAATTCGAAGCGAAGAAAGTCGTGAGTTAGTCCCGGCCCGCCAAATGAATTTGACGATTTTACAATATTCAAAAGGATTTTATAAACGTCTACATAAAATTTAACAACTAATTTTTACGCTTATTTTAAAGGCTTTCCTTAAAATATCTCTGGAACGTTTAATTTTCACGCAATGTTGTCTTAAAGCGGCTCCTTTGAAGTTCTGGTTTTAAGAATTCATTTGGTGTGTCCCGGTGAACCGACTACTTCGACTACTTCGACCGCAAAACCCAACATCTACGGGAAAAAGGTCTTACTGTGCATATAGTGGGACCAACAAGGAATTCTGTATTCTGAACTGTTCCAACCTGGCAAAACGATCACTGCGAATCGCTATCAACATCAACTAGTGCAGTTGCGGCATAAAATCGCAGTAAAAAGACCAGAATGGGCGGGTCGACACGAAAAGGTCCTATTGCTTGGCCGCATGTTGCTCAGGCGATGAAGGGGGAAAGTCTTACCGCAACCCACCGAACTCTCCAGACATTGCCCCGTCAGATTATCATATTTTCCGGTTAATGGAGCAGCGCTTTCGAGATCATCAAGACGTCAAAAATGGCAAGATGAATGGACAGAAAAATTCAATTACGATGGAATCCATAAGTTGCCCAAACTCTGGGAAAATGTTGTTATTAATGCCGTAACTTACTTCGAATAAAAGTTTTGTTTAAGTTTGTCCAGTTTTTTATTGTTTAATATACGTAAAAAACGCGGAAATTAATTTCTAGACCTAATATATTTAGAATCGATGTTCAAAGAAATGCGAAATAATAAACAAATTGCAAATTAAATCTACACCTGTCTCAAGAGGGACCAGTTGTATTATTCGGAATTCTCTTTTAATCCGATTTTTTCAATACTTTTTCCATGACAATATATAGTTTAAATCCACCATGTTCAAATGACGTAAACAGATTTCGGTAATTAATAGGTTGAAGACCGTAAGATTTATTTAACAAGGGAAGTCACTTTAGCGTCCGCTTGAGAGACTTGCACCGTTGATAGATTCGGATGCGCTGATTCCAAATCCGTTTTCAAAAACGGCGCAATTTTTCTCTGAACCGAGATATGAGCCGCCAAAGTTTATTTTCGACAGCTTTATTGCCGTGCATAAACCATAAAATGTCCGACATAAGGAATAACTTAATTAAATAAGAAAATTATTTTGCGTGAGAAATGTGGAAGCAGCGAGTGGATGGATCAAATGGAATGGTATAGTTATTATGGGTGGTTATTTCAACGAGTGTTAAATATTGATAATGTTTATTTCGATTTGCTATGCAATTTGCAGCTTAATAACTTTAATCGGTCCTTCAATTAATTATTGCAAGTTGTTGAAAAACATTTAATTCATTTTTAAAAGTTAATGGTTAAACAGTCAACAAAATTAACTTTCATTGGTAAAGTTAAATTATATTTTAGCAACATTTTTGAAAATCAACTGCATAATGCACATTGAACTTGTACATTGCACCGAGTCCATGGTGTCAGTGAAGATTGACAAAGTTGCCTCCAGAGATAAAGGGAATGGGAATTTTTGAATTTCTTAATTCGGAATCACATTTGAAACTTCGGAAACCGGAATCCGGAATTTCTCCCGTGTTAACCATGTTTTTATAACAAATTTATTGAATTGAAGACAGAATTTTTTTTTTGAAATATGTGATTCTGATGAAAAAGGTGTAACTAAAAAAATATGGCTGAGATAGTAAGTTAGTAAGAACATTATGAGTCGAAAAATCGGAAACGGAAAAATGGCCGGAATTCCGGATTCCGGCGGTATTTTGTGTTAACGTTAAATGAAAAGTGAATTTCCGTAATGCGGAATTAAAAGATAAAATTTTGGAATGGGGAGTGCGGTATTCGGAATAAAATTTGAAAATACGGAAACCTGGAATCCCGAATTCCGCCTAACTATGATGTAGGACCAAGAAAAATTTAAAGCATCGAAAATATTATTGTTTCTTCCTGATTTCGGGCATACATGTACAAACAAGCCTCTTTTATTTCATGTCTGTATTGTTGAATTTTTTATTGTTTTAAACATTTAGTAGTTGGTTTTCATAAATTTTGCAATAATATAATTTAACTTTACCAATGAAAGTTAATTTTGTTGGCTGTTTAACCCTTAACTTTTAAAAGGAATGAAATGTTTTTCAACAACTTGCAATAATTAATTGAAGGAATGATTAAAGTACAAATATCATAATCTTGCAAACTGCATAGCAAATCGAAATAAACTTTATCAATACTCAGTGTTTGGCGGACGGAGCTAGGAAGAACAACAACGAGTTTCAGGTGTGTAGTTGACCCTCTAAGCAAAATAAATCTATATCTCTCATGTTTATGTTTATGGTCAATACAGAACAGTAGACCAACAACGACTCGATTTTACGTTTCTGGAGAAAGGCAGACAAACAACGACTCGATGAATGGTTTTGGTTGTCAGTGCGGATCTGCTACGAGTTTAGTGCAACCTTAAAGTGCATTTCAACAATAGACGACATTGTTTATGAGTTATCGTCATTATTTTTTTTGTCTTGTTATTGTTTTTTATTGTTTTTATTGAACAGTTTTATGTTTTTATTTCATTCTTAACTTACAAGTTCTGATGACTTGTACATACTCGGAGCCATATAAACCTATATTCCTATATAGGTTTATCTATTAGATTATTCCAACGGATTGGATCAATTCAACAGGATTATTGGTTTGTTTTGCTATCATAGGTATTACTAATAATCAAGAAATTAAATTGGAAATTGTATAATTTTAAATATTTCAGGCTCGAATGTGAATGATGACTTTGCCAAAATGGAGGTTGAAAAGGAAATCATGGTATACAGAAAATTTCCATTTAAATTGCAGGAATTTTTTGATTACAATTGACAAGCTATTGTAAGTTTTGGAAAGTTAACTAATGATTATTGGATAGTTTTAGGACCACGTACATCGACACGAGGACAAGCTACCACCATCCATGACAACGACATTCATCATGTGAAGCATTCCGGGTTTGTTATTCTTTTTATTTATGAAGCCATTAAAAATCAAACTGCGTTTTGTTGCTTAAAATAAAATTCATCAGATGCCATTTCCGTACTTTGTGCATATGTTCGAATTATTAATTGTACGACTCCTTTTATTACGTACGAATTATATTATACGCAGCAACCAACAACTCAAAGTTTGATTTTTAACTGTTTCCGTTGAATAAGTTCAAATTAATAATATGCTCTTTCTTTTTTGTTACGTGATTTAAATGTTAAAAACAAAAGTTAGTTAAAGGATGTTTAAAGTTATCACGCTAAGCCAAGTGTCGAGAAAAGTAACTTTAAGTGATTAATAATCCACAAATTCATTTTTGAATTTTTACGATATGTTCAAAACTTTGTTTTAAGTGGTCTTTTTTCGGCTCACAGGTCAAAATATTTTTTGATATACGCAAGAGTGGTTCGTTAGCTTGTTTTTAAACTTTAGAAATTAACTTTTAACATCACTTTAATGTGAAAATATTGAAGAAAATTAATATAAATAATACGTATACATGTCTACAGAAAAATGAAGAGTATAATACTAATTTTCAACTCACTTAACATATCTAAAAACTAATTTTTAAAATCTAGATGCCCTCAAATGATGGTCATACATGGATGAATACGTCGTGCCAAGCAAGTTCAAGTAGCAACAATGGAAATATAATTGTTTTACTTGTTTTCAATAAACGTTGTACTATAATTACTGTTGTTTTATAATATAATGAAATACGACTAGTGCCCTCTTTACACCCACAAAGTAGTGTCAGCAGGTGCTACTCAGTGTTTGGCGGACGGAGCTAGGACGAACAACAACGAGTTTCAGGTGTATAGTTGTCCCGCTAAGCAAAATAAATCTATCTCTCATGTTTATGTTTATGGTCAATACAGAACAGTAGACCAACAACGACTCGATTTTACGTTTCTGGAGAAAGGCAGACAAACAACGACTCGATGAATGGTTTTGGTTGTCAGTGCGGATCTGCTACGAGTATAGTGCAACCTTAAAGTGCATTTCAACAATATACGACATTGTTTATGAGTTATCGTCATTATTTTTTTGTCTTGTTATTGTTTTTTATTGTTTTTATTGAACAGTTTTATGTTTTTATTTCATTCTTAACTTACAAGTTCTGATGACTTGTACATACTCGGAGCCATATAAACCTATATTCCTATATATAGGTTTATCTCTGAGATTATTCCAACGGATTGGATCAATTCAACCGGATTAATGGTTTGTTTTGCTATCATAGGTATTACTAATAATCAAGAAATTAAATTAGAAATTGTATAATTTTAAATATTTCAGGCTCGAATGTGAATGATGACTTTGCCAAAATGGAGGTTGACAAGGAAATCATGGTATACAGAAAATTTCCATTTAAATTGCAGGAATTTCTTGATTACAATTGACAAGCTATTGTAAGTTTTGGAAAGTTAACTAATGATTATTGGATAGTTTTAGGACCACGGACATCGACACGAGGACAAGCTACCATCATCCATGACAACGACATTCATCGTGTGAAGCATTCCGGATTTGTTATTCTTTTTATTTATGAAGCCATTAAAAATCAAACTGTGTTTTGTTGCTTAAAATAAAATTCATCAGATGCCATTTCCGTACTTTGTGCATATGTTCGAATTATTAATTGTACGACTCCTTTTATTACGTACGAATTATATTATACGCAGCAACCAACAACTCAAAGTTTGATTTTTAACTGTTTCCGTTGAATAAGTTCAAATTAATAATATGCTCTTTCTTTTTTTGTTACGTGATTTAAATGTTAAAACAAAAGTTATTTAAAGGATGTTTAAAGTTATCACGCTAAGCCAAGTGTCGAGAAAAGTAACTTTAAGTGATTAATAATCCACAAATTCATTTTTGAATTTTTACGATAGGTTCAAAACTTTGTTTTAAGTGGTCCTTTTTTGGCGCAATGGTCAAAATATTTTTTGATATACGCAAGAGTGGTTCGTTAGCTTGTTTTTAAACTTTAGAAATTAACTTTTAACATCATTTTAATGTGAAAATATTGAAGAAAATTAATATAAATAATACGTATACATGTCTACAGAAAATGAAGAGTATAATACTAATTTTCAACTCACTTAACATATCTAAAAACTAATTTTTAAAATCTAGATGCCCTCAAATGATGGTCAAACATGGATGAATACGTCGTGCCAAGCAAGTTCAAGTAGCAACAATGGAAATATAATTGTTTTACTTGTTTTCAATAAACATTGTATTATAATTACTGTTGTTTTATAATGTAATGAAATACGACTAGTGCCCTCTTTACACCCACAAAGTAGTGTCAGCAGGTGCTAGGATGATGAATAGATGCTGTCGCGCTGGACAACCTAGCGTCATCTTTGTGTCCACAAACCAGTGTCCGCGGAAGCTAGGATGGAGTAAATAGTTGCCTCCGCAGCGGGGACGCCCTACCTCCAACCTAGCGCCATCCGCCAGACACTGAGTAGGTTGATGGATAGATGCTGTCGCGCTGGACAACCTAGCGTCATCTTTGTGTCCACAAACCAGTGTCCGCGGAAGCTAGGACGGAGTAAATAGTTGCCTCCGCAGCGGGGACGCCCTACCTCCAACCTAGCGCCATCCGCCAGACACTGAGATATTTAAAACCCGCCCAAATAACCACCCATAATAACTATTCCATTCCATTTGATCCGTCTACTCGCTGCTTCCACATTTCTCACGCAAAGTAATTTTCTTATTTAATTAAGCTATTCCTTATGTCGGACATTTTATGGTTTATGCACGGCAATAAAGCTGTCAAAAACAAACTTTGGCGGCTCATATCTCGACTCAAAGAAAAATTGCGCCGATTTTGAAAACGGATTTGAAATCAGCGCATCCGAATCTATCAAATGGTGCAAGTCTCTTCAAAATCTCAAGCGGACGCTAAAGTGACTTCCCTTGTAAAATTAAATCATTTTGGCGTGCTGCAACATGATATTAAACAAAAACCAACCAGACATGATCTGTCGAGCATGGCACAGCCACAATGCAGCCCTCATCAAATTTGCGTCCTTCGAAAATCGCTAACAAGTTATTCTCCACCAACGCTTTATCCGCTGTTTCTTTATCCACCAATAATGTCTTGCTGTCATCCAATAATTCATCCTTCATTCCATTATCGTCCACTTTTACCATTTTTATCTGTAAAAGAGGTTACATTCGTCTAAACTGACTTCTCCTTCATTACCCAGCAGAACTCATTCGCCAAATATTTGAGAAAATCATCATAACCCTTCTCACTATCATTCTTAAGTTCATAGCCCACGCTATCACGTACTTGTTTAATCATCAGTCGGATGATTTTAAACATTCTTAATTCACGATCCTATAATCCCCAACATTACCATTGAAATGGCTGCTTGCTTACGTTTATTTCTCTTATTAAGCTATGTACACATCTGGCATAAATAGTTGTCGGTTTTATATACATCGGTATTTGCTGAAATGAAACATCGGACAAGTCATCCTGCCCCTCCTCCTTATCGGGATGCGTCAATTCCGCGTCAGCGTCGGTCAACTCACTGTGGTATCGAACCATCTCCGAGCCCGCATAATCTTCAATTATCACCTTTAGTAGCTTTGAAATCGTGTTGCACGCAGTTTCACACAGGCTGTTGATTCCAAACCGGATCGATGTCGCACAATGAAGTGCTGCGTTCCATTCAGCTTCGATTCTAAATTTATCTTGGATTTTTTTAATCAATAGAGTTGAGAAAGAAGCTCGTAGAGTTTTTATTTTATCTCAAAAATGGCGACTTTAATCTTGACGACACGCCTCGAAGCGGACGACCTGCAGAATTAGACGAAGAACATCTTGTCGACGGTAGTCGAGAAAGTTGGACGGTCGCCAGCACAAGAGAAACTTCATTGGTCGAAACAATAACAATTCTGCTTACAACCATGGGAAAATGCAGGGGTCCTGGGCATTTGAAAACCGTATGGCAATTGCTGTTTTCGGAGAACAATAGACCCACACAATAGAAACCAGATGTTGAGAGAGTCGCGGATGGAGTATTTAAGCACAGTTTCGGCTCAGTCAAGGGGAGCATAAGTTGAACCAAAGGAACAAATTGCGCACGGTCATTTTCAAACTATCCATTGCTAGCTGAACCACTGAACCGCCGATATTAAGTGATCTATATTAATGTTGTGGCAAAATTGTTAATGCCACAAATAATAGAACGTCACGCGTGTCCCTCATATTATAATTAGACGTCACGCGTGACCCGGATATTTACTATAAATATGTGGCCAACCAGTTAATATGAATCGATTCCTTACTTGTACCTATTTATTGTATCTACAATAAAGTTGTTATTCATCCGCCGTCGTCAAATCCTTAACAATTAACATATATTATTTTATATTCCTATACATATATTTTATATTCCACGATGTGAAAAAAATAACAAGGTCAATCCGCACCCTTCACATCGACTCGAAAACAGAACACTTGTTTTTCTTTGTTTTGTTCAATTTTTTGAACTTTTTTATGATTTTTTAGCACATTTTTTGAATTTTAATAATTCTAAGAAGATTTTTGAAAATTCTGGTCTGATGGATCTTTAGAATGATATGTTGTCTATGATAATATTCCTTTTTTATAACTGAAAAATACGTATCAAAAGTGAAAAAGCTTCTTAAAGCAATCTGTAACAAGAACTTTTTTTAAACAATTTTTTTTTTCGGATTTTTTACAGAAATGCATGTTTATTAAGTAATTTCATAAATTAATTACTACAACGGCCAAAAAATAATAAATTATCGAAAAAATAAGAAAAATTTAGATATTCTTTGCTGATTGCACTTTTCAAATAGAGACGACAACGTGTTATTGATTAACTCGACAAAAAACCAATAACATTGGAAAAAATTTATTTTGTGACACCGTGTATTCCTATACATATAACACTCCACTGCCACGAACACTGCGTATCTTGCAAAAAAAGTGTGGACAAATTGCAAAACCACGCCCTTCAATTTTTATATGAATTCTTTGTTTTTTTTAAATTCTACAATCGTCTTTGAACCTTCAAACAAATTAACATCATTAAACAATAACTCTAAACTATTCTAAAAACGAATTGAATCAAATTTGATGAGTTTACGATTGTAAAAATATAAAGAATCCAAATAAAAAGTGAAGGGCGTAGTTTTGCAATCTGTGCATACATTTTTTGAAAACCTTCCAGTAGTCGTGGCAGTGGAGTGCATATAATATATATATATATATATATTCTGAATCGTATAAATAAATATTTAACCAAGAATCAATATATTAAATATCTGAAGACACTATTGAAGGAAGACGACAAAACACAAGAAAATCGCCTACATCTCGCTCGTCATCGAGCAACACGCGGTCATGAACAGCGATTTTTGTACCGAATCGTAACGGGAGATGAAAAATGGTGCCTCTACGTCAAACTGAAGCACGCCAAATGGAAATGACTATTTTTCTATGTTTTTAAACTTGTCTTACTAATTTGCATGTATTAATTTCGTCTAACTTGACCCGTCATTTTTTTAAACCAATCTTAAACTATCTAAAAACATGCGCTTCTTATCGAAATTTGCAGCATGAGCATCTTTTCTGAGCCCCATTACTTAACCATTCAATTTGGAGTGCTGAAGAAAAGAAAGGAGTGGGTGGCTCCAGGAGATACGTCAAAGTCGAGAGTCAAGCAAGATATTCACCCAAAAAATACCATTATCTGTGTTTGGTGGAACTGGGAGGGTAAGCTGCACTGGGAAATGCTCGAAAGAAACGCCAGGGTCCACAAGGAGCTCTATGTTGCCCAGCTGTGAACTGTAAAGACTCAAGGCCAAGTCATCTTGCTCCACGACAACGCCAGGCCGCATGTTGCACAAGTCGTCAAAACCACCTTCCAAGAGCTCGAATGGGAGGTTCTTCAGCATCCCCCAGACCTTGCGCCATCCGATTATCACCTTTTCCGCTCTCTGTCATACCAAATGAGGGGTGTTACCTTCGAGGAGCTCAAAAACTGGCTCAACAACTTCTTCGACACCAGACCCGACGATTTTTGGCAGAACGGTCTCAACAAATTGATCGAGAGGCGGGAGGAAGTCGTAAACAGTAACGGCGAATACATATTTCATTAATTTAATATTATTATTGTTTTTGTTCAAATAAATCTTTGTGAAATAAAAACTCTACGATCTTATTCCTCAACCCAAGACGTTAAAACGTATATTTATTCAATTCAGTTCTTTATTCAAAATTTTTCTTTAATTTCTGCTCAACTTATTTTCTTTTTCTTTTCTTTTTACATTTTTTTGGGGCCCTAGGCACGCCAACTGGTACGTTAATAAAATGAGCTCAGTAAACGTGCTTAAATCTAACGTTCTAGGAAGAAATTAAAATTTTAAGAGAGTTTAAGATGAGCCTAGTTAAATTTTCGCAATCAAATTTTTATTCACACGACGTAACAATTTTCAGAAACGCTTAAAAATTGGAAAATCGTAATTTCCAGTTGGCGTGTCTAGGTGTTTCTAATGTCTCAGTTTCACATCATCCACTTTTTGTGTGATATATTTGTTCTCTTCATCACGTGCCTGGTACCCGTATTTTAAATAAATACAAAAAAAGAGCAGTCTGGAGTTGAAGATAATTCAGAACATGATTTTCCTTATTTCATGTATTTCTTAGAAGTAAAAGTTCTAACGGCTTACGACCACGGAGCGCAGAATACGGAATTTCGTTGATCACTGATACATATCTACAATATATAAGCAACATGTGCATGAGCACACCAAATGAAAATAACAATTTTGCAAATTTTAAACTAATATTATTTAAATCCATGTGAAAGCTAGTAATTAATTTTTATGAAAATATTACAGGCCTCTCTTAAAATATCTCCTAGGCTTTATGATTCGTTAGGTTTAATTGAATTTTCTCGGTTTTCACCAAAATTGGCATGGGGGATAAAAAAAGTTACAAATTTTTTTGAGGAATTAACAATTTTCTACAACAAAACTATTGTCCTTTTCAGAGATCAGTGACTTGAAAGTGGAAGACGAAAAAGAGAACACAATGAGGTTCTCGTTTGGACGGTCACTCTTTTGTCTCTCATCAATGTTTGTTGTACAAAAAAATAGACAACACATATTGAAGAGAAACAGACGAAAAAGTCGTTTCTGGCCGTCAGAACGTCCATCCGAAACTATCATGTTTTCTTCTTTTTTTTGCTCTTCCATTAGGCACCGATCTCTGAAATTTACAGTAATTCCAAATCAATTTTCTATTGAATTACAAATACATATAAAGAATATACATACATATGTATATAAACATAAAAATTGTATTGTCGTGGTGTAGGTTATTGAAAAAGCAGGTTTGAAGGATAATTCCGAATAATAAAATGGTCTCGCTTGTGGTCATGCATGTAGATTTAATTTCCAATTTTTTTTCTTATTTCGGTTTTCTATGTTTCATGTTATTATAATAATTATATTAATGTAGTAACCAATTTATTATGATAAAACAATATAAAACAAAAAATTTCATGAAAAAAAGAAAAGAGAAATAATAAACCCCAAGCGAGACCTTTTTATTATTCGGAATGCTCCTTTAAACCTGCTATTTCAATAACCTACACCACGACAATAGTTAAACCTAACAACCAACTGCTCGGTATTGAGGCGAGCCCGCATACTCAAAGATTAGTCAAATCACCTCTGACGATGACCGACTATCCGAGTTAGGAGAGAATGATTAGTAAAGAAAATTGAGTTTTGTGCTGACAAAAGAGCTGCTTACTCTCTGCAGGTCAGCCCCCGGGCGCAGGCGCTGCTACTACGATTATCCCTCTTTGGTTCCTTGAACGGTTGGAACCTGAACTAGGAGTGTAGGATAACGGTAACGCCCAAAAGCCGCCATTCCTTACAAAACTCTTACAGGGAATCTCCTCCATATGCTATGCGGCACTCAGGGATAGGTCCAGACACGCATAAAGTAGGTTCCCGCCACAACCTAGCGTCTGCCGCCTTCCGGCAAGCAAGCGCAGGGCACCAGATGCGCGCATGCCTGCAAGTGTTCCACCAAATGGGGAGTGTCGTGCGTGCAGATTAGCTAGCACTAGGGGGTTTTGACCGTGTACGGATTTGAGGACCAAAGGTCAGTTGGTAAGTACTGCCTGGGTTCATATCCATCGCTAGGGATCGATAACACGACTGTTCACTCGCCGATGCAAGACAGTGCCGGTGGAAGGGAGGTTAGGCCTCATCTTCCGAGTGGTTCAAGGGGTGTAAAACGACACGACGTCGTGCATGCTCAGGAACACAGAGTGCCACCCGTGTTAAGTGTCCGAAAACGTATTGTTTTGGACTACTAGACAACGTGGGAAAGATTGTATGATTCTAGCTTAATAAATTGGTGGCAAAACTAATATTAAAAATTCACAGTAAACATGAAATTTGATTACTAAATGCCAAATCAAAATTGAAAAATTTTTTAAACATTATTTTCCTATGGAATAAATCCAATTCGAAATAAAGATTTAAAATTATAGCCGTAATATATCAAACTTCCAAAAAAAAACCTCTCAAACAGCATCGCCAGATTCGATTGAACTGTCTCGCAATTCGTCCACTGATGCACACTTTCAATGTACGCTTTAAAGACCATCGAAACGCTCTCTTCAAAATTCTTCGGGTATAAGAATCTCGGCACCGCACACTTTAGGCACATCATTTGCAATAATTGCATATAGTTCCTTTTAATTCGCACCGCCTTTTCAACACAATCGCGTGTGTCTGTTATTATGGCGTCAAGTGTGAGCTCATCATCGGTTGTCGCCTTTTTGTCACATCTTACTTCCAGCCATTGCATTGTCAATTGCATTGGAATGGCAAGTAAAAATAGAAGCAATGGTTCAAGTGATGGCAATCCCATTGATCGTGATGGTTCATCGCAGAAGCGCCATTTTTCATGTTCCAAGTATCGTTGCTTCTAAATTTTATTGTATACTAGATATTACTGTCAAATTTCACAGCGCAGTAGAAACCGCCGATGAAAATGTGTACGAAACTTAGGAAAAAAAAAGGAATGTAGAATAATTTCCGGATTTGTTTTATATTATTATTATTTGTGGTAAGAAATAATACTGTGAGAAAGGGTTGCACAGAAATCTTTTTTAAGGGAAGGGAAAACGGAAGATGGAATATGTAATTCCGTGAAGAAGACGCCAATTGAAATGAGAAAAAGAGGAGCTCTGATAAAGTGCTTAACACTATTATTGTAGAACAATATTATACTTAACAGATAATTTTGGGTTGATCTAGTAAGTTAACGTGAAGATCAGTTCAGATTATTTACGTGGAAATTAAATATCGACAATTAAACTTGGCAATATTGCTATTTTCAATCGACGTGCCACTGGAATGTAGATTTTTTGCTTCTTTACAGCGCTTCTCTATTATTTGGTTTCGCACGCACGCATTAAACACTATTTTGACGGAAAGAAGAATACCAGAAGATTGGAAAATAGCCAAAGTGAGTCTCCTATCAAAGAGGAAGGACGCGGATGTCATATCTCAATACCGACCAATATCTCTGCTCTCATTTGTTGCCAAGATTTACACGAAGATTCCAACTAATCGACTCAATCCGTTCAGCGCGAAAGTTACCTGGAAGAATCTCAACATGGATTCAGGTCACGAAAATCGTGTATCGAGAATATCGATTCTGTTCGACAACTCATTGAAAATGTACTCGAGTTCCGCATGGTAGTAGCTCTAATCGACTTTTCGTCTGCTTTCGACGGAATCTTCCATGAATCTTTCTCTAAACATCGCTGGCGTCAATGCATTAGAGAGAATTTCGTCTGGAAGAACTACAGAAATCAGAATCCATGGAAGGACAATCGAAATTCCGTGGAAAAAATTGGTGCGTCAATGCGTCAAGGGGAATCATCATCTCTGTTCGCATTTGCTCTCTCAATGAATCTCGATGAAGCCGACAATGAGAGAAAGGTATTCGTATTGATGGGAAGTTTCTGAAACGACTGCGTTGCTCTATGGTAGCAATAACTACTTCACATTTTCGACAAATTTGCTTTCACGGTAAGAGGTCGAAGAGGCTCCATTTCGGTCGATTTGCTAGTTCGGAGGAAGGAGAAATCAGCCGGCGTCTAAATCAACTCGAAGAAAAGACTAGAAACCACGGTCTAGAAGTCAAAACAACAAAGACGATGATGCTACACAACGACTACGCTACCAAAGATCCCATATTTTCCGGTTGTTCTGTTTGCTCATCAGTAGCTGGGGCCAAATACTTGGGATCGTCGACGGATCGTTGAAGGAGGAGGTTTCCCGAAGAATCAAGGCAGCTTGGGCGGCAATCTACAAATGCAAGCCTCCATTTCCTCACATTCCAGCAAAAGGAAGAAGAGAGCTAGTACACCAGAACATCGTTTCGGCCTTGCTCAACGGTTGCCAAACTTGGTGCCCATCTCAGGAAACTCTCCAACGACTCCAAAGGACTCTGGACATTATCTGCTTTCATGCCAATGTCGAAGGCTCCATTTTGGTCGATTTTCTAGTTCGGAGGAAGCTGCTCAGCTGGACTGGACATCTCGCAAGGCTGCCGGGCACGAGGTGTAGAAAAATTCTTTTAGAATGGGATCCACGAGGTTGACCAAGAGCCGAAGAGAGATCCAAAAGGAAGATGGTCGGACACAGTCGTCTGCAGTGTGTGGAATCTCGCAAGATGACTCGGATTAATTCCTCTCGAAGCCGGCACCGTGACATTGCTCATTATACATACCATGCGGGGTTTCACGGAAATAAATTTTTTCTAACGGAAAGCGCAAAACGAAAATAAAACTCAATAACCGCTGAAAATGGAAAATGAAATTCCGTGCAACCCTGCTGTGAACGTTTCATCTCAATCTGTGCATTCGAAAAAATAGTTATTGCAAAAATAGTGAAATTCTATAGTCGTCGCCAAATGCGATTACCACCGCAAAATGTGGCGCACTTTTTTCATTTAATTTCTATGATTATTTTCTTGTTTATGTTCGTTCTATACTGTTTTTGCTAAAATAAATTGAAGAATATATTTTAGATGTTGTTTCAATTTCAATGGAAAATAATAAAAATTAAATGAACAAATAATATTTAAAAAAAAGTGCGCCACATTTTACGGTGGTAATCGCAGTTGGTTATTTTTTGCCGGTATTTCATGGATGGGCGGGATTTCTAACTCCGGCTCTTTTTCGATTCCGTGGTCCAAAATTTAATGATTCTCAACAAAAATTTTACCATTATCGAATTTAAT
Source organism: Caenorhabditis plicata (assembly GCA_963931815.1). Classification (NCBI taxonomy): domain Eukaryota; kingdom Metazoa; phylum Nematoda; class Chromadorea; order Rhabditida; family Rhabditidae; genus Caenorhabditis; species Caenorhabditis plicata. The sequence goes on along the minus strand of OZ007492.1, from coordinate 9,900,850 downwards.
GAAAATCCAGTTGGAGCTGCTGTAGCATTTGCATAACTATTTGGCCGTTTTCTCATCAATATCGCCGACTTGATAACGGTAACTTCTAATAGTTCTTCGATGCGAGATATAACTTTCTTCATTCCCTGAAAATTAATGTTGAGTATTGTTCTTTACAGAGATCGGTGCCTAATGGAAGAGGAAAACTTAGAACACAATGAGGTTATCGTTTGGACGGTCAATCTTTTGTTTCTCATCAATGTGTGTTGTCTCAAAAAAATGGATAACTCACATTGAAGAGGAATAGACGAAAAATTATTTTGTGGCCATTTGACCGTCTTAAAAATTTCTTATTTTTTGCTCTTCCATTAGGCACCGATAAGTTATATTTACAATATAACTAGAAACATTTTGGATACTTTGCTTAAATAATATTTAAGGCGTTATCTCACATCAGTAATATTTTCGTGAGTGATCTACCGAAAAAATAACTTCTTTATAGCTAACTTGTCCCTATGGAATCGGTCTCAATCTATTTTCTGAACGTAAATGTCCCAATCCATAAAATTGTAAATATTATTGATGATATTCCGAAATCTTTACTGTACTAATATGCATTTTTTACACCTCTGTATATGTATGCATTTCCTAATTTATTGATTCGAACTTGGATCTCTTGCGGGATCAGTTGTTCATCTTAATTATTTGTTCTCCTGTTTTTTTTTGTATTATGATATGGTGAATGAATAAATTATTATTAAAAAAGTTCAATACACTGATGTCAACACAATTTCCACGGCGTGCTTTCCACGTTCTTTATACACGCATGTTTAACAAGTTTAACAACAACAATAACTAAATAATTGTAGATACTCTAAAACATAACTGAAAGTTCTCTCAAATTCAATTTTTTAACGACGACACATCCAAATATACTGAATTGTGCCGTGGCCTTTTATATTTTAGTCCACGTTTTTGTTTCGAATTTACTGTCAAAAACGCTCTAATTATAAATTTTAACCGACTTTTAGTTATAATTACTTACATTTATATTCAAACTATTCTTCACAAATGCTTCAATAAGCGCCGCGATATCATCAATAGTAAACACATGATTCTTTTCATCTAATGGTTGTATCCATTGGCATTTGTGTGTTTTTAATATGATTCCAATCTAAATTTTCAATTTTTTGATAAACTTCGCCTACTTATTATTAGGGTGAACCAAAATTTGTTGTCCGACTTCCTATATCTTTTGGTCTAGTTGTTTGTTTTTACCAAATATAGATTTTTATATACATGTGTTATATATTGTTTTTAAACTCTTGAACAGCTCTATCATAATATATGTTAAAAAATTTAATTTGTCTTTTATTTATAATGTTTTAGCTTGTAGAAGAAACATGGAGAAATCCGAAATTCGTGTTCTTTTACGCCATTACTGGAAACAAAGCTTCAACGCAACTGCAGCAGCAAAAAAGATATGCGAAGTTGAAGGCGACAATATGGTCTCGGATCGTACTGCGCGAAATTGGTTCAAAAGATTTAACGACGGCGACACTGAACTCGAGGACAAGACACATTCAGGCCGTCCTACGAACGTGGATTCTGACCATGCGCCATCTGATTATCACCTTTTCCGATCCATGGAACACCTTCCTCGTGGTCGTAGCTTCAATGACCTGGCCGCGAGTTTTTCGCCTCTAAGAACAAGGAGTGGTACCGCAGCGTGATCAAACAACTTGCCGATAGATGGGTTCAAGCCATAGAGTCAAATGGTCTTTACTTTGAAACCTAATTGTTTTTCATGTGTTGTCAAACTACGTTTAAATTTTTAATAAAAAATCGGAAAAAAATGTTGGTTCACCCTAAGAATACTCACCGATTCCAATTTATCACACACATCATTTAGAGTGTTCATCCAGACCCTTAACGCAGTCTCTTTTATCTCAATTTTCCGTCTTTTCTCTTTTCCGGTTTGTGCTTCAATGACTTCCCACAATGCTTTGCGGTTTGGAAATAGTTCGATAAAATTGTCGAATCTTGTCAGGATTGTTTCTACTAAAACAAAAACAATTAAATCTTCATTCTTCCCCTCATACTTCGCGCCGAAGCCCTCCGAATATTCATCAAATAAATATTCGATAGTTCCATCTTCTGCCTCCACTGAGTAGAGCAAGAGCAACTTTCACATAATTTGTCGAATTGGAACTTTGCAATTTCCTCAACTATTACAATACATCGAGCTCTTTCAACTGCAATCCTTCCATCTTCCTCGCTACATTCGTCCTCAGTGCGGCCATTTTGGTATACTTTCAATGCAAGCCACAGAATATTTGCGAATGAGTACTGTGCTGCACCTTTCTTTCCAATTATAATCTCCTAATATCATCCATCTTGAAACATATGAAAAACTTCAACAAACCACAGCCGCTTTTCCGCGATAAGCACAGTCACCAATCGCCTGCGTCACTTCCAGGTGGCGTTTATCATATTTTTTGCTAATTAATTGAGTTACACGTTTATTCAATTCGTTACGATCTGAATTCTTCAATCTACTGCTACTTTCTTCCCATTGTGAAATCGGTGATTGAGTAATGGGTGGTGAGGAAACATGCGCAGCTGTTGGGATGCTTTGGTAAAAAGCCTGTAAATAATTTTCTACACTCTCTGCCTGAACTACTGTGCATTTTGCAAAAAAAGGTGTGGACAAGTTGCAGAACCACGTCCTTCACGTTTTATTTTTAAAATCGTAACTTCTTCGATTTTATAATCGTTTAGAATTATTAATTAATAGTGTTTAAATTGTTTTAAGTTTCAAAAACTATTTTAGAATTAAAAAATAAAGAATTTAAATAAAATGTGAAGGGTGTGGTTTTGCAATCTGTCCACACTTTTTTGCAAGATACGCAGTAATCGTGGCAGTGAAGTGCAGAAGTAAAATTAACAGATTTTCCACGTGTAAAAATACACGTGGAAAATTCTCTCTCCGTTCTTCGTGTCTCCGTTCTTTGTTACTTCGTTCTCCGTGAGTGAAACACGATATTTATTATTTTAAATATCATTGAATTAACCTAATAGTCCGTTTCAGAAAAAAACTGTTTACAAAGTCCACAATGAAAAACAAAATAGAAAAATGTAAGCAGACGTGCATCATAATGTGATCATAAAAATCACAAAAAAACTCTATAATATTTTATATTTACAATTTTTATATATTTATAAATCTTGCAACCTATTCAGTACTTCCTAGAATGAGGTCAAAATAGCACTCCAAACATAATTACCCTAAAAACACGTTATAAGGGAATATCGGACGCGGGCCACCCACAAATAATAGTTTTTTTCAAAATTTAGTCACATTTTATTAATTGCCTAGTGTTCTGTTTTTAAAAGTTTCATTATAATTTTGAATATAATAAACCAAACAATTCAAATAGCCTCATAATTTTGTTAGTATATTGGGTTGAGGAATAAGTTCGTAGAGTTTTTATATTATCTTTTGTTTCACAACAATTTTCTTATTGTTTGGCAAATTGTGTATATCTGATAGCGTTTCTCTCTCTCTACAAGCCTTTGTGTTTTAGTTTGTCCTGAGATTTTAAGTTTTCATCATTTTTGACTGCTTAGAAATGAACTATCCAGGAGGCAAAAATCAGCATTTTCGACATCTGCTCTTCTTCGCATTTCATCGAAAGCAAAAAGCAGCCGAAATCGTTCGGGAAAGTCGCAACCGTTGCAGAACGTACGGTGAAGGTGATTAGGCGTGTCCAATGCACAAAAATGGCTCGAAAAGTTAAAAAATTGCGACTTTAATCTTGAAGATCACAAGCAAAAAACATCCGAAACCACTCGGAAAATATGCAGTGTGAAACAAACAAAGAAAATATCCTTCAAATCGCAACTCAACATCAAAATATGATGAAACTTAACGATTTTTGACGAAAAAAAAATTAAAAATCATTTCTTCATTTATTGAATCGAACAAATAATTTAGAGTGTCTTTGTGAAAAAAACTGTTCGACCTTATTCCTCAACCCAATATACACTGGTGTCCAAAAGTTTGCGACATCCCTACTAACTAGCTGTTTCGCATATTATTGTAGGACAACAGTTGAAAGGTGTGGTACCAGTGGATTCCCCGTCATGAAAAACCTATTTCCATAAAATTTCATTAAAATCGGCTTTATTACCGCTACGCTACTGTACATTTTCAACAAACATTGGTGGTCACAGAAATGAGACATCATTTTTAAACTAGGAAATAACACTAAAATTAGCGACATTTAATGAGTAATTTCATTATTTGATCTCCGTTTAGCGCACAAAATGGAAGTTTGTTTTCAAATAATTAGAGTATAAAAGGTCTGAAAACATGTTTTGAACATGATATCACGAAATGGGCAGCCGATGTCGTTTTTCTTCCCAGGAATGTGCAAAAATTGAAGCCACACGCCGACTCGGATTATCCATCGCGAAAATCGCTGCGCATCTGAACCGATCAGGCTTCGTTCTGAGTAATTAATTGAAGGACCCTTTTGGCTATGGAAAGACACCAATTCCGGCTCGTCCAAGGATTCTATAGAGCAGATATGATCGAACAATTGCGTGGAAAGCTTCAAATTCAATGAAGTCGGCTAGATAAATTGGCCGTGAAGCTGGAGTTTTGACCTCGAGACAAACAATTTATTGATTTCTGCGTCGGAGCGAAATTATTGTTCGTCAAAAACCAAAAAATGATCCACATCTGACCCCTGCTCACAAATTAAGACGTGTTGGCTCTGCTCGCCGAAACTTGTTAACAAATTGGAAAAGAGCGAGTCCATTTACGGGTTTAATTGTCAATTCAAACATGTTCTGATGAAAAGAAGTTCAATCTTGACGGACCGGACGGCTGGAATTGTTATTGGTGTAATTTGAGGAAGGATCTATTGACATTTTCCAAGAGAAATTGTGGAGGCGGAACGTGCATGGTTTGGGGAGCCGGAACTCTTGATTTTGAATAAATTTTGCCTCGAATGAAATCTGTGGACTATCAGGATGTTCTGGAGAAACGTTTAGCTCCATTTTTGGCATATTGTCTTCACATTTCAACAAGACAACGCCGCCATTCATGCTAGTGCTTCACCGACGGCGTGGTTGAGGTCAAAGAATATCACTGTTATGGGCTGGCCAGCGTGTTCTCCCGATCTCAATTCAATCGAGAATCTCTGGTCCGTCCTTGCTAGAAGATTTTACCATCAAGGACGTCAATTCAACACTGTAGCGGATCTGAAAGCCGAAATCCTTCGTCAATGGTCGCTGATCGATACAAATCTGATTGAAAGCCTGATTGCAAGCATTCCAAACCGAATTAATGAGGTTATTCGGATCAATGGATCAGCAACAAAGTATTAAATAATGAAATTAATCATTAAATGCCGCTAATTTTAGTGTTATTTCCTAGTTTAAAAATGATGTCTCTTCACAGTGACCACCACTGTTTGTGGAAAATGTACTGTAGCGTAGCGGTAATAAAAACGATTTTAATGAAATTTTATGGAAATAGGTTTTCCATGACGGGGAATCCACTGGTCCCACTCATTTTAACTGTAGTCCTGTAGTAATATACGAAACAGCTAGTTAGTGGGGGTGTCGCAAACTTTTGGACACCATTGTATAAGAAAAATGATAATACGAAGAACATTATACTATAAAATTTGTCATACAAATAGTTTAAATTTGACAAAATATCAACAACAAAAATACGCGGAAATTCATTTCTAGTCCTAATATGAAATTTAATAAAACTTAAATTCTTTAGGCTATTTTCGAATATATAATAAAATGCATTCAATAAATTACCTCGTCATACTTATTATTATAAAAATCGAAATCGACCTGTCTCTGATTGCGATCATTTTTACTTTTCTTTCTTCTCACTGAAATACCTAAATATAACCAATTACACATACTGACGGTTACCTTTCGACGCCGCGCAACCATAACTACGTCTGCCAGTATACATTTTGACAGAGGGTTTCAATTTAGTGTGCGTGCGTAAATTCTTCGTATTTTCCTCATGCAGTTCGGAGAATGACAATGATCGTTCCATTTCAAATAAGTATTATGCTGAAATAAGCAACATAGCCAAAATTATATTAAAATAGGTGCATCATAGACCCGTCAGACACTGCCTTCTCTTAATAATTTTGATACAATTGCGAGTTACACTAGCTGACAAAAGTTTTGTCACAAATGTTTTTTCGGGTTTAACTTTTTTGTGACTTGTCCAAATTGGCTGATTTTTTGATATGATATATTCATATGGTTGTAGATTATTTTACAAATTCCCGCTTGTGATTACGATGATCCGTTTTACAGTGACAAGCGTTTATCGTAAAACGCGTAGCTCAAAGATATTACGCACTTTTCTTGCACTGCATTTTTTAATAATTTTTAAAGTTCAATTATATTTTTTTCATAATTTATTGAAAACAGCAGTAATTGGCAACATTTTAGAGATGACTCCACGTAAAGAAACTCCAATTGCCACCCGGCAAGCTGTTATCAATATGAGGGAAAACGGAATGCGTGGTACCGAAATTGCCATGGTAATTTAAACCAAATTTTGCTACTATAACATTTTAAACACTGATTCACATAAAATATCAAAAAATCAGCCAATTTGGTCAAGTCACAGAAAAGTTAAACACGAAAAAACATTTGTGACAAAACTTTTGTCAGCTAGTGTACGTTGGAGTTAGGTAATACATTGTATTATCAATATTCAAGGAGTCAAACAGGAATTTTATTGCAAAAAAAGCTTAAAAGACAATTTCCTAGGAAAAAACTAAATAAAACAAGAAATAACGAGAAAAGGGAGATAATAAACAAATTGAAAATTAAATTGTCACCGATGACTCTCTTCCCAAACGAGACCAACACAGCTTCGCTTTATGATATCATTTTACGCATTGATTTACATGCACACGCCAAATAACCTCACAAGGGAAGTCACTTTTAGCGTCCCTTTTAAAATTTGATGAAACTTGCACCATTTATTAAAAAACCTTTTAATCTAGCAAAATATGCGAGCTTTGCAAAACGTCGCACATTTTTAAAATTTATTCATTTTTTATTCAATTTTCATGCCAACTTGTATGGTATTAGCATGAGCTTAGTAAACATGCTCAAATCTAGCTTTTTAGAAAGATATTAATATTTTTAGATAGTTTAAGACATGATTAATTAAATCGAAGCAAAAACTTTTTGTTATAAACACGAAAAAAAAATTTTACACACGTTTATAAATCGCAAAATCTATATTTCCATTTGGCGTGCAATTTGTCTTGTATTAACAATAACAAGTTATAGAATGAATTAAATCGTTTCATGCTTTATAAATACAAGACGCACGTCAACCTGTATGTTTATAAAATGAGCTCAGCAAACTTGCTCTAATTTAAATTTTTGTAAAAATATTAATCATTTTAGATATTTCAAGACAAGCCCAATTAAATTGTAGTAAAAAATTTTTGTTAAGATGACGCAACAATTTTCAGACACTCTTAAAAATGGGAAAATCGTTAGTTTCAGTTGGAGTACAAGACGAAACTGCTAAACTAATGTTATGTAAAAAGGTTTTATCGTAACATTTAAAAATACATAAGTTATTCAAGTATAAATTATTTTATTAAGCAGTAACACTCAAAATGAAATGATTGAAATATAAGAGCAAATAACATGCTCTCTTTTTATATTTTATCAGATCAGATAGTTATTTTAACTTAATTTCAGGCACATTTTCTAAATTCGCGTAGAATTCATTCCTAAACAGTTGACTGTAACTTTACAAAATGGATTCCAATGCCACGAAACCGCGCCGCATTTCAAAAGACTTCGCACCAATTGCACGAACACTACTTTTTAACCTATTATTTTTCTTTTCAATATTTTATTGTCTTCTTCAGAGATTGGTGCCTAATGGAATAAAAAAATAAGAAAAATGATAGTTTCGGATGGACGGCCACACGGCCACAAACAACTTTTTCGTCTATTTCTCTTCAATGTGTTTTATTCATGACCGTCCAAACGAGAACCTCATTTCATTCTAATTGGAGAGTAAACGCACACAAATGACGAGGATGGAACTGTGGCGTAGACATGACTGTGTTTACGTATTGTCGTAAAATAAAATGCTAACATATTTTATATTGTTGCGGAATATTTTTCTTCTTTCTAATTTTTAGCGATTAATTGTCCAGTTGATCATCAAATAAATGAATTTTATCAATATTACGAGATATCTCATTTAAAATTTAAAACTAATTAAGAAAAATAAGAAAAAATATTGCGAAACAATATAAAATAAGTTAGCATTTTATTTTACGACAATACGTAAACACAGTCACGTCTACACGGAAAACGGAAAATTCCATTCATTTTTCGATTCCCAAATTCAAAAACTCCGCCCATTTCTGGTCAGCACCATCATAGGCATTCGACGCTCATTCGATCGGATTAATTGATAAAAAAGTTAAGCCGCACGCCTGGAAATAACGATTTTCTAGATTTTGTCTGAAAATTGTTTTTCTTCAAAATGTATTATTTTGAGAGCAATAGCCGACCAAATAATTAGCTTACTACATTTTTAGATATTTCTGTTCATGCTCTTTCTATTCCTGCTTTATAAAATAATTCATACTTGAACAAATTATTTGTTTTTAAATGTTATGATATCACCTTTTTAAATAGCATTTGTTTAGAAGTTACGTCTTGTATTTATAAAGCATGAAACTATTTAATTCATTCTAGCACTTGTTATCGTTACGACAATACAAATTCAATAAAAATAAATAAATTTTAAAAAATTGTGCGACATTTTGCAAAGCTCGCGTGTATTTACTGAATCAGACAGATCAGCGTGATAAATTAAAACAATCATTAATGTTGATCGTACATGAAGTTCAGACAACAAGAAACTGTTGGTGTCGTTGGAGTACCTCGTCTTTGGCCCGAGAACACGAGAGGTTCAAAATTTTCTCAATAAATGATAAAACGAAAAATTAAACTACTACAGTATAAAACATATCAGAGAACAACAAAATTTATTATTATCACATACAGAAAATAAACTTAAGAGAATCTGGAATTACGTCAATTGTTGGAAACGGCTTTTGTACAAAAAATTTACAAATATTTTTTTTACTGTTTCAGTTTTTTCTTTCTCATTAAAAAACAATATATATATAATGTAATGAAAACTATGAAGAAAAATCTTAAAACGCATACATGCATGTAGATTTATATATCAAGAAACGTTCAATATAAGCGGTAATAACTTAAAAGTTTCCCAAAAATAAAATAATCAATTTGAAGAAAACATTTGCACTCCAATTCCGCAAAACCGCGCCGCATTGCAAAAGACTTCGCACCAATTGCACGAACACTACCTTTCAATTTATAGTCGTCGCCAAATGCGATTACAACCGCAATTGAGGCGCACTTTTTTTAAATATTATTTTTTCATTTAATTTCTATGATTGTTTTCTTTTTTTATGCTAATTCTATACTGTTATTGCTTAAATAAATTGAAGAATATGTTTTAGATGCTGTTTCAGTCGTGGAATAAATGTGGAAAATAATAAACATTAAATGAAAAAATAATATTTTAAAAAGTGCGCCACAGGTTGCCGTTGTAATCGAATTTGGCGACGACTATATTTTTTTTCAATATTTTATTTATTTATCATTATTGTTTAACAGAAAAATTAGTTTTTCAGAAAAGTAGAAATTGCGTTAAAATAAATGAATACATTTTCACGAAATCATAATTATCATGTTTTCTTTCGTACTTTTTGGTTTTATCTGAATATATTCTTAAGATATTATTCATTTCAGAGATCGATGCCTAATGGAAGAGCAAAAAATTAGGGGCGGAGAAAAGGTCTTGTTTAGACAGCCACACGGCCACTCTTCCTCTTTTGTTTCTCATCAATATTTTTATTTAATCCATTTTCATTTTTAAATTAAACTTTTCATTTCTTGTCATCAAATAATAAACAAAAAAGATAACAAAAATTGATGACAAACAAAAGAGGAAGAGATTCGATGGCCTTAGTGGCCGTGTCTTCTGATAAACGATAATTAATAAATAAAATATTGAAAAAAAAGTAGTGCTCGTGCAATTGGTGCGAAGTCTTTTGCAATGTGTGTCGCGGTTTCGTGGCAGTGGAGTGTATTCGAATTGGTATGCTGCATTTGCAGCACGATCGCGTGCACAAAAGTTTTGACATAGGCTATAAGAATATACATGCCAATGTATTCTCAAGAAATAACATAATCGCGTTTTTGGATTATGCTCATATTATGTTCATTAAAGATTCTTAATTTGAATTTGTTCTGGTTACGATAATCAAAAGCAAATAATTAAACACACATAAAATATTTTGTTCGAAAACCATATATACATTTATCCTACAAAAACGACTATTACCGGAAATTGCGACAAACACATAAACATATAATCGGAATCCCGATAGGAAATTCAACCAAACACCCACAACAGAATTTCTAGCATGCATCTCATACAAAATTTAACTTCATAAAATGAGCACAATATATACATTTATCCATATTAATTAATATCCCAAGCTTGACGTCGTAGATCCCGCCCTGTTCGTATTTTGCTCACATAACTGAGCCAATTTTGATGGATGCACAAGTACAGGGTCAACGCATCTCTTTAGTGCAGATGATAACGCCTGATCGAGCATCGAGTTCACAACAACTTCATCCGAAACAATGCCTGATAAGCCCCTTTGAAGATAATAGCAATCAACCTGCAACTCACGAAAATAATAAATGCATTTCCCTTCTTTTTGAACATACTTGCACTTGTTCAACCCCAAACCGACTATAGGTTTGCATCCTGATAGTTTCTATAAATATCTTTAACACCATCTTAACAATCGCTGACATAATTGAGGACCGATTAAACTGCAATTGACGTACATTTTACAAATTATGAATATTCAAACATGAACGTGAAGGTGGAAATCAATTCGTTCGCACCATAGTGAATCCCTAGCTGCATCCAGAACAGTAGTTAGTTGCCGTCGGCTAATCTTTGAAATCTTTGCATCTTTTTGCTTGGTTTCTCCACCAAAGAGATCCACCAGCAGCTTCTCGCAAACATTCGCATCATCTACCAGCCGTCTAACAGCAGATCTCACTGTGTTGGGTGTAGTTGACGGCTGCGATAGCATAGCACATCCCTTGGCAAGTGTTTCTCCCATAATTAAGCCTGTTTTCTCAGTATATCGGCGAATGAGTTTTTGTGCTCCAAACTTGACATCGCCGATTACTTCAGACGGGCCTGAATTTTGAGGTTAAAAACTTTTTATCATCAAAATATAATATTTAAATAATTCTCGTCAAAATCTGTCTGTATGCGGTCGCACGCCAACTGGTATGGTATTAAAATGAGCTCAGTAAACACGCTCAAAAATTGCAAAATCGTTATTTCCAGTTGGCGTGAGGTCGTAGGATTCTCAAGAGAAATAGTTGTCGTTTCATGTTTTGAACTTTTCTTAATATTTCTTTTCTTCGTTTTTAATATTATTTTTACTGTTTTCGTAATGCTCGTATTTCGTTATAATTTTTACTCAATAAGTTTTTATTTAACGTGACCGATCAATGCGTGCCATTTTTTTAAAAATATTAACTACAGTAACTTATAAAAGGAACAAATATTTCAATTTTTTAATCGGAAAATTGATATGTTCACGGAATAAAAAATGTGGAATACATTATTTACAACTACAGAACAAAATTTCAATTTCCGAAAGGCAGAACGAAATTTGAACTACCGGAATGCAGAATAAAATTTTACGTAGCGGAACCTCGGAATACGGAAGAGAAAAAACAAGGTGATACGAAATTCCATTAAAAACTGATATGCACCAGGGATGGGCGGTATTCCCGATTCCGAATTTTTTAATGCGATTCAGAAATTGTATATTTTAATTCCGAATTCCGGTATCCGAATTTTCAAAAGAGTTGCACAGAAATCAATTTTTTCAAACGGAAAACGAAAATGGAAAATAATTTTTTTGAAACGGTCAACGGTCTGAAAAAAAAACTAAAAACGGAAATGGAACTCAAAAAACAACGGAAAACGGAAGATGGAATTCCGCGAAGAAGATTAACTAAGAATGGAATGAAGCTTTTTCGCTTCTTTATATCTAACTTTCACCTCTGGAACCGTCTATGATAATATTCCAACGTAATAACTGTACTCATATTCCTTTAATTTTCACGCACTACGTTTATATCAGGGTTGCGCGGAAATCAACTTTTTTCAAGCGGAAGACGGGAATACGGAAAATGGAATATGGAATTCCGTGAAGAAGATTAAACTACTGAGAATGGAATGAAGCTTTTTCGCTGCTGTGAAGAGTGTCTCTATTATTTGGCTTCACACGCTCGCATTGAACACAATTTTGACGGAAGGAAGAATGCCAGAAGATTGGAAAATTGACAAAGTGAGTCTCCTACCAAAGATGAAGTATTGTCTAGAAGATCATGCGTCGACAATATCCATTGTGTTCTACAAGTCATTGAAAAATGTAAAGAATTCAAATTCCCTCTTGAACTAGCTCAACTTGTCTCGGCATCACCAGCTCTGTTCACATTTGCTCTCCAGCTCTCCAAGTCAAGTTTGGAACTAAAGAAAAAGTGTATGGAAACTCGCAAGATGATTCCCCATCAGATTGGTTTCTCTCGGAACCGTGGCATTGCACATTTTAAATACAGACCGGGGTTGCACGGAAATCAGTTTTTTTCAAACGGACAACGGAAAACGGAAATAGAAATGATTTTTTCAAACGGAAAACGGAAATGGAAGATGGAACTCCGTGCAACCCTGATATATATAACGATGTCTTTCGGAGTAACAGCCGATAATGGTAAAGGAGAAGTGGTTTTCGCTTACATCATCCAGTAGCGACCAAAACGATCGATTTTAGCTAATTCACTATTCACAGGCAACTAAATTAACAAATAAGCTATGGAGAAAACCCAACAGCACAACAACCCTTATATTTCGTGGAATCCTTGTATAAATGAACATTATATTCATTTTTTGTTAACAGAATTGATCGATCACCTTAAAAAAACATATTGAGTAAAAATTATAACGAAAAACGAGCAAGTTATTACGAAAAAATTAAAAAAGAAGAAAAAAAAGATATAAATAAATTCAAATAAAATAGTCGTCGCCAAATGCGATCACCACCGCAAAATGTGGCGCACTTTTTTAAATATTATTTTTTCATTTAATTTTTATGATTATTATCATTTTCCACATGTATTCTACGATTGAAACAACATCTAAAACATATTCTTAAATTTATTTAAGCAAAAACAGTATAGAACGCGCATAAACAAGAAAATAATCATAAAAATTAAATGAAAAATAATATTTAAAAAGTGCCCCACATTTTGCGGTGGTAATCGCATTTGGCGACGACTATAATCAACAAATATTTATCACAGAACCGCGAGGATCCTACGAATGCAGACCAATTTCGACGAGAAGTATCGAAAAATTAGATTAACGGAATGAGATCCGAGGGAAAAGCAAAACAAGAGCAAAGGGAAGACCGAAAGCGCGCTGGTCAAATCAAGTCAAAGACATGGTTGCACGTTTCACTCACCATTGCTCAACTACGCGGAACCTAAGAAGAAGAATTGTAATCCTCGAAGGAAAAACTGATTGGTCTACTTTGGCAAGGAAGAGCTGTTCGGAATGGAAGGAGTTATTCCGCTTCGCCGCTGGAGAATGACTCGGGCTCCAAAGTATCCAAAGTAAGTATACTTTGATAATCAATGAATTATGGCTTCAAAACCATCCTGCTTATTTGAATTTATATACACTCAAAGGAAAAACATCCATCCCAAGTCATGGTTTTCGGTGCTAGACGAGTCAATGTTTCTTCGAAATTCATTGCACATACTCATAGCTGACTGATTAACATCTATTGAAACCTGCAACAATAAAAAATCTCAGAGAGCAAGAAAATTGAATAATGCAGAAGCAAAACGTAAATCACAAAGTAGAAAACTTACATTCAGAGCAAACATTCTATGAGAATTATGAACTAGAATAATATCAAGAAACGTTTAATATAAGCAATAACAACTAAAAAATGTCCCAAAATAAAATAAAATAATCAATTTGAAAACACATTTGAGTTAGAATGCCGCATTTGCAGCGCGATCATTTGAAAATTCGGATACCGGAATCCGGAATTAAAATATACAATTAAAAAAAAATTAATTAAAATATACAAATTCGGAATCGGGAATACCGCCCATCTCTGGTGCATATCAGTTTTGGATGGAATTTCGTATTACCCTGTTTTTTCTCTTCCGTAGGTCCGCTACGTAAAATTTTATTCTGTATTCCGGAAGCACTGCGCCTTCATTCGCAAAATGTCGTAATTCGGCACGTTTTGTGTGCGGTACACGGTCACTCAACCAACTTTTTTAATTTTTTCGCTATTATTTTTTTTATTTATCTTAAATTGTTTATAAACGAATATCGTACACTTTTTTTTTCACCAAATATGTAGAATTAACGGCTCTACATATTGATATCAATATTGCTCCTTATTTTTTAAGAATAACCAACTTTTTTTAGCTCTCAATTTTTGCGGAATTTATAAAAACTATCATAACACATTTTCAAAACTCTAGTTTCGAAATGAGAGTTATATTATTAGAAAGAGAATTAAATTATCTTTCTATTAATGCAAAAAATAATATGCCTTTCTTGTTTCGTTTTCGAGAAAATTCCTAAAAACTCCAAAAAAATACTTTTTTTTTGAAATTTTATAAAACTCATCTTATTGCAGGTGTTATAATGGATGAAAACAACAATTCAACTTCCAAAAAGATGAGAAAAGCAAACGCATACGCATAAGGCACGAGAGGCGTTACGAATAAAAAAATTATCTAAAGAAGCAAGAAAAAATTATAATTAATAAATAAGTATTTATTCAGGACATAATTTGTATTGAAGAAGAAAATAAATCCATGAAGCAAAAAATATGTTCTTTGAGTAGGGCCAATAAGAATGGAAAGTTGGCATTCTTCATGAAAACACAATTTCTCGACTTATTTACCCGGAGATAAAAATGAAAAGTAAAACAAAGAATCTACCATTTGAAGTAAAACTAATATTCCTTTAGGTGGTGCTCGACAATCGGTGCTCGAGATATCAGGAATGATAGAGATTGGAAGGGACAAAAATAAGAATCTAATTTAATTTGCAATTAATATGAAATTTATCTTATCATTTCTATAAATTTATTAACAAGTCTTCAGCCTTTTCTAGGGAACAATCTGACCAGAAAGCCACCTGAAAAATTTTACTGATAGATCAAAAGATAAATAAAAAAATATACCTTTTTTGTTTCGACGTTGTAGTCATTATTGACTAAAGAAATCACAGAGCCTCCATACAAGTGGTATGTGGTCCATCCCGTCCCAGTGCTAATATTCTTCATATATACCTTCAACAATGTATCTGAAATTAAATTGATTTATAAAAAGTATAAATATGTTTGTAGTTTAAATGTTTTAAAAATTTTAAATATGAACTTAATTTTAATTATGGACTAATAATACTTTAAAACATTTAGAAAGTATATAACAAACCTTTTGAACGCATACATGTGTTCCTTTAGAAAACACGCACGTATCGATTGATCAGTCGAATAATGTTGTCACCTTCGTCTTGGTTGAGTGATTGTGGAAAATAGTGCTACGTTGCATGGCATATATTCATCCGTGCATGATGGCTGTATCGATCGCACTATACTCTAACTATATCACTTACCATGCAGCATGATATATTCCCACCAAACATACATCAAATCTAAAAAAAAGTAGTTAAATAGTTTTTAGGACTTATTACATTGAATTTCTCGAAAACGAAACAAGAAAGGCATATTATTTTTTGCATTAATAGAAAGAGAATTTAATTCTCTTTCTAATGATATAACTCTCATTTCGAAACTAGAGTTTTGAAAATGTGTTATGATAGTTTTTATAAATTCCGCAAAAATTGAGAGCTAAAAAAAGTTGGTTATTCTTAAAAAATAAGGAGCAATATTGATATCAATATGTAGAGCCGTTAATTCTACATATTTGGTGAAAAAAAAGTGTACGATATTCGCTTATAAACAATTTAAGATAAATAAAAAAAAATAATAGCGAAAAATTTAAAAAAGTTGGTTGAGTGACCGTGTACCGCACACAAAACGTACCGAATTACGACATTTTGCGAATGAAGGCGCAGTGCCGGAAGTTCAAATTTCGTTCTGCCTTTCGGAAATTGAAATTTTGTTCTGTAGTTGTAAATAATTTTAATCCGTATTCCACATTTTTTATTCCAATTTTGAAAAAAATTGAATTGCAGCACGATCGGGTGGTCAAAAATTTTTACACAGGTTATACCTATGCCACGCCAATTGAAATGATAAATAGGGTAACTCAGTTTAGATGCTATAAGTCTAAATTTCAGCGCCTTTTTATAATTTCGAGAGAATTTTAGACAAATCAAATCATTTTCCGTCAACATAAACCAGAAATATTCACACGGATCTTTATTAAACACGTGCACGTGTAAATATTCGACAATCCTCATTTTCAATTGGCTTGCTATGCTTTACCAAAAAATATAATAATTATATCAGTTCAATCATAACTAAAACCCAAGCACATCATAAATGTTGTCGTTGAGAACATATGAAACGTATTATTCTTAAGATGACCATAGCACACCAGGACAGAAAAGGGAAAAGCTGTGTCACAAATTTAAAAAAAAAATTGAAAGCGGGTAAAAAACACATTCGCGTGCATGCGATTTGGCAAGTAAAGTGTGCCTATATGTTACTCTTTTTTTTGGTCAAAACTCAAGACGCCTTGGTTCTTCACCTGCAAAATGGTTTTTGGATTTTGTCCTGGAGTGCCATAGTTGTAGCTTTGAATGGCTTGAATTTAAATACTTGGTATTTTGGACTATTGTTATATATATATATATATATATATATATATATATATATATATATATATATATATATATATATATATATATATATCCATTTAATACTAAGTTGTGATGTGGTGGGAGATGTGAACTGGTTATTAAACTAAAACTTACTCGTCAAATTTTCCACATTCTTTGTTAAATAAAACTGTTCTCGACACAAGTTCAACAAGTATAAAGCCGATTTATTCGCCAAATGCTGCAAAGAAACCGCAAATACTAGCAGTACACGAGCGTCAACGAATCGTAGTTCCCCAAGACCAGCTTCTATACCACATAATAACTCCATTTTTATCTAATAAAAGCTTAATCAATACCATATTCATCCGCTAATTGCAGAAGACACTTGAATGCTTCAATCAGAAGTGATTCGTGTGCAGCGGTGGAAAAATTAACTCGAAATTCATCCGGCGGCAAATTGGCGAAAGTTACATCACTGGCTGTGAACAATAAAAGATTTGCAAGAGCTGTCTAATAATTAAAATAATATTCAATCTGATGAAGATGTGACTAACTTTGACTTGGTGCACAAATGTTTGCTCGATTTTGTTAGACAATAATGATAAATTACATTCATTGCTAACGAAACTCTGACGTACCTAGAGAAAAAATTTTAAATAGTAACACCTAAAACATACTTCTTTAAAAGAATTTCTCAATTCTTCTTTAATACGCTTTAATGAAAGATTTATTTCATGTTGAGAGACGAGTTTGATCAAATCGATAGTAGATGAGTGGAAGTCAAGTCCTAAATTGAAATTAAATTAATAAATTATGACGATTTTGGCGAAGTTATTTTGAATTTAAAAAAAGTAAAATTTATCTAAAGAATACATATTTTTCAATAAATTAAATTTTCTTTGTAAAAATAATGGCACATCAATTTTCTCCTATTTTTATGCATTTGAAAAACAGCCGAATATGGTCAATTGTTACAAACAATTTTATCTAAAGCTACATGAAAATTTCCACTGTAAATGCTAAAATGAAAAGTAAGAAATTATTTCTTCCACGGCTATTTTTTTTCAAAATGTGCAAAAATTCTCTACTGTTTGAACCTGACTGGCTTGGCCACTATTAAATTCCCCTGCGACCTTTTAGAAGAGAGACCTACTTCATGAGAATAAAAATATACCATTAATAACATGATTACATGTAGATATCTTTCTAAAATATCGATCAAGGGCGCGCACAACGATCGAACAATCCTTGGGATCCTGTGACGAAAGAAAAACATTCTGCACCAATGTATGAAGCATTAACAGTTGCTCATTGAGCATAGTAAACAGCTCGTCGCAATTGTCTTCAAACAATTTTTCATATGTAGTTGCAATTAATGTCAAATTTGGTATGAATGTTTCCGACGCTTTATCGACAAGGTCCAAAACATCCAAATGACCATTTTCTAATTTCTTCAAATCATTCATCAGCGAACTTTTGGATGATTCATGTAATAATTTTCGAACTTCATCTCGATCACGTCCCACTTTTAGCAACAAGTCCACAGCTTGGGAAATAGCGTCTGTTCCTGAGGTTGGACTCTTCAACTGTTCGATTAACTGATATTCTGTGGCTTGGTAGATCTTCGCGCTTTTTTTCATAACTTTCTCTACTGTTTGTATGTCGTTATATCGGTTGAGTGATTCATTGGCAAGTTGGTATAAACGGATCACCTCCGAATAATCTTCCTTATCAAACTGTGCCTAAATGGTAAATTTAAAAATATATGAACGGTTAAAAAACTACCTGTAAGACTTGTGGAAGATCAAAAATGTGTTTTAAACTATTTACAACTTTATACGAATTACCCAGTTGTAGGATATCTTCGCGTTTTTCACCCAATGCCCCATCCAGGTCTCCAATGAGATCGGATATTGCTTTCATATTTGCGCTTAATGACTCCATTTCCTAAAGAGGGAAATAAAGCGTAGTTGTATTGTATTTTGCATTCTTACAGTATCAAGTTGATTGAATTCGTCCTGTATTTCTCTTACAGTGTTAGTTGCCGTTAAAAACTTGTTATAGTTTTCATATACAATTTGATGAACATCGGAATCGAGTCGTCGAACAGACGATACCATTTCTTCCTCTTCTTTAACGAGTTCATCGAGCGTCTTTTCTTTTAAAAGTCTGTAAATGGTAAAATTTTATATTTTCGCTAACCAAACTTTTGAAATACACTATGAGACAAATTTAAGAATAATTTTTAATGGAAGGCATAACCTATATAGAGATATTTTATAAGTTCAGATTCACTGATTGGTCTTTCTTGGCTAATCAGTGAACATTGTCGGCTCTGAAATTAGTAGCCGGCCAACTCGGTCTAGCTATTAACCCGACGAAAACCATCGTGCTGCGAAACAAGTTTGCGTCGTCATAATCGGTATCTAGTGGAGCAATTTCGTGCAAAGTCGAAGAAGGAGTCAAATAATTGGGCAGCTACATTAGATCCGACATTCTAGCCGACTGCAGAGGAGTATGAACACAATTTGTCACCACTCAAGTAGCGATTGCATAGATCGTCAAATAACACGAAAGATACTGAAGTGGACTGGCCACTGTGCTCGATTGCCAAGTGACCGGTGGACGAAACGATTGACGGAATGGGTTCCTCGAGGTTGGACATAACAAAAAGGAAGACCGAAAGCAAGATGGCAAGACTCAATTAAACTCTGGGTTTCAAATTACTTGCAACTAAATTACGTGCATGAGAAGTCCACCTACAGAAACTCAAGAAGGCTAATCGGAATCCTGGAGAATAAGGTCACCTGGCCCACTATTGCGAGGCACAGCCACGATAATTGGAGAGAATAAAATTTAGTTCGCAATGCGCCGTCAAGAAATTTGAAATAGGCTATAAATGATGGAAAAGAAAAGTTTGCAACTTTCGAAAATTATGTCAAGCAGAGACCAACATTTTTAAAATGTTTTTATCTTACATTTCAGAGATCGGTGCCGAAAGGAAGACAAAAATAAGAAACCAATTATATTCTCGTTTGGACGGCCACACGGCCAAAGGACGTTTCATCTATTCCTCCGCAAGGTGTGTTATCCATTTTTTAAGACAACAAACATTGATGAGAGACAAAAGAGTGGCCGGCTAAACGAGAACCTCATTCCATTCTAATTTTTCCTCTTCCATTAGGCACATATCTCTGAAAAGGACAATATTTTCTTTTTTCAATAATTCTGAAAACCCAGTTTTTATTCTATGTTCAGAGAGAATAATTTTTGTGTTTCAGAATTTTAACGACAAAATATTAAACTAACCTTGCCACGTATACATCAACATCAAAATCAGCTTTTTTGAGGTCCAATACCACCGGTTTAAAATTAGACATGAATTAATAAAACTGTATTGTCCTTTTCAGAGATCGGTGCTTAATTGAAAGAGGAAAAAATAATGGCCTCGTTTTGCCGAATAACCTTAAAATATCGAACTGTGGCGTAGACGTGACTGTGTTTACGTACTGTCGTAAAATAAAATGCTCAATTATTTATTTTTGTTGATTATTAGTCTTGTTAGTATATATTTTTTAATTTTTAATGAAATAACTTGTATTATTGATAAAATTAATTTATTTGAAGATAAACTGGACATTCAATCGCTTCACATGCAACAGATGACGACAAATATAGTCGTCGCCAAATGCGTTTACCACCGCAAAATGTGGCGAACTTTTTTAAATATTATTTTTTCATTTAATTTTTATGATTATTTTCTTGTTTATGCTCGTTCTATACTGTTTTCGCTTAAATAAATTGAAGAATATGTTTTAGATGTTGTTTGCATCGTGTAATAAATGTGGAAAATAATAAAAATTAAATGAAAAAATAATATAGTCGTCGCCAAATGCGATTACCACCGCAAAATGTGGCGAACTTTTTTAAATATTATTTTTTCATTTAATTTTCATAATTATGTTCTTGTTTAGGCTCGTTCTATACTGTTTTTGCTTAAATAAATTGAAGAATATGTTTTAGATGTTGTTTCAATCGTGGATTAATGTGGAAATAATAAAAATCATAAAAATTAGATGAAAAAATAATATTTAAAAAAGTGCGCCACATTTTGCGGTGCTAATCGAATTTGGCGACGACTATCAATAATATTATTATCATAAGTCTTATTGTGAACCGTAAATTTCGTTACCCTTTTCTTCTTCTTTTTAATGCACGTCTCCTAAAAAGTTAATTGCAATTTTATATCTGTGTCAGTAAGATACATTTTGGAAAAGAAAAATTGTTTCATAATTTGTCCCTTGTTTGCCACAGTTTAGATTGAATAAAATAAATTGATTAGATAGGAAAGAAAAAATTCAATGGCCCCACATCAGTCCAAACAAGACATATTTTTTCTCCAAATCGGCACACTAGCCTGATAGGAACAATATTTTTACAAACCGTTAGAAAAATGAGTGCATCATTTTTAATTTAACATTCATGTTTTTTTTGTTTCTCATGCGGATAAATATAAGTTTGAAAATAGTAATTTTACGTATGCATACGCGTATGACGTATGAACAATGTTTCTCAATCCAGCTTAAACGCATCCAAGATATATATTCTTCAGTTGTATAATTTATAAACGATAAAACTAAACTTTTATTCAATTATTTAAAGTGAAACACATACTCTACTACAAAATATTATTAATGGTTCTCCGATGACCCACAATTGGGATTGGGATAAACTATTAAAGATTTCACAAGTATTGCTGTATATTTGCAGTATGAGAGTTTCAGCAGTAGCAAAGCATTTCGGAGGATTAACTACGTCCAATTGTAAAATGGCTATGCTGGTTTTCACGTCGCGCCAATTTAGATTCTTGGAGACCTCGTGTATCTAATCTGAATTGAACAACATCCGTTGAAAAACATTGATTCATGATGAGAATGGACGCATTACAGAAAGGTGTGCAATGATGCAATTCTGATCCAATTGTTTACAATGGATGACTCATATGGCCAATCCATTAACCTTTACTTAAACAAAATCTGGAAATATATGCCGACATCGATAGAAATAATTTTCGTCACGACTGTAGAAGCTATAATTTACGAAAATGACCAAAAAGTATAACAGGGAGATTCTTCAGCAGAAATAATAGTACCTAACTTCGCTTTTATCCTCGTACAGGTGCCTCATGTGATGTTGTTAGTTTTCGTTTGTTTCAAATTAAAAAAAAAAACAAATTAATATTGTCTATAAATCTAGAAAGATAGGCAGGCACTTCCTGGCTTTTTTATTAGCTTTAATGGTAAGATATATATTATCAAAGTTCCATCTGGATCCACAAGCTATTTGAAAATTTATTGCCGTAATTTTGAAATTGTATTGTCTAATTGATAATGTAAATACGTCGCCAAATTATAAACATTTTGAAACAAAATATATTTAATTTCAATCTTCACGAAAGCACAACCATCTAATCCCTCATTCCACAGTATAGAAAATATCGTCGTCGAGCAATTACACATTTCTGGAAAATAAAATATTCTAAAAATTTTTTTCTTTTTTTCCTTAATGAGGATATTTTCCAGTATATTTTTTCGACCTATTAGTTTTGATCATGATTCGAAAAATAATAGAGAGAGTACCAAAATAAAATAATGTTTTCCACGTGAGGCAATTTGACGTGTTTCAGTTTCAGTCACTCCTGTAAATAGTGGAAGAATTGCTGCGGTGTTAAAATTAGTCCATGCGTTGTTAGTCCACTAATAACGTTTTCAAATTTTTTTGATACATCAATAGCTATCGTAGTATCACTAAAGCCGTAGATCAAGTGGGTTGATTAAATGTTTATTAAAGTCCACTTTTATTAAATTTTAATTGTTTTAATTCTAAAATTACATTTTATATAGTCGTCGCCAAATACGATTACCGCCGCAAAGTGTGATGTTTTTAAATATTATTTTTTCATTTAATTTTTATGATTTTTATTATTTTCCACATTTATACCACGATTGAAACAACATCTAAAACATATTCTTCAATTTATTTAAGCAAAAACAGTATAGAACGAGCCTAAACAAGAAAATAATCATGAAAATTAAATGAAAAAATAATATTTAAAAACTGCGCCACACTTTGCGGCGGTAATCGCATTTGGCGACAACTATATATTCAGCAATATTTATGAAGCAGTTTATATTAATTTTCAGATGTCGAAAAGAAAACTAGACGGATCAATTCCATGCTCATCGTCGTCATTGTCTTTAGGTTTAAAATTTTTATACAATTTAAATTGTTATTTTTTTTAAGAAGAATGTGAAACATTTCGTCTAAAAGAGCCACGGTCGAAAATGTCGTTATCTTTAGGTTAGTCCAACTGTAATTTTTTTTCAATGCTATCATGCATTTTTGACGAAGAAAATATTTTTTCAATATGTATGCCTTGTTTTTTCCACAATTCAGATTCTTCTATATTATATAATCTTGTACTCTTTTTTTAAGATCGGACCAAGGCAATATATTATCACAATTTTTGTTTTTAAATCTACGAATTGTTAGTGATTACGCCAATAGAAAACACGAATAACTTTAAGACATACTGGTATTCTTGCTCTGTCGTATATCTACAATTAATTAATATAATACTTGTGTAGCCTTTGTTGTCAATGTCAGTCAGAGTAGGCCCCAAAATGTTATTGTTTCTTCCGAGGAGTTCGCCTGAAAAATGGAAGTTGTCTAACAACTTTTTAATAATTCGAAAATCTGCTAAACTTTATAATCGTTGGCGCATTTCATGTTGTTCTTTAACATTTTTCTTCCAAATTCCGATGTTTATTACCATGAGTTAATAAATGTTTAGTTAGTAATAGTACATTTTTAACGGATAACGGAAATGGAAATAATTTTTTTTTCAAATGGAAGACGGAAAACGGAAATAGAACTCTAAAAACGTCGGAAGATGGGATTCCGTGAAGACGATGGAACTACTGAAAATGGAAGATGCTTTTATCTTGCTACTTTGGATCGTTATCCTTTTGTTTGGCTTTGTATGTTTTGGTGTACTATTTTTGTTTTGATTATTCAGTTCTAGTATATCCCAGTGATGGGAGGGACCCGTTTTCTTGGAATTTCGGGGAGGGGTGGTGACCGTAAAAAATTGAAAATTTCAAAACCCGGTTAACGGGACCTTTTCACTACCCGGGGTCCGGGACTTTAATTTTTTTATTACCGAGGGCCGGGGTCCGTCCCATCACAGGTTTATTCCTGGATTGACATTCCCTCGATCCTAATGGATAGTTTTTTCTTTTATAATACAGATAATAATATACAACACTTACCAACTCCACTTTTGTAATTTTCTGTTTCTTTTGAATGTCTTCATATTCTCCCAACTGAAGAAAAATAACATTTAAATCCTATTATATACCTTTTTAAATCATCTGAATGAAAAACCCGAAGTGGAACTAAAACGACGGAAACGGAAGATGGAAATCTTTGTAACCCTGGTACTTACCAAAATTTTTTTAATATTTTAAAATTAGTACGTTTGATGATACCCAAACACAAATTACAATAAGGTTATTTTTTTAGGAGTCAGTCAGCAAAAATCAGCAAAAAATTATGCATCTTAAATTTTTAATTTAATTTTCTATTCATTTCATTATTTCTGTTATATTTCTTCAAAATTTCTAGTTTGCGTCAGCTTGGCTGTTTTGATCTTTTACGAAATTAGAATTGAAATTAACAGTGCCGCTCATAATTAACGTCAAAATTCTCGACAATTTAGCTAACAAATAATCATTAGAAAGGCTGTAAATAAATTCATGGATTTATGGATCAACAGAAAATTTAATTGGGTGCTCTGCTGCATCTGCTGTACACCTTAAAACACAGATATTACACAAAGTTTTTCCAGGGATGTCTTTTGAAAATTAGTCATTTTCTTGGAATATAATATGCATATAATATTGTAAATTGATGAGAATAATGGCTTAAAGGAGAATAATATGACTCTATTTTGTTCCCATTTGGGAAAAAAGAGAGATGTGTCGATTTTATTTTCAATTTGTTGAAACTGCAACTATTAGACTTATTCCATTGCACACCAAGACAAAACGAGTTCCAATAGAATAAAATGGCGTTACCAGATTGTACGCGGTTTTGTTGCGTCATTTATTTTTTCAGTTGTTGCATTATATTTTAGATTTGTAATTAACTTCATCTGTCAGAATTTTATGCTCTTTCGCATGATGTGTAGGAGTTTTATCAAAGCTAAGTGGAAACCATTTTCTATTGATTTGTCCGGATGTGCCATAGTATAATTTTTTCGTTAGGGTTTATTTCCTATTTAACTTACCTGATTTTTTATCGCGTAATAGTTTTCTTGCTAACATTTGCTTTCGACCATTTAAAGAAAAAAGAACGAATCATTGATAGGGCTTGAAAATTTTTCAATCTGTTTGTGAATAAAAATGAATAAATGAAATAGATTTCGAATGTGTAAATGTGATTGGTTTTTCTATTACGAATTCCGGAATCCGAAATATTTAATTTTTAATTCGAAAGTTCACTTCATATGAACGTTAACACCACCGATTCACGCCAAGTTGAGCGTTTAAACGGAAAGCTCGGAAAAAATACTCAGACATATGTTTGAGTTCAGAGAAGCCGTATTCTATATAGTTTAGAATGTGCGTGACAAGATTACGTGGAAAGTATTCTGAAGTTAATACGGGAAAGCTTATAATATACATTTAAACATTAGAAAATGCTCATTTCCACTTGGCGGAATTCCTAATGCCGTCTCTCTATTCCAGATTCTGTAATTAAAAAACTGTCATTTTAAAAACATATGATTCGGTGGGTGTATTTTGTATTTTCCATTTTTTGATGAGTAATAAAAAAGTGAAAAATGAAAAATTAATTATATAGTTTATTGTTCAAATTGAAAAAACAATTATAACTTAACATATTTAATAAAAATAATTTATAGCGCAAAAAAATTGGTACATAAAAAACTATCAGGTTTTTTGATTATTTACATTATTATGAAGTAGATGGTTAGGTATAGTCATTGTTATGAAATTAAGAATCTGTATTGTTCCGATTTTCTATGATTGGTGTTTCGTTGGTATTAACGGCTGATTCATACGGCGGTGGTTGCGAAGCGCAGCGAGCGCGTGTTTCTTCATCAATACTAGTT
Organism: Caenorhabditis plicata; assembly: GCA_963931815.1. Lineage (NCBI taxonomy): Eukaryota > Metazoa > Nematoda > Chromadorea > Rhabditida > Rhabditidae > Caenorhabditis > Caenorhabditis plicata. The sequence continues at coordinate 9,874,616 of OZ007492.1, read as the reverse complement.
GACGTCAAGTTGACTTCGCCCTGTAATAAGTTTTCCAAAGGAAAATGTTGGAAGTAGAACCTGAGAGATTGGTGGTTTGTTGATGGGACCTGGCTCTATGCACGATGGATGGCGCGAGGAATATCGAGGAGGCGGTGGAAGGCCATTGGGACTAATTGGAGTCGGAACAATGTATTGCACATTTACACCATCAGGATGCATTTGGGAACTGAATTGAATTAGTAAATAACAAGATAGGTAGTTAGTTACATTCGACAAGTACTGCGGCGTAGGAAGTTGTAGAAAATTACAAGATAACGCATTTGAACAACGGCCACAATAATGCTAATTGAAAGGAAAACGCAAGAGATGATTATCATTTCCAGCTCTCCAGTTGTTATGACTTCATTTTCCGGTGGACACGTGGCAGTGTTTTCAGCGCGGCACTCTTTACGCTGATTAACGAGCCAAATTGTCGCCATCACGTCGCCGATCATTAGGAAGAAAACCCAGAACGTATACATGGACTGAACAGGATTATTATTTTTTGTTGTGAATATATTCTTACGATGTATAGCATGTAGGCAGTTATGTAAGCGATCTTGCGTTGTTTGGCACCTGCTGATAGGATGAACATCATTGCAGATCCGATTGCGATCTCAAAGAAGTAGAGAACGAACGGAGATAGGTAAAATAGGCCAAAGATTTGACAGATCATGAGTAGTGAACCGAGAATTCCAATAGCACCCTGAATTAAATTATGTTAAGAACTTTTAGTCTACCTTTTTTAAGTGGGGGCCAGACCATAGTTTTCAACAACTTACAGTTTAATTTTTTTAAATAATTTTAAATAAGAACCCAGAATGAAGATTGAAAATAGGGAATACGGTATCTCGAATACTGCATTCCGAATCGAAATTTAAAAAATCGTGAACAGATCTGGATCGGATTAAAAAAATATATTTACTAGATAATGAATATGCGCAGTGTTATCATTTCTTGAATCGAACATTTTTGCAGGTTTTAACTTTCTTGAGCAAATTTAAGATGATCTATTTTAAAAATATATAAAATTGAAAATTCAATTTCAACATTTTTAAATTATTCTCAAATAGTCTCAATGAGAAAATGAAAGAAATATTCAATTTATTTTAAAAATTTCTCTGTTTTTCATTATATTTCTTCAAAATTTCCAAATCAAATCAGATTTATTACTTTTATAGTCGTCGCCAAATTCGATTACCACCGCAAAATGAGGCGCACTTTTTTAATATTATTTTTTCATTTAATTTTATGATTATTTTCTAGTTTATGTTCTTTCTATACTGTTTTTGCGCCACATTTTGCGGTGGTAATCGCATTTGGCGACGACTATATTTTTATGAAAATAAAATTGGAATTGTCTATTTCTTATATTTTGATAATAAATTTATAATAGAAAAATAAAATATTCGTTCCATAAATTATACTAATTGCTGTATAAGATTTAAAAGTCAAGTTACTAGGTGAAACCGATTCAAGATTAATGATTCCTTAAATACAGGTACACGCCAAATGGAAATTGCGATTTTGCGATATTCAAACGTGTATAGAAATTTTTACGTCCTTATAACAAAACAGTTTTTACTACAATTTGATTAAGCTCGTCTTAAACTATATAAAAATATTAATATCTTTCTAAAAAGTTATATTTGGGCATGCTTAGTGAGCTCATTCTATTACCATAATATATAACATGTATAATTAAAAAATTAGTTTTAAAGCTGTTCATAGAGAAATATTTGTATCACGTTCAGTTCGAAGATTCGACAAGATAGTTAACAGTTTTCCTATAAAGATAATTGAGAGCGTTCTTCTCGCGATTTTGTTGAGTCTTTATTCTATTTTCTCAAATAGATGTAACCGGGTTTTTCATGTAGAATTGAACAAGAAAATATTAATAGAGATTTTTTGAACGATTATTTTTTATGAAATAACTAATAAAACAATTAAAAAAATTCACATCGCACGCCAACTGGAAATAAAGATTTTCGCAATTTTAAGCGTGTCTGAAAATGTTTACGTATTTTTGGAAAAAACTTCTTTACGTCAATTTAACTCTTTTTTCTTAAACTATCTAAAACATTAATATCTTGCCGAAAAGTTTGATTTTAGAACGTTTACTGAGCTCATTTTATAGTCATATCAATTGACGTGCACATCGCAGCACTTTAAATTATTTGTTGGGTTCAATAGATGAAGAATTGGGTGTTAGTTTTTTTGGTCAAAAATAGTGTGCCTACGTGTTTCATTACCATATATAACAATTTTAGACTTTTATCTTAAAATTTCACCTTTCTTCCTCAACACAAGTATAGCGCAGACGGAATACGCACGCGGATGACCTTCATTTAGCCATAGAATTTGATTTTTTTTTGTTAGACTTAAAATATTTAAAGAGTTTTTAATTATTACTAAAAGAAGTTCACGCACAATTTAGTAGGAATTAATTTAATCTCCTTAAATACTCATTTGATATGAATGAAGAAAATTCAACTAACGACGAACTTGTTGGATTATTTTCTCATAGAGTTATTAAAATTGTTTATGAATGAACGTTGAACTTACGCTTATTGGTAAGCCGCACAAAGCTCGGGGCTCTTGTTCAGCATGTTCAGTTGAATTGGCATTGTTGTTTCTTCGAGCGGCTCTCGAAAACATTCTGAAACATTATTTACTTATTAAAAATAAAATAATTAATTTCTCGAAAATAGAAATCAATGAGCTTCTTGCATATGCGAATTGATAAGAATGGATCGATGATGATAAAAACGTTGAGTGAAACTGATAATAAAAAAAATTTGCATGTGTATTTGATCAGAAAATGGGTAGGGACGTGCTGAGCAAACAGAAGAATTATGAATATATCAGTTTTTGATTAAAGAATCAGCTGAACTTCAAAAAGTACAATGATTGAGAATATGGGAGGGAGGGAGAGCAGTTAGGGCGACGTGGAGTTATGTCCTGTGTTTTCAACATTTGAGCAAGAACGTATTACGATTATGAAATTTGATATTCCAAATGCAGACTATCGGGGGAATTGGCATTATTTGATGTAAAACGAGTTGGAAATAATTTTTTTTTGCAGACCCTCTCAGGTATGTCAAAGAAGAACCTTGTGAAGAATATATTCCAAATGATTTGGTTTGTTGCTTCTCATAAGATGTGCATGTTTTGCAATTTCAGACGTTTAATAATCGCTCTTCGTATACTTCATTTAATGATCAGAAAGATGTGATAAAAATTGGTTCCAAACCGTTGTTTAACTTTAACTTGTTTATTGATGATAATGAAGATATTAGCTTGATGGAGAATTATCAGGTTCAAATCCATACATTAATTAAAATTTGAGTAGTTTTAGAACGAGTGTGATGAATATTTTGTGAAAACATGCCGTAAAATTGGAATTCCAGATCATGTTGTAAGATCGGCGTGGGATATTTTGATGAAATCTCAGCAGTGTATTGTATTGGAGGTATTTGTATTTAGTTTCGTTATTTTGACTAATGTTTGGTGAATGTGACATTTACAGGGATCCATGAAGTCGTGGCAATGCGTTGTTATTTATTATTACTATTTGTTGATATATTTGAACCAGAAGGAAGAGGGTAATCAATTTGTGGACATGATGCCTATCAACTTGAATCAACTTCTAGATTGTTTCCAAATTAGGTTTGAAAAAATTAATGAGGAGAAAAATATTTATTGATAAAATTTTCATGAAATATTCCTAAATTCCTCATAAAAAATTATTATATCGGAATATTTTAAAATAAACCTCATAAAAATAGGATCCAGCTTTACCTACACTTTTGGCACTTCGGTCAAAACGAAATTCCACCCTCAGAGGTTGTATTTTTCTCTGCGCGTTGCCTTTTGTGATGTGTTGCGTTTTTCTATATTCCTCTTCTACAATAGACGATCATTTATTTCAACAAATTTAATTTAAAATAATTTCACGCGCAGACAACGATACATAAAATGAAGAGAGATAGCGTTTTTCGTGGATTTTTGACCGGAGTGCTTTTGGCCTATTAATCATCATTTTATCAAAATCCTTAAAATTATATGATTCAGCTAAAATATTCACAGGTTGGTCATATCTCAAGTCAAAAAATTTAAGACATCATTGGAAAAGGTCGACCTTAAAATAAAATTCTATTTGTTTCCTATATACGAAATGGAAAACGGTTCCATTCTTTGATATTCAATCTGATGAAATGGTGAATCCCAACGCGTCAGTTGAGAACTAAACGCGCTTCGGCCACGAGAGAAATCTTAAAAACATCGATTTTAAGTATTCAGAAGAAGGCTAAGAGAGAAGAAATATGTTTACTGTATACAACATAGTTGAAACATTTAAGCCTACCGAAAATGTTTTTTTTTTTTTAATACCAAAATTAATTTAAAAATCCTATTATTTCAGTTTTATTTATTTTAATGACCTTGGCTCTATTGAGCATGAAAATAGTTTCGTTTTTATATCATTAGACTTTAATTGTCGCGTGAAAGCTTGGGCTGCCAAGAATTCTTATTAAAAGTTTTGCGTCCGTCGCCGAAGCGCGTTTTGTTCTCAACCGACGCGTTGGGATTCACCAGTGTACAGTAAATTTTTAAAAGAAGAAAGCCCTCTGGTGAAACCTGGAGAAGAATTCAGGAATTCTGTGACTGATCGCAAGAAAATCTATCGGGAATTGTAATAGGGACAGGTTTTATTAGGATTCATTCCCTATTAGAATTACCTTATTTTTTATCGCGTCATAATTTTCTTGTAATAGAGTTATGCTTTGCCTAATAGATTTTTTAATGGGGAATTCTTTCCCACGTTGATTGAAAACAATAAAACGTTCGATTCAGAAATGACCAAAGTACAAATATTTCATGAAATGCTTTTTTATTTCAAGGAAGTTGATCAAAATGTATTAACGAGCAAATTTCAATGCTTAATGTTGTCTTTTCACCGTTTTCCGATGTAATTAAAGTCCTTAAAGAAAATCAGCTCTTGAAGAAAACTGTATCTATGAATATTTTTGACACTGGGATATGTTATAGAGAAAATTATGTCGATTCGAATGGTATATAGCTTCTGTCTGTAGTAAAAAAGATTTTTTAGATAATGATGTTTATAAAAGAGGTATATTATACTCATATATGTGTATTATATACGCTAAAGTTATCTTTAAATGTCATATCTGACTTACTTACTTTGGATACTTTGGAGTTCGTATCGTCAGCAGCTGCCAACGCGAACTATCTCTCGCCATTTGAGTCGACAAGCCCGCGCCCAGACCGTCTTCTTCCGCAAGATCCCGATGCGCCTTCTTCCGGTTTCGGAGTTTCTTGATTCCAGGTCTACGAATTTAACCACCGCCTCCTTGACTGCTGTTGTCCATCTTTCTCTCGGCCGTCCTCTTCGTCGTCTAAAGCACCTTGGATCCCATTCTGTCACGATCCTTGTCCATCTTGTGGGTGGTAAACGAGCGACATGACCTACCCATCTCAGCTTCTTCATTTTCGCAATTACGCGGATGTCGATGTGTGTTGAGCAAGCTGTTCGTGATAAGATGGCGTTGATCATTCTTTGTAGTCGGTTGACATGTTCCGAGAGGGGAGTCCAGGTTTCTGCGGCGTATAGCACTGCTGGAATAATGTTCTGCATGATGAGCTTGTGTCTCCCTTCTTGATCGAGAAGAGGAAACAAATCTTTGCATTTCGTGTACGCAGCCCATCCAGCTCTGGTTCTTTTTGAAATTTCTTCATCCAGTGAACCGTCAATCGCTATCGTGCTTCCCAGGTACTTCGTGTGAGATGCAGTTGGACATTGTGCTCCGTCAACTTCGATGAGTTCCGGCTGAATGTGTGAGTTGTGCAAGATCACAGTTTTCGAAGCGTTGATTTCTAGTCCAATTTTCTTGCTTTCCGCGACCAGGATGTAAAAACTAATAATGTCCCTAAATTTCCCAAGTATGTTTTAAAATTTAAAAGGTTTTTAATCAACATGTGAAAACGATTTTTGCTTCCTTCGATATTTAATTATTTCTTCGTGTAATTTATATCATAATTCCAGCACAATTGAATTCTTTGACAAAGTGAATAGATTTTCGAACATTTTATGTAAAAAGAAGCTTGGAGATGTTACAAACCATATAAAGAAAACTCAGGTATTCTATGTTAAGATTGAATTCTATTTATACCAGTGTTATCACACTTTAATATTAGAGAAAATCTACTCAAATGAGTTTATTTCTTTAGGGACAATTGGCGATATCAACCGTTAGCTTTAAAAAATTCATTCATTTATTCCGAATAGTATTTAAAAATGACGAGGATAGAGGAAGTTCGAAACCCCTTGGCTCACCATCGCTTTACGATATATTCCAACTCTCATGGTTATTGATAATCATATTACAAAGTAAGTTTTGATTTAAATGTTTGGAAGTTTTGTTGAAATATTTGAAGAGAGATTGGACTGCAAAGAACTTGTTGATTGCGTGAACCTTGTGATTTGCGTAATCGAGACAGTTTTCATGAATATAATTGATGAAGTTGATGGTGGCGAGAGTCAAGTAAATGAGGATTTTGGTAAAATCGATTAAGTTTTTTTTCATAACTAGTTTATATATTGAAGCTAGTGTTGTGCTAGAACAAGGAAACTCTATATTGCACGTACTGTGCTATTTCTTGAAAGCAGTACATATTGAATTGAAATGCTTTCAAAACCAAAAGTATAATGATGCAGTTTGCGGATATAGAATCGAACGCATGAGAGGAGACATGAAGTCGTTAATGTGAGCTTCAACAATATGATTGATAAAAATCTGTTTTTGAGGCATGATTTAAATAAAGATTACGAGAAGATTTTGCTCACAACTGGGGCTATTGATGAAAGAGTTTTTGTGCTCAAGAAAGATGATTTCCGAAGAATGTTCCATCCGAATTTTAACGAAGACAATGTGGTGGAGATATTAAGAGTGGCGAATAAAACCAACTTTACAGATTCAGACTTGCTGCATAAGATATCGATGGAAGTAAGTAATGATAAGAATTGGGAGTATATAAAATATGATTTTTTTTTAGATATCGTCAAAAAGATATTACAATGGTATGATATGGAAGATGAAACCTGAAATGATTAAAAGAGTACCGTAAGTTTTAAAAAGGGATATAGTCGATTTCGAGAGCTTTCGAGCGGTGTTTTCTATCTTAAAACAACACGTTGGAGGCCTCCATATTAAAAATTGTGTTCACTATTAAAGAAGGTCACACCAGGACAGAACCTATGCAACACTGTTGAATCTAAACACGTCGGTCAGTGATGCGAATAAAACAAGATTCGGCCACCGATGTACGCTGGTGATCGAAAAATTGACGCGCGCGCGCGCACTTCATCGGTGATAAGCGTGACACGGAATTAAATATAATCCCACACTGCGTCATAGCGTGGTCGAAAAATAATCTGCAAATTGGTTTATGTTTTATTTATTTTTAAAGATGGTTAGGATACTTAGAGCCGGTTTTCATTCTCGTATAGAGAAGCGCATATCTAATCTTCGCGGCTGCACCTCGCATTACGGGGCCAGGCGACCTTATTCTCCAGGATTCCGATTCGCCTTCTTGAGTTTCTGTAGGTGGACTTCTCATGCACATAATTTGAGACCCAGAGTTTAATTGGGTCTTGCCATCTTGCTTTCGGTCTTCCTTTTTGTCGTGTCCAACCTCGAGGAACCCATTCCTTCAATCGTTTCGTCCACCGGTCACTTGGCAATCGAGCACAGTGGCCAGCCCACTTCAGTATCCTTCGTACTATTTGTCGATGGACGTCTATTCGATTGCTTCCTGCGTGGTGACAAATTGTGTTCATACACCTCTGCAGTCGGCTAGAATTTTCTGTCGTCAACGTCCATGTACAGTAGATCCGGAACGTCCTTACAAGGGAAGTGTTTTAGGTCTCCATCTCAGATTTTGATAAAACTTTGCAGATAGATTCCTTATGGCTTGCCATTAGTATACTGTCAAAAAATTAGGACCTACAAAATGGTTTAAGTGGGTAAAAAATGGGTCTAAAACCCAAAAAATCGCGATTTTCAAACGCAAATTTTATATAGTTAATGTTAATCAATCCGGTTCATATTTTAAGGGGTATACTATCTTATTAAAAACTATCGTTTTATTATATTTTTTTTTAATTTTCACGTGTTTTACGTGAACCTGTTTTTAATAAATAATTGTTTTATTGACCACCGAAACATCGGGGCAACAGCGCAGTGGCAAGACGACGGGACATGGAACAGCAGGGCGAGGGTTCGATTCTCATTGGGGGTGGTATGTTTCTATTATTATTAATAATCATTCTATATTCGAATATCTCTGTGGCGCTTTTTTATTTTTACTTTTCAAGATTTATATGATAACCTTTAAATGTATTATTTATTAAATCAACAATTATAATGATTCTCAACAATCATATGTTGAAAGCATAAAAATTTTTCACAATAAAGACAACGTATAAAAGATACATTTTTACAGTTACTTATCTCACAGCCGTTGGGGATCTCTTTTGGGAATAATAGTTGCTTCGGTGTATAAAAAGATCCTGGACGGTCGACTTTATATCCACTAGCAAACCAACTGTACTTTACCCAACTGTGGAGTTTCGGTGAACAAAGCTGACGGTAAATTAAAGACAAAACCTATGAACATATTATAATCAAGCATCTAAAAGTTAGTTACCTGAAGTGTGGAAGACCTTTGATGTATTTGAAAGCTTGGTTCACATAACCGTGCATACTCCGTGATGATTTTTATAACACTCTTGAATCCTCCAAAGACACCGACATCCAAGGGTTGAATCATACCTGTACAACCAGCAGGAATTTGCAGTGTTTTTAATTTATTATCTTCATTATTTGGGTCCGAATAACCGTTTGCATCTTTCCATCCGTTCCATGAATCGATAATAAGCAACGAGCTAGCCGGAACCCATTCATCGAAAATTACTGTGTTCAAAAATTCCTTCATCAACGGTTTTGTCATAATGTGGCTCGTATGACAGCGAACAACCAAGTTGGAAAAAGAACTTCGAAAATTTCTTGGAAATCTTCCGTTGTTTTCTTTCAGAACTACGAAAAGACGAGGATGTAGTTTTCCTTCTGCAGATATTACAGGAAGCACTGTGTAGCTGTGAGTAGTGGAACTCACAGTGTTCACAGTGCATTCAACTGTTTTTGTGCCTGTGTACGTCAATGTTCTCGCAGTGTTCATTTTCAGTGTTCTATAATTAAGTGTTATTTTCATTTGAAATATCGGTTTATACCTTCATCAACATCGTCGTCGTTCGGAATCAGATGATAGTCCTCTTCAATTTCCAGAAAACCGCTGTCAGCTTGTTCCAATATAGAAAAAATTGACTGTGCAATTTTTAGATGTTCTCGTGAAAGACTGGGAACGTTTTGAAGGTTTTTATGCTTTGCATAAATGTATTCCACAATCAAATCAGAAGAGCTCATTGAAATTTATAATTTATAATATAATGAAAATTTATTAAAAAAAAATAGCCGCTTAAATACAGTATCGAAAAAAGGAACATCATATCCTTTTTCGAATGTATAAAATGTCGATTATCTGGTAAATTATCATTATAATCTTGAAAAGTAAAAAAGCGGCCCAGAGCTATTCGACTAGTAATAGAAATAGAAACATATCACCCCCAAGAAGAATCGAACCCTCGCCCTGCTGTTCCGTGTCCCGTCGTTTTGCCACTGCGCTGTTGCCCCGATGCTTCAGTGGTTTTTAAATCATTATTTATGAAAACGCACAATTTAAAATAAAATTCATTAGCTTTATTCCATTATTGTGGGTAAACGGGATATTTCTGAATTTCAAACCGATTTTTCACCTACTTAAACCGTTTTGTAGGTCCTAATTTTTTGACAGTATACTAATCAAGCCATAAGGAAACTATCTGCAAAGTTTTATCAAAATCTGAGATGGAGACCTAAAACACTTCCCTTGTTAGATTTATCTTTATAAAGTCCACTTTACACGATATTCCTCCGCTTGATACTGGTTCTAACGGCACAAACTTGTTACGAAGTATGATTGTTTTCGTCGGGTTAACGGTTAGACCGTGTTGGACGGCATCATAAGACACTACAGATTCCAATGCAAGCTGTATTACCTAACGATGTATTTTGTGGAAGGCGTTGGAAAAGTCTATGAACGCTAACACCATCAGGATTTGGTATTCGTTCGAGTTATTTTTTTATTAATTTTTTCCTATTGAGTTATGTTTCTATTTATTTTTACATTTTTGCGTTCGAAATGTTTTCAAATGGACTATATCTTTTATTCTCATGTACATTTCATATAAAGGATTATAGATTTCCTTCGACTGATATATCGAATGAACTAACTGGTGATATTGAACTGTCGAGCGATAAATCGGCTGAAACCTCACTTCATGAAGGAGCTGAACGTTTGAAGAATATTGCTCTTGACTATAATTTCGAGACATCTAAACTTCGAGCGTTTGCAAACTTTGCGTTTCGAAAAAAAATTGTTAGTATTTAGTTATTGTGATTCGATGAGCGATGATCCTTCGGTAACACTTTTGCTCAAGCGAGATATCATGACAGAAAAGTTTCAACGAAAACTGAACGAGACTGGTTCTAACTGCACCGCTGCCGATAAGCGATTTATAGAATCATTAAATATCTACCAGGAAATGCTCGCGAATATGTTCCTGATGCTGATTGAAAAAATATTCACACATGAGATCAATCGAAAGTCGAGGGAAGATGAGATATTGGTTTGTGGGGGGTGCATATGAAATGAATGATTAATTTCAGAATGTTTTGCGGAGGGATGAGTTTCTTGATTCGGTGTTTTGCTTTTGTATAGAATTGATATTGTTTTCGTTCGAAACTAGTAAAACATTTCCGTTTAGTTGTGAGGTGAGATGATGGTTGGTTTTGTGTTATAAATGAATATGATTGTTTTGTCAGCTCTGTGATATTCACCCCTTCACGTTCCAGAAGATAATTGATTTATTGGTGAATATTGAAAAGAATCTAACAAGGTCCATGGTAAAACATTTTAATATGGTTTGTAGAATTTATTTGTTTTAATATTAATGAAATTATTGAAGATTGAAGAGAGAATTATTGAAGAATTAGCATGGGAGAAGCAAAGTCCATTGTGGGACCTACTGCCCAAATACCCATTTAGTGAATTTTCGCAGTTTGGAGATGATTGGTTCGAAAAAGGACAGTCGCCGCTAAAATTTGTGCGAAAGAAGTCGTTGCGGAGAGGTTAGAAACAACCGAATGATTGAAATTATTGGCTAATTCTCGTAGAAATTGAGAAAAAGTACCGCGGATATCCGAGAGCTCTTCGACTTTTCCTCAAAAAGGTATATTTCATGGTGGCAATTAGACTGCAAGACATGTGCGATCGATTGAACTTCAATGATAGGTTGAATTTATTATTTACGTTGTTTGAAAATTGAATCTTCAGGCAAAGAGCACAAGCGTGGACTTTGTTTGATTATGAGCTCAGGAATGCGACGGCGCAATTTCTTGACAGACATGTGGATCAAATCACGCTATGCATTCTGTAAGCGATTTTGAGGCTGGTTTAAAAATATATTGGGTTTCAGATATGTTGTATCGAAGTTGAATGACAGTGGAAAAACGTTTATGGAAATAATTGCGCAGTATAAAAGGCAGCCGCAAGCATCCGCGGATATTTATCGAAAAGTTGTCACCTATTTACCAGAAAATGTATATAAAGAAGACGATGCTATTCCGGAGTACTTTTTTTGATGGAATAATTGCATTAGAATTTAGTTTCAGGATGCTGAATGCTCAAGACGCGAAACCTCATATTGTTGATTTAATAACGTATTATAATTGTGAATTTCGGGAATGGTAAGATAATTTTTAAGCTTTATACGAACACATACTGCACACGAAAAATAGTAATTCGTCAAGTATCTTATTTCATATTCGCATATTATCATTTCACTTTTTTTTTAAATTTCCCGGTGCGGTCCACTACTAAAAAGTTGAATCGGTCCGTTTTACCACACAAGTGGAAACGGTGGGAAACGTTTGTTTATCAAGAGCTATATCTGGAGCACACTCGCGTCCGTAGATATAACGATTAGCAATTAATTAAAATGCATATAGATAAAATATTTTTAAAAAATATACCCACTTCGAAGAGCAAGTTCTCGTCGTTTTTTACTTTCGTCGTCATGATCATCTTATTTCTGTATACTTTTTTCGCGTCATGCCTATCAGGGAAAAAACACTTTTTTTTCATTTTTCAGGTCTCAATTATTTATTTTATTAATATTTTATTGTCCTTTTCAGAGATCGGTGCATAATGGAAGAGGAAAAATTAGGATGGAATGAGATTCTCGTTTGGATGGTCATCTTCTCATCTCTCATCAATTTGTGTTGTCTAAAAAAATGGGCAGCTCATATTGAAGAGAAATAGACGAAAAAGTTGTTTTTGGTCTTGTGGCCGTCCATCCGAGACTAGCATCTTTCTTCTTTTTTTGTTCTTTCATGAGGCACCGATCTCTGAAAAGGACAATATGTTAATGAATATATAGTCGTCGCCAAATGCCATTACCACCGCAAAATATGGCGCACTTTTTAAATATTATTTTTTCATTTAATTTTTATGATTATTAATGTTTCCCAGATTTATTCCACGACTGAAACAACATCCAAAACATAATCTTCAATTTATTTAAGCATAAACAGTATAGAACGAGCATAAACAAGAAAATAATCTGCAAAATTAAAGGAAAAAATAATATTTAAAAAGTGCGCCACATTTTGCGATGGTAATCGCATTTGGCGACGACTATAAAATTTTCTATTATTGATTAATAATATCATTAAAATATATGGAATGATCTGGAAGCGATTTTAACGCATTTATTATATTTATTTTTTTCTCATTCATGAAAATGGGATGAAAAAAATGTTGAGTACAACTGATTTATAATTTAGCTTACTTATCTGAAAGAGAATTGAATTCTGCATGTACCACCAATCATTTCGTTACATTTTTCTATAAAAATCGGGAATTTTCAATTTTAATGTTACATCCAATATCTAAAAGATTTTATGATGTTTAAAAATTATTACCGATTGTTTGAACGCTGAATCTCACAAATCTGAAGTGTTCTAGATATTGGCTGTAACATTAAAAAATTTTATAGAACAATGTAAAGATTTTTCATTATCTTGCAGATAAGCTAAATTATGAATCAGTTGTACTCAAAACGTTTAGTTCATACCATTTTCGTGAATGTTAAAATAATTTAAAATATTATATTGTTTTCAAAGATTTTCAAAGATCGATGCCTAATGATAGAGCAGAAGAAAAATTATAGTCTCTTTTGGACGGTCACAACGGCCACAAAGGACTTTTTCTTCTATTCCTCTTTAATGTGTGTTGTCTATTTTTTTGAGACAACATACATTGATGAGATAGAAAAGAGTGGCCAACCTCGATTTGTTCTAATTTTTTCCTCTTCCATTAGGCACCGATCTCTGAAAAGGACAATATATTCGTTAAATTCGCTTACCGATCAGAACGACGAAAGTGAGAAACGACATCAACTGGGGTGCTTATATTAAATACGAAAAAGAACGGCGTTTATGCATCAATTTTGTTATTTCTATACGCATGTGACGCTATTTACTGAAACAGCAACATCATAACACATGTATGCAATATTCAACCGTTTCTTATAAAATTTCAAGTCTAATACAAAATAATCATTGAACCATTTTAAATATTTAAAATATTAAGTATTAAAATAGACCGCTGCACTTCGGTCAAAACGAAATTCCACCCTCACAAGGGAAGTGTTTTTAGTCGAACTCTCAGAATTTTTTTAAACTTTGCAGGTAGATTCCTCATGTCGAAAATAGTATGCACACAAATTTTTAGAAAAATAAAAACGGTTTAAGGTGTTAAAAATGACGAAAGAAAATCCAAGGTGCCGTCACGTACGTTATTTATATCTTATTCCATTTCAATAACTTAACAAGATCAAAATTTGTTGAAGCAGGACAACGGATAGCGCAGTGGCAAACAACGGGACGACGAGGAGAAAGATCAGGGTTCGATTCCATGCAGGTGGTTATTCTTTCGATTGTTATTGTTATTCTATATTGTAGCTAGTTATGCATCTTGAATAATTTCACGTTTTGATTTTTCATAAAGTTATTTTCTCAACTTTGAATATTTATAAAACTAACAGTTAAAATGATTAATACAATCATATGAAGGAAACTTACAAATTTTTTCACAATTTAAGCAAAGATAAATGATGTATTGTTACAGTCTGATATTTTGGATATTTTGGGTTTTTCCTTTGGAAACAGCAACTGCTTTGGAGTTTCAAAGCTCGTAGGACGGCACGCATACCAGTACACCAAATGGGACTGTTCATTGTACTTATCGAGTCCATAATGATGAGATTGAACGTCTGTCCATCCATTCCACAATAGATGATTACTCCAGAAAAAAATTTTTTGGTTTTTTCGTTCTACACATCCAAACTTGTTGGTTCGATGTCACTAGTATGTGTGTCGTAATACGTTTCCAAAGGAAATACCCAAAAAAGGCACAATAGCAGCAACTGCTTTGGAGTTTCAAAGCTCGTAGGACGGCACAAAAACCAGTACACCCATTGGAATTTTCCATGGCCTCCTCGAGTTATCGCCATTTCCATGATATTGCGCATCTATCCATCCACTCGACAAATCGATGATTAGTAAAGAATTCATTGAAACACAGATCATGAGCTCATAAAACTTTATCTCATCAAAAATTACTTCATTAGTGAATTTTTCACGAACTAGTATGGCATCGAATTACCAAGTTCAGGGGTGAAGACACAAATCGAATAGGGAACCTTTAAAAAATTTTCTTCACTAATCATCGATTAGTGGAATGGATGGACACAAGCACAATCTCATCATCATCATCATCATGGGGATAACTCGTTAACAGCCATGATAAGCCCCTCTGGGTGTACTGGTATGTGTGCCGTCCTACGAGGTTTGAAACTCCAAAGCAGTCGCTGTTTCCAAAGGAAATACCCAAAACATCCAAAATATCAGACTGTAATAATACATCATTTATCTTTGCTTAAATTGTGAAAAAATTGTAAGTTTCCCTCATACGATTGTATTAATAATTTTAACTGTTATAAATATTCAAAGTTGAGAAAATAACTTT
Source organism: Caenorhabditis plicata (assembly GCA_963931815.1). Lineage (NCBI taxonomy): Eukaryota > Metazoa > Nematoda > Chromadorea > Rhabditida > Rhabditidae > Caenorhabditis > Caenorhabditis plicata. The sequence continues at coordinate 9,859,328 of OZ007492.1, read as the reverse complement.
ATGAAAAATCAAAACGTGAAATTATTCAAGATGCATAACTAGCTACAATATAGAATAACAATAACAATCGAAAGAATAACCACCTGCATGGAATCGAACCCTGATCTTTCTCCTCGTCGTCCCGTTGTTTGCCACTGCGCTATCCGTTGTCCTGCTTCAACAAATTTTGATCTTGTTAAGTTATTGAAATGGAATAAGATATAAATAACGTACGTGACGGCACCTTGGATTTTCGAGGGGGTGTTGCGTTTTGCGTGTGTTTTGCTATATTCCTCTTCTACAACAGACGATCATTTATTTCAACAAATATAATAATTTACAACAAATATAAAATAATTTAACGCGCAGACAACGATACATAAAATGAAGAGAGATAGCGTTTTTCGTGGTTTTTTGGCCGAAGTGCCGCTGCTTATCGTGCAAATAAATTGTTTCTCTTGTAAAAAGTAGAATATTAAATATATTTCAGTATAAAATTAGTTGTCCCTGCTATCGACAATGCGCCAATGGCCGATCTTCTGGATATGCCGGTGCCGACTGCATACGGAATTACCCCGTTTAGAATTCATATTAATAAACAGGTTGGTTAGAGATGCATAGTTGTTTCTAATGATGTTGGTTAAGGTTACGGTAAAACCTCTGTCTAATGATGAGTCGGCGAAAGAGAGGATCATCGTAAAGGGTTTGAAGGATCACGGAATTTCTTTTGATACATTCACAAGTCATCGAAATGTAAATGTTGGGTAGATGGTTCTCTTTATGGCAGATAATTTATCCTAAAAACACGTTATAATGGAATATCGGACGCAGACGGTTTTGTTTAAAGCATAAAAGAAATTGATATTCACAAAGTAGTGAAGAACTACTCCCTCTTAGATGTGGGAAGGGTGGCTCGTGAACGTATTGACCTTCTTGTGATCATCATTATAATATGAATAGCTTATAATAGCTTTAAAATTGAAGATATGGCTACATTTGAAGATGAATTCTAAACAAATGGCATAAGTATTTTTCTGAGCTTTCAAGATTACTTGCAACTAACAAAATTCATCAGTATCAACGATTATAAAAAAATAGGATTATCCGGTTTTTTCATAAAATCAGTTTGTATTAAGAATTTCGATTCATACTCATTTTAAAGCGGACTTTGCTCTTAACCGTGGAGCACCTTAATTGATAATTCTATAGAAGGGGTCAGATTTTAAATATTCTGAAGCGAATTGTTCAGAGTATACTTTGTACAACAATAGGGTTAAGTTTTGATTTTTAGATTTCCATGAATTTGTTATCGATTAGTCAATAAACAAATATATTTTTTAGGGTGAGTAGAACTGTTTTCATTAAATATTCTCATGACAGACGAGTGTGTGAAGACATTACACATAAAAGGGTGGGAGCCCTGTGCCAGTTCACCATGCGAAATAGTGTAAAAACGAATTCCATGAATTCCATGAATTCCATTATAATGTGTTTTTAGGGTAATTGACTTTGAAAAACTATTTATTGTCGTAGTGCAATTTTTGATACATAATTTAAAATGGAAAATTTGGCGCATCTCGTGTTATCGTTGCTCTTCTTCTCTGATTATCATTTTTAGCGAAGATTTATTGTGTTTCTTTGATAAAAATCTTTATGTTTTTGCGTCGTGTATCAAAAAATGGCAATTCGACAAAATAATTTAATGTTATCCTGTTTGGTAAATTATATTGCTTGAATTTTAAATCTTCCTAAATCAAAGTTGTCTGAAAAATCAAAAAGTGTACAAATTTATTATATTATGTCTATCGAAGAGAAAAATCTATTATTGTTATTATTAAAATGATAAACTGTTTCTTTATTTTTCAGGATCTCGATTTGATAAATTTGTATTCGTCAGCATTTAAGTCAAGACAGACGGGGCTATATTAATTTAATAATTTGTGGAAATAAATTTGTTGCTAATAAATATGATTTTGCTAGTTTATAATATCACATGTTAAGCTAATGTTGTAAATTTATATAACATTGGGTTTAGGAATAAGTTCGTAGAGTTTTTATATTATCTTATGCTTCCCAACAATTTACTTGTTGTTTGGCAATGTTTATATTTATCTGGTAGCGCTTTTTATGCTCTACAAAACTGTTTTTAGCCGAAGTCACCACAGTCAACCAGATCAACCAGAAGCTCTATGTTTCCCAGCTGTGCCGAGTAAATGAGGCTATTCGACTGAAAAGATCCGATCGACAAGGCCAAGTCATCTTGCTCCACGACAATTCCAGGCCGCATGTTGCACAAGTCGTCAAAACCGCTCTCCATGTGCTCCAATGGGAGGTTCTTCAAGATCCACCGTACTCTCCATACGTTGTTCCATCTGATTATCACCTTTTCCGCTCTCTGTCAAACCAAATGAGGGGTGTTACCTTCGAGGACCTCAAAAACTTCGTCGACACGAGACCGGGCGATTTTTGGCGGAACGGTCTCAACAAATTGATCGAGAGGTGGGAGGAAGTCGTAAACAGTAACGGCGAATGCATATTTGATTAATTTAATATTATTATGATTATTGTTTTTTGTTCAAAAAAATAATTTTGAAAAACTCTATGAACTTATTCCTAAACCCAATAGATGTTCGACAACAACCAATGATTGATTAAAATGGTGGAAGCTTTCTAAACAATATTGGAACGTTCTTCGAGAAGAATAACATTAAAAAAATATAAAAAAAAAACAAATTATTTATTGAGTTATATGTAAAGAAGAACCGTTCTCGAACGTTTTTCATCAAAAATGAAGACGTACAATCATGTCAATCAATACTAGTTGTTCCATAAGCTTTTTCAATGAGGTGAATCCTTCGCCTTTACTCAACCGACTCGTAGGGCGTGCGTAACAGTGTTAGAAGGTACTCCTCTTCCCTGCCCGGCCCGTGTCCCGGACAGCGAAAAAAGGGAAGTCCCGGGTTTTGAAATTTTCAATTTTTTTAAGGTCCCGCCCGCCCGGAATTCCAAAAAACGGGGTTCCACCCATCAGTGGTGCGTAATAATGTTCAGAGTTTTTCCAATCTCGTGTTATTATATTAATTATAATGATAACATTGTTACATACCCTAGATGACACATGTGTGGACCGCTATGCCGTCGAGCTAGCGGGACACCACAACACCATGAAGTACGGCACAAATGAAGAAACGACTCCGCCTCCACGGATCACAAGGACAGTCGGTTGCTCACTCGACAGGGCTACGGGAAGGTCGCTTCTATTTGGGAGAAGCGCCCTGACCGTGGGTGAGATGTTAGCTCCTATTCTAGCTCCCTATTAACTGTATTCATCTATTGTATTCTACATGTGGACACGAATAAAGTTATTATTAAAAAGCTAGGTGTTCTGTGTTCTCGGCAGTGTCCGCCAGGTAAGCCATTTGATTGGGCGTTTAGTAGTAAGATTACATCGGATCCTCACACCAACTACTACTCTTCGGGTCGCTATGAAGAAGGGGAGTAGGTGGGGGAGACGTATTGTAACGTGGAGGTTCCACCTTGAACATCCTACTTCGGTAGAGATGTTAATAAACGGACTTCAAGGTCATTTGAAACTTTTATTTTTAAATGTCACCATGCACATTCTCTCTTCAGGGAATGTGCAAACAATACTTTCAAATTGTTTCCATTGACCAGAATGATCCGTTGGGTTCCCCAGAATCATTAACACGCACATAATTAGGCAATTGTGGACAACGTAGGAATTCCCAAAGATATCAATCACTGATATAGTCCACGCTGTCCATCATTAGTAGAACCACGTTATACAACCGGACTTGTAGGCATTGCTCTAGCAATTAATGTAACTTCCCCAGCGCGTAAATAAAATCGGTATCATATTTTTGGAGTCACGCTAATCCCTTTTGTGACTATGGGTCGCCATTCCTATTCTAGCGGAATGGAGGTAACACGCTTGAAGAAGAGGTTCCTGGGGAGTAAGCACGGTGTCCGCTTGCACCAAGTGCTAAAGGAACTAGGGTCCCGACCGAATATTTTGTTTTAGTCGGATTTTCTCTTAAGACACTAAACTGTAGTAAGGAATTAGAATGCCGCTACTAAAGTATTATGCAGAAAACAACGCGGAATGTTAAATTATCATTTTATCGTTTATAATAACTAATTATTTATTTTGTTTATATTTTAATATTTTATCATACCCTGAACCGAAGAGATCAAATCACATGTGGGGTCATAAAAACAAAGTGTGCTCAAACAAAACAGATAGATGTAACAGCAAAAGCACATATGAAAAGGTCATCTTGAGTGACAGTACGGGCAAGCAAGCCCCGCCCAGGACCCATCCTGCACAGTCTGGCCAGATGTGAAGTTGATTTGCTCTTTAGTTCAATGGAAGTAATTTAAATTTTCAAATTTTTTTTTTTGTTTCATTTTTCAAATTTTTTTTTTTTGTTTCATTTTTCAAATTTTTTTTTACCGCTACATCAAGTAACTCTTTTCATTATAACATTCTATTTTTTTTTTTTAATTTTAATGTAGAATAATGTGTAGAAACTCCGCGCATCATCTGCCTTATACTAACTTCTAGCACGCACAAAATTTCGCGCAACTTATTTAGCTTTAACCCTTCACTACAGTATGCCTTTCTAGTAAATTCGAATATTCCAAGCCTCAGTGTTACCATAAGGAACCCCCAGCTCGTGCATAATGGAGTAGATACCTTGCAGTGGGAACAGATCGTAGATTTCCGCAGAACGGTTTTTAGGGATTTTATGTAATAACCACCATAGCGACGAACACATACACCAGTGTTCAGCAAGGCTGCGTAAGTCGGACAAAGATCTCGGACTTTTTTAGCTCCAGATGATCTGCGATCAGAGAAGTAATATCATGCCTAGTCTTCTAAATTCTTTCTTATTTATTTTTGACACAGCGCAAGATTAGAGCCATTACTCTCTGCCGGCACCCACATTTGTCGACCAAGCATCCTCCAGCATGAGCCGCGCACTCCCAACGGGGATTACACCAACACTAGAATCTAATGACCAGAGACAATTCCGAGACACCCATAATGAGATTGCCTATAACACAGAACACTATAATTTGGAACACCGTTAAGACGCGTAATACATCTCAACGAAATTATATCTCCTTCACAGCTATTATTCTTATTCCTTGTTACTATTCTCTAATATTGCTATACATCTTCGAAATACCAAACGGATCCATAAAGTATTCCACACTATAGCTATTATTTACAGAAAAACAAACTTGGAATTGTGAAAGGAGAAGGAAGCGAAACAACCACCAATGGAAGGCCACCGCCCACCAAAGAGAAGAGCAACTCGAAGCACACCAGGAGACAACCAAGAGAAAGGAGTCATTGCGAAGCTGGCCCAGGCTATCGAAAAGCTGTCGCATTCGAACCGCAAGCCACCAATAAGTTCACCAGTTTTCAATGGAAGCGGATATTTAAGACTTTCGTTCGGATACTAAACGATTATCTGAATGCATGCCAATACTCACAGGAAGAAGCGATACGGCTAATCCCGACATGTTTAACAGGCGCTGCGTTGGACGCATATGATAACCTACCGCCATCCAAGAAGTTCGCAAAATTCGAGTCAATTTTGGACGAATTGGAGACGAAGATCATGACACCCGAAAGACAAAACGCTGCCCAAGGGGAATTGACAACACTAAAACAAAGCAGCCGCTCAATGGATCAGTTTTTAAGAACATTCAAGGAACTAGCCGAACAAGGATTTCCCAAACGGAAACGAAATGGCAAAGAAGATCCTACTCAATACGTTCATAAATGGACTTAACAAGCCAATAAGGAAACAAGTACGAAGGATTACACCGTTTACACTAGAAGACGCGAAAAACATTGCCAAGCGTGAAGACCACATTGGACGTGACGACGAAGACAACATTCACGAAGCAATAAACACGCTGTCAGAACGACTATCGAGAATGGGACGACCATGGGAGCAACCCCCGAGAGAAGACGGAAATGGAAGATTCTATCAGCGGAGCAACAGATGGAACAGTCAAAACCGCTAGAGAGGCAGGAGATGGAACAGGAACAGACAGAGGAACGTACGATTCAACAGAGTACATGTATTACTCGATTCCGACGAGGCACCAGAAGAGCCATGAAAATCTTTCTGCAGAAAAAGGTTCTTTAATATTCCGTTCCTATCCAACGTCATTTTGTCTTTTCTTATAACCTGGAGCTCAACATACACACCTGCAACTGGACACACATTTCCTCATCTCTGGGACACAAATCACAGAGGAAGTTCCAGATCAACTGCTGACACCACGGCTGAAATATACAGACCTCGACGACTACATCACTAACTTAAGAAAGAATCTGGAAGACCTACACGAAACCATCAGACGCAATAATGCAACGAAGACCACAGGAAAACAAGTGTCTTCTCAACGAATAAAAAGAAGGGACGTGCAAAAAGGAGATCAGGTTCTTGTCATCAAGAACGATCCCGCAAGCAAGTTAATGCCAAGGAAACATGGTCCATACGTCGTAGAGGAAGTAAACGGAAGCAGAGTGACATTCAGGGCAAAAGGATTAGAAGTTGCACATAAAGATAACGTCAGAATCTACAAGAAGAGCGAAGCTAGGTATAACGAAGAAGAGAAGTATGAAGACAAGAAGAACAAAGAAGAGAAGCATGAAGACAAGAAGAACGAAGAAGAGAAGCATGAAGATGAGAAGAACAAAGAAGAGAAGCATGAAGACAAGAAGAAACCAGATGACAGTGTGTGAAATTCAACTTCAAGCAAGGGTAAGAGTATCAGCACTAAAATGGTTAATTTAGAGCTCACCAACAATTATGGAGAACCGTCAACACAAGTTTCATCAGAAAATAAAGAGAACAAGAAGATGCAGAGTCGGAAGAAATCAACGACGGACAACCATAAAACAACCATTGGAATGAGAACAAGACGCCAAGCTCAAGTAGAAACCCGCAGAACATCCTCAAGACGCCGCAGACAACCAGTGAGATACTCCGGAGCCGCACAACTACCAATTACTCATACCAAATAACTCGTATACAACATTTATTCGTATATTTTTTTTTCTTTTCATTTCATTTATTTCAATTTGTTGTTTACTGTTTTAATTTTGAGTACTGTTGTTTCCTTTACGTTTTGTATTTCAACGCCCCCCCCCCCCCCATTTATAAAACTCTTTAACCAACTCCACCATTACCATAAACCCCCTCTCTAACCTGTAACTTACCGAAATTTATTTTTATTTTTATCTTTTATTTTTTTCCCCTTTCTTCCCGACAATACCCATAATTTACCTATATTTCCCTATTGTAACCTTTTTTTTCAACTCTCATTTTATTATAGTATAGAAATTCAATTGTAACTAACTTCTAATTTTTGGGGAGCCTAACATTAATCTCACAACCGTAGTCCTTATCACGAAATCACACCAGTCCTCATCACGATCCACACGAAGTCACACCAGAGGAAGGAGCAAAGGAACCGTTACGCTAAGATCAACAACATGGACAGTTCATCTAACAACATGGGTTCATTATTCATCAAAGAAGAATCCCGCAACTTTTCTTGAGCGAGGACGCTCAACTTTGTGGGAAAGGGTGATGTTACATACCCTAGATGACACATGTGTGGACCGCTATGCCGTCGAGCTAGCGGGACACCACAACACCATGAAGTACGGCACAAATGAAGAAACGACTCCGCCTCCACGGATCACAAGGACAGTCAGTTGCTCACTCGACAGGGCTACGGGAAGGTCGCTTCTATTTGGGAGAAGCGCCCTGACCGTGGGTGAGATGTTAGCTCCTATTCTAGCTCCCTATTAACTGTATTCATCTATTGTATTCTACATGTGGACACGAATAAAGTTATTATTAAAAAGCTAGGTGTTCTGTGTTCTCGGCAGTGTCCGCCAGGTAAGCCATTTGATTGGGCGTTTAGTAGTAAGATTACATCGGATCCTCACACCAACTACTACTCTTCGGGTCGCTATGAAGAAGGGGAGTAGGTGGGGGAGACGTATTGTAACGACATCATTTTTCAATATATGATGAGCCTTTTTAGGATTCCCAATTCAGTTTAAGAATTCATATTCCAAATCCTTCACAATCTCCATGTTCCATCAATCCAAGTCCCTTCTTTTAAATTTGCCTTTATTCTTCAGTGTTTTATCTTTCAAATTATTTAATTAATATATTCTCCTTTTCAGAGATCGGTGCCTAATGGAAGAGCAAAAAAGAAGAAAAAATTATGGACGGCCGCACGGCCACAAACGACTTTTTCGTCAATTTCTCTTCAATGTGTGCTGTCCATTATTTCGTAAAAAAGAGTGGCCGTCCAAACGATAACCTAATTCCATCCTAATTTTATTCCTCTTCAATTAGGCACCGATATCTGAAAAGGACAATATGTAGCTAAAAACTTTATTAAGTTTAGTGATAAAAGGTTAAGATTCTCTTTAAGAGCTGAGCAGTTCACAATTATAATTGCAAAGTGTGACAAATAATACCAAAATATATACAAATTATTATTAAAACTGAAGGTTGATAATGGTTTCTGAGTTATTCATGAAACCCTGATCCCGATCCCTCTTCAGATGATGATGGGTTTGCCGGCAGAGCGCACGAAACGCAACGTGGCTGAAGTAACGTCGATTCCAGACGCTTCCGAATTCATCTCTTCAGATAAGGAATATCCTTGCCACACGTCGCTTGATTTCTTCACCGGATCCGGAACCTTCCTCGTTTTCGTCGCTCTCTTTTTTTTCTCTTGCTTTACGAAGAGCCAAAGCTGCTCATCATATGATAGTTTTCAACAATTCACATGATAAAATAATTAATTATGCCAAATTGTGCACTTCTTTATATTCTAATTTTAACAATAGTGTAGTTTTAAAACACGTGTCTTATTATTTTTTATGATAAACCTGCACGACCCAAAACTGTCTTTCAATTAAAATCCACTAGACGATTTTTTCTAAAAAAAATTTTGAAACTTTAATTACATAATTTTGGCCTCGCTAAATTCTGTTTTTTTTAATGAAACATGATGTGGTTACGGTAATTGGCATGTCCTAAAGAGTTTAAAATTTAAAAATGTTTCGTTTATTGTGATGATGATAATACGACGGGGAGATGTGCGGAGAGTACCGCGTGTGCGGCTTGCGTTGTCATCAAGAAATATGAGTTTTTCTTGTCGACCCCATTCTGGTATTATTAATGCGATTTCATGCAGCATTTGCATTAATTGAGGTTGATAGCGTTTCCCAGTGACTGTTTAGGCATCTGACATACTTGGGAAATTTAGGGCCGTCCCGGCCCTCAATGCCTCGGCCCTGGCCCAGCCCTCCGGCCCGGAAAAGTAGGCAACATCGTTTATTCAAACGATATATAATTTTTATAAATATTTTTTTAGCATAAAATATCAGGAAATAAACAAGAAATTGAGAGCACAGATTATGATGTTTTATCAACATTTTCAGCGCATTTCAACAACTATGTAAGCTTGAACATCGTATCTGAAAGGGTTGTGGCCACGGCCCCAAAATCGAAAATGCGGGCCGGCCTTTCCCAAGTATGCTGACAAGGGAAGTATAAAAGGTCAACATCTCAGATTTTGATGAAACTTTGCAAAAAGATTCGTTTTGGGTCAAAACCTATGCATAAAAAATTTCAGCTCGGCAAAAATATTTTAAAGTACTTAAAAGTGGGTTTAAAATCTGAAACCTCCGATCATTATTTTTCTTCTCCGACAATCAGTTTTCTTCTGCGATCCATTTTCCACTGTACCATCGTTGCTGTGTTTCCCTGTTTATTAAATGAAAACTAATGGTCGGAATTTCGGTTTTTTTTCCATTCTGACTTCCGGATTCCGTTTTCCGTATTTCAAATGTGGTTCCGGAACATTCCTGATTCGGAAACATAAATATTTTAATTCTGCAATCCGGAAATTCACTTCTCATATAAACTTTAACACCAACGACCGTAATTCCTCATTCCGCGTTCCGTGTTCTGGCAATTTTCGATTGATTACGAATTCCAGATTCCAGTTTCAGATTTTTCAAATGTGCTTCCGGATTCCGGATTCCAAAATTCAAAAACTGTCATTCCGTCCATCTTCTGTTAGACAGGTTGACAGGTTGAGACAGCTCAGACAGTTAGACAGGTTGTAAGAAAACATATTCCTTCTTGATACAACCATATGCAGAGTTAGATGTGGATGATGGATAAAACTAACATTGAACATGGAGAATTCTAAAGAAATATTATCAAAATGTAAGAAATTGATAATTAATTTTCATCATTTTTTAAAAACTAATGTCAAATAGTCTCAATGGGAACATGAAACAAATATTCAATTTATGTTAATGAATTTAAATATTCGGGAATGTATTAACATTTTTCGGCAGTTTAAGAAAAAGCTGACAAACTGGTATGCACTAGGTATTTGTAATGTACACGTAAAGTTTGTAGTATAACGCGCGTAAAATGCAGAAAATTGGTATTTCCATTTGGCGAGTTGCGACAATTATAAAAATAGAGAGTTGTCTTTACGCGATACTGTGGATTATGAGTTCCGCAATTATGCGCTTCGGGATGGGCGCCACGCGCAGTAAAAAATTAAATTCAAAACTTTTTTCTTTTTTTTTAATATTATTTTACTCATTTAATTTGTTTTTAAGAAACTATTTTGAGGAAATTTAATAAGAATTAATTATAATGACATATTATCGTCGTTAGGTAATAGCAGAGTTTCTGAACAAGAAAAATTATGTGAAAAATGATGGTCTCGACTATGAAACCATTTGTCAATGAATGAAATTATCCTTAAAAAATTAATAAAAGAAATTGATGAAAGAGAGAAAAGAGAGAAACTTTCCTAATTGTGGAAAAATGTGATCAAATTTTGCATAATTCTTTTTTTCCCAGAAGGCAGTTTTTCATACTTACTTTGAACGACAATATTAGAGACACACCCATAAACACTTCGTAACATAATTAAGTGAAGCATAAAAGTTAGGGTTCTAGAAAAATTATGGTGTGTCGCTTCATATTTAAATTGTTTTCCAAAAGCACACCAAATTGAAATAATGATTTTCTTATTTTTACGGTAGTCGTACAACTTTCACGTGTACACTACACAAATATAATCTAATCCAGTTTGTCAGTTTTTCCTTAAACTCTCTAAAAATATTAAAATCTTCACAAAGTATTAGATTTCTGTACGTTTACTGAGCTCGTATTTATAGCCTTCCAGTTGGCGTGCCAAAAGTAATTCACGGTTACGCATTGATTGAAAACAATGTTAAAATGTGTGATTCAGGAAATGGATGGACTGAACATTTACGCTTAATGATTTTTCCAAATTAGTTTTAATGAAAAAAATCTGCGACGGATATATAAATAATTCATGATATTTTTGAATTTTGGAATTTTTCTCACTGTACTCGATGTACTTTTCAGAGATCAGTGCCTAATGGAAGAGGAAAATATTAGAAAAATATGATGGTCTCTTTTAGACGACCAAATGGCCACAAAGGACGTTTCCATCTCTTTCTCTTCGATATGTGCTGTCTATTTCTTTGAGACAGCACACATTGATAAAGGAGTGGCCGGCAAAACGAGAACCTCATTTTTTCTTTTTGTTTTCTCTTCCATTAGGCACCAATCTCTGAAAAGGACAATAAATGTTTTGAAGGGAAGCAATTCATAAAGAAAAATTATTTGCGAAAATTTTATTTATTTAATTTATATTATGGTGGGTTTATGATTTTTTGTATGCCGAGAGAAATCATATTTTTCTTAAAGGGATCTTAGAGACAACGATCTTAGAGACAACGTCATCATGAGAAACTGAGCAGCAGAACTGCGAGACCAGGAGAGGTTCGAATTCTTTTAAATTCTTACAAGCGAGCTATCGAATTTTTTTCCATAATATTACGCCGTTGTCAGGCAGACAGATCTATTATTTTAACGCTCGACCCATTAAAATATTATGAAAATTTGTTAATCTTCGCTTGTCATAATTAAGAAAGTTGTCAAAATATTTTGACGGCGTGTTGCGAACTGCTGCGCAGCAAGACCCTTGTAAACAGAGAGACACAAAAGACAACTCTCTATTTTTGTAACTGTCGCAACGTGCAGATTTTTGTAATGCGTCGTCAAAAAATTTGAAATAGTCTATAATTTTTAATGATAGCAAGAATTCACGAAGCGGAAGAGAAAAATTGGTAACATCTCTAATTATGGATTTTGCCATATATTTTATATATCGACGATTCGAATGGTATGTAGTTGTAGTTAAAAACTTCTTGAGATTTCAATTTTTCATAAGACGCATTTTATGTTCTTGTTTGTATGCGCATTATATATTATCGATTTCAAAGATCGATTCCTGTGGAAGAGATAAAATTATTTCAAAATTTGTGTTACAATTGAGATAGATAATATAAATTTATGAGATGAAAAGAAAAATTTTGTGGGTTCCCAAACGAGACCACATTTTTCCTCTTCCATTAGGCACCGATCATCTTTGAAAAGTACAAGACTTTAATTTTTTTCCAGCTGATAGGATATAAATAAAACTCACCATGTATTAAATCTGTATATTGCATATAATGCAAAAAAAACTCATAGATACATAATAATTGTTTTCCAAATTAAGCATTTAAAATACATATTTCGATCAATATCCTCGAAATAAAAATAATTATATATTCGTAGGCTGTAGAATTTAAAATTCCGATTGGTGTGCCAAAGTGGTCATTAAATAATTAAATTTAATGTATTCACCAGGAACCCGTTAAAAAATTGAAAAACATATTCATCACCATTGTTCAAAATATTAAAACAAATTATTAAGTGAAAATATTCGTAGGTTGCTTGCACCTGTATTGCTTGAATCGAACATTTTAAAATTGTTTTCAATAAACGTGCTTTTATAATTGTTGTCTAAGCGGTACGCGGCTGCGATAGAATCGAAATCGACATTAATAACAGAAAATTAAAATAAACATTTTCGTTTTTAAAGATAGAAACCGAATGAAATAAGAAAAATAAAATTATGATCTCGTTTGGATCGTTGCGAATGTTTCTTTTCACCTCATAAATGTATGCTATTTATCTCACTAATGAGATATTTTTTTCTGCATTGTGGGTTTAAGTTTGTTAAAAAAGATTCAAAGTTGGCAAAGTTTAATTTTCCTGTAGAAAACAGTATTAAACCACCGTCATTCAACAAGAATGTATCAAGTTCAATTCCTTACGTCGGCGTTAAAATTATTTAATTTGTTAACTTCGTCACGGGGATAGCTGAGGACATTTTATTAGTGCACACAAAAATATGTTCCTGCACTGGGAGTTTAAGTTGAAGTTGGTTAAAAAAGGTTCAAAATTGCTAATCAAAATTTTCCTTTTTTTTCCACCATTAAATTTTGCGGTCAAGTCGGTAGCGGGTAAGCATGTCCGTCGTCCAACAAAAATGTATCAAGTTTTTTGTTCATTTCGATTAAACATTATTCCAAAACGTGTGCCACAATTGAGATAGATAACATAAATTGACGAGATAAATTGAAAAATGTAAAACTGTCCACACGAGACCATCATCTTTCATTAGGCTTTTATCTTTGAAAACGACGATATATTGAATCAAAAAAAAATTTAGAAGTGTTAATTAATTTAATTTTCCATGAGTTAAAATTTTATAAAGCATTTTTATTGAAGAAGATAATAAAAATATCACGCACACAATTGTAGACTGTAAAACGTAGACATTATAGTAACGTCGAGTTTTATAAAATTTCAACACGCCAACACAAGTTGAACAGTAATTAAATGATATATTTGAATAAAATAAACATTGAATCGACTAAATATAAATTTAGATAGTCTAAAAAGGGGAAAATAGTGGGAAAACATATGGTATATAAATATAAGAGCAACCAAACATAATTAGGTTCTTCATAATGTATTAATTAGAGGAAATTTCGAATTGTTCCCAGAATTGTCTGGAAAATCCTCTCTTTCTTGGTCGAAGAAAGTTTCTCACACCTGTCTATGAATGCTGGAATTGTTCTTGTGATAAAAAGTTTCTACGAATCGCTCTATTATTAGAACACAATTATTTGTTTGATTATTGTATTACCATTCGCGGTTTTCGTTTTTGAGGCCATTAATTTTGGTTCAGGTCTGGATTATAGTATATTCAATGGGATTTTGATTTAAATTCTTTCTATCGAAAAATGGTTTATATTCTTTTCCTTTTTGGAGCATCATACGGTGATTATTATAATATGTCTTGTCAGTTATCCAAAAATTTTCATTTTTGTTATGTGTAAAACTAACACTAATTGAAACCGTAAAACGGAGAAACTATATGTTTTAATGTTTCTTGCGATAGACTAACGTGCAATATGTGTATACTGTAATTTCATTAATATAATTTTAGTCTTCAAAATGTCCACAGAGGACAAATTGGAATTCAAAAGTACGAAGAAAGAAAGTTTAAAGCAGGAGGTTAATAACAAAGTTTTCCATTAAATAATAATTTTTATCTATAATTTGTTTTAAGAACGAGAAGACTGTTCCATCAAAATTAATTATAAGAAAAACCTCTGGATCACAACAGGTTTTAGCCTTCCAGTTAATTATTAAAATAAATCTTTTAGAAGTCGCCGAAGCCGCGAAGTGTATTGGAGCTATTTAAGAGGTATAATACGAAGAAAAGCGGTCAGATAAAGGTTGAACACGAAGAAGTTAACAATGAGACGAATGGCGAGGTTGTAAATGTTGATTTTGATCAAATGACAACTGATGAGAAAAACGGCTTCTTGAAAAAGTTGAAAATGTTGTCCATTGCTGATAAAGCTGGAGAGAAGAGGCGACATGAGCCGGATGTGAATAATAATAAATGTAATCAGACTTCCCCGGTATCAGGCTTTTTCAAGAAATCTGTAAAAACAAACGGATTTGAATGTACGAATACTTGTCGACGTTTAACTTTTAACCAAAAACGAAAACCAGTGAGGAAGTTGAATTTCGCCTATGAAAATTCTCAAAATGATCGGAAGAATAAGAAGAAAACGAAAATGGTGGAAGTAATGGCGAAAGAATACGAAAGGATTGTGGCGGAGAAAGAGAGAAAATCTTCGATGTCAATTAATATAGAATTCCCGAAAAATCGACCAAAGGGATCATTGGAGACTCCTACCGACTCTCCCGCAAAAAGTTGGGTTTCTCAATTTGTTGTTTATTCTTTCTATTTTTATTTTTGAAGGCTTTGGTTCCGACGATTCATCAACAAAGTCGGTGTTTTCATCAGGAAGTAGTTTGAAATGTACTCAAGCAATTAAGCCAAGCAACACCAAGAGAATCACTAAAACCAATGGTGAAGTTAATGCATCTTGGCATGGAGAATTACCCCCAAGGGATTATAATAGTCCCACTTTTTCGAGGAAGATCTTTGTCGGCGGAGGTAATTTGAATATTATTTAATTACTTCCATCGTTTTATGAAATAGAAACGTCATGAAAACACCTAACAAGGGAGGTTATTTTTCGATCCATAAGGTTTCGGGCTGAAAATTTGCATGGTGATAACTGAGGGAATTTTATTAGAGCACTCAAAAATTGTCAACTTCAATGTTCCTCTAGAAAACAGTTTCATTTAAGAGACTGAATAGATTATTGAAAAAATAATAATAATAATTTTTTCTGTCTCCTCTGAGCTTTCTGCTGTTAAGTCAGTTCGGTTATTAACATAGTCATTGAACAATAATGAATTATCAATTCCTTATAACTTAATAAAACTTCGGCACGTTTATTGAAAACAACATTAATATGTCAAAACTTTTCAAGTCTGACCAGGATTGTATTTCTGATGTAGCTGCTATTCGAACACAAAAAGGGAAATCCAAAGTGCATGTAATTTTGAGCGTTTAGGGCCTATAAAGTAGGTTTTATAAAAACAGGAATATCTCGAAAAGTTTTTAACTACATACATGAGATATACACTATTTGAATCGTCATTATTTTCTCTATAACATATCCTCATACTAAAAATATCCATAGATACAGTTTTCTTTAAGAACTTAATTACAACGGAAAATAGTTAAAAACCATGTAATTTAAAAATTTAAAAGGATCATGCATTAAATAATTATGTTTCCAGCATGAATCCGTTAAAAAAAATTTGAAAATATCAATGTTAACACTGCCAAGTTAAGCAGTGGAATATGCTCATTAATATATAATTTGATAAACTTTCTTTAAATAAAAATTATTTAATCAAAATATTTGTAGGTTTTTTTAATCGAACATTTCAATTGACGGTCCACCGATTTTTGATGATCCTTTATGTTCGTTGAAATGGTCGACCGCAAAATTTGATGGTTTAATACTGTTTTCTACAATAAACTTTAGGTTGGCGACTTTGAACTGTTTTTTAACACTTAAACCCTCCGTGTAGGTCAATTTTCTGTGTGCAATAATAAAATGTCCTCAGCTGTCATCATGCAAAGTTTAAGCCGGAAACCTTTCAGATATAAAAATTATCTCCCTACTAAAATATGCCGAAATTTCATTTAAAACAACACAATTGATTAAGAATTCAACGTACTCTGCATTTAGAGATTAAAGTATCAGACAAAGTTTTAGTTTAAACCAGAGATGGGTGGAATTCCGTATTCCGGCCATTATTATATATCGAATTTTAAAAAGTGATTCCGAATTTTTGTTTTCGATTCCGGAAGCCGAAATGTTATATTTTAATCACGAAACTTCACTTTTCATGTAGACATAAACACAAGAGAATTCCCGATTACGATTTTTCAAATGAGATTCCGAAATCCGATCTTGGAAAACTCCCATTCTGCCCATTTCTGGTTGAGACCGTATTTTTAGTGCCATGGGACATAACGGAAACCGCCCTCAAAGAATCATTTGGTGAATTTGGAAACTGTACAGTTGAGTGGCCTGGCCAAGAGCCTCGCTATAAAAGCAATTATGGACCAAGCTCGAACGGTGTTGTGAAATCGGTGTCAAAGGTTTGTTTAAAATAATTATTTATGGTTTTTTACAAATATTAAAAGTTTACTTTCATTCCTTTAAACGAATAATGATATAAAAGTCGGTTTAAATTATATATCATTTTCCTGTCAGGGAACATATCGAATGGAAAGTTATTTCAAAATGTGTGCCACGTTTTGACCGTATGCAAGAAAGTACTCCAAACAAAATTAGTTTAAATGTGTTTGATTTAATAAATTAAGAAATTGGTATAGTTTTTTGTCAATAAATAGTTATATTTTATCAGTTTTTCTTTTATAGTCGTCGCCAATTGCGATTAAAAAAGTGCGCAAGATTTTGCGGTAGTAATCGCATTTGTCGACGACTATAAATAAAAATTACCTTATATTGATATCTTAAATGCACAATATTTTCTTGATTATATTTTATCGTAATTCAAAAAATTACTTAATATTGTCTTATTAAATTCTAACTGAAAAACCTGGTCATTAAGAAACTTTGCTTTGCGTAAAATTCAAACACTCCCATATCTGATACGCGCCAACGACGCAGCTAAGGTTCGGCTTTAAAGTAAATCGTGATGACACATTCACGAAACACGAACGGGACTAATGGAAGTTTTTCTTCGATCTATCGATATGAACTGAAATAATGAAAATTCATTAATAGAAAATAAATTTATATACTGGATATTTTTAAAGGTATTTTAAAATTCCTAATTTCAGTACAATGGTCAATTGACAACCGGGTACGTTTATATGATATTCGAAGAAGAGAAAGCCGTGGCAGCACTTCTTCTTGATTGCTCCCAAGAAATTGGTGGCGCTGGTGAATGGTATTTCAAGATACGTGCGCAACGTTCGAAATCGACTGAAATTCGCCAAGTGCAGATAATTCCTTGGGTCACTTCGGACTCATTGTATTGCCAAGATGAATCATTACTTGAGACCGGAGTTGAGCCGAAGCGGACAGTGTTTGTCGGAGCTCTTCATGGAATGATTACCGCACAGGTGTTGCACTCGATAATGGAAGACTGTTTCGGAAGCGTTGAATGTGTTCAATTGGATACGGATAAATTCAAATATCCGATTGGTATGGGTGTTAATTTTTACATTTAATTCCATGAACATCTCCATGAATCAGTAATGGGCGGAATCCCGGATTCCATATTCAGGTCATTTTTCGATGCACCATTCCGGCCATCTCTTCCATATAGTACATTAAATTTAACGTTTTAGTGAAAGTATAGTCTATTTGTGACTTCAGTAAAATTTACTGTTAAACGCATATTGTCAAGATGGAATTAAATGAGAAAAAACTTTTCCCAAATAGATATATATATATATATATATATATATATAGGAAGCGGACGTGTAACATTCAGCGATCATGCCGCCTATTTTAAGGCTATCGAGGTTGGATATCTTGTCATTCATACGAGTAAATTCAGTTAGTACAACGAGAAAAATTAGATTCGAATGTTTTGATAATGACATATTTCAGAAAAACGTGTTCAAATAGATCCGTTTTTGGAATCGACAACTTGTATGGCTTGTGAAGTCAGGGCGGCTCATTGTTTCTGTCGAAATAGAAATTGTTTTAAATATTATTGTAATAGCTGCTGGACGGTTGGTTGGCGATAGATTTTTGGTGACCGTAACATTTTAGGTTGACCATGGTGAGGAGACAGAAGCATCAATGCATATTCCTGTAATTGTGCCGTCATCTGCAACAAAGTCAATGTGCTCAAGTATTTATTTTTTAACTTTAAAAGATTTCGCAAGCGATTTTTATTTAGGCTCTTCAAGGAGAACGTCGTCAAATTTATCGTCAACCAGGATGTATCCGGCGACGTCATCAATGTCGGCTCCGAACCAATTCCCTATGCAAGCCCCGTCAATTCCTATAGTGGTGTCAACGTCAATTACGCAGCCGTTGAATAATTTTTACGGATACTTTCAACCACAGACGTTCCTGGCTGGTGGATCTAGAAGTGACTCGCATATTATTAACATTGAAGCTGCAAATGTTTTGCTCCTTCATGTTTCTGTTTGAAATAATTTTGTTATTGTTTAGTATCAACACCCACAAAATAGAAATAATCATAATACTAATCAACCACTTGATTATTCTCAAGTCTTTACAATGATGTCTCCACAAAAAGGTATTTTATTTTTTAAGGTTAAATTAATGTTTTGTTAGATTTTTCTAATGGATCGATTGATCATTTGCCTACACCACCACCAGCGAACGGATATTATTGTTCTACGGTTCCCCCAAGTAATTCTTTCCACCAACAGGCTGCTTACTTTACATCTTCTCCATCCCCGGTTGCGATTACGAATGCACCGCCTGTTTATGGTAATTTTAATTATCAATTTGTATTAAAAAAACGTTCCTAACCAAACCGAATCACATTTAAACGTATATAATCAATCTATGTGTGCGAATTAAAATATTTTTGCCGTTAAGGAGCTGTATCACTTTGGAACCCCTTTTTTCAGTAATAAAAGATGATTATCATAGACAACATATTAATCTATGGATCCAAAAGACCAGGATTTTCAATTATTGTCCTTTTCAGAGATCGGCGCTTAATGGAAGAGGAAAAATTAGGATGGAATGAGGTTCTCGTTTGGATATCCACTCTTTTGTCGCTAATCAATGTGTGTTGTCTCAAAAAATGGGCAATCCACATTGAAGAGGAATAGACGGAAAAGTCCACTGTGGCCGTGTGGCCGTCCAAACGAGACTATAATTTTTTCTTATTTTTTGCTCATCCATTAGGCACCGATCTCTGAAAAGTAAAATAATAAAAATTGAAAATATGTGCAAAAAAACATTGTCGAATGTTTCGCGTGTTTTTTCACATCGTGGGGCGTAAGGTTTAAAGTTTTATTATCGAAATATTATCAAAATATAAGAAATTGACAATTCCAATTTTATTTTCATAAAAAATAAAAGTAATAAATCTGATTTGATCTAGAAATTTTGAAGAAATATAATGAAAAACAGAGAAATTATTAACATAAATTGAATAATTGTTTCATGATCTCTATGAGACCATTGAAAATAATTCAAAAATGTTGAAATCGAATTTTAAATTTTTTATATTTGATATTATAAGAAATTGATAATTTTTCAATTTTGATTCCGTATTCCGAAATTCTAAAATTTTTATTCCACCCGTATATGTACAGTACACTTCAATTACCGTAACCATGTCGTGTTAAATTTTGGAAAATTGAAAATTGCGAGCAACGAAAAAGAATAAGTTTGTTGAAAACATGATTAATTTCGTTGATTTTTCTTTCTATTTGTAGGCTGTTTGTAGTTGGCGTGGATGACGTATTAAATTTAAAATCTTTTGATTTTAGGTGGAAATTTGTATTATGGATATTTGCCTCCGCAACAAGCCCCAGTAATATATGACGGATCAAAGTATATAAGTAGCGCGCAAACGCATAATTATATCTAATAATGAAATGAAACAATCGAAATAATAACAATATTATTGTTCCGCTTATTTTCCATTTTGTTCGAATGCTGTAAATGTTCCATCCTGTGCTTATAATGTAATTTTGGTGAGCTTCTAATTATGTGTGTCGTGTGTGACCAAGAAGTTGACATGCTGATATTTCCTGTTAATTGTTTATCATCGTTGATAATTGTTTGTTGATTTGTATTGTTATTATTGTTGTGCTTGTTGTGTGTTTTGTTAATTTATTGAGACGTGTTAGATTTTTTTGGAGTGGAAGAATGGGTGAAACAACGAAAAATATTATCTATCGGTGAAAGTTAATGAGAATAGAATTTACCGTATAAGTAAGAAAACGAAATTTTGAAGTGAATATTATTGTTATTTTTCAAGATCGATGCTTAATGAAAGAGCAAAAAAAAACAGGAAAAAAATCCTTGTGTGGAAGGTCCTTTGTGGGCGTCCAAACAAGATCATAATTTTTCCTTTTACCGATCTTTGAAAAGTACAATAAAATCAACGAAGTTCTCTGTAACATAGAACGTTTTATATAATATGTATAGGTAATTGAGCAAGGTAATGTTTTATTTTTCCATTATACGTTTTTATAACTATTTGTCTCTTTACATACTTTTTGAAACATTGTTCAAGAATAATATAATTGCATTATTTATTGTTTATCCCCTTTTAATTATTAATAAAAACTATTTCAATATTAAAAATTTGTTTATAACCTGACTCGTCATGAATACCCGATTTAATTGTTCATAGATTTAGAATAGTCTTATTTGAATCGTTTTTTGTCTAGAATGGCCTCCATATTGTTGGCGAGGAACCATTGGAAGATGTTGTTGATTCATGGCGCCGTCGCTTTTTGGGAACACTGTCTGGTGTAATTTGTGTTAGAGATATCATCGGAAAATATGGCGTTTGCGGAGACTTTTCTGTCTTCATCTCGTTGATTTGTTCCGATTGTGGCGACTGTACGATAAAGCTTGTTTGCGGCGAAGAAGAAATGTTGAGAGATTCTGTGACTGAAATGGTATGGTTTTTGGAAGTGCTCACAATTTTATAATTTACCATTGTCTTCTGACGTGCTACCAGTGCTCCTGTGCTTTCTGTTTAAAAGAGGGAGCATTGGCTGCGCGGGCGTTGAAACGAACGGATTGGTTGAAGACACTGGGAACATTGGCCATGACCAAATAGGTAAGAACTGGAAAATCGAATTCATAAAAAATATCTCGCGGGAAGACTATCACCGGAGGCGTAACTATATCGACGGGAAATATTGATGTTGTCGGAGTTTCTTCTTTCGTTGAACGACGGCTGGTCGACGGTTTCGGCTGTCTCGCTTCTCGTGGTCCATCCACAGTCACCTGAAAATTGGCACGAATAACGATTATTAGATTTGGTTTGAATAGACCTTTATCACGTTTTTAACAGTTGCTACCATCAGAGGGGTCGAATGGACAACAATTGTTAGATGAAATTTGCGGCCTAAAGTTATAATGTGTTTAATGGTGGCAATCAATATTGTCGGCTAGCAATAGGCTCCGAATTGTCGGCTAACGAAATGTGGTAAAAATTGGTTGTAGACAGGTGTTTTTATCGTTGGCGCCATCGTAATGATGATGTCAGAGATTATTATTATTCTTTTTATTATTGTGGTAGGGGAGGAGATTGAAAAACGGCGCTTACCTCGTCCGGATCTGCCAACGAAACGAAGATCGTTGAATTTGGCAACTTGGCGCTGCACGCGAGCTTTTTCATTTCGTATCTCACCACAAGGCATTTCGTCGTTTCCAGCCCATATAGATACTGTAAAATATTTTGTTGGAGATATCATTAAAGTTCGAATGTTCTGGGGAATCTTTAAAAAAACGAGTTTCATTAAAATATAGATTTCGGGAATGTATAAGAGAATCCTTTAAATCCAACTGAATATTCTTAACAGAGACGAAAGCATCCAATAAAGATTTCTTCGGTCATTTAAAAAATAATTATTATTGTAAGCCAACTGGAAGGCTAATGAAATGAGCTCAGAAAACATGCTCAAATTTAATATTTCGTGAAGATTTTAATGGTTTGCGATAGTTTAAAGTAAAACTGAGCGTAGGCAAAATTTTTTTTAACTGGCGCACACCAAATGGAAATGAGCATTTTCTAATATTAAAATGTATACTATAAGATTTCACGAAATAACTTGAGAATACTTTTCACGTAAACTAGTCATGCACATTCTAAACTATATAGAATACTGATTCTCTGAACAAATAACTGTATTTTAGTATGTTTTCTGATCTTACAGTCTGAACACTCAATTTGGCGTGCTGGCGTAGGCAAAATTTGTATGAAGTACACGTTAAAATCGTAAGAAATAAGAAATTCGTTGTTGTGTTACTGTATAAAAATACAGTAAAAATTCTAATGGTGAAAAGGGTGGCACTCCACTGCCACGACTACTGTGCATTTTGCAAACAAGGTGTGCACAAATTGCAGAACCATGTCCTTCACGTTTTATTCAATTTCTTTATATTTTTAAAATCGTAACTTCTTCGAATTTGATTTAATTCGTTTTTAGAATCGTTTAGAATTATTGATAAAAGGTTTTTAATTTGTTTTAAAGTTAACATACTATTTTAAACTTCTGACAAAACAAATAATTTAATTTAAAAGTGAAGGGCGTGGTTTCGCAATTTGTGAGCACTTTTTTGCAAGATACGCAGTGAAGTGGGGTGGCTTATTAAAGAAAAATATTTTACATTAATAAGATTTTTTCTATACTTATGATTAAAGAAATAAAATAAAAATCCTGAAAAGACTGTTTATATGAAAAGTCAGAAAGTTATTTTTATACAAAAAAAAAACAAAATATGACATGAAAAATGATGATTTTCGAATGAATTATAGGCTTTCAATGGATTAAGATAGTGAATTTGGTATGAAAGTATTATAATTTTGACAAATTCACGTAAATATTATCAAAATCTAAGAATATGAAAGGTTTGATTTTATCAATTTTGAATTATTTTCAATGGTCTTAATGAGAACGTGAATAAATATTCAATTTATGTTAATAATTTCTCTGTTTTTCATTATATTTCTTCAAAATTTCTAGATCACGTCAGATTTATTACTTTTATTTTTTATGAAAATAAAATTTGAATTGTCAATTTCTCAGATTTTGATAATATATGTGTGCTAGAATGAGAATAATTTTGTTGGGACATTCTAATTTACGTTTATCTTCATGTCTCGACTCTGTTTCAAAGTTTTTTTTAAAAATTATAAATTAAATAGTATATTTTGATACTATTTGATAGAAATAGCGATGTATACTGTACTTTACAAAATCATAGCTAAGATCAGTTGGTCAGATTTTTCTTAAACTATCAAAAAATACTAAAATCTAAATTTTTAAGCATTCTATTTGTTGTGTGCAGGTAATAAAAATTTTTTATTTATTTATCTTTAAATTTATTTTTATTTTTTATTAGTTTTTTATTATACACTAGCTGACAAAAGTTTTGTCACAAATGTTATTTCGGGTTTAACTTTTTTGTGACTTGACCAAATTGGCTGATTTTTTGATATTTTATGTGAATCAGTGTTTAAAATGTTATAGTAGCAAAATTTGGTTTAAATTACCATGCCAATTTCGGTACCACGCATTCCGTTTTCCCTCATATTGATAAAAGCTTGCCTGGTGGCAATTGGAGTTTCTTTACGTGGAGTCATCTCTAAAATGTTGCCAATTACTGCTATTTTCAATAAATTATGAAAAAAATATAATTGAACTTTAAAAATTATTAAAAATGCAGTGCAAGAAAAGTGCGTAATATATTTGAGCTACGCGTTTTACGATAAACGCTTGTCACTGTAAAACGGATCATCGTAATCACAAGCGGGAATTTGTAAAATAATCTACAACCATATGAATCTATAATATCAAAAAATCAGCCAGTTAGGTCAAGTCACAAAAAAGTTAAACCCGAAAAAACATTTGTGACAAAACTTTTGTCATATAGTGTATATTTTTTACCCTACACGCCAAATGTAGGGGTTTAAACTGAGAGCTCAGAAAACAAACACAGGTATAGTTATGGGTTAAGACAAAGGGCACACCAAATTATCCTCTTACGTTCATGTTTCGAATTTACTGCGTGATCATACACGCCAAATGAATTTACAAAAAAAAGACCTTCAAAAGAGTAACTTTAACACAAATTCCCTTTAATATTTAAAGTGTCTCTGATATTTTATGAAAAGCCTGCAAAATTGACACAAACATTAGCTTTTAACTTGCACGTGAGAAATTAAAAAATTCGTTTGAAAATTGAAATATTGTAATTTTTATTTGGCGTGCATTAGAAAGAGCTACATTAGAAAGAGCTTTAAATGACCTGAAATTTATGGACGGCACTCCACTGCCAAGAAACCGCGCCGCATTGCAACAGACTTTGCCCCAATTGGAAATACTACCCTTTAATTTATTAATTTTATTTCAATAGCTTATTTATCAGTTAACGTTTCATTCTGCAGAAATCCTGATGAATTAATGAAAAGAAATTCTTAGTACCTCAATTAATGGACCAGAGATTTCTTCTGTAATTGGTGCGGAGTCTTTTGCAATGCGGCGTGGTTTCGTGGCAGTAGAGTGTGGACGGTAAAAAAAAAACAGATTTAATTTGGTTTGCAAATAATGTGTCTTGTGTTATAGTTTAGTTTAGAATGTGCCTAAAACATTTAAGTTTCACATATTCTGGAATTTACATCGAAAAGCTTATAATAACCAGTTGAATATTAGTTTGGCGTGCATTAAAAACCAATAATCTGGTGTACATTACAGAAATATTGGTCTAGTTTTGCCATAATTCGATTTTTCCCAAAATTTTCCACTTTCTCTTCCCTCTAATCAATTCATTCTATCAATTTTTAATGATTGTTCATTTAAAAATTATGACAAAGGTGAGATAGATGAGTAAAAGTGGACAACTTTTCTAGAACGAGACCATAGACACTGTCACTGCCACGAAACCGCGCCGCATTGCTGTTAAAAGACTTCGCACCAGTGATGGGAGGGACCGGGTATTTTTTCCGACCCGGGTATTTTTTCTAAAAAAAAAGGGGATCCCGGTCCCTGGTCCCGGGTAGGGAAAAGGGCAAGTTCCGGTAACAGTCCCGTGTCCCGGGTTTTGAAATTTTCAATTTTTTAAGGTCCCGCCCGCCCGGAATTCCAAAAAACGGGGCCCCTCTCATCACTGCTTCGCACCAATTGCACGAATACTATTATTATTATTTTTTCAATATTTTATTTATTAATCATTGTCTAGCAGAGGAGTATAAATACGACTATTATATAATATTTTTCATTTCTTCTGTTAAACAATATTTAATAAATGAAATATTGAAAAGATAATAAATTAAACGGTAGTGTTCATGCAATTGGTGCGAAGTCTTTTGCAATGAGGCGCAGTTTGGAGTCATTGGAGTGTTTTGACGTATTTTTTGTTTAGCTCTGCCTGACGACGATAATAAAGAAAAAAATTTTAAAAATCTATTTTGAGAGAATGATATCTTGAACAGTTGGAATAATGTGGGATAAATATGCCTTCTCACAGTTTTGAGCTGAGTTGGGGACTTCAGTTGGGGAAATGCTTTTTCTGCAAGAAGTGCATATTTTTTTTGATAGTTTAAGACGGACTATTTAAAATGACGAGAGAAGAGAAGAAGAGATATGCCATAATATAATATATTTTTTAGAGGAAGTTTCGGGCTTCGTCATATCGCAATAGTGATTTTCCGATTTTTAGACGTGCGCGGAAATTATTACGTGTTTATGACAAAAAGGTTTTTATTGCAATTTAATAAAGCTTGTCTTAAACTATCTAAAAATATTAATATCTTTCCAAAAAGTTGGATTTGAGCTCGTTAACTGACACGGGAAGTGTTTTAGGTCGGGCTCTCATATTTTGATAAAAATTTGCAGAAAGATAGATTCCTTACGATCCCAATAGTATACTGACAAAAAATTAGGAGCCAAAAAATGGTTTAAGTGGGTAAAAAATGGGTCTAAATCCCTCAAAATCGTGATTTTCAAACACAAATTTTTGTGGGTCCTAATAATTTGTCAGAATATTAATCAAGATATAAGGAATCTATCTAGAAATTTTTATCAAAATCTGTGATGGAGACCTAAAACACTTCCCTTTTGAGCTCATTTTATAACCATACAAGTTGAAGTGTGTCAAGTTAAATAAAATAATAAGATTGCATTTAAATAAGAAAGTCCACGTTGAAATATTGAAAAAGTGTTGGTGTGAATGACAAACCTTCGGTATTATCTGGTACTGGTGTCAATAAAAGAACGATGAATTGCTCCTGAAACGATTTATTGGATCGCCAATGCTTGGGAAGGCGTGAGTACAAAATATTGGGGCTCGTCGACTTTTCGAGACTAGCGGCGAGGTGTGGATGTTGATCAAGAAAGGCGTGAACATGCTTGAAAACGGCGCTCATCGCTGAAAAATGAAGTGTGAACGAAATGGAAAAGATGTGTTATTTAGATTCGAATGGACGGACATGTGCCGCAAAATAAGTCGAAAAGAACCGGTTGTTGGTTAGGATGTAGTCCTTACGAACAAAAATTCAGAAAACACAGGTATTTTATTTTGCTAGTTTATGTCTCATTAACTGACTAGGCATTTCAGCAGCTCGTCCAACCATATGGGACCGATTGCAAACCGAGATAACCGAACGACACACAACACAAACAGCCACAAAAACGAGTGAGTGAGTGAAATAGAAAATTTTGGCTGGTTGGAGGTTGGCGCAATAACATTGATTTCAATTGGATGTGGAACAATTGGTGTAGTTTTGTGGGATTCGAATGCCATACGGTTAGAAAATGATGTTTATCCCTCCCCATGGTTTATATGATGACATCGGAATCCGATTTATGTTTTGTTATTCGCATATTGTTGAAGAAGATAGCCATCAGAAGTGATGATCACGTTGATGATGCTGATGATGGTTGTTTAATAACAAAGTCCTGCCATAATGGACAAGAAAAGCTGTCTAAACGCATCTAATGCATATTTGAATGAAATTTGAAAATTTAATTTGGTAAACTGTTTAATTAAATTATTAGTTTGCCATTCGTGATTCTAAGTTTTATAGAGACAGCCGCACTTTATGCTACTTTAAGCCATTTACAACTCGCAAATGATGAATTATTAACAAAGCCTGATTTATGAATACTCTGAATACGAAATGAAATTGCGATAATTTTTCAATTTTAAATCACACCAAACACGCCAAATGTGTTCGTAAAAAGAGGAGCCGAGAAGAGCTGGTTAAACCTAACATAACGCACAAATTTAAAGTATAATTTAAATTTTAAGACAAGCTCGTAACATTGTCTTAAAAATCATTTATTAGCTTACACGTGGATTTTAAGGAAATTTGTTTAAAAATTGCTAAATCGTCATTTTAATTTGGCGTGCACCAAGTGAAAACAATGATTTTCTCATATTTACCCTTCGCTTACAACTTTCACGTGTAATTTGTACAAATATTGTCGTGGTGTAGGTTATTGAAAAAGCAGGTTTAATGGAGCATTCAGAATAATAAAAAGGTCTCGTCTGGGGTCATGTCGATTTAATTTCCATTTTCTTTATTATTTCGCTTTTTTGCATATTGTTATAATTATATTAATGTAACAACCAATTTATTAAGATAAAACCTAAAATTTCATGAAAAAATAAAAGCGAAATAAGTTTAAAAAATTGGAATTTAAATCGGCATGACCCCAGACGAGACCTTTTTATTATTCGGAATGCTCCTTTAAACCTTTTCAATAACTTAGACCAAGACAATATTAGGGTGAACCAAAATTTTTTTTCCGATTTCCTATATCTTTTTGTCTAATTGTTTTTTAGGTTTTTATATACATGTGTTATATGAATTTTTAAAGCTCTTGAACAGTTCTATCATAATATATATTTAAAATGTTTAAATGGTCTTTTATTTAAAATTGTTTTAACTTGTAGAAGAAAAATAGAAAAATCCGAAATTCGTGTTCTTTTACGTCATAAGATTTAACGACGGTGACACTGATCTCGAGGACAAGACTCATTCAGGCCGACCTACGACAGTGGATTCTGAAGCAATCCGTGAAGCTGTGGAGACCAATCCATCAATAAGTTCTCGCAGATTGTCTCGAACAACAGTTGTACTACATCTTCACGTCCTTGGGAAAGTCAATAGACGCTGACAAGAAGTACCTCATGCATTGACTGAAATTCAAGCACAAAAACGTGCCGAGACTTGCCGAAAACTGCTCGAAAATCCAAAAGAATACCGCTTTAAATTGTAACTGTAACTTGTGATGAAAAGTGGGTCTACTTTAGTGATCCTGACAGATAAAATCAATGGTTGGAACCCGGTCAAACGACGGAACCCGTAGCAAAATATGATCGTTTTTCAAAGAAGGCACTTATGTGTGTTTGGTGGAATTTCGAATGCGTATTTTACTTCGAGCTAGTTCCAAATGGTCGGACCATCGACGCAGACCTTTATTGCACCCAACTTGATCGAATGTATGCGGCACTTGGCGAGAAATATCCAGCATTGATCAATCGGAAGCGGTCCAGCATTGATCAATCGGAAACCTTGCGCCATCTGATTTTCACCTTTTCCGATCCATGGCACACTTTCTTCATGATCGTAGCTTCAATGAGGTGGCCGATGTCGAAAACAGTTGCTGCGAGTTTTTCGTCTCTACGAACAAGGAGTGGTACAGCAGCGGGATCGAAGAACTTCCCGATAGATGGGTTCAAGCCATAGAATTAAATCGTCTTTACTTTGAAACCTAATTGTTTTTCATTTCTTGTAAAATTATATTTAAATTTTTAATAAAAAATTTTGGTTCACCCTAATACTTTAAGCCATTTTTGTCAATAATTTAAATCTTGAGAATGATGATTTATGAACAAACAGTGATTTATCGGAATGAAATTAAACTTAGGATGTAGAAAACGTCAGGCCGTGAAAGTGCGATCAGTGTAAAATTGCGTCCAACATATTATTGCGGACTGATATTCATTATTTACATGATCACGCCAAATCGGAATGAATATTTTTCAATATTCACACGTGTCTTACTAATTTACACGTTTTATTTTCTTTTAAGTTGATACGTCATTTTTTCAAATCCATCTTAAGCTATCTAAAAATATGCGTTTCTTACTGAAATTCACAATAGGAGCATATTTTCTAACCCTCCAACTTAATCATTCAATTTGGTGTGATTATAACTTATATTTTGTTATTATCAAAATCTGAGAAATTGACAATTCCAATTTTATTTTTATAAAAAATAAAATTAATAAATCTGACGTGATCTAGAAATTTTGAAGAAATATAATGAAAAACAGAGAAATTATTCACGTAAATTGAATATTTGTTTCATTTTATCTATGAGACCATTGAAAATAATTCAAAAATGATCAAATCAAACCTTTCATATTCTTAGATTTTGATAATATTTATTGTCAATTATTAATTATTAAACATATATTCAATTAACAGCGCTTCCATTATTGTTAAAATGCAAAATAATCGAAAAATTGAAACAAAAATATTTTCAATACTCCATTATAAACCCTAATAAAAACTATTCAAATATGACAATTTATGGAATATATCGGTTTTTAGATGGATCCAATGATTCGATAATCTGCGGCAGATAAGAAACAATTGAACATCAATATATGCGTATATCTACTGGCAAACAACATTTGAAAAAAATAGGGGCAGACAGATTTCGAACCGAGACGAACGACAATGACACGAGACGGACAGATAAATTACGGTTATGCTTTTTCGGTTTACTTAACCACCAAAATTCAAGGTGAATTTGACATTTTTGAAATGGAAAGTTGTCATTTTTTGAGTTCGCTAGCCAACTGGAAAGAACAAAAAAAGCGTGCCTGAAAATTGTTTCCTCTTTTAAATAAGACATTGTTTACGAGAAATTAACTAGGATTTTCTTAAACTGTCTAAAACATTAATACATTTACAAAACGTTAAATTTGCGCTCGTTTACTGAGCTCATACTATTACCATACCAGTGCGCTAGGAACATATTATAAGAATTTTACGCTAAGAATTTTTTTTGGGCAGTAAACTAACGTAATCAGAAAACATACAATATACTGTACCGGCCATAAGTATAGCAACGATGCGTTTTTTTGGTACCTCGGCTCATAATGCGTGAATTCTAATGAAACTTGGCCATATCCATCTTCAAGTCGGTATTATAATTTTCATTTTTATAAATTATTGTCACAAAACCTTGGGATACGCAACATTTTTTTCCGATGTTGAATTTCATTTATTCTAGTAATTAATTAGAAATTTCTTTATAGCGTATGCCAAAATAGTTGACGACGCAATCACGCTGCAAATGCTGGCATACTAATTCAAATTCATTTAAAACGATTATTTTAATAATTTTTAATTAATAAACGTGCAATATAAGCAATAACAATTAAAAAATGTCACAAAAATAAAATAAATAATCGATTCGAAAATGAATTTGAATTAGTATGCCGTATTTGCAGCGTGATTGCGTCGTCAACTATTTTGAAATATGCTATATATAATATTTGGTTGAGGAATACGTTCGCACTACACTGTCACGAAATCGCGCCGCATTGCAAAAGACTGCGCACCAATTGCACAAACACTACTTTTTAATTTATTATTTTAATTTTCAATATTTTCATTATTTACAAGTTACTTACACTAGCTGACAAAAGTTTTGTCACAAATGTTTTTTCGGGTTTAACTTTTTTGTGACCAAATTGGCTGATTTTTTGATATTTTATGTGAATCAGTGTTTAACATGTTATAGTAGCAAAATTTGGTTTAAATTACCATGGAAATTTCGGTACCACGCATTCCGTTTTCCCTCATATTGATAACAGCTTGCCGGGTGGCAATTGGAGTTTCTTTACGTGGAGTCATCTCTAAAACGTTGCCAATTACTGCTATTTTCAATAAATTATGAAAAAAATATAATTGAACTTTAAAAATTATTAAAAAATGCAGTGCAAGAAAAGTGCGTAATATCTTTGAGCTACGCGTTTTACGATAAACGCTTGTCACTGTAAAACGGATTATCTTAATCACAAGCGGGAATTTGTAAAACAATCTACAACCATATGAATCTATCATATCAAAAAATCAGCCAATTTGGTCAAGTCACAAAAAAGTTAAACCCGAAAAAACATTTGTGACAAAACTTTTGTTAGCTAGTGTACATTGACGATGAAGACTCTTCTGGTCCATTAATTGAGGTACTAATGTAAGAATTGCTTTTCATTCATGCGTAAGGATTTCTGCAGAATGAAACGTTAACTGATAAATTAAATATTGAAAACAAAAATAGTAAACGAAAAGGTAGTGTTTGCAATTGGTGCCCGGTTTCTTGGCAGTGGAGTGCTTTCGTAGAGTTTTATATTAACTTTTGTTTCACAACAATTTTCTTGTTGTTTGGCAAAGTTTATATATTTTTCTGATAGCGCTTTTCCTACTCTACAAAACTGTGTTTTTAGTTTGTTCTGAAATTTTTAAATTTCACGCCAAATTGTATGGTTATAAAATGCGCTCAGTAAACGTGCTCAAATCTAGCTTTTCAGCAAGATATTTATACTTTTAGGTAGTTTAAGAATAGCTTGTCTATATTGTCGAGAACACTGTTTTCTAGAAAAGTCGTAAAAACTCTAACGAGCTTTTCAAAATAGAAAAATCACTATTTTAATTTGGCGTGTAAATTTTCATCATTTTTCAGGCTTAGAAATGAACTATCCAAAAGGCAAAAATTAGCATTTTCGACATCTACTCTTCTTCGCTTTTCAACGCAGCCGAAGCCGCTCGGGAAATGTGCAGTGTGTATGGAAAACGTGTCTTAGGCGTGTCTACTGCACCAGGAGATACGCCAAAGCCGAGAGCACCACTCTGTCAAACTAAATGAGGAATTATATCTTCGAGGACATCAAACACTGGCTCAACAATTTCTTCGACACCAGACCGGGTGATCGAAAGGTGGGATCTTAAACAGTAACGGCAAATACATAATTGATTAATTGATTATTATAATTATTGTTTTTCGTTCAAATAAATTGTTGAGAAAAAACTCTACGAACTTATTCTTCAACCAATACATATGCATATGGGTAGGACTAAAATCTCCTCAATATTCCGTCCA
This sequence comes from Caenorhabditis plicata, assembly GCA_963931815.1. Taxonomy (NCBI): domain Eukaryota; kingdom Metazoa; phylum Nematoda; class Chromadorea; order Rhabditida; family Rhabditidae; genus Caenorhabditis; species Caenorhabditis plicata. The sequence goes on along the minus strand of OZ007492.1, from coordinate 9,826,535 downwards.
AGATCCTGTCAGAATTGCGATGATCCATATGAAAAAATTTGAACAAGCTACACTAAGCTGGTCCAAGTGTTCTAGGTCACGTCGTTACCGTCTTGGGCAACCGTGAAGAAAGCTCGTAAAAATTATTCAAATCACTTAAATCTTCTGCGACTGAAAGGATAATCACTCGGATAATTTTATTTTCTCGCTGTTTAAAATTTTATAGTCCCTTTTCTACACCAAAAATCAATCAAACAATATTATTCCATACATAATAAGAAAGATAATATCGTGACGATCATAATGGTATATAGAATTTATAGAAATATAGAAAATGGTATAGCAAGCACGGTATATAGAACTCTGCACTTTGTGCTGGGCGGTGGCTTTACAGTGTTTTGCACGAAATTGTTATCAAAACACTTGCAAGAATGCCGCCAGAACATTCAATTCAAACCGAAAAAGTAACCAAAGTTTCATCAAAATTACAGGAAGCGTCCTCACTCCAAAAAACAACATCAAATTTTATCAAAGATTGATGTCGTGTTTACGCTATATAACAGAATGAGTCTGTTTTCATGCAAAAAGCACCTCGCGTTGTAACAGGAGCACTTTTCGTGCAAAACACAGTCAAGGTAGCGCCCAGCAGAAAGTGCAGAGGAGTGTAAAGAATTATATAGTCGTCGCCAAATGCGATTACCACCGCAAAGTGTGGCGCACTTTTTAAATATTATTTTTTCCATTTAATTTCATGATTATTTTCTTGTTTAGGCTCGTTCTATACTGTCTTTGCTTAAATAAATTGAAGAATATGTTTTAGATGTGGAAATAAAATCGTGGAATAAATGTGGATATAATAGTAATGATAACAACACAATGAAACAATTACAAATACAATTACAATAAACATAAAAATTAAATGAAAAAATAATATTTAAAAAGTGCACCACATTTTGCGGTGGTAATCGCATTTGGCGACGACTATAACAATTTATTTGAAAAACGGGACAAACATTTTAAAAAGTCAACATTTTGCTAAAAAATGATTACAAAATAATTAGTTAACAGAAAATTGACTTAACTTTAGTATGTTATTAAATCTAGGAAAAGCGGAAATTGCTCCCGTCGGAAAATAAAATGCATATCGGCAGAAAACACGGATTATTGCACCATTTCATTTTAAATTTCGATTTTTTCATTTTTATTAAAAAACTTTTTAAAAATCAAAGATCTCAAAAGAATCGAACCAACATAAATTTTTCGTGAATCAAATCCTCTACCAGGTATGCTACGTACTCTTTTGTTTTAATTAATTAATCCGTTGAAGTTTGAGGAAGAATTTTAAATTCTATGGTGTGAAAATCCGTGATTTTTTTGCGGAAATGCATTTTATTTTTCGACGGGAGCAATTTCCGCCTTTCCTAGATTTAATAACATCCTAACTTTAGACACATCAAATCATCTGTTTGATCCGATAAATACGTGCGGAACTTACTAAATCGTGGCACATTTTAAAATTTTGCGATAAAACCTTTTACGTAGCATTAGTTTAGTAGTTTCCAATTGTGTTTATAAAACATGAAACGATATGATTCACAATATGGCTTATACAAGAAAAATTCAATAAAAAATAAATAAATTTTAAAAAAACAGTGCGACGTTTTAGCAAGTCCGCACGTATTTATCGGATCAAACGTTTTTCAAATAAGTTCATTTAACGTGCTTCATTCTTTATTAAACGATTATTTATTGCCTATTCATATTGTTTTTCGAAGCATATGCGAATTCAGAAAATTTAAAAAAATGATACTTGGCCTCCTACAGTCTTGAATGAATGAAATATGCCGAAAACCCAAAAGTAGTTGAATTGATAGTAAATATTTGGTTAATCGTATAGATTGCTGTATGCTGTTATGTTTTCTTTAATTTGAAATGCACATACCACGAAGTATTCTTGCAAAATACCGACCCATATGCAGATGCACTCCACTTCCACGGAACCGCGCCGCATTGCAAAAGACTTTGCACCAATTGAAAACTCAACCTTTTATTTTTATATTAACGATGAAGTCTCTTCTGGTCCATTAATTGAGGTACTAAGAATTTCTTGTCAATAATTCATCAGGATTTCTACAGAATGAAACGTTAACTGATAAATAAAATATTGAAATTAAAAATAATAAATTAAAAGGTAGTGATCGTGCAATTGGTGCGAAGTCTTTTGCAATTCGGCGTGGTTTCTTGGCAGTGGTGTGCAGATGTATTATATAAAGAACTTTCCAATTACTCAAAAAAATGAAAAAAAAATCATGAAAAACAATATTTTATAAAAATTAAAAATGATAATACCAACTTGAAGATGGATATGGTCAAGTTTCATTAGCATTCACCCATTATGACCTTACATAACAAGAAACGCTTCGTTCCTAAACATATTTACGGTATTGTACAAAAAGAGCTCAAGATGATAATGAAAACTTTATGAAATGAAGTATTGGAAACAGAACAATTGAAATCTAATTGATTCGACGGATGTTATCGTGATAAAATTATGTGAACAGCTGTTTAATTCAACTCACTGATTATCAGTCTTATTTTTTATTTTGACAATTGGTTGAGTTGTTGTAGAAATTCGGTGACGGCTGACGGATGTGATGGCGAGTTGTGGGTAATCATGGTTGTAATTCTCAGCAAACCACAAGATTGACATTAGCCGACTGACTGCGGGATGTTGTGTGAGAAATCATTGTAGTTCTGACTCATTTTCAAAGTTTGTTTTATAAACTAAAAACGATATATATTCTTATTAGGTTGTGAGAAGTTTATTACAATTAGTTATAAGTTTTGTACTTTATTAATTCACCATAGAACAATAAAAAAGGATAAGAAAATTAATGGAGAATAAGTAATTAAGATGAGCAACTGATCCCGCAAGAGATCCAAGTTAACTAGGAAATGCAAACATATATAGAGGTGTCAAAAAATTCATATTAGTACAGTATTGTCGCCGCCACATCTGGCACGACCGCATTGATTGTACTTTATATATATTATACCATACTTGGGAAAGGCCGGCCCGATTGGAGTCGGGCCGGCCCGCATTTTCGATTTTGCGGCTCTGGCCCGGCCCTAAAATAAAACAAAACGTTAGTTTTTTTCATTATTTCTTAATTATTGATATGTTTCTTAAAATATCATGTGTACGTTTGTTCCTCAACTGAATTAGTAGATATTTGAGAAGTATAGGACCGATCTTCAATGTAAAATTTGTCAAATAAATTATTTCAAACAAAAATTCAATGTTTTAAAATATTTATTTTAACATAAAATATCATAAAATAAAAAATTTTAATAGATCCTTACACTTTTATAAGATCCGACACTTAAATATTAACCTCAAAATCCGAATTAATACCTAACGCTACATCATAAATTATTTTTTTGCAATTTTTCAAGTAAACTAATATCTGATTCCATAAAATCAGCAGGGTGACAATTTAGCGGATTGACAACCCTTTCAGATACGATGTTCAAACTTACATAGTTGTCGTAATGAGCTGAAAATGCTGATAAAGCACCATCAGCTGTGCTCTCAATTTCTTGATTTATTTCCTGATATTTTATGCTAAAATAAATCTTTATAAAAATTATGTTTCGTTTGAATAAATTATGTTGCCAAATTTTCCGAGCCGAAGGGCCGGCCCTAAATTTCCCAAGTATGTATTATACTAGTTGTATATCTATCATTCGTCTATCATATGTACCATATGTCTATTACTATATAATCAGTCAGACTACAATTGTATTTATTCCTGATTTCTACCACTGAATAAACATAACTCTATTCTTAAATTGTTGCAAGCATTGACTTGGGAATATTATCAATCAGTGATGGACGGAATTCCGTATTCCGCGAAAATCACAGTTTTTTTCTGATTTATAAAAGGGAAAAATTGTATGTTCATATTTTATTAGGTCTAGAAATTAATTTCTGCGTTTTTTACGCATATTAAATTATAAAAAACTGGACAAACTTCAACAAAACTTTTGTTTAAAATAATTTCCGTCATTAATAACAACATTTTCCCAGAATTGGGGTAACTTATGGATTCCATCATAATAGAATTTTTCTTGTTCGGCCGCAGTCCATTCATCTAGCCATTTTTTGGCGTCTTGGTGATCTCGAAAGCGCTACTCCATCAGACAATCAGCCATTGACCGGGAAAGATGATAATCCGATGGGGCAATGTCTGGAGAGTTCAGTGGTTTGCGGTAAGACTTCCCATTTGAACTCTTTCAGCGTATCCTTCACCGCTTGAGAAACATGCGGCCTTGCGTTGTCATGAAGCAATAGGATCCCGCCCATTCTGGTCTTTTTACTGCGATTTCCTGCCGCAACTGCACGAGTTGATGTTGATAGCGATTCCCAGTGATGTGTTTCGCCAGGTTGGAGCAGTTCAGAGTACAGAATTCCTTGTTGGTCCCATATGCACAGGAAGACCTTCTTCCCATGGATTTTGGGTTTTGCCGTCGAAGTTGTCGGTTCAAACGTTAAGGTTTTTAGATACTTTAAGGTAACTTCATTAAACTTGAGTAAAAATTTATTTGTTATTACTACGTGGAAATTTTAAAAAATCATTCTTAAAATGTAAAAAATATAATTTTCATTCGGCGTACTACAATTTAAAACAATTAGCAATATGATACATATTCATTGAACACTCTCCAGTCTTCCTTTCGACATTTGTGTTTATTTAAAGATTTTGTGTACATTAACTTCGTATTGTTATCTATTTCCGGAAGCTCCGCCTACAAACAGATTTTTAAAAAATAATATACAATATCTAGCAACTTACTCGGAAACAGTCATCACTATTAAAAATTGTCGGCATTAAGTTTGAACTCTTAATATCGGCATTAAGTTTGAACTCTGACAATAGTGTCGGTTTCAGTTTCTCCCAATCTTCCGGATCGGTTCTAAATCCCATTCTCGCATATTTTTCATAATATGACTGATCTTTATTTGATATCGACGTCAAATTGTCCATATTGTATAATTCTTTGGCAAATTTAAGTCCCGTCACAAGAGGCGATCTTCCAGTCTTCTGTTCATGATTCTTGTGTCCTTCAGAAATTGGGTACACATTTCCTTTGCGGCTGACAGTCTTGAGCCAGGCTTTGTCTGCCTCAACAACGTCCGTCCATTGCGTCGACCCGTCCTCGTCTTCGTCATCGTCCGATTCCTTATCTGGCGTTGTGTCCTTCTTTTTCTTTTTATCTTTCTCCTTCGTTTCCTACAGGAAAACAATATATATTCAAGGATCACACAAAACAAACATTCGAATTTTTCCATAATTTCAAAAACTGCGCCGAGCTCGTTGGCAGCTGATTGATGCCATCAACATGAATAGCTCGGTTTTCAATGCTCAAAAGCCTTCCTATCCTGTCATCAAGGGAAGTTATTTCATAAGTCCGATAATAGTCTCGGAATTCTTCGCTCGTTGAAAACTCAATTGATCGGTAATTATAGCTACCTAAAATCGAATATTAGGGTGAACCAAAAATTTTTCCGCTTTCCTATATCATTTTGTCTAATTGTTTTTTTTTTACCAAATAAAGATTTTTATATACCTGTGTTATATATATTTTTAAAGCTCTTGAACAGTTCTATCATAATATATATATACACTCCATTGCCACGATCAATGCGTATCTTGCAGAAAAGTGTGGACAAACTGCCAAACCACGCCCTTCACCTTTTATTTAAATTCTGTGTTTTTTTAAGGATTTTTAAATCGTTTTTGAGCCTTAAAAAAATTAATAAATCATTAAACAATAAATCTAAACGATTCTAAAAACAAATTAAATCAAATTCGAAGAAGTTACGATTCAATATAAATAATTTAAATAATAAGTGAAGGGTTTGGTTTTGCAATTTGTCCACACTTTTTTGCAATACACGCATTGTTCGTGGCAGTGAAGTGTATATATATAAATATTTTTTATCTTGTAGAAGAAACATGAAAAAACCGGAAATTCGTGTTCTTTTACGACATTACTGGGGCTTCAACGCAACTGCAGCAGCAAAAAAGATATGCGAAGTGGAAGGTGACAATATGGTCTCGGTTCGTACTGCGCGAAATTGGTTCAGAAGATTTAACGACGGCGACTCTGATCTCGAGGACAAGAATCAGGCCGACCTACGACAGTGGATTCTGAAGAAATACGTAAAGGCGTGGCGACCAAGCAACACGTGAAGCTATGTTACTGGAATACCGGTTGATGGTAAACATTTAAGACGACTTGAATTTGCCGACGATGTTCTCACTATCGGCTGCTCATCAGATGAAATTGAAAAGAGGCTCGAAGTTATAAGGAAGACAAGAACTCGACACCGCTTAGAGATAAACACAAGCAAAACGGTTATTATGCGCAATAGCTATGCAGATGTAGTGAACACTTACTCGAACGGCACAAAGTGTCCAAACTCCCACGGAACCGGATATTTGGGTAGCTGGATAAGTACCGATGGTTTACTCGATGAAGAAATAACGAGACGTTGCAAGGCTGCATGGGTGTCATTCTCCAAATGTAGACCACATCTGGCTCATTTGGACAGAAGAAGAATCAAAGAGCAGAAAATGTCGTTCCGGCTCTCTTGTATGGGTGCGAAAGTTGGTCCATTTTGAAGAAGGACAGAGGTCGACTACAACGTTGTGCAGATTCGATTTGTTTCTATGCCGGATGCGACGATTTTAACGTGGCTGTCATTGTGGATAAGAAGAAGATGAAATGGGCTGGCCATATCGCATGGATGCCACCACAAAGATGGTGTAAAATTATTACGGAATGGGACCCTCGATGTGGCGTTAGAAGCAAAGGAAGACCGATGGAGCGCTGGGCGGACTCGATTCGCAAATGAGTGTCCGATTATGTTCACGAAACCTCCATCAGCCGAATCAATGGAAGAAGAATAGGAAACCTTGAAAAGAAAGTGGCTTGGTCGACAATGGCGAGACAGAGCCGCGACGGTCGAGCCCGATATTCCTCAAAAAAAAGTTGTACGACATCTTCACGCCCTTGGGAAGGTCAATAGACGCTGCCGAGAAGTACCTCATGCATTGACTGAAATTCAAGCTAGAAAACGTGTCGAGACTTGCCGAAAACTGCTCGAAAATCCACAAGATTACCGTTTTATTCGTAGAATTATAACTTGTGATGAAAAGTGGGTCTACTTCAGTAATCCTGACAGAGAAAAGCAATGTTTGAAACCCGGTCAAACGGCGGAACCCGTAGCAAAATGTGATCGTTTCTCAAAGAAGGTACTTCTGGGTGTTTCGTGGAATTTCGAAGGAGTAATTTACTTCGACCTAGTTCCAAATGGTCGGACCATCGACGCAGACCCCTATTTCGCCCAACTTGATCGAATGTATGCAGCACTTGGCGAGAAATATGCAGCATTGATCAATCGGAAGCGGATACTCCTTCAACTAGTCAATGCAAAACCGTACCCCGCCAAACAAACGAAGGAAAAGATAAAAAATCTCGATGCCATTGAACTTATTCCACATCCAGCTTATAGTCCGGACCTTGCGCCATCTGATTATCACCTTTTCCGATCCATGGAACACTTTCTTCGTGGTCTTAGCTTCAATGACCTGGCCGATGTCGAATACGGGTGCCAGCCGCGAGTTTTTCGCCTCTAAGAACAAGGAGTGGTACCGCAGCAGGATCGGACAACTTGCCTATAGATGGGTTCAAGCCATAGAGTCAACTGGTCTCTACTTTGAAATCTAATTGTTTTTCATGTGTTGTAAAATTATGTTTAAATTTTTCATAAAAAATCGGAAAAAATTTTGGTTCACCTTAATAAAAGGCGAATACCCCACAGAACTAACCACTCTCATCGTGCTCTTGTGCTTTCTGCGCGTCCCTTCTGGTAATAATAATATTTTTTGGGTCATCTTCATCATAATCAATATATTCAATATCCTCAATTTCTTCCTCTGTGTACATCCAAGCTCGATAGTTCGTACGAATCTAAATAATATCATAAACAATTCTCCTTCACAATAGTAAAAACCCTCAACGAGTATGGAAAATGAAGAGTATAGTCGCTGGTGAGCTCCCACAAATTTTTTCTTGCGAACCTAGGCTGGAAGACACCAAGAAACAAATTAATCGCAGCTTGCTTGTCGTAATCTCCAAAAGTGTTGCTATAATATCGAGAAAGCGTTTGAAGCACATCACGACGTCTTTCCTGAAAAAACCATTATTTTATATTACTTATTATTTAAAACCTGGAATGCCGCGGTTTTCTTGTAATGTTTAATAGAATGGACCAATTGACTACCTGCGTATTGAAGAGCCATTGTGTCACCATGCTCATCGTAAATATCTTCGAGTAATCGGCAAACCTAATCCACATAAAATATAGTACCTATCTATTATAACGGCCTACTTCGCTTTGGAGCGATAAATTAGGCTCGTTCAGGATTCCCATTGAGCACAATTGACAGCCAAGAGCGACCTTTGCTTAAATATTTATTTATGTTTTTATTTTTATAATAATATAATGAAATGCTGTATCTAATTTCGAACTATGGCGTTTTTTTAAGATAGACACACCAATTTTAATGATTAAGTTGGGGGCTCAGGAAAGATGCTCATTTTATGAATTTCGATAAGAAGCGCATGCTTTTAGATAGTTTAAGACGGGCAAGTAACAATGAGGTAACAAGTTATATGGAAATGATACGTGTAAATTAGTAATACACGTTTAAATATTGAAAAATAGTCATTTCCACTTGGTGTGCACATTCAACAACGTGAGTGGAAATTACAGGAAGCTTCTCCAATTTAAAACAAGTAATTGTCTTGTCAAAAGTATCGTATCAGGGAATGAAATGATCACATGAAGATGCTAAAGATTTCCTATCTTATTTATTTGATAAAATCCTTGCTTCAGAAGCTCATGTGCCTTCTATAAAAAACAACAAATGAAATGAGATTGAGTAAGAAAGGATAGAATGATTTCCACGATTTCTGATTCTATTCGAGTTAGAAAAACTTCGACGACTGTTTCTGTAGTTCCGAATTTTCATAATCTTTTCGGCATTCAAAACGTGCTGTGACGGAAGGTCAAGCTTAGAGCTAAAGCGTAAATTTACTAGTCACTCTTGAAATTCTGTTTTTTTTTTTATATAAACTGTTTTCATGTCATTCGTCATGCCCTAGCACACCAACGATTTTCTTACATTTACGATTGTCTAACAACTTTCACATGTTGTTTTAAACAAATACTTTCTACTCGAGCTTGTCAGCTTTTCCCTAAACTTTTCAAAAATATTAAAATCTTCACAAAATATTAGATTTGACCACGTTTTTTTCTGAGCTCGTTCTATTATCGTTCCAGTTGGCGTGCCCGTTCCAGTTGGCGTGCCCTCATATCCAATTGCGGTTTAATAATTGAATTCTTGTCCGACCACAATAAAGAATAAGTAAGAAGCCTCGACCATCATCAGCAAACAGATCGACGGCAGCGAGAAGAAAGTTCATGCTAACCAGATGATCAAAATGTCGGATACATGGAATTCTACTATCACAGATGTTTTTAGTATTCCTCAAAATGTTAATGTTTTAGATAGCAGCTACAGTAATCTTTATGGCGAGGGAGTTGAGAGTTCGCTTCCCATCGAAGGTTCATCAGAAATGAGGGAGATTATGACTATCAGGAAGATACGTTTATTCTGTTGAGAGACGCTATCAAGAAGAAGTCATCAAGAAGAGCCGCCTAAGACCGTACGACAGTTAACCTCGACCATCAGCAGTCAACAGATCGTAACAAAACGTAAAACATTAAATAAAAGGTTACATATATAATTTTCAATTTCAAATTCCGGAACACGGAATATTAAATTCCGTCCATCACTGTTGCATATACACGCCATCCGTAAATGTCTATTCTACGAAATTTAATAAGGTTTTTCTGAATTCGGTGTGCAATTTTCTAGTATTTGTTGAATTATGAATATGTGAATAGCACTATGAATAGAACGCCAACGATTTTCTTACATTTACGCTTGTCTAACAACTTTCACGTGCACTTTAAGCAAATATTTTCTACTCGAGCTTTTCAGCTTTTCCCTAAACTTTTCAAAAATATTAGATTTGACCACGTTTTCTGAGCTCGTTTTATTATCGTTCCAGTTGGCGTGTGAATAGTTTTACTCGAACAGTAAATGGAACATCAAAGGAAATAGATGAGGCTCTTCCACACGCCAACTGGTATGGTAATAAAATGAGCTCAGTAAACGTGCTCAAATTTAATTTCTCGGGAAGATAATAGTATTTTCAGAAAGATTAAGGTACAACTAGTTAAATTATAGTAAAAACTTTTTCGTTAAAAATAGAAAAAAGTTTTTATGCACGCTTAAATATCGGAAAATCGTTATTTCCAGTGGGTGTATTTCCGTGATAGGAAATGTTTTATTAAAGCAAGTGGCGTACATATCAGTGATGGGAGAGAAGTCCAGGTCCCGGGTAGTTAAAAAGGGAAGTCCCTCCTACTCTGTTACGCGATAAATAAGTGAAGGCCAAATTTATTTATAGGATGAATCAAATATCTAAATCTGAAAATTTTTACTATAAAGATTACAACGGGTAGGAATGCGGAAAGATCGTTTGCTGAAAATTAAGATTGGAACAAAAAAATTGAAGTTCCGATCCCGGTAGGGAAAAGTGGAGTCCTAGTCTCGGGTGGAGAAAAGGAGAGTCCCGGGTACTGAAAAAGGAAAGTCCCGGGTTTTGAAATTTTCAATATTTTTAGTTCCCGTCCGCCCGGAATTTCAAAAAAAACTGGTTCCCTCCCATAACTGGTACATATACTTTCTTAGTCACATAGAGCGGTATAATCAATACGGGAATCAATTCTATAAATTATCATACAAATTACCTATCACAAATTGAGCCACATTGGTTCTATCAAGACAATCTACGCAATTCGTCCTGCAAACGCCGTGCTGAATATTAAATCCAAATCCTTTATCATCCGTCATCAATTCTAACGAATTGAACGCGCTCCTTGGTATTAGTCGAATCGAAGCTGCCATTGGAAACGATTGAAACCATCCCGTTTTCATAATCGCTTTCATCGCCAAGTCTTCCATTACATAGAGGACGTTTATTGACGGCATTATATTCGCAGCTTTGTTGCAACGAGCCACATCAAAGCTTACATAGCAGATTTTTTCGTTTTCCGGCGAAAATTGGTTCAAATATTCGATATTCTTTAATAAATTATACTTTATATTTACGCAACTTATGATAAAAACCTTGTAAAATTGTGTGTGGAGTACACTTTCATGTGGCCGTTTTTCATTCCTCTTGACAAGGTTGACAACAAAAATGGGATTTCCATATTTTCTTCGAAGGTCTCTGTAAAATATAGAATTATGAGCTGGAAAAGCATAATTACAACTAATATACTATTTTAAGAGTTTACTTATATATATATATATATACTAGCTGACAAAAGTTTTGTCACAAATGTTTTTTCGGGTTTAACTTTTTTGTGACTTGACCAAATTGGCTGATTTTTTGATATTTTATGTGAATCAGTGTTTAAAATGTTATAGTAGCAAAATTTGGTTTAAATTACCATGGCAATTTCGGTACCACGCCTTCTGTTTTCCCTCATATTGATAACAGCTTGCCGGGTGGCAATTGGAGTTTCTTTACGTGGAATCATCTCTAAAACGTTGCCAATTACTGCTATTTTCAATAAATTATGAAAAAAATATAATTGAACTTTAAAAATTATTAAAAAATGCAGTACAAGAAAAGTGCGTAATATCTTTGAGCTACGCGTTTTACGATAAACGCTTGTCACTGTAAAACGGATCATCGTAATCACAAGCGGGAATTTGTAAAACAATCTACAACCATATGAATCTATCATATCAAAATATCAGCCAATTTGGTCAAGTCACAAAAAAGTTAAAACCGAAAAAACATTTGTGACAAAACTTTTGTCAGCTAGTGTATATCCTACGCGGTACTGTGCAAGTCTCCAAGACATGAACTGACTAAAAAATTAAGCAAATTAACTGACTAGTGAGATTTAGTAGAAATATGTTTAAAAAATACAAGAAAATGACCAACTGAATTTAAGCACCAAATATTAAAAATGGCACATTGATTGAAAACAATCTTAAAATGTTCGAAATGACCAAATTCACGTTGGTTGAACACATTGTTAAAATGTTCGATTCAGCACGCCAACTGGAACGATAATAGAACGAGCTCAGAAAACGTGGTCAAATCTAATATTTTGTGAAGATTTTAATATTTTTAAAAAGTTTAGGAAAAAGCTGACAAGCTCCAGTAGAAAGTATTTGTTTAAAGTGCACGTGAAAGTTGTTAGACAAACGTAAATGTAAGACAATCGTTGGCATGCAAATACTTTTGATGAATGATTTTTTATTTCAAGGAAGTTGATAAAATTATGTATTAATGAGCAAATTTCAATGCTTAATTTGACGCTATTAACAATGATTTTTACAAAATTTTTAGACGGATTCATGCTGGATTCAAAATTATTTAATGCATGATCTTTTTGAATTTTTAAATTATCTGGGTTTTCACCGTTTTTTAAAAGTAATTAAATTCTTAAAGAAAACTGTATCGATGAATATTTTTTGTATTGGGATATGTTACAGACCAAATTATGACGAATCGAATGGTGTATAGCTTCTGTCTGCTGTAATAAAACTTTTCGAGATATTCCTGTTATTATAAAACGCATATAATGCTTCTTCTCCAGGACTATATTTCTGGTATAGCTTTTATTTCAAAACAAAAAGAAAATCACAAATTCAAGTAATTTTGAGCAATTAGGGTCTATAAAGTATGTTTTATTAAAACAGGAATATCTCGAAAAGTTTTATTACTACAGACAGAAGCTACACACCATTCGGTTCGTCATAATTTGCTCTATAACATATCCAAAAACCAAAAATATTCATCGATACAGTTTTCTTTAAAATCGTATTTTCTTCAAGAACTTAATTACATCGAAATACTGTTAAAACCCATATAATTTAAAAATTCAAAAGGATCATGCATTAAATAATTATGTTTCCAGCATGAATCCGTTAAAGAATGTTTAAAAAATAAAAAAAACATTGAAATTTGCTCATTAACACATAATTTGGTCAACTTCATTGAAATAAAAAATAATTTCATGAAAAAGTTTGTACTTTGGCCATTTCTGCATCGAACATTTCAATGAACGTGCCAAATGTAAAACTTTAAGACTGACAAATGAAAATTTAAAAACTTTATGAATGATACCTATAGCCACAAAGTTTCGAATATCATCTCAAAATAGTTGTGCATGGGAAAAACTAATGAAACTTATTTTTCGCAATTCCGTTCATCTCTGTTATATAACAAGATGATTCCTGTCGACGACAGTCGAGAATGTGTGGACAGACGTCGGCATCTGTCCACAGCTTGCAAAACTAGTTTGAAATAATATTCCAAACTGTGCACACGCCGAATGAAAATGAACATTTTCTAATTTTTAAGTGAATATTATAAACTTGCACATGACACAATCTGATTTCGTTTAACTTAAAACTCTTAGGCACATTCTAAACTATATAGGATACCGTTTGACTCAACTAATAACTCAACCTGAGTATGTTTTCCGAGCAGCCAGTTTAAACCATTCATTTGGCGTGTGTGCGGCTATAAGTAAACTTAACATTCATAAAGTTGTTTTAATTGTCATTTTCTCAGTCTTAAAGTTTTACATTTAACGTAGTACATTTCAGGTGCACGCCAACTGGTTTGAATGATTCGATAACAGCAAAACTGTAAACAACCTTAGTGCGTTTGAAAAATATTGACCTTTTTTTGATTTTTAAAGCTTAAACTTTATGATTTTTCATCCAGATTTTGTTTATGACATAGTAAATGTTATTGTGTTTATGATGATGTAATGTTTGATGCACTAGGAAAAATATTCTTTGTGATATAGACGAGTTTTACATAATTTTACATTTTTTATATGAAAACTATGATGGAAATGGAAAATATTTTCCGTAGAATCTACAGTTGATATAGATTTTACTAAAACTGATTCGGAAAAATCAAAGAGTGATATTAAACTCACACGAATGACAAGGGTCGAACTGTGGTGTAGACGTGATTGTGTTTACGTATTGTCGTAAAATAAAATGCTAACTTATCTTAAATTGTTTCGCAATATTTTTTCTTATTTTTCTTAATAATGTTAACATTTTAAATTAAATATCTCGTAATATTGATAAAATTAATTTATTTGATGATAATCTGGACAATTAATCGCCAAAAATTAGAAATAGGAAAAATAGTTTGAAACAATACAAAATAAGCAAGCATTTTATTTTACGACAATACGTAAACACAGTCACGTCTACCAGGCGAGCCTGCACACTCAAAGATTAGTCCAATCATCTCTGACGATGACCGACTATCCGAGTTAGAAGAGAATGATGAGGGAAGGGAATTGAGTTTTGTGCTGATAAAAGAGCTGCTTACTCTCTTCTGAGCATACTTGGGAAAGGCCGGCCCGACTGGAGTCGGGCCGGCCCGCATTTTCGATTTTGCGGCCCTAAAATAAAACAAAATTTTAGTTTTTTTTCATTATTTCTTAATCATTGATATGTTTCTTAAAATATGGTGTGTACGTTTATTCCTCAACTGGATTAGTAGATATTTGAGAAGTTTAGGGCCGATCTTCAATGTCAAATTTGTCAAATAAATTATTTCAAACAAAAATTCAATGTTTTCAAATATTTATTTTAACATAAAATATCATAAAATAAAAAATTTTAATAGATCCTTACACTTTTGTAAGAACCGACACTTAAATATTAACCTCAAAATCCGAATTAATAACTAACGCTACATCATAAATTATTTTTTTGCAATTTTTCAAGTAAACTAATATCTGATTCCATAAAATCAGCAGGGTGACAATTTAGCGGATTGACAACCCTTTCAGATACGATGTTCAAGCTTACATAGTTGTCGTAATGAGCTGAAAATGCTGATAAAGCACCATCAGCTGTGCTCTCAATTTCTTGATTTATTTCCTGATATTTTATGCTAAAAAAATATTTATGACAATTATATTTCGTTTGAATAAATTATTTTGCCAAATTTTCCGGGCCGAAAAAATCGATAATCTCTGGCCCCGGCCTGGCCCGGCCCGGGCCGGCCTTTTTCCCAAGTATGCTTCTGAGAGGTCAGCCCCCGGGCGCAGACACTGTTACTACGATTATCCCCCATTGGTTCCTTGAACGGTGGGAACCTGAACTAGGGGTGTAGGATAACGGTAACGCCCAAAAGCCGCCATTCCTTACAAAACTCTGTTCGATCCTCGTCATTCGTGTGCGTATAATTTCACTCAAAATAAAACCAGCGAATGTAGAAATATTGTGATTTTTCTACTTTTCAAAACTGTTTCCAGGTTCTTAATGATAAAGAGGCCAACGAAGACGAAAAATTGTGTTTCCACTTCAACTTCCAGCATTCAATACAACACATTTATGTAGTATTTGCTAACAAAAACCCATGAATTAATTGAAAGAATGTACAATATGAGACATGAGATCAAAAGTAATTAGCATATATCACTTATATCACTATAATCTCTACTTGAATTATAAATAGTCGTTTCCGTCACACTAAATAGGAATAAACAGTTACTCTAATTTACAGTTGCACTTCACTGCCAAGAAACCGCGCCACATTGCAAAAGACTTCGCACCAATTGCAAACTCAACCTTTTAATTTATTATTTTCATTTTCAATATTTTATTTATCAGTTAACGTTTTATTCTGCAGAAATCCTGATGAATTAATGAAAATAAATTCTTAGTACCTCAATTAATGGACCACAAGAGTCTTCATCGTCAATATAAGTAACTTGTAAATATTGAAAATAAAAATACTAAAGGTTGAGTTTGCAATTGGAGCAAAGTCTTTTGCAATGCGGCGCGGTTTCGTGGCAGTGGTGTGCAGTTGATATAGATTATACTAAAAGTGATTTGGAAAAAATCATTCATAACAATATCGCACGCCAACGATTTTCTTACATTTACGCTTGTCTAACAACTTTCACGTGCACTTTAAACAAATACTTTCAACCCTGATCTTGCCAGCGTTTCCCTAAACTTTTCAAAAATATTAAAATCTTCACAAAATATTAGATTTGACCACGTTTTCTGAGCTCGTTCTATTATTGTTCCAGTTGGCGTGCTATCGCTGTAATAATCTTGGCTTCAAGATCTTCTAAATCTGTTAAAAATGTCATCATCCAAAATTCTATCAAACAATTGGATATCCAATTTGCCACATTCTCTTTAGTTTCTCCTTTGCTCAAATGGAATAGTCCCAGCAGCCTTAATCGATACTTAACCGGCTTGTTTACAGAAACGTCCCATGGTCGAAGATAATTAGTCAATCCACCAGTACAACTGCTTATGCGCTAAGTTGATAAATCTCCTCTACTACTGTAGCACACCAAATCGAAATGGATATTTTTCAATTTTTAAACGTGTCTTACTAATTTACACGTATTATTTTCATATAATTTGATACGTCATGTTTTCTAGCCTGTCTTAAACTATCCAAAAATATTCGCTTCTTGCCGAATTTCGAAAAATGAGCATTTTTTCTGAGCCCTCAACTTAACCATTAAATTTGGGTTGCTGTAGTTTCTAGTTCAGAACAAGACAAATCCATTTTTAGAATTAGGATGCTTTAACGAGGACTGATAAAGGTAAGTTCACTTTGGGCATCGTTTTTCCCTTAAATATCACATTTGACGAAAACTTATAATTCCTAAGACAACGGTCAAACAATGAACAAAAATTCGAGAAACATCAAAATTCTTCTTAATCCACCGTTCTTCGAGAGTCATTTTTTATTTCCCTCGTTATACATTTTTAGATGCACGTGGCACACCAAATTAAAGTTGTTTTTACCGACAAAGTGCTAGTGCATAAATTTAATTTCAAAGCTCTTTCCAATGTATCGTTATTAGTTCAAAATTTGCGAGCATTTTTACGTTAATTCCTATCGATGATCTAGTGTACTACATTTTTCTACTAAATCCTTCATCCTATCTTCTAGATATGTTTCTCGTTCTTGTAATGTGAATAAGTCTTCCTCCCAGTCTACGTCCTCTGTTGATTGCATCCGTTTGTCCATAATTCCGAGTTCTTGAATAAGTGAGTTCTGTGAAAAGGCCGGCGCCTTTCTTGTCTGTGCTCTTGTTGTTTGGCCCAGTAAATATCGCACGTTACTGTTCATTTCACAAGTTTTTTACCGTGCTTCACAGCAATTAAATGACAACGTTCTTAAAGCTCATGCAAGGGGACAAGACTTTTGAGTGTTGATGCTCTTGTAGTGCCAAGCGGGTCTTAAAAATCGACTGACCTATTATTTCGTTCCGATTTTCGATGCACCAAATCTAGAATATATAGTTAATAATATACTTTATTTATTGCTCTTAGAATAGTATACCGTTCAGAATAGTACACAGCTCCTCGATTCAGACGTTAAGAAAAAACACATTTTCACGCATAAATTTCGAAACAAAAACGAGGACTAAAATCTACACGGACACGACACAATTCAGAATAATTTGGTGTGTACGTGGTAAATAAACAAATAATATCACTGATCCTTCTTAGGGTCTTTAGGGACTTCCTTTTAAGTTTTAAAAAACATATTCTTTATTCATCCATCAAGTTGTTTATCCCCTATACTATCAAGTCTGTTTAAATTCCATTATCACTTCATTTGCTTAGAATTTATCTTTAAATGTAGCCATATATTCATTCTATAATGATAAACAGAAAAAGAACAACAATCTCTCCCCCTAAACTTCTAAGGGGAGAAGTTCTTAACTGCTTTGTGCGTAAAAATTTATTTTGTTAGGTAGAATGCTCGAAACAAAACTGTCTCCGTCGGGTATTCCATTATAAAGTGTGAATATGGAAACAAATGACATATTTGAGCCCTTCAAAGTCGATTTTATGAATTTGTGTAATATAGGTACTTTTAATTTCCTTTAATGTGTATGTTTTGCTTAATATATTCATGACCAACTTCCAGCTCGTACACTAAATTCATCTAACATAACATTAAAATCGTTGTTATTCGAGTCAGATAGTCAGATACTGCACTTTGCCCTGTTTACTTTTACAATTGTGTTGTTTTGGCTCGTGCCGCCTCTCATGATTGCCCCTTTCAGCTGCTTATTTTCAATGGTTTTTTTGTTGTTGTTTTTCGTTTGTCTCGCCAATAATCAACTATAAAAACAACCAATGTCATCATTCTTTTCATATTTCTACGTATTAAGAAATCTATTCGCTCAGCTTTAAAAGCATCTAAAATTACCGATATATTTCTAAAAAGATGAGTAACAATCAACAAAGCATGATGGACAAGATTAAAGACATCGCCAACACTGCCGCAGACAATATTTATGGAGCCCTAGACAGTACCAAGCGGACAGTTGCTGACACATACGCCGATGCCAAGGAAAAGACGTCCGAAGCTGTCGATGGTACCGCCAATGCTGCTGGTGACGCTGTAGACGGTACCAAAGACTTGGCTCATCGTGCCGCCGATTCAGTTGTTGGAGTCTACGAGGGTGCCGTCGAATCTGCGGGAAATGTCATTGAAAGCGTCAAGGTAACTTTCCACATTTATAAGTTTATATTCTGATAACTTCCAATTTTAGTCATATGCTCACGACGTCACTGACACATTATCTTCGTCTTTGACAGGAGCTAAGGAAGATGCCAAGGACATGGCCAATACCACAGCTGACACAATTAATGAGAAGGCGCAGAAAGTTAAAGAAGGAGCACAAGATACCTGGGAGAATACCAAGGATAAGGCCTATGACATGAAGGAGTCAGCAAAGGATAAAGCCGAAGACGTCAGGAAGGGAGCCGAGAAGTCGTGGGAGAACACCAAGGACAAGGCTTATGACATGAAGGAGTCAGCAAAGGATAAAGCTGAAGATGTAAGAAAAGGAGCAGAGCAATCCTGGGAGAACACCAAGGACAAGGCTTACGACGTGAAGGAGTCAGCAAAGGACAAAGCTGAAGACGTCAGGAAGGGAGCAGAACAATCCTGGGAGAATACCAAGGATAAGGCCTATGACATGAAGGAGTCAGCAAAGGGTAAAGCCGAAGATGTAAGAAAAGGAGCAGAACAATCCTGGGAGAATACCAAGGATAAAGCTGAAGATGTCAGAAAGGGAGCAGAACAATCCTGGGAGAACACCAAGGATAAGGCTTATGACATGAAGGAGTCAGCAAAGGATAAAGCCGAAGACGTCAGGAAGGGAGCAGAACAATCCTGGGAGAATACCAAGGATAAAGCTGAAGATGTCAGAAAGGGAGTCGAGAAGTCGTCGGAGAACACCAAGGACAAGGCCTATGACATGAAGGAATCGGCAAAGGATAAAGCTGAAGATGTCAGAAAGGGAGCAGAACAATCCTGGGAGAACACCAAGGACAAGGCCTATGACATGAAGGAGTCAGCTAAAGACAAGGGACACGAAATGAAGAAGGGCGCGGAGCAATCTTTGGAGAATACCAAGGACAGTGCTTCCAAGAACTGGGTAGATGCCAAAGACAAAGCCGAGCATTTCAAGGAATCGGCCAAGGGCATGGCGCATGACGTCAAGCGAGAGGCACAGAACGCCGCCGACAATGTCCAGGTATGTACACTCTTCTTTATTATATAAACATTGTATTTAAGGACTCCTATCATGAGCATAAAAAATCGTACAAGGAGGCGGTTACTGAGAACTAAAGCTGAACCAAATGGACGTAGCCAACAATTATGCTCAAAAAAGATTAAGTCAACAATGGCTTGTATATACTTGTCTATATTCCACATTATATCTTATTTTTAATTGGTTATAAATATATAAATTTCTTTAAATAACTTATCCTCTTTACTACAGTTTAATTGCACTATAAGGAAATATGGAAAAAAACGAAAGTACCTAATATGTCAATATTTAAAAAAACGCACTAAAGTTGTTTACATTCTTGATTTTATTGAGTCACCCATTTTTTAGTGCGGCCAGTTGGCGTACTCGTATAAAAATATGTTTATTTTCATCTAAAAAATAACAAAAATAGAGTCATATGATATATAGTGTTTATGAGTATTATTAGTGTTCCAAAGATCAGCTGATTGAAAACAGAACTGACAAGTTTTGAAGTGGAACGACAATTGTGAAAAAAAAACAGAAAAAGTGCAACTTTGTTTTTGAAGCATTTTAAGCACCATAAGGTTCAAAACTTTAAAACTAAATAATTTGATAACTCTATTTGGATTTTTCGAGATTTATTGATAGAGGGCACAACGGTGAGAAATAATATACTTAAACCATAAACCATAAATCTGCAAATTTATCCTGTTTTAAGTTTAAACTTTCAATCGACTATGAAGTAAACGTCAATTCGCCTAACACGTCATGTTCAATATTAAAAATTCAAAACAAAATATCAATATTTAGTTTCGTGAAAATCACTTTTGCTCCGTCAAATACGTTGATTACTATACTCTCGGCCGTTTCTGCGCAATACCCTAAAACACGTTTCAAAGAAGTGGAGAGTACACAACTAGGCTCCTCCCCCACTCGTCCGCCATGAGAATATTTATTGAAGACAGTTCTACTCAACACAACAATTTCAATTGATTATTGATAACAAATTTTTGGAAACATTAACAATCAAAACAATCAAAACCTATAACAATAACAAGCATCTAATGGGTGAAAAATAAACGGTAAAGTGCAAACAGAAAAAGTGCAAAAAACATCTAAAATTATTCTTTTTTTGGTCGTTTGAGTAAATAATTTATGCACACATGAACATTAATTTGTATAAAATCCGCCAAAAAAAATTTTTGCAAAAAAAATTGCTACAGGTTGCCCTCGGTTAAAAAAAAACGAAACAGAAAAAAATAAATTTTGTGGTTTCGTAGCAAGGTGCATAAAGCGTTGACGTCGATCGCGTTCATAGTTCGTATAATTTTTTTAATTGTAATAATAAATTAATCAATTATATATTCGCCGTTACTGTTTACGACTTCCTCCCACATTTCGTTCAATTTGTTGATGCCGTTCCGTCAAAAAGCGCCCGGTCTGGTGTCGAAGAAGTTGTTGAGCCAGGTTTTGAGGTCCTCGAAGGTAAAACCCCTCATTTGGTTTGACAGAGAGCGGACAAGGTGGCGCAAGGTCTGAAGAGGACGGTGGATGCTGAAGAACCTCCCATTTGAGCTGTTAGAGGCGGTTTTGACGACAAGTGCAACACATTTTCGTAGAGCAAGATTACTTGGCCTTATCGATGGGGTCTTTTCAGTCGAATAGCCTCATTTACGCGGTGCAGCTGGGCAACATAGGGTTCCTTGTTGACCGTAGCGTTTCTTTCGAGCATTTCCCAGTTCCGCCAAACGCATGGTCTTTTTTGGGTGAAGACCATTCTTGACTCTCGGCTTTGATGTATCTCCTGGAGCCACCCACTCCTTTCTTTGCTTCGTACAGGCACCATTTTTCATCTTCCGTGACGATTCGGTACAAAAATCGATGTTTATGACCGCGTGTTGCTCGATGTTGAACTGCGATTTGAAGACGATTTTCTTCGTTTTGTTCGTTGAGTTCATGAGGTATCCAGGCCTTGAGTATTCCTCAAATCCCAACGAATAAAGATGATTAAGGATTCTTTTTTTGATCACAGTTCATTTTTCCGGCCAATTCACGACTTGTTTGGCGACCATTTTCCTTCAATAGTGCCTTTAGATGCTCTTCGTCTAATTTTTCAGGTCATCCACTTCGAGGCGTGTCTTCAAGATTAAAGCCGCCATTTTTGAACTTTGCGAACCATTTTTGTGAAAAAAAAACCTTCTCCATACACACTGCATGTTTCCCGAGCGGCATCGGCTGCTTTTTGCTTTCGATGAAAAGTTTTGTAGAGCATAAAAAGCGCTATCAGATAAATATACACTACTTTGCCAAATAAACAAGAAAATTGTTTTGAAACAAAAGATAATATAAAAACTCTACGAACTAATTCCTCAACCCAATATACACTAGCTGACAAAAGTTTTGTCACAAATGTTTTTTCGGGTTTAACTTTTTTGTGACTTGACCAAATTGGCTGATTTTTTGATATGATAGATTCATATGGTTGTAGATTATTTTACAAATTCCCGCTTGTGATTACGATGATCCGTTTTACAGTGACAAGCGTTTATCGTAAAACGCGTAGCTCAAAGATATTACGCACTTTTCTTGCACTGCATTTTTTAATAATTTTTAAAGTTCAATTATATTTTTTTCATAATTTATTGAAAATAGCAGTAATTGGCAACATTTTAGAGATGACTCCAGGTAAAGAAACTCCAATTGCCACCCGGCAAGCTGTTATCAATATGAGGGAAAACGGAATGCGTGGTACCGAAATTGCCATGGTAATTTAAACCAAATTTTGCTACTATAACATTTTAAACACTGATTCACATAAAATATCAAAAAATCAGCCAATTTGGTCAAGTCACAAAAAAGTTAAACTCGAAAAAACATTTGTGACAAAACTTTTGTCAGCTAGTGTATCTAACAAGGCTAGCATATTAGACACATTTAATCTATCACATAAAAATTCCATAACACTATCGTAATCTTGGCTTAAAGATCAAAAGATCACATTTTTTATTTAAGCTTTAAACCTCGTGTTTCTTGACTTATTAATCTTCTTTCACTGCTCTTTTTTGTATATTTGATGTATTCATATCTGAATTGACATCTGAAGACAGAAAGAACAAGTAGAGACGTTGAAAAAGTACTATTTTCAACAGATATTGAAAAGTATTTTATTATTGTGCTTGTTAGAAAAATATTTCTGTCTCCAGATGACAATTTAGATCTGCATAAATCAAACATGCAAAAAGAGCAAAGAAAGACGATCCATTAAACACGAGGAATTATTGCACACAAATGGTCGAGAGTATAGTAATAATTTGGGTATCAAAATATTCGTAATTTTATGCTTAACAATATGCACTAAGTTCCTGAAAAAAATTAAAGCCCATTAAAAAAAATCTGGCTTCTTCTATAACTTTTTTACGATGAATAACAAGTTTTAAAACAATTTTATATATTGAATCATATATCAAAAATCTCTCCGTGTTTTACTCTATATGATGGTAACAAGAAACATTTTAAACGAAATAAGGTAGTGTTTCAATTAATAAAAGAAAAAATCTGATAAAACTCAACTATTTTTAACCAAACTGAATCGAACACATTTCAACTAATTTTGGAGTGCTTCCGTAATGATGATAAAACATAACATAGAGCAAACCTAAAATGAGACGCTGCTGTTTGTGCATGTGGTTCATGATTGTCCACCAAAATCAGAGGTTTCCCAACGACTCCTCGTGTGGATGGATCCTGCGACCACCTTAACGGCACCGAACCACGTATTTGGGTAAAGCTTGAGAACCTTCCATTCGCAACATTACCTGATGAAGTCATGTCCCAAACGATCTGTTCAGTTTCCACATAGTTGGCTACCTGTCCTTTACATTTCCATATTATTATTCATCCAAAAAAAACGATCCCCACCCACCTAATGGATTAGCGCCTCTTTTCAAAAACCGTGTCCCGGCATAATTTGTCGATCTCCGACCAATCACAGTTAGTGACAAGCGACAAACGGGTAAAAATATATACTCTTGTCCTAAAAATATTTGAAATATGAAATTATACTTTTGAATGTTTCATTAAAATGTTTCATTTCTATTGGGTCGAGGAATAATTTCGTAGACTTTTTATATTCTCTTTTGTTTCACAAGAAGTTTCCTGTTCTTTGGAAAAGTGGATATATTTATCTGACATTTTCTCCTCTACAAAACTGTGTTTTTAGTTTGTTCTGAGCCGTAAAAAACTCTAACGAGCTCTTAAATACAGAAAAATCACTATTTCAATTTGGCGTGTAAATTTTCATCATTTGTCAGGCTAGGAAATGAACTATCCAGGAGGCAAAAATCAGAATTTTCGACATCTTCTCTTCTTCGATTTTCACCGAAAGAAAAAAGCTGAAGCCGCTCGGGAAATATGCAGTGTGAGGTGTCTTACAAGGGAAGTGTTTTAGGTCTCCATCTCAGATTTTGATAAAAATTTGCAGATAGGTGTGTCTACTGCACAAAAATGGT
This sequence comes from Caenorhabditis plicata, assembly GCA_963931815.1. Lineage (NCBI taxonomy): Eukaryota > Metazoa > Nematoda > Chromadorea > Rhabditida > Rhabditidae > Caenorhabditis > Caenorhabditis plicata. The sequence goes on along the minus strand of OZ007492.1, from coordinate 9,802,253 downwards.
TCGCAAAGTTCAAAAATGGCGACTTTAATCTTGAATACACGCATCGAAGCGGATGACCAGCAAAATTGGACGAAGAGCATCTGAAGGCACTATTGAAGGAAGAAGCCCGCCAAACAATTCGTGAATTTTCCGATAAAATGAACTCTGAGGCCGTATGCAAGAACGTATTTATTCGTTAAATGGTTATGGATAATCATTGATACCAGTAAATTATAAACATTTTTTTAATTAATTTGGTGAACTCCATAATAATTCTTATTTTCACTTATTTATATTTTCTTACAAACGTTTATCAATGATTTTCCCTCGGCGTTTAACGGATAAATAATTTCTTGCATACGGCCTCTGATCAAAACACAATCCTTAATCATTTGAACTCATTTGAACTCCGGTCCTGGATACTTCATGAGCACAACGAACACAACAAGGAAAATCGCCTTCAAATCGCAGCTCAAGATCTCGCTCGCCATCGAGCAACACGCGGTCATAAACAGCGATTTTTGTATCGAATCGTCACGGGAGATGAAAAATGGTGCCTGTAAGTAAATCTGAACCAAAGAAAGGAGTGGGTGGCTCCAAGAGATACCCCAAAGCCGAGAGTCAAGCAAGATCTTCACCCATATAAGATCATGATCTTTTTGGTGGAACTGGGAGGGCATGCTGCACTGGAAAATGCTCGAAAGAAACGCTAGGGTCCACAAGGAGCTCTATGTTGCCCAGCTGCGCCGCGAAAGGTTCTTCAGTATCCACCGTACTCTCCTTGCGCACTCCAAATGAAACCATTCAATTGTGAGCTCAGAAATTATGCGCAGATATAGGTTATTGCTCAGGAAAGTGGTTACTTATATATTTTAAGACATGTTTATCAAATCAACATAAAAGGTATTCTAAAATTAACTCGGGTTATCTTGTAAGACTCATTCACACCAAATTGAATGGTTAAGTTGGTTGCTCAGAAAAGATGCTCATATTGTAAATTTCAGCAAGAAGCGCATGTTTCTAAATAGTTTAAGGCGGTCTAGTAAAAGTAACGTGTCAAGTTATATGCAAATAATACGTGTAAATTAGTAAGGCACGTTTAAATATTGAAAAATTGTCATTTCCATTTGGTCTGCGCATTTAAATTTTAGAAAATATTCACTTCCAATTGGCGTGCTTGCGCCATCCTATTATCACCTTTTCGGCTCTCTGTCAAACCAAATGAGCGGTGTTACCTTCGAGGACCTCAAAAACTGGCTCAACAACTTCTTCGACACCAGACCGGTGGATTTTTGGAGGAACGGCATTAACAAATTGATCGAGAGGTAGGAGAAAGTCGTAAACAGTAACGGCGAAAACATATTTCATTAATTTAATATTATTATTGTTTTTGTTCAAATAAATCTTTGTGAAAAACTCTACGATCTTATTCCTCAACCCAATATCCTTTTCAGAGATCTTTTTTCAGAGGCCTAATAGAAGAGGAAAAATTATAAAAAATGATAGTCTCGTTTTGTCTGGCAGTCTTTTCTATCTCATCAATGTGTGTTGTCTTTAAAAAATTGAGAACACACATACAAAGATGGAAACTTCTTTATGGCCGTCTCAACGAAGCCATTATTTTTTTCTTCTTCCATTAGGCAACATTCTCTGAAATGTACTTATAAATTTTTAACAATTTTAATATTAAAAAACCAAATTGGAGAAAGAAAAATATATTTATGTTAACTTACTAACATATCCGTGAACTATTTCGATAAACCAACGTTCGCTTATATTATTTTTTCTGAGTGGTTCCAGAAGGTAATTATTCCACACAAATCTATAATAGTCATTTTCATTTTATATATATATATATATATATTATCGTGGTGTAGGTTATTGAAAGTCGATTTAAAGGAGCATTCCGAAAAATAAAATGGTCTCGCTTGAGACAGGTGTAGATTTAAATTTCAAATTAATTTATTATTTTGCTTTTCTTTGAATTCCGATCCTAAATATAATAAATTACACATAAAATTTTGTTATTATAATTATTATTAATGTAACAACCAATTCAGTAAGAGAAAACAAAATGAAACAAAAATGCGATGAACAAAAGAAAAGGAAATAATAAACAATTTGCAAGTTAAATCTACACCTGTCTCAAGCGAGACCATTTTATTATTCCGAATGCTCTGATTCACCTGATTTTTCAATAATCTGCACCACGACCATACACTGGTGTGCAAAAGTTTGCGACACCCCCACTAACTAGCTGTTTCGTATATTACTACAGGACTACAGTTCAAATGACGGGTACCAGTGGATTCCCCGTCATGAAAAACCTATTTCCAGAAAATTTCATTAAAATCGCTATTATTACCGATACGCTACAGTACGTTTTCCATAAACAGTGGTGGTCACAGCGATGAGACATCCTATTTCTGATCATTAAATCTTCATTTGGCGCACAAAATGAAAGTTTTTCAAATAATTAGGGTATAACAGGTCTGAAAACAAGCCTTGAACATGATATCACGAAATGGGCAGTGAAAGTCGTCTTTCTCTCCAGGAATGTGCAAAAATTGAAGCCATACGCCGACTCGGATTATCCATCGCGAAAATCGCTGCGCATCTGAACCGATCACGTTGCGTTCTGAGTAATTAATTGAAGGACCCTTTTGGCTATGGAAAGACACCAATTCCGGCTCGTCCAAGGATTCTATCGAGCAGTTATGATGGAACAATTGCGCGGAAAGCTTCAAATTCGATGAAGTCGGCTAGACAAATTGGCCGTGAAGCTGGAGTTTCGACCTCGAGACAAACAATTGATTGATTTCTGTGTCAGAGCAAAATTATTGTTCGTTAAAAACCAAAAAAATGATCCACATCTGACCCCTGATCACGAATTGAGACGTGTTGACTTTGCTCGCCGAAACTTGGTCACAGATTGGAAAAGAGCGAGTACATTTAGGGGTTTAATTGTCACTTCAAACATGTTCAGATCATCTTTTCTGATGAAAAGAAGTTCAATCTTGACGGACCTGACGGCTGGAATTGTTATTGGCGTGATTTGAGGAAGGATACATTGACATTTTCCAAGAGAAACTTTGGAGGTGGAACGTGCATGGTTTGGGGAGCCTGTAACTCTTTATTTGGAATTCATTTCACCTCGAATGAAATCTGCGGACTATCAAGATGTCCTGGAGAAACGTTTAGATCCATTTCTGGCATATTTCCTTCACATTTCAACAAGACAAAGCCGCCATTCATGCTAGTTCTTCAACGACGACGTGGTTGAGGTCAAAGAATATCACTGTTATGGACTGGCCAGCGTGTTCTCCCGATCTCAATTCAATCGAGAATCTCTGGTCCGTCCTTGCTAAAAGATTTTACCATCATGAACGTTAATTCAACACTGTAGCGGATCTGAAAGCCGAAATTATTCGTCAATGGTCGCTGATCGATACAAATCTGATTGGAAGCCTGATTGCAAGCATTCCAAACCGAATGAATGAGGTTATTCGGATCAATGGCGCAGCAGCAAAGTATTAAATAATGAAATTAATCATTAACTGCCGCTAATTTTAGTGTTATTTCCTAGTTTAAAAATGATGTCTCATTGCTGTGACCACCACTGTTTGTGGAAAATGTACTGTAGCGTAGCGGTAATAAAACCGATTTTAATGAAATTTTATGGAAATAAGTTTTTCATGACGGGGAATCCACCGGTACCACTCATTTCGACTGTTATCCTACAGTAATATGCGAAACAGCTTATTAATGGGGGTGTCGCAAACTTTTGGACACCACTGTATATGTTCCCTGTCAACCTTTTTTCTGCTTCAAAATTTCTATTCGCATTATTCTTCCAATCCGTCCTCAATGCATTATCCTGCAGGGTCCTGCTCAAATCATAGCTGTATGAAAAATAAAAATCCGTTGATAAATCCACAGACTATAAAATCAAATCTACTCAACGTCTCAACAACAAAAACTAATTGGTACCTGGAAAAGTTTCACATATTTCTGTTCTTCGGAGGATGTCGACACTCCATCCATAGCAATTGATATCATCGAAACCTCAGCGATTTTATAAACCGGGTGATAACCAATCGTGGCAACCGCATGTGCTTTGGTAATCAACTGAAACCAAACATCACTATATTTGAACATGTTCGATACAAGTGAACCAGCAGATAATATCCTTCGAGGAAGCGAACAACTCCAAGAATTCCGAACGCATTGCTTACTCTTTCGATAATACCACTTTTCGTTCCCTTTTTTGACGATGATTTGTAAACAACTATAATAATACTATTGTACATTATTTTATTGATATATGAGGATTGGTTGAATTTTAGAATTACTTATTTCATCGCGGATTCCGAAAATGATATGAGACCATCAAACTTATACCGTTAAAACACTGGCTTCCTAGAATTCTCAATGTTCTCAGATCTTCATTACGGTCCGCTTTTTATGATAGCGATGGCACGCCAAATACTGATTACCCAATTTTAAGACTGTGTTTGAGTTCTCCCACATTTCTAGAAAACGCTGTTCTTGACAATTTAAACAAGTTATTTTTAAAATATCTAGAAATATTAATATCCTTGATGTAAGCTTACAAGGGAAGTCACTTTAGCGTCCGCTTGAGATTTTGATGAGACTTGGACCATTGATAGATTCGGATGCGCTGATTCCAAATCCGTTTTCAAAAACGGCGCAATTTTTCTCTGAGCCGAGATACGAGCCGGCAAAGTTTATTTTTGAAAGCTTTATTGACGTGCATAAACCATAAAATGTCCGATATAAGGAATAACTTAATTAAATAAGAAAATTATTTTGCGGGAGAAATGTGGCAGCAGCGAGTGGAGGGATCAAATGGATTGGAATAGTTATTATGGGTGGTTATTTGGACGTGTTTTAAATATTGATAATGTTTATTTCGATTTGCTATGCAATTTGCAACTTTAATAAATTTAATCATTCCTTCAATTAATTATTGCAAGTTGTTGAAAAACATTCCATTCTTTTTTTAAAAGTTAAGGGTTAAATAGCCAAAAAAATAACTTTGATTGGTAAATTTAAATTATATTTTAGCAACATTTTTGAAAATTAACTGCATAATGCACATTGAACTTATACATTGGAACATGTCAATGATGTCAGTGAAGATTGACAATGTGGAGTGTGGAGTTTGGGAATGTGGAGTTTTTGAATTTCTGAATTCGGAATCACATTTGAAACTTCGGAAAACGGAATCCGGAATATCTGGTGTTAAAGTTTATTGGGAAAATTTTAGCTATGCTAGTTGAAAATTAAGAAATTTATATTTCCAAATTTTTTAAAATTATGGCATGTTGAAAAACATTTTATTCTTTTTTAAAGGTTATAATTGCAGAAAATAAATTTAACAAAATTAACTGTCTAAATGCTTAAAACAATTAAAAAGTCTACAATACAGACATGAAACAGAAGAGGTTTGTTTGTATATATATATATATATCCGAAATCGGGAAAAAACAATAATAGCTTCGATGCTTTAAAATTTTCTTGGTCCTACATCAGAGATAGGCGGAATTCCAGTTTCCGTATTTCAAAATTTATTCCTAATTCCGCATTGCGAAAATTCACTTTTCATTTAAACGTTAACATCAAATACCACCAAAAATCGGAATTACTGGCAAAAATAAACTTTGGTGGCTCATATCTCGGCTCAGAGAAAAATTGCGTCGATTTGGAAAACGGATTTGGAATCAGCGCACCCGAATCTATCAATGGTGCAAGTCTCATCAAAATCTCAAGCGGACGCTAAAGTCCTTCCCTTGTTCTTTCCTTGTTAGATTTGAGCACGTTAACTGACTAGTGAGCTCATTTTATTAGAATACCAGTTGGTGTGCAATGGCGAAACGGGTAAGAATTCGGCGGAAATTTTACTCTCGTTGTCTAATTTCATAATATTTCAAAACTTTCTGTGTCTTAAAGAGGGAATGGCGTGCAACTAAAAGCGGTGCTCTTCGCAAAACGGCAGTGAAACCGACCCATTCCATGTAGTCCAACGGGGCGTGAAAACTCTTTAATATTGGAAAATTCTAACCATCGTTTCATGTGTGAGAATAAATTTGATATCAATTTTATTTACTTTTCCACCTCAGAGCAAAAAAATAGAAAATGATTTTCCACTTTTTGAAAATAGAAAATAGGGGCGTGGCAAGTTTAGCAATTGATGCATGTTATATTGCAAACTGTGCATACCTTTCCTGATGTTAATTTTATTTTCAGATTTTACAAAAATTCATAATTAATAAAATAAGGGCTAGTTTTTTGAATCAATAATGTTTAAAAATATTAGAATATGAGAGCAAAGTTAAGCAAAAATTTTTTATTTTAGGGAATTAAAAATTTTAAATGCTCTATAACTCATCTTAAAGGTGTGCTTTTATAAAATTCATACACACGCCAAATTGAGCGTTTAAACTGATAGCTCAGAAAACAAACTCAAATACAGTTTTTCGTCCAGAAAAAGAGTATTTTATAAAGTTTAGAAATCGCGTGAAAATTTTAAGTGATAAGTATTCTGAAGTTAATACGTGAAAGCTTATAATATACATTCAAATATTCGAAATTGCTTATTTCCATATGGCGTGCATACACATCATATGAAAGAGCATAAAATTGTGCTTCTTTTAATGCCTGTTACGTATCACGTGACATCACCACGTTGTTATTGCAACCCAGATCTTGGCGTGTGTTTAGTATTCATATAGCCCGTTTTTTCAATTCTATCTTAATAACTCTTCTATTCTTGTCTGATCAATAAATACATATTCTGAATTTACAACAATTGGCGATCAGGATTTTTTCGACCCCACAACATGGATCAACTTCAAGCCGTCTTGGCACAACTCCAGCTTCAACAACAGCAGTTCCTGGAGCCGCAGCAGAAGAAATTTCTCGAGACAATTGCTTTACTTCGGAGGGAACAGACCGTAGACAGCATCGCGGTCATCAACTCCATCAGCAATCGGATGTCAACGTTCCGATACGATCCCGACTCCGAAGACACATTTGACAAGTGGTTCGCCCGGTTTGAGGACACTTTAACAATCGAGGGCCAAGTCTTAGATGATGCAGCTCGTGATCGTCTCATTATCTATAAGCAAGCTCAAAAGGAATCTTCACTCTTCAGAAAACACATTTTGCCGCAGAAGCCATCAGATGTATCGTTTGCCGACACGATAGCTGTTCTGAAGAAGCTGTTCAATGAGACGAAGTCATTGACACAACGACGCTTCGCAGCCCTATCAGACAAGGTGGACACCGGAACGAGTACACATCAGTGATGGGAGGGACCCCGTTTTTTGGAATTTCGGGCGGGCGGGACCTTAAAAAATTGAAAATTTCAAAGCCCCGGACTGGGACCAGGACTTCCCTTTTTAAAGAAAAATTTGAAGCAGCAAGATGGATCGAGATGACCACAGACCAGGCCCAATGTCTACTTTGGATTATTCGATTACACTCTGACGCTCTCTTGAACATTCGATTCCGCGCACTTCTTGAGATATAAGACAGCCCGACGATCACACTGACACAGTTTTCCGACAAGCTGGACAACATCTCCGCCTTCCACACCGAAGCCGAGTTCATGTCTGCCAGAACCGATCACAGAACCAAGACCTCTTCAACAGCCTCACTCAAGACACCGTCAATGCCGCCACTCTACACGATGCCGACCGTTCCAGAAGCCGTTCGATTTGCAAGCTGAATTCATCACACACTCCATACTATCAAGGGGAGCGACCCACAGAGAAGCCGTTTCAGCCAACAGTTACAAGAGATTCGCTGCCAACGTCGCAGCAGCTGCCACGACGTAAAAAGAGGACCAGTGGACCGTCTCGACGTGAACCCACGCAAGAACTCTTATGTTTAATTTTTCTAACTTCTGTTTGTGTAAAGTTGTAATTGTAAATTATTCTATTCGATTCTATTCTTGTCTGACCAATAAATACATGCTCTAAATCTACAACAATATCCATTTTTTCCATCAACCAAAAGTTTTTTCGGTTGCATAATACAAAATATATTCACAAAAACTCAACAAATCCGATTTCCAACAACCAAAAAAACTTTTTTGGTAGATGGAAAAAATCAAAATCAGTATTAATAGAAACAGAATTTTATGCTCTTTACATGATGTGTATGAATTTCAGAAATTGGAACCTTTTTAAAATGAGTTATGGAACATTTCAAATTTTTTATTCCCTAAAAAACAAAAGATTTGCTTAATTTTACTCTCAACCAATTCTAATATTTTTATAAACATTATTGATGCAATAAAACTAATGAAGTAAATGACACATCTAAAATATAATGAAACAATTGAAAAAATAAATAACTCAACAAAACCGCGCATAGTTTGCAACCGAGTGCACACTTTGGGAACGCCTTTTTATTATATTGGAGCATGTTTTGTCCTGGTGTGATTTTTTACTTACATAAATTTTTAATTATAAATTACTAAACCTGAGCTTCCTTCAGAAATCGTCGACAACAATATGAGAATCTCCTCTCGACTATAATCGGATTCCGGTTCTCCGGTTAATAATAACTTTGGATCGATCCGATCAATTTTCAGGAGATTATATTTCGACCCCGTGCTGTCTGAGCCGATAATATAAAAACGTCCTGCTGTTTCATACACAGTCACACGTCTCAGGCGACATGGCATTTCTGATTTACAAAACAACATTTTAAATTATTGTATCCGAAGAACTTAAGGTGACAATAACCCTATTTCGGAATCAAGGAAAAACAAATGGTCAATTTATTATGTTTATTTTATGCATTCCAAGGATATCACAATATTCAAACAAAATTAACGCTATAAGAATGTTGTTTTAACAAACAAGAAATACAATATTATACATAATTATTCAGTTTTGTAGCATCGAGTCCAATTAAGTCCTCGGGTTTCGGGTACCATTGCAATTTATCCATATTTATACACCGTCGTCTCAACTGTGACAGGGGATGTTTGTATGCTCGTTTCTGTAAATTAAAAGTTTAGACGTAGTTGTACTTTATATTATTTTCAACGTTTAAGTTAATGAGAAAAATTTCTTAAAGGGTCATAAGGAAGAAAATTGTGGTCTCGTTTGGGGACAAAGAGAGAAAGGTGTCGATTTGAATTTAAATTTTTTATATAGTCGTTGCCAAATGCACTCCACTGCCACAAAACCGCGCCGCATTGAAAAAGACTTCGCACCAATTGCACTTCCTTTTAATTTATTATTATTATCAAAATATAAGAAATTGAAAATTCAATTTCAACATTTTTGAATTATTTCCAATGATCTCAAAGAGATCATGAAACAAATATTCAATTTATGTTAATAATCTCTCTGTTTTTCATTATATTTCTTCAAAATTAAAATTGCATCATAGTAACTCTTCAATACTGTATTCACTTAAAGGTATTTAAATTTTAATTTATTGTCCTTTGCATGAAAATATGCAAATTGGAAGAAGAAAAATATTCCAAAACGTGTGCCAACATGGATATAAATAAGACAATTGTGAAAAGATAAATTTGCAACAAAAAAACGAGACCAAACGAGACCATAATTTTTCCTCTTCCATTCGGCATATATCTTTGGAAACGAAGAAAATTTTTTTTTTAGAAAATTTAAAATATATTACCCATGTTTTGATGTAATAGGAATTATTCTTGAATAACAAAATATTATCCAATAACAATTGATTAACAACGTCTATTGGATGTATCCTCGTTGCGATGCTTATATCTTTTATAGAAACTTGATTATTTCCTTTTATCGATCGCAAGTAGCATAAAATGCTTGATCTCCAATAGCCTCTGTACGCAAGAATCCCAAGATCCGACAATGGATGCTCAGGAGAACCGACTTTCAAATCCCTTCGTGACAGAGCATAACCTAAACATTCTATTCAAGATAAAAGTAATACATATTTTTCGACAAACTCAGATCAATTAAGAATCGACCATATCCCGATTTCTGCGCACTTGGGAACGTCAACAAACATGATAAATTATTATTCTTCGATGGGTTCTTTTCTTTAGAAAAATAACCAACAATCACAAATCCTTCCCGTTTAATCTCGCATAGAACATAAAATGAAAACGTGTCCACCTCATGGAATAGAGTTTTCGACGATATGAACAACTTAGAGAGGAGGCACAAGTTTCGGCAATATTTCTGAAATAAATTGGATCCTTGATCTTAAAATATTAAATTTACCGACTGCTTGGAACCGTCGACTTCAAAAAACGACAAATTTCCATCTCTATAAATCTCTGTTCCTGGTGGGAACCGCCAAGTACAATTCTTCTGGAAAAAAACACCATAGATATTATTTCTAAAATATGGTAGAACGATTCTCATTTCAGAAAGCAAAACAACGATATTTATCATTATTAACGTTATTAAATTTAATAATTGAAGGACATTAAAAATTACTTCTATATGAATTATAAATTTTCCATAATTAGAAAATATAAAGATATTTTTCAATAAAAATGTGTTGATTTCGTTGAACTTTTGAAATTTATTTGTATTAAGAATCTATATTTTGTAGTTTTTAGGTGCGCAAATAAGATTCGGGCCGTTTTTGAGAAATGAAGTTTTAGAAAAACTATTTTAAACAAAATCTTTAATAGAAATAGTTTAAATCATTAAAACAACATTTTCCAAAGATCGGCAAAAACCGTGTTTAAAAAATTTCCGGTTTCGAAGCTATCCATTCATCGAACCATTCTTGGTCTAGTTTACGATTTTGAAAGCGCTGCTCTGTCAAACCGTGTGTCATTGACAGCACAGGTGATCCCATTTTTTCTAATTTGTTTGCACGCCAACTGGTATGTTTAATATAACGACATCAGTAAACATTCTCAAATTTTACTTTTTGTTAAGATTTTAATATTTTTAGATAGTTTAACACAAGCCTACTTAAATTGGCATAACAAACGTTTTGTTAAAAAGACGCAACAATTTTGAGACACGCTTAAAAATCAGAAAATCATTATTTCCAGTTGGCGTGTTGCGTAACTGGACAAGTTCATAGTAATTGGCAGTGACCGTTTCGCCGGCACTCCAACTGGATATAACGATTTTCCTATTACTAAGCGTATCTGAAAGTTTTTACTTCTTTTCAGTTAAATATTTTTACGACAAACTAACCAGGCGTTCCTTAAACTATCTAAAATAGTCATATAATTCTGAAAAGTTAGTTTTTCTTAAGTTTACTGAGCTCATTTTATTTCCATACCAGTTGGCGTGCCTCGGGTTGGAGGAGCTCGTAATACAGTATTCCGCGCTGGTTCCGAATGGATATTTGGCTTTACGATCTATGTTGTTTAAAGCTAAAATTTGCGTCTTCTATAAGATTTTACAGAAAGATGAAAATAATTTCAATACATAAAAATTTATTATTTATAATACATCAAATAAAAAACTGCCAAAACTTATTTTCGCAACTAATATAATATGAAAATAGTAAAAATCATTACTTAAATTTGCTCATTAATACATAATTTGATCAAAATTCTTGAAATGAAAATCGTTCAATGAAAATATTCGTAGTTTCTCCAAAAAGATAATGAGCGGGCAACTTCCGCACGAAGTTATAAATGTAGAAGTGCACGATTCCAGATGATCTGACCGAATTTTAATGTCAATTTTAAAATCTGGTTAGTATGGGAGATAAGTGGAGCCGGCTATGTGTCAATGGGTTCAAAACTTTAATACGATAAAAATTCTTCCGCCTGAAGTAGTTTTCATTGATAAGAAAAGGTTAAAATTGGATGGGCCGACGGCTTCAACAAATACTAGCCACAACTAGCTAGTCATTATATATACGGAGAAAAAAATTACTGGAGAGTAGATATTTTTATTTCCGATGGAACTCCCTTAAAATTCGGTCAGAAATACTTTAACAAAACACGTCTGTTTTGTTATTTTTGCTCTTATAGATGTTGCAAGATTACTAACTTACCCAATGAATTTCATATTTCTTCAATTTGTTAGTGGCATGAAGACAGAACCTGCATATGTAAATGTTCGGTGATTTATTTATGTGTGCCGGATATGAAGATGGACAAACAGCCTTAAAATAATAAAATTAAATTCGTTGTCAATCGATGCCTGATTTTTCAAGAACACTATCAACATTTAATTATAGTCGTCGCCAAATGCGATTACCACCGCAAAGTGTGGCGCACTTTTTAAATATTATTTTTTCATTTAATTTTTATGATGATTTTCTTGTTTATGCTCTTTCTATACAGTTTTTGCTTAAATAAATTGAAGAATATGTTTTGGATGTTGTTTCAATCGTGGAATAAATGTGGAAAATAATAAAAATCATAAAAATTAAATAAAAAATAATATTTAAAAAGTGTTGCACATTTTGTGGTGGTAATCGTATTTGGCAACGACTATATAAAATTTTATAATATTTATAATAATTCGTTTAATTAACACCATAAAATATTTATTGCGTGGTTACTATTTCCGTCTCAATGTACAAAGTAAAATATGGAATTAAATTTTAACAACAAAACTAGGAATTCGGATTCTGGCAATAAATTAACTAATGTACTGTAGTAACCAGGGCTTGCATCCGTTTGGAAAAAACTGATTTCTTTTTCCAAACAGATATCTCAAAATCGAGCGTGTGATTGGAGTCGGGCCGGCCTTTCCTAAGCGTGGTGAAGAATTGTACCCTTACAATGGGGGGGGGGGGGGGGGGGAATGGTTGTTGTTCTTATGATTTTCATTATACAAATTATATTAGGATTTAAAAAATGAATATATATGGCTACCAGAGATGGGCGGAATTGAAGTCATTCTTCACAACGAATTCACTTCCTCGCCTTCTATTTCAGTCGCCGGAATCAGTTATACGCCGAAAGAGGGGGTGAAATACCTTGGAAGCTGTATCAGAATGGACCGTAGTACAGAGGACGAGACGATTGGAAGAATCAAGGCAGCCTTGTCAGCTGATGGTAAATGTAAACCGATAATCGACGTGGCCACTATATACTATCCGAAACGTGGCCACTATTCGCGGATCAAACGAAACGGCTACAGAGGGCGATGTATGCAATTAATTTCCACGACAACTGCGACACAATTGACGTGGAACGAGTCATGAAGAAGAATTTTATGAAACGGGCTGGACATGTTGCCCGGATTCCGACAGAAAGGTGGTGCCGAAGACTAACGGAATTGGATCCGAGGGGATGGACAAGAGCGAAGGGAAGACCGAAAGCGCGCTGGTCAGATCAAGTCAAAGACATGGTTGTACGCATCACTCCCCATTCATTGCTCAACTACGCGGACGCTAAGAAGAAGAAGTGGAAACTTGAAGGAAAAACAACTTGGTCTAGTTTGGAAAGGAAGATGCGTTCGGAATGGAAGGAGTCAGTCCGTTTCTCCGTGGGAAAATGAGTCGGGCTCCAAAGTATCCAAAGTAAGTAAGTTAGGACTTTAAAAAATAAATATATGGCTACCAGAGATGGGCCGAATTCCGGAACTATTTCCGTTCGGAGTGCAACAAAACGGGCGAAGTAAAAACGCTGTATTTTTTTTATTTATTACTTCATATGAAAATTACTATACTAAATGACACAATTTCGTGATCGACTAACTGCCTCCGGGATTACCCTGCACCACGATAATAATAACTATAAAAACAGAAAACCTTAAATGAAACACCATCTCCGAATGTAACCCATTGTTCCTTCGTATCATCTTCCACAAAATCGTCACCATTCTTCGTATTTCTCTTTTCAAACCGTTTCTTTGCTTGCAAATATCTGCAGAAAATATTTATACTCAAAGGCCATCATTAAACCTACAAATGTCTATCAAACTTTGTCGTCGTTAGGGAAGACTCAGCTGTCTCACTACTATAAGGAATCTTCTTTGTTGGTTTCGTAATTTTTTCTCTCTCTTCAGTTTTCTTCTTCGGTGATAGTAATGTTTTAAAAGGAGAAACGTTTCGTAAGACATCCATTGCATGCTCAATGTTCTGCTTTCTCTCATTTAGTAAACTATCAATATTTATATCCGTTAGTCTGAAAATGTATAAAAATTTAATATAGTCGTTCTCATCGATGCGGATAGAAGAAAAATTTTTCCAAAATGTATGCCATAATTTGGGTGTAATTAAAGCAAAAATAGCTGCCGTCGGAATATAAAGTTCCCTGCCCGCAAAACATCACGAAATATAACCGGAAACCACCGTGTAATTAAAAAATTCTTCCTCAAAACTTTAATGGATTAATAAAAATAGTTAATGTGATGAGTAGCATTATTGTTAAGCACTGGTTAATCGAAGAAATCTATTGAAGTTTGCGAAAGTATTTTTAATTAAATGTACACCATATACCGTGATTTTTTGTGGAAATTAATATTATTTTCCAAACTAACAGGGTTGCACGGAATTCCATCTTCCGTTTCCGTCGTTTTTCGAGTTCCATTTCCGTTTTCCGTTTGAAAAAATTAACTTCTGTTTTCCGTCTTCCGTTTAAAAAATCGATTTCCGTGCAACCCTGATGATATAAACAAAAATACACTAGAAAGAGCTGTAAATAAACTCGCGGCCTTAAATTTATTATGTGACACCGAGATATTTTTTTTAAAAAAAAACTTTAATTTGGTGTAAAGAGACCATAATTTTTTCTCTTCCATGTAGCATCGATCTTTGAAAACAACAATATAAGAGAAAAGAAATTACAATATATCATTAATGTCAGTTGGGCGATCAGATGGTTCAACGGATTGTTCACTTCTCAATGATTCGCTGAAAAATGCCGTCTTATTTATCGAATCAAACATCTTCATACCTCGATGAAGCTAAATCGATCAAAATTCCTTTTTTCGCGCAGCATGAATCACAATACCAGACACTATTGAAATCCTGAGATCGGCGGTGTCCTCTCGGGGCACATGTACCATGCCATGCATTGCAGCAACTCCAACATTCAATATTGGACGGATCAGCTATGAAATCGTCGCATTTTTTGCAGTTAATACATCGAGCACACTTCCATTTATTCGACGGATCTAATATCGATTTTACGAATGTTTTGTGATATTTCAAGCATTTTTCCAAATGATCTGAAACAAATTTGAAGATAAATACGAAATTAACAATGTCATGGGATAAGAAGTCAAAAAATGTTCCAAGCACGATCAAGTGTTGATTAGAAAATGATTATTAACATTATTTTCAATAGTTAATCACTTACATGCACGCCAACTGGTATGGAAATGAAATAAGCTCAGTAACCGTGCTCATATCTAACTTTTTGAAAATATATTAATATTTTTAGATAGTTTACGAGATAGTTTAATTTATAGTCGTCGCCAAATGCGATTACCACCGCAAAATGTTGCGCACTTTTTTAAATATTATTTTTTCATTTAATTTTACACATTATTTTCTTGTTTATGCTCGTTCTATACTGTTATAGATTAAATAAATATAAGAATTTGTTATAGATGTTGTTTCAATCATGGAATAATTGTGGAAAATAACAATAATCATAAAAATAAAATGAAAAAATAATATTTAAAAAAGTGCGCCACATTTTGCGGTGGTAATCGCATTTGGCGACGACTATATATTATCATAAAATTTTTTTGTTAAAAAAGATTAAAAACTTGTTAGACGCGCTTAAAAATCAGAAAATCGTCATTTCCAATTGGCGTGCACATGTAATATATTTAGTTTTAAAAAATTTAGTTTAAATATTCGTTCGAACGGTTAAAAATGTTTTAATTTCAAAATTATATTGAAACTTTCACTTCATTACTTGGTTCTTTAGTCAGTATCAGCCATTACTGTGCAAGGTTATGAGCCAGAGATGGGCGGAATTCCGGATTCCGCACGCCAAATGGAAATGAGAATTTTCTAGTATTTAAATGTATATCATAACCTTTCACGTATAACTTCAGAATAATTTTCACGTAAACGCACAGTCTAAACTATATAGAATACTGTTTCTCTGAACTCATAACAATACTACTTTCAGATTAAACACTCAATTTGGCGTGGATTCCGTATTCCGTCCATTTTCCATTCCGAAATTTTATATTTTTATTATTGTCGTAGTGTAGGTTAATGAAAAATCAGGGTTAAAGGAGCATTCCGAATTATAAAATGGTCTCGCTTGGACAGGTGTAGATTTATTTTGCAATTTGATCCTAAATATAATAACTCCGCTGGAATAGCTGTGGACCTATCCCCTACGCTACCAGCTTATGGAGGAATCCTGAACCTGCTAGGGTTGTATGAGTACGGCTCTTAAGGACACACTGTCTCTTCTCGGCCTCCTAGTGTTTTCCCACAAACCACGGAACAACCTAGGGTACGGTGGCGCCTCGGTGCAAACGAGTTGGACAGAGTCTTAAGTGACCAGTCTGTTGCGAATGACGTCCTCTTGTGGACAGACCATCAGCTCCCGTTTTCTCATCATTTCCCTCTGCTTGGTCCGAATGGACTTTAAGCTTCAGGCTCGCCAATAATTATTATGTTGATTTAACAACCAATTTAGTAAGAGAAAAAAGCGAAATAATAAACAAATTGCAAATTAAATCTACACCTGTCCAAGCGAGGCCATTTTATTATTCGGAATGCTCCTTTAACCCTGATTTTTCATTAACCTACACCACGACAATACGAAATTCGAAAATTCAATTTTCATAAAAACGTTAACGGTCGAAATTCCGGATTCGTCCATTTTTCGATTCCGAATTTTCAAACTTGATTCCTAATTCCGAAATTCCCATTTTCATTCCGAGTTCATGTCATAAGGCCTTATAACATGAAAGTACTAGTTATGCATAAAGTAAATATTACGAAATTATTGGTTATATCCTATCCCACAATCGATACCAAAAAAAATTACATAGTGATGAGCAATCGTAGCATGATCGCAGCGGTTCATCGTCTTCGCCATATTTGCACATTGCGCACTTTGGGGATGAATCCTTGCTAAAATATATATGACCATAACAGTTCCGCAAAAATGTGCAATACCTCTTCTGAATTCGTCTTGTCTTTATGCCATCATCAACTTCCGCCGGCGGAGAGGATCGGTTAATGTTTCTTTCCTTTATTTCCACCACTTTATTATTGTGATTAATTAACCTCCTTTTGTGTTTTCGAATATCGATGGGCGATTTTTTATAAAACTGACCTCTTCTTTCCTTAAAAACGGTAATAAAATTTTAAAAAAAATAACTGTCATGTATACTGATCAGAGATGGGCGGAATTCCGGATTCCGTCCATTTTTCCATTCATTTGAAGATTCCGGATTCCGGGATTTCAATTTTCATTCCGAAATCTCTGATACTGATGCTTACAAAAAGGTCCTCCCAAGGAAAGTGTTTACCCCCAAACTTTTGAAAACTAGGATGGTATAATCTCGACGGTCAGTTAAGGGCCTCCAGTTAATCACAAGTTCCTTCAGTTCCTAAAGCCGTCAATTATTTCATTATAGATGCTGTCATTTGTTTATTTGCATTCACAAAAATGTATAATTTACAAGGTTTTTACAAAGTTTTGGACCAAAAAAATTATTTAAGTTTTGCTTCCAATTTTGAGAAACTCCAAAATAAACCTAAAATTAAAAAAACTTTGCACAGTCCCACTACTTCGAATGCAGATTATAAGGGTGTTATTATGTTAAATATAGGAAAAAAACAAAAAATTGCTCCCGAGGTTTCAAGAATATTTTTAAACTATATGGTTTAATAATCCGTGATTTTTTCCAGAAATACCTTTTATTTTCAATTTTTGTTTTTTTTCCTATATTTAATAACATCCGATTATTACCTCACAGTATCGTTAGATTCCAATAGTATGGGAAACACTTTCCTTGACAGATAGATTCAAACTAAGCCACATCTATTGTCGTTTTCAAGAAAGAATGCCGAAAAAAATGAAAATAGAAAAAAAAAACTATGGTCTCGTTTGGATTGACTGGGAATGTAGCTTTCATTTCATCAAATGATGTTATCTATCTGGATTGTAGCAATAACGAAGAACAAATTTTGGAATAATTTTTCTAATTCGTCATATTTTTATGAAAAAGACAATAATCATTATTCATAAAATTTTGGGGTTCAATATTCGAAAATATTATTTTTTCATTATTTATAGCCTATTTCAAAATAGTTGACGACGCAATCACGCTGCAAATGCGGCATACTAATTCAAATTCATTTTCAAAACGATTATTTTATATTTTTTCTGTGACATTTTTTAGTTTTTATTGCTTATATGGAATAAAATAATCATTTTGAAAATGAATTTGAATCAGTATGCCGCATTTGCAGCGTGATTGCGTCGTCAACTATTTTGAAATAGGCTATATTAAACGCGTAAAAAAAATAAAATTACTTTTGATGAGAATAATCCATCATCGAGCTTTTGCATTGAACGCGTAATCCGGGTCGCAACATTTAAACCTTTTGGTCTTAGTTTTTTCCTGTGTATATAAATTTTTCAAGTTATAAAGTAGATAAAGTAGAATTTTTATGTAATCTAGCACGTTATAATGAAGGACTGTATTACATTTGCTTAAAATATATATTGTTCTTTTCAGAAATAGGTTCCTAACGGAAGAGCAAAAATGATACTCTCGTTTGGACGGTCACGGGGGGACAAAGGACTTTTTCACCTATTCCTCTTCAATTTGTTATGTTTTAAATTTTTTGCTCTTCCATTAGGCACTGATCTCTAAAAAGGACAATAGTTTATCAAAATTTATATTTTCAAATCATAAAATAATGTGATTTTCAGAGATCGGTTCCTAATGGAAGAGGAAAAAATTAGAACAAAATAAGGTTATCGTTTGGACGGTCACTCATCTGTATATCATCAATGCGTTTGGTCTCAAAAAAAGGATAAAACACGTTAAAGAGGAATAGGTGGAAAAGTCCTTTGTGACCAACATGCTAAATTACATGTGAAATCGAATTTAAACGTGAAAAATTATTATCAAGTTATGAGAAATTGATATTTTCTTATTTTCATAAAAAATACAAATAAATATGACGACAATAAAGAAATAAACGGAAATTATTTAAATAAATTTAATATTTGTTTCACGTTCTCATTAATACCAGAGGCGGTATGCAAGAACGTATTTATCCGTTAAACGGTGATGGAAAATCATTTATTAATTGTCCTTTACAGAAAGTTGAAAATATTTTACAATCTATTTTGTATTAAAATATTATTTCCTCCATCCACTTATTCAAATTTTCTCATAAAATTAGTTTAGCAATTATTTTCCATCACTATTTAACAGATAAATGCATTTTGCATACGGGCTCAGTTGAAAATAATTTAAAAATCTTGTAATGAATTACCAATTTCTTATAATTTGATAATATATACATTCAAGCTTGAATTCAAGATTAAATAAACTTTTAAAATAATTATTACCCTCTCTTTCTTCCAGGCAATGGTAAGTTCATAAGTATCAAATTTTTTTGGGATCTTAGTTTGACCATTGTTGTTAATTATAGTATTAATGCCACTCTATAAATATATTTGTTAAAGGAATTATTATGAAAAAAAATCTTCAACGCAAAAATAATTATTTTTCATTGGGGCGCGTTTTCTATATTATTTCACTATATGCAAAATATAATATTTATTAAAACAATGTTTGACATAAATATTGTCCTTTTCAGAGATCGGTGCCTAATGGAAGAGGAAAAAAATTAGGATGGAATGAGGTTCTCGTTTGGACGGCCTCTCTTTTTAGACGGCCATTCTTTTTTACGAAATTATGGGCAACACATATTTGAGAGGAATTGAGAAAAATTTTGTTTGTGGCCGTGTGGTTTTCTCTTATTTTATTTCTCTTCCATTAGGCACCGATCTCTGAAAAAGACAATACGTAAATTTCATATACGAGTCATATATACATGGGTGGACACATTATAATCGGTCAAATTAATAAATATTTTATTAAACTAAAATAATCAAATATATTAACTAATGAAGAAGAGTTAAATCACATCACAGAAGGAGGAAACTTAAAATGGTACATACAACATACAACATTATATAGTCGTCGCCAAATGCGATTACCGCCGCAAAGTGTGGCGCACTTTTTAAATATTATTTTTTCATTTAATTTTAATGAATATTTTCTTGTTTATGCTCGTTCTATTCTGTTTTTGCTTAAATAAATTGGAGAATATGTTTTAGATGTTGTTTCAATCGTAGAATAAATGTGGAAAATAATAATTATCATAAAAATTAAATGAAAAAATATTATTTAAAAAGTGCGCCACAATTTGCGGTGGTAATCGCATTTGGCGACGACTATATATATATATATATATATATCTTCAAAAATAATAATTTTAAAGTGTGGACTAGAAGTGTTTTCTCGACCGCAACGTGAACTATCTTGGTCAGAGCCAACAAACAAGGTACAGGATTAAAGAGTAAAATAATGGGGGAAATGTTTTTGCATACTGTGTCGACAAATTAAATATTGTCTTAATTATTCTTGTTGAATATTTATTTGGGTATCTTGTAATTTAAGTGGACTTTAATCTAGGTTGAGCAGTTTTTCAACTTCATTTTTGCGTCGCGTGTATGGGTGACGATATTATACACTGAATTTTTCAATGATTATTTGGATAACAAATGATCATTTTGCAAATGAGATGATAAAACACGATCGAATCATATATTTCATGGTCGCATATATATACTTACCAGTCATGGTTATCGGGGCTGACTTCATAATATTAGAACGTTATTCTTTTTGCTTTAAAATTAAAGCTGACAAAATCATAAATACATTGAGGTGCGACAGAAAATGTATCCTTCCAAAGACTATTAACCAATAATAATTACGGGTGATAAAATATTGGTTTTTTAATACCTAAAGCGACTAGTTCAGTGTTCTACATGATAACCAATACTGTCTACAGAAAAAATATCCCATCTCGACGAAGCTGCACATCAGAGATGGGCGTAATTTCGGATTTCGGAATAAAAATTGAAATTCCGATATTCTGTATCACAGTTGCAGAAAACTTTTTCCTTCTTATTCTGAAACGCTACCTTAGTACACGGGAAAAAGTGTTTCGTGTCCGAACGTTCGTGTACCTCGTCTGCCCCCAAATGACATGACCGACCGCAACACATCCGCAACGCGTTTGACCAACATTAGAGGGTTTCGTGTTTGTTATTTTTGCCGTTTTTGTACAATTTTTCCTAACAATTGAAATTGAACTAGTTTAGGTGCTCCGAAAAAGCTTGAACCAATTCTTGCTTATTGTACTATTCAGAGTTCGATGCCTAATAGAAGAGGAAAAATAATGAAGTTCTCGTTTGGGCGTTTACTCTTTTGTATCTGATAATGTTTGGTGTCTCAAAAAATGGATGACACACATTGCAATGCAAATGTGCACATTGAAGAGGAATAGATGAAAAAGTCCGTTGTGGCCGTGTGGTCGTCCAAACGAGACTCATTTTTTTCTTATTTTTGCTCTTTCATTAGGCATCAATTTCTGAAAAGTACACTACTGTTTAAATGGTAAATTAAGATGGACTGTATCAAGGAACAGATAATGGCTGACGGGTTCATTGCATTGAAATTGCATGGAACAGTAAAAAATTATATTGTCAATTTGATTAATATTGCAAAGTTTGAATATTTTTATGCATATGTATACCTAAGTAACTGTTCAGAACGGATCGATCAATAATAAACGATGAGATCCCAATGGTTCCAGATTTTAAACAAGGGGACATGTATTATGTCATAAATGAAAATTTCTTGTATGCAGACCTAAATTCAGACAGTTTAGGGCCATGGACATCAGTAAGTAAGTAATAGAACTTAATTATTTTGAAATTAATAAAACTTAGAAGTCTTAGAGCTGGTTACATAAAGCCAAATGAATGAATTGTTTAAAACCGAAGCCAGAAATCTAACAAGGGAAGTCACTTTAGCGTCCGCTTGAGATTTTGATGAGACTTGGACCATTGGTAGATTCGGATGCGCTGATTCCAGATCCGTTTTCAAAATCGGCGCAATTTTTCTCTGAGCCGAGATATGAGCCGCCAACGTTTATTTTTGACAGCTTTATTGACGTGCATAAACCCTAAAATGTCTGACATGTCCGAATCTATCAATGGTGCAAGTCTCATCAAAATCTCAAGCGGACGCTAATGTGACTTCCCTTGTAAATTAAACCTAAAATAAAAGAGCGAAAAATTTTAAAAAAATGCATATATTATTAAGTGACATACAGGCATATGTCAAGTTATCATTTTACTATCAAATTGTATAATTAAATGAAATGTTCAGGTAATAAGATGAGTTCCAGAATGAGTTCTGTCGATGTCGGGGAAAATGGAAAATTAGTATCTTCGACTAAACACAAGGAAGAAGCCAGTATGTTCTTAGTAATTATGGAATATGTTCTTCCAAGGGACACAAGGCTCCAGAAGAAAGTAAGTTTCTTTTTTAACTAAATTAGATTAACATAATGAATTACTTGCAGATATATAAAGTATGTTATGCGCAGGACCGATCAAAACAGACGGGATATCCGTCTGTAATTCGGTATACGTTTAAAAATCACAACGGAGCTCCTCCACCCGTATCTATTAAAAAAATGCCAGTTCGCAGGGAAGTGAAAACCCAACTCGAGGAGACTTTGACAACTGTCGGTCCTATGGAAGCAAGACGTTTGATTGCCGAAAAATTTCCAGACACAGAACCGCCATCATTATCTCAGGTACAAGATAATTTTGTTAAACACATTCCAACGAGCTTTTTTTCTTCCAGACGGCACACATTGCCCATAAAGTCGAAGGGCGAATAAAAAAGACGTGTGGGCAGAAAGGAAGCTTTTCAAGAGAACTTTTAATTAAAAACGCATGCCTTGTCAATTTTTCTGTGTATGAAGAAACATCTATTGATGGGGTCAGTTTGAATATATGCATTTATATATTGTCATTCCTTTGTAGGCTTATGGCAGATCTGTGGAAGTTAAACATGTCATTATTTTATACAAAAGCTGGGCGATTGATTATTTAGCTAAGAATTTGCCCACGGAAGAAGAATTCATTAAACGTCAGGAATTTTTCCAAAACTCGTTAGATTATGATATTCCAATGAGAAGAATATGTAACTATACTATTTAATATTTTTAAAATGGATAAAAATTATTCATGCAGATGATGAAATTCAAAAACAGTTAGGATTACGGGCGATTCTAATGTTCGATTGGTCATTAAATGTTAGCACGTGGCATTCTGGTATATTGTCAATGACAAAAATTGGGTAAGAATGTATTATAAATATAATCCTATCTTATTATCTAAAAAGGTGCTCAGGGAATGTAGAAACGGCAGTTCCCGTGGCGTACGTTTTCTCGCCCACAAGGTTGAAATCCGACATCATCGTTATTCGAAAATGGTTAAACTCTGTTTTGCAACAAAGGGACCCATTACTGCGGGTTGGAAAATATATTGATTTATTATTTGGAATATTTCTGATTAGGTTCCATCATTACACGTCGACATGGATTCTACCTTCTTAGCTTTTGAGGAGGGTGAGGGCTGTTTTTGTGGAACACGCTGCATATTTGATTCGAATCAATTCATTGATACCATCGATAATTATATGATTGGGACATTGAAAGTCCGGTTTCGAGAAGTGGGATATATAAAAGGGTTTTTAATGGAAATTCTATTCAACGAGGACAACGGGATCGTATATAATAATGAATATCTGTATCCAGACGACATCGAACAACTTAATCTTCCTTGCGATTCTGTACTATCGAGAAACGTCAAGGCCTGGTAATTGCATTCTGTAACTTTTGTTTGCTAATTTGGTAGGCTGATACAAAAGCTGGATATTTTGAATGACCACCTTTCAATACGAGCGCGAATCTTGTCGGCAGCGGGTTTAAAGAAACCATCGACCAATGATTTCATAAATTCTCAGGTAATTTCACAAAATTAAAATTTCTATAATATAATCTATTTTATTTTAATATTGTCACCATTGATGTTGAATGTTTGCAGATTACTGCTGCTTTGGGGAAACGAAAATACACCGTCCAAGATGCTGCTTCTCTTTTGGGAAAATTTGACGCAGGCTAGAATAAAAATCCTCCTAAAAACAATTTAGCATTTTAGATGTTTGGTCAAACTTGTATCAAAAGTATACAAATGGAAAAAGAACACCAGATCGAATAGAGGAAGATTTAATAAAGGCTGATGGTCTGAAAGAATTGCATAATTTTATGTACTTCAATAGTGTCAAGGATTTAATTCCCGAAGATTTTCTAGAAGGTTAGCTTTGATATAATTTTCACATTGAATGCTTTTATAATTTCCAGGAAAAACACTAGCAGAAGTTGATGATATTTGTGAACAATTGCAGACAATGCGTATCTGTCTCGTCGGCATGAACAAATATGGAATCAGTGACGGTGTTAACACTGTATACGTTCGGCTTGTCGATATGAGGCCTATTTGCGAAACCTGTGAGAACGACATCTGTTGCGTACACAGGTTTGAACTTAAGCAATCATGCATATATTTCGAGTAACATTTTTTCCAGTATTGCGTTGATCTTACAACATCCACAAAAGATGGTATTATTTCAAAAAATATGTGAGAGATACTGGAACGAGACAACCGAGGAAAGGAAGAAAAGATTAATGACGTAACAGCTTTGATTCTACTAGATACGGGATGAATATCACGCAGGAAGTCCTCAATAAAAACGGCGATAATTAGATAATATAAGCTAATTTATTGTTTAATTGAAATATTTTACGTAATATTGTTAATAAAATTTGTTATTTTTAAATTAAACGACCTTATCAGATAATGAATAGTCATTACCATCTGTTACGCTCGGAATTTTTTTTCAACAACGTCAAAAAGGCTCCTACTAACCGTGAAAAACCCTTATGCTCACATTTTTTGTTTTTTGTGACAATTTGCTTAATTTGAAGCTTATGGCTCATTTCTTTTTGCAGGTTTCCGCTATTTAATTCACGTATAATAAAAAAATTCTATTGTCGTGGTGTATGTTAATGAAAAATCAGGGTTAAAGGAGCATTCGGAATAATAAAATGGTCTCGCTTGTACAGGCGTAGATTTAATTTGCAATTTGTTTATTATTTCGATCCTAAATATAATAAATTATACAAAAAATTTCATAATAATTATTATTATGTTGATTTAACAACCAATTTAGTAAGAGAAACCACAATTGTGATGGGAAGAAATCGAAATAATAAACAAATTGCAAATTAAATCTACACATGTCCAAGCGAGACCATTTTATTATTCGGAATGCTCCTTTAACCCTGATTTTTCAGTAACCTACACCACGTCAATATATAAATATAATTGAATTATAAGTCATAGGTCTACGAAACCCATGAAGAATTATAATTTGTTTTATTTCTCATTTTTATTGAGTATTCTGCGGACTCTAATGTTCTGATAAAGATTGAACACAAATATATACAATTCGAATATTTATAGTTATTTCATTCACTTCATTACTATGCTATAAAACACATATAAACAGCTATAATCAGTTTATGGAAGAAGAATATAATTTGCGGCCGAGGGACTAGAATCTAATACGGACTAGAAACAACAAATTGTGAGAAAATGTTTCTCCTAAAAATTAGTTTACCTAAAATTTCCTGTTTCTTTGCATTTTTTAGGGTTCTCCAATTTTTCTTCCAAAATTTATTCTTTGATATTTAAAAGGATTAAGATAACCGCTTAAGCCTTTTTATATATTATTTTATTGTGTTTGCTTCGTGCATAGCAAGATGTACATTCTATTTGTCGCTTTTTCAAGAAATGGTTTCTGCATTTCTTTTCATTGTTACATATCTTAACGCTATACACGATATCATAAAATAATCTGAAATATCAATATTGTCAAAGTGTAAGAAATTGACAATTCATTTTCAATATTGTTGAATTAATTTCGAATGGTATCAATGAGAACGTGAAGCAAATTTCCAATTTATTTTAATAATTTCGCTTTATTTCATTATTTTTTGTTATATTTCGTCAAAATTTATGGTTCACGTCCTATTGATTATTTTTATTTTTTATGAAATGAAAATTAGAATTATCAATTTCTCACAACTTTATGATACCGATGGTACATGTAGAATGTATATTACGTTACAATCGTTGCTTAATTTGCACACCAAAACATAATATTTCAATTTTTGGGTTGTTGTATTCTTATATTATTTAAAACTGTTGACTGTGTTGAAAATGACATTGGTTTGTAATTTAGGTTTCATCATCAAGTAATCTGGGCCGTTTGCGCAAAAGTGATGGGAGGGACCCCGTTGTTTGGAATTCCGGACGGGCGGGACCTTAAAAAATTTCAAAACGCGGAGCCCGGTATTTCCTTTCTCCCAACCCGGGAACCGGGGGGGGGATTCCCTCCTATCACTGATATGTTTTTTTTCATTTGGTTTGTGTCAGTGATGGGAGGGACCCGTTTTTGGAAGTCTAGGCGGGCGAGATCTTTTAAAAAAATCCACATTTCAAACCCGTGACTTACCTTTCTCCCAACCGGGGGTATATATATATATATATATATATATAGTCCTTTTCAGAGATCGATGCCTAATGGAAGAGCAAAAAATTAGGGGCGGAGAAAAGGTCTTGTTTAGACAGCCACACGGCCACTAAGGCCATCACGTCTCTTCCTCCTTTGTTTCTCATCTATTTTTGTTATCTATTTTTTGATGACAAGAAATGAAAAGTTTAATTTAAAAAATAAAATGGATGAAATAAAAATATTGATGACAAACAAAAGAGGAAGAGACGTGATGGCCTTCGTGGCCGTATGGCTGTCTAAACAAGACCTTTTCTCCGCCCCTAATTTTTTGCTCTTCCATAAGGCATCGATCTCTGAAATGAATAATATAATTATAACAGTTGTGTCATTTTACCGCTGATGAAATTTTCAAGTATTATTCATTTCAGAGATCGATGCCTAATGGAAGAGTAATAAAAGAAGAGAAAATGATGGGGCCATAAAAAACATTTTTCTCAATTCCTCTTAAATATGTATTGCCCATAATTTCGTAAAAAAGAATGGCCGTCTAAAAAGAGAGGCCGTCCAAACGAGATCATCAGTCCATCCTAATATTTTTCCTCTTCCATTAGGCATCGATCTCTGAAAAGGACAATATATTTTAATCAGAATGATCGCCCATAACATTTTAGATATAAGAGAAGAGCAGATTGTCAAAAATGCTTGAGATCATTTAACCATTTATTTAGTTATTCATATTATTTTAGACTGCATCAAATTTTTTTTGACGACGCATTGCAAACCTCTGCGCATCGAGACAATAATAATAAAAGAGTTCTCTTTTGTATCTCTGTTTATAATAGTCTCTGTGCAGCGGTTCGCAATGCGTCGTCAAAAAGTTAGATATAGCCTATAATGTACATTTCAGAGATCGGTGCCTAATGGAAGAGCAAAAAATAATAAAAAAGTGATAGTCTCGTTTGGACGGCCACAAAGGACTTTTCATCTATTCCTCTAAACGGGAACCTAATTTTTTTCATTTTTCCTATTCTATTAGGCACCGATCTTTAAAAAAGAACAATAAAAAATTATGGTTTTAACTGTCTTATTTGAAAAATTCTTTGTACCTACTTGGAAAAAATATTTAAAGGATCATAACATTATTTACGAAATATTCCCGAAAAGAATTAGCATTACCGTAATCTTTTTTTTATAATACGATTATCCTAATTTTGAAAACCTTACTTTTGAATGTAAATATCTATTCACTACAGGTAATGGCTCCAGCAAAGAAAGCTGCTTCTAAGGTTACCAAGGCCGTAAACGCCAAAAAGAGCGTTTCCAAGGGCGTTAATCAAGTCCATAAGAAGAAGGTTCGTACCTCTGTTCACTTCAGAAGACCAAAGACGTTGAAACAAAAGAGAGCACCAAGGTTTGTAATATGGATAATTAATTTATTATTGCTTATTTAGATTTCCCCGCAAGTCTGCTCCGAAGAGTTGCAAACTTGATGCTCACAACATCATTAAGGCACCACACACTACTGAGAGTGCTATGAAGAAAATCGAAGACCACAACACTTTGGTCTTTATGGTTGATGAAAGGGCTAACAAAAACCAAATAAAGGCTGCTATTGATACCCTCTACAACGTGAAAGTTGCCAAGGTTATTGAGAAATTATAAATAGTTATATAATTAATTATTCAGATTAACACCCTCATTACTCCACTTCACCAAAAGAAGGCTTACATCAGACTTGATCCTGAGTACGATGCTCTTGATGTTGCCAACAAAATAGGAGTTATCTAAACCAATTTATTGTTGTTAAATAAATTTATTGTTATATAAATGATGAAAAAACAATTAGAATTAAGTCGGACGATTTTTTTGGTATTCGGTTCTGTAATAAGCAATCGGATCATATGCATCAAGTTAAAACTAACAGTAATGAACATTTGGTGACGTTATAGTAATTAATAAAAACGCGGTGGAGTTTGTCGCAATCCTCTGGTGGAATATTCATTTTTTCAAATATTTCTCGAATATTTTCATATTTTTCAATGAGATCCGACATCAAGAAAATACCGCAACGGTTGAAAGTGGAAGAATAGTGTTCCAAGCACATGGTTCTTAACCATCTTCAATGATTTGTATTATTATAGTTAGGCTCATAAAGTTAACTTATCAATTATATCACTTTCAATTATTTGACTTTGAAATGCAAGAGGATTTGAACTTGAATGATAACGCTTCGTTGACTCATACCTATCACGTTTCGCAAAACTGGCAGCCATATTAAACATCTTCAGAGCATCACTCTCTCCATACACCTTAAATATAAATATAATAATCATAGCAACGGATCAGGAATAATGATATACAGGAATCCAATAAACCGGTTGAGCAGATTCACGTGCTCTTTTCACACAGTTTTGTTTATTTTCATCCACAACATCGACAATACACTCCAAATCATCTTCGTATTCATTACCTGGTGCCTCTGAAAGAACAACATACTGAAATAAAATTTCTTCGTCAAGTACTTCCAAGCATCAGCCTCGCCTGATAATCACTTTTCTTCTTCGTTATCTCCTGTTTATATTCCTGTGTATCCATGATTTCGGAAAAATCATCAGCTATTCGTTTCCGCGATATCTTTGTCATATTATCACTCTGAAGAAAGAGGATTATTTGAAGTTTAAAACTATTTATATACTTGAGATTTTTTATTGCAAACGTTTAGCATGACGCCGAAAATGTTACCTAAAACTCAATTTATAAATATTTACTTTCTTTATAACCTTTTTGAGTTGTATTTCGTTTCTCGACAAAATTCTTATGGTCTCGCGATGGGTATGCAACAATCTTAACGTCTTCAATGAAATCTGATACGAGTTGGTTCCTGAAATACTATCGTTTTAATTTGAAACCATATATGAAATAAACGCTTTCGCTCGTAAAATTTCAATTTTATGGAAGAGGAAAAAATCTTCCATATTTCTATTTAAAACAATGGTTTCCGTTGAATTCAAAAAGAACATGGCGTACGCCAAATTAAAATTATATAATTATTTTTTGAGCTGAAAGAATAAGTAATTCACTTGGAATTTGTTGATAATAACAAAAAAGGAACAAAAACAAAACGTATCTAGTCAACAATTTAATTATAATAATCAGCTTGAGCCATGAGATTTATATTTAATATATTTGATAAACACACCCATTACAATCTTCAAGCATTGCTGCTAAACAAATAGGCAATTTAGCATCTTTTATCGAATAGCACATATGTTTACAGGTTAACATTATTTCTAATTCAACATTGTTCACATCCTCCGGTATTACGGCTTTAATATAATTACCTTAATTGTCCAATATTAATGATGTATTGTCCTTTTCAGAGATCGGTGCCTAATGGAAGAGGAAAAAAATTAGGATGGAATGAGGTTCTCGTTTGGACGGCCTCTCTTTTTAGACGGCCATTCTTTTTTACGAAATTATGGACAGCATATATTTAAGAGGAATTGAGAAAAATGTTATTTGTGGCCCCATTATTTTCTCTTCTTTTATTACTCTTACATTAGGCACCGATCTCTAAAAGGACAATAAATTATTTCGCATTACGTAAACTGCTTCATGAACAAAATGAATCCATAAGAATGAGTTTTCATTTTTAGCGCTCAAAGAAAATATTAGAAGCGAAATGTACAATTTAAGACAATTTTCAAAATTTTATGGTAGTTGAAATTGAAGAATATTTATTTTGATATTATTGTTACATGTATGCAGCAGACTTAATGTGAAATGGGGTACAATGGAAATTACCTTCATTTCCGTTCGATATAACTTTCCAATGAATACCTTTCTGACCTTTACAGAAATACAAGAAGCTTTCATGCGGTGGGCGAGCTGTAAATTATTAAAATTTATATGGTGTAAAAAATGTGTTACTTTCGTTTTCAATATGATATCGACATTTTTTAACATCGAAGGTTCTCATATTGAACGCTTCCTTCGGTGGGTGCAATAAAGACCAATGACACAACTGGAAACGATATTTTAGAAAACAATAAATTAAAGAGAAACTAAAACTAATTCTCGGATAAACTTATCGAATTAGAGTATCATTAACAACCATACTTTAATCTTGAGAACATTCTTTGAAGCTATTTTGTCATTCAAATTCCATCGAATCAACAGTGGTAACGGCTTCTGAGCTTTTATCCACAATTTACGAACAACTTTTCCATTTTCGGTACGATCCAACTAGATAATAATATCATTAATATATCACAATTCATATTTCGTACTGCACGATAATCGCTGCTCACAAAGTTTTCATTTACAATCAATTTTAAATAATTAATATTATCGTTGGTATTATTAGTCTCACAGCATTCGAAATCCTTACTGAAAAGATTTTTTGGATATAAGTTACATAAAAAGAGAATTAACATATCAGGAGAATTATGAAGATAATCTTGTCTTTCTAACATAGGCAAGGAATCCGATTCCGTTTCATCTGTCTGTTTACATATCTTCTCTTTTTTTGAATTAGTCTTCTTTTTCAAATATAAAACATTTTCTTGACTATCAATCGCCTTTTCTGAAAGAACACATTCCTAAAAAATCGAATATAATAATTTCCGACTATAGCTCATACAGATTCCAACGACTGAAAAGATGTACAATTCTCTGCATCCATTAATCCAGCTATGATAGTCGTATTACTCATATCTAAACTAGATTAATTCTGGAAAATATTTTAACATACCCTGGTTTGAGATATTGAGTTTATCCATATTTCTATCAGTTTCCATTTCATACTTATGCGTTAATGATAACTTATTTGATCTTCGTCTGAGTACTGGTTGCTTTAATTTGTTCGAAGATCTACTGATATTTAATCCAGCCGAAGAGAATAAGATATTGGATAAATTAGAGAACGATTCTTCATGGGACAATGAACTTTGTTTTTCGCTGATAATAATATAAATATATTAAATGCTATAAAATCCGTTTTTCACATTGGAAAACCGTTTTCTTTTTTTTAACAAATGTAAAAAGTCATAGTTAAAAATTTTAATCAATTAAATATTTACTCTTAATTTAGTTACGGTTAGTCGATAAAACGAAAACAGTTCATAATTGTGAAGACCGGAGTATAATAATCTTACACTTCTGTATCCGAACGCTTCAGTTGCATTCAAAACGCGCTTCATTTACGAAAACGATTAAAAACGTTTAACTTTTTAGGAAGCAGGATATAAAGGAATAAACTTTATTTTGGAGATATATTTTATTCCAATTGTCCCGAGGAAATCTAGACAGCCCTAACTTGAATTATTAAGAGTTTTTTCATTGGTTTCCGAAGCGCGTTTTATAACGGACGGAAGCGTTCGGACTACCAGTGATTAATCACGATACTTAATTATTCGAGCAATTTCATCACCATTTAATTGGGTGCTCTGAAATCATTTTATATTAACAATATATTATATATCAATTATACCTGAGGGCAATTATTACTATTGTTAGATGTTCCGCTTAATTGGGACATTAAACGTGCTGCTGTACAATGTAAATTAAATTATACATTACCAAAGTACAAATTTTACCGTTTATAGCATCACTTAATTGTGAATCGTTAATTTGATATGATTCCATACTTATTACATTAATTAGAAAATCTTAATTTCAAAAAATCTGAAAATTTGAAAAATAACTTAAAATAAAAAATATTTTTAGTAAAAAAATTGAAAATTAATTTTAAACGTAATAGTTGGTGCGCCTCTTTATTATTCCTTTAATACGATACTGTATCTTGTATGGAAAATGTGAGCGTACAAATTATTGTAAATATTTTATATTTTCCAATAATAAATATATTTTCGCAACTTTACTTTGGCTCGAAATACTTATTAAATTATGGATATTAAATGAAATTTCGAATTAATTGAAAATGGTAGATATAACTTTCCAATATATTTTCTATATATGGTCAAATATATTATTTTTATTTTTTCAAGATAAATTTATTGATAGACTGATTTTCACAGGTTCACTTAAATAGATAGGAACTATATAAAATTTATGTTTGATTAAAAAAGTATCGAAGTACTAAAAAACTATTAAGTTTATTAAATTGATGGCTCATTTAAATCATTAAAGTCTTTGAGAATCTGTATAATTCAACTTTTCTGTTAAAAATTCATAAAGCTCAGAAAACTTTATTAGATTTGAGTTGTTTCTGTCAGGTTATTATTCTTCTGTCTACGCGCTACCATCTGAAACACTGGTCAGAGTTGGCATGCAATGGGTTTAAGGATTTCTGTAATACATCGTGAATTCGAATGTTTAAATACATGACATTTGACTTTACGCCACACTATTATTATTTTCAATTCATTATAAAATGTCGGAACAAGTTAATTCTAATAATGATGCCGCTAGATTGCGTAAAATGTATTTAGATGAATGTGAAGAAGTAAGCGATTTGTTCTTTCTTAATTTAAGATTTATTCAGAAAATAGGAAAATTAAAACAGGACATTGTTAAATATCAAGATAAAATAAAGGAATACCAACGTGTTGAAGAGAAACTCGATGATATTATAAAAAAGCTAGAATTACCTACATTAGCTCCTGTTTGTGGAGTTGCCTTCTTCTGTGAAGCATATTTTAACAGGACGAATGAGGTAGGACACCATAAAAATTGCAGTTAAACTCATGCTTAAGATAATGGTCGACTTAGGTGGGGAAATGTTCTCTGAATGCTCATCATATACGGCTAAGAAAATTATCGCCCGTAGAATAGCAGGTTAATAAGTCCTTTTAATCAATTTAAAAACTAGAAAAGATATAGAACATGATAAGGCTATAAAAGGCGGCGAAGAATCCATAAAAATGCTCGAAGAAAAAATAAATTATACCAGCAGTTTATTTGGTGAAGATAAAGATGTTGTCGAGATTTGTGAACCATTTGATGAAAATGCGGAGAAGGAGTTTTATGATAAAAGGAGGAAGCGTAAATCACAAGTAACTTCAACGTTGAATGATAAAGACAAAGAAGAAGAAGAAGAAGTTAAATTCGTAAGGTTCATAATTTATTCAAAAATAAAATTTTTTTTAGAAGAACCTAATGTTGAGACTGGGGGAACTGGAAGAAGAAGAAGAAGAAAAGAAAGAGTCCGATGGTTCGAGTAAAGTCGAAAAAAATTCATCTGTAGAAGCAGAGGCCACAAATCAAACAGAAAGTGATGAAGTAGAATCATCGGATGACTACCAAGAAGACTACGAAAAGACGAGTATTGAAGAACTTTTAAAATGCCCGGGAGTAACAAAAGAAGGAATAAATAGACTGTTAGAAGTAATGGATTTATGTTCTCTCTCTAGCAGTGACGAGGAATCTGATGAAGTTGATTCTGATGATTACTTAGAAGTGAAAGATGAAAAAGAGAAGGGAATTACTATCGACACGGCAAAGGGAGAAAACGGTTCAAAGGAGTTGAAAAAAAAGAGAAGAGTTCGCTTCTCAAGCTCAAATTCAATTAAGCTCATTACAAAAAATGATACTGTAAGAGTTTTAAAGCTAATTGTGAATTTAATTAAATCTTTAATTAAAGGTAACGACTCCGAATATGTCAGAAGCAGCGGATCGACAATCTCAGCAGCCATCAATTCTTAGAAATAAACAACCAACACCTGTCGATAATTCAAAGTTGAAGCCGTTATGCAAGGAATTTGTCCCGATTTCATCCAACACGTTTTTGGGCGACATTGTAGAACGTCAAAACGATGAAAATGGATTGCCATCTATCGACGAAAATGTGAATAAGAAAAAAGTTTCTCTATTCAGGAAGTCTAAATTAAGTTGTTGAAAGTTGTTAGTTTTTTTGTAAAAATATATTTTTTTATTTAAATCAAAATAATTCAAAAAAATTGGGTCTAATAGTATGCACCAACATTTAAGCTCGATATTTACTTTACTTACTGCAAAAATGTTTAAAGGTAATGACAAATGGATTTGAAATCTGGAAAATCGTCGGACTATTGTTTTCTTCTCTGACCATTAATATTCTTTAATAAAGACAGAGAAACGCAGCATTGATGGCACAGTGGAAAATGGATGGTAGGCAACTTTGCACTTTGCTCTTGACGGTGGCGTGCCTGTGTTTTGCACGAAAAGTGCTCCTGTTAGGACGAGAGGTGCTTTTTTCATGAAAACAGACTCATCCTGTTATATAGCGTAAACACGTCGTGAATCTTTGTTAAATGTTGATGTTGTTTTTTGGAGTGAGGACGCTTCGTGTTATTTTGATGAAACTTTGGTTACTTTTTCGGTTTGAATTGAATGTACTGGCGGCAGTTTTGCACGTGTTTTGATGACAATTTCGTGAAAAACACACTCACGCCACTGTCAAGCGCAAAGTGCAGAGAAAGCGAAAGGTCTCGGGTTCGATTCGTTCTCGGCAAAATTCTTCATCTCGAAATGAAGAATCGAACCTGAGTAGTTTTGCTTGGCATCCCATCCATCTGCCACTGTCCCATCGTTTATGTGTTTGCTTTGAATACAATTATAAAACTATCCTGGAAATCGATATAAATAATGAAAAATTTACAATTGTAGCCATAAGGATTGTCCTGGAAGCCATCCCACATTCATCGTACCATATTTAACTAGAAGATGACTAAATAGAAAGATTATTAACAATTATTAATAAAATATCCGTTGTTTGGTGGACGGCAAAGATCAATGGGAATATGTTATAATAATAATTTGAGGCTTGAATACTTCATGGAACACAAACTGATCGGATTGTTTGGAATTAAAAATAAATTAAATATAGGCTATTTCAATTTTTTGACAACGCATTGACTATTATAAACCGGTAGACACCAAATAAAACTCTCTCGTTTTATAATTGTCTCAACGCGCAAAAGTTTGCAATGCGTCTTCAAAAAGTTTGATACAGAATTCCAGTAAATATTTTGATCATCACATTTTTTTCTAACTTACTTTACTTTGGATACTTTGGAGTTCGAATCAACCGCATAAACGGTTGCGAACTATCTTCCTCCATCTCGAACGACTGCATCTCGCCAATGTAGACCACGTCGTTTTCTTCTGGGTGTGCATGTCCTTGATTCATGGTCCACAAATTCGGCAACCCGCTCCTTAACCCGCTTATCCCACCTGTCTTTGGGTCGCCCTCTCGATCGCTGAGCACCCCTTGGTGTCCATTCCGTGACAGTCCTTGTCCATCGCGTGGGCGGCAGTCGAGCGACATGACCGGCCCACTGTAATTTCCTGTTATCAACAATGGTGGCGATATCGATCGGAACGTTGCACTCAGCGTGGAAAAGGAGTGCATTCAGGGAACGTTGAAGTCGGCAGATCTGGTCGCGGGTGGGAGTCCATGTCTCGGAGCCATATAGCATGGCGGGGAGCACATTCTGAAAAATCAACTTCTTTTTCTTGTCGCTGTCGAGCATCGGGAGCAGTGGTTTGCATTTCGAGAACGCTGCCCAAGCAGACTTGATCCTACGTTTTATTTCGTCGTCCAGCGAGCCGTCGATGCAGATCCAGCTGTCCAGGTATCGAAGCCCTGGTTGAAGTGCAAACTTCACCCTGGCACCTGATTGGAGTCGAAGGGGCGTAGTCGTTGTGGAGAATGACGGTTCTGCCTGTGTTGATCTCCAAGCCGCAAAGTTTGCTTTCCTCCACGAGGAGATTCAGACGATCCTCGATTTCGCTGCAGCTTTTTCCAATGAGCACGACATCGTCGGCAAACTCCAGACGTTCCAGTCTTCTCCCGTCAAGCATTATTCCATCTTCGGTACATGAAGATCGATCTCCTTTTCCTGTCGACTTTGTCAAGAATTCTTTGCAGACCATAGGCAAAGAGTGTCGGAGAGGCTGAGTCGCCTTGCCTCACTCCTCGTTCTAGTGGCACATCGATAAGTTCTCCATAAACCTCGAATTGGGCAAGTCCGCCGTTTGTAGTCTCCATGATTGCGTCTTTGAGCTCGTTGGGAATTCCAGCTTCGATCAGGGTGCTGTTTATCGCGGAATGCGAAATCTTGTCGAAAGCGCTGGAGTAATCGATGAAAGCGAGAACCAACGGAAGTTTGAATTCGTATATTCATTTCAGAGATCGATGCATAATGGAAGAGCAAAAAATTAGGGGCGAAGAAAAGGTCTTGTTTAGACATCCACACGGCCACTCTTCCTCTTTCGTTTCTCATAAATATTTCCATTTTCATTTTTAAATTAAACTTTTCATTTCTTTTCATCAAATAATAAACAAAAAATAGATGAGAAACAATAGAGGAAGAGATTCGATGGCCTTGATGGCCGTGTGGCTGTCTAAACAAGACCTTTTCTCCGCCCCTATTTTTTTCCTCTTCCATTAGGCATCGATCTCTCAAAAGGACAATACCATAATAAAAAAATAATCGTAACTGCGATAAGACTGTCTTCTTCTGCAAAATCCATATGCGCCTTCCTCCTGTTACAGAGTTTCCTGATTTCTGGTCCACCAGTTTCACCAACAGTTCCTTGACCTATGTTGACCAACTCTCTCGGAAGTCCTCTTTGTCGTCTAAAAACCTTTGGTCCCATTCTGTTACAATCTTTCATCATTTTTTGGGTGGTAGACGAGCAAACATGACGGGCCAAACTCAGTTTCTTCCTTTTCGCAATTGTGTGGAGCTCGATGTGAGTTACGTTGTACGTAACAAGATGACGTTTATCATTCTTTGTAATCGATTGACGTGTTCTGACAGAAGAGTTCAAGTTTCAGAAGCTTCTGTATAACATAGATATAATAATGTTCGGCATAACGATGTTGTGTCTCCCTACTTGATCGAGAAGAGGAAACAGATCTTTGCACTTCGTATACGCAGCCCATCCAGCTCTGATGCTTTTTGAAATTTCTTCATCCAGTGAACCGTTAATCGCAATCATCCTTCTCAGATACTCCATATAACCTGCAGTTGGACATTGTGCTCCCTCAGAATTTTGTACATGAAAATATCGATAAGAAATATTTTATTGTTCCAGGAGTGCTAAATTACGAAGCTTTTGAGAGTTTTCAGCGTTTTTTTAATGTATATTTTATTTAAAAATAAAACAAAAAATTAATCTTGTAGCAAGTTTATTTTCTAAGGCATATTAGTATAGTACATGTATATATATATATATAATTCCAGTCCATAATCATTTATCGTCTGATACATCTGATCGGGAACATTTTTGGAGCTCGGAGTGATGATGTGATAACTTCAATCGGTGGCGGAACTGAATCCACCTCTGGTCGCCATTCGAAATGTTGCAAGAGTGTGCAAAAGTACAGGAAAACCTCCATTCGTGCAAGATTTTCCCCCAAACATGATCGTTTTCCGAGGGAAAATGGATTAATGCGATCGTCACGCATGTATTCTCCTTTGCTCTGAAAATTAGAGTTGTTTTTGATTGGAAAAATTGGTTATTAGATATGGACGGATTTGAAAGCTAATATCACGTTTAATAATCAGTTCTCAGCCACGACTAGATTTAACTGAAATTAGAGAGCAGCTAAAATAACTTTAGGCACGTACACTCACAGGAAATTTTAAAAAAGTTAGGCTAGTTTTACGAACGGGAAGAGAACTTAAGGAGACCGTTTCAGGCAATAGTGGCGAGTCTGATAGACAATGCAATTTTTAACGGATTTAGACAATAATTAAAGGATATTTTGTTTCTTGGCATAATAAAGCACGCCAAATCTAAATAACGATTTTGCGATTTTCAAACGTGTATAGAAATTTTTACGTCTTTATAACAAAAAAGTTTTTACTACAATTTCATTAAGCTTGTCTTAAATTATCTAAAATTATTAATATCTTTGTAAAAAGTTATATTTGAGCATGCTTACTGAGCTCATTTTATTACCATATAAGTTGGTGTGAATAAAGTAACTTAATGTTCACTGATCTCATAGAAAAATTGGTGTATCCCATTTCAAATTAATGTAAAAAGTTGTAGCCAATTTTTAATTTTTTATATAAAAAAGGATAAATTAGGACACCACCGCTCCCTGAACCCGGTTTATTTTCAGAAAAATGACAACACGTAACCCGAACCCGGTTCCTGGGATGTCAAAGTAAAGAAAGAGTGCAACGAAACCTTCTGTATTCACTATTTAAATGTACAGAAAACTGTTAGTAAGACCCCGGAAACCATTTTAACACTATAAAGTAAGTGTCAATAAAATTTATATGACATCAATTAATATTCAAATTGTATCATTCGAATTGTTATTACGGCAACCGTTTGAACTTGCGTATTTTATTTTACGAAATAAACTATTGGTTGAGGAAAACGTTCGTAGAGTTTTTATATTATCTTTTGTTTCACAGCAATTTTCTTGTTGTTTGGAGAGGTGTATATATTTATCTGATAGCGCTTTTTCTGCTCTACATAACTGTGTTTTCAGTTTGTTCTGAATTTTAAAATTTGCATCATTTTTCAGGTCGGGACGGCCAGAGAATGCTTCGCCGTTCCGAACAATATTTCGCTTCAGCATCTGAAAGGTTATTGAAATTTATATTTTGACTCGATTTGAAAATTAAATAAATATGCATATGACTATGGGGGAAAGTTTTCAGAGGCAAATCAAAGGTTAACATGCTTGGAATCGACAGAAAAGAATATTATATTGGCGCGCTAACTGGAAATAACGATTTTCCGATTTTTAGGCGTGTCTGAAAATTTTTACGTCTTTTCAATAAGCTATTGATTACTTCAAATTAACTAGGCGTTCCTTAAACTATCTAAAAATATTCATATCTTTCTAAAAAGTTAAATTTGAGCATGCTTACTGAGCTCGTTCTTTTACCATACAAATTGGCGTGTATTGGGCATCGAAATCAAAAAGCAGCTGAAATATGAAGTGTGTATGGAGAAGGAGTCTTAGGCGTGTCTACTGCACACAAATGGCTCGCAAATTTCAACTTTAATCTTGAAGACACGCCTCGAAGCGGACGACCTACAGAATTAGACGAAGAGCATCTGAGGGCACTTTTGAAGGAAGATGATCGCCAAACAAGTCGTGAATTGGCGGAAAAATGAACAGTTATCAAAAGACAATCCTTAATCTTCTTCATTCAATGGGATTTGCCGAAAATACCACATTAGAAATCGCCTTCAAATCGCAGCTCAACATCTCACTCGCCATCTTGTGACACGTAATAAACAGCGATTTTTATACCGTATCGTCACAGGAGATGAAAAATACGTCAATCTGAAGCAATGAAAGGAGTGGGTGGCTCCAGGAGATACGCCAAAGCCGAGAGTCAAGCAAGATCTTAACCCAAAGGGGCAATGATCTGCGTTTGGTGGAACTTGGAAATGATAGAAATAAACGCCACGGTGAACAAGAAGCTCTATATTGCCCGTCTGTGTTGCGTAAATGCGGCTCTACGACTGAAAAGAACCGATCGGCAAGGCCAA
Organism: Caenorhabditis plicata; assembly: GCA_963931815.1. Lineage (NCBI taxonomy): Eukaryota > Metazoa > Nematoda > Chromadorea > Rhabditida > Rhabditidae > Caenorhabditis > Caenorhabditis plicata. The sequence continues at coordinate 9,762,153 of OZ007492.1, read as the reverse complement.
GTAATCTTGCTCCACGACAACGCCAGGCCGCATGTTGCATCGCCCTCCAAGACTTCGAATGGGAGTTTCTACAGCATCTACCGTCCTCTCCCGACCTTGTTCCATCCCAGTATCACCTTTTCCGCTCCTTGTCACCTAATGAATTACCTTTGAGGATCTCAAAAACTAGCTCAACAACATCTTCGACCCCAGATCGGCCGATTTTCGGTGGAACGGCATCAACAAATTGATCCAGCGGCGGTAGGAAGTCGTAAACAGCAACGGCGAATACATAATTGATTAATTAAGTATTATAATTATTGTTTTTTGTCCAAATAAATCGTTGTGACGATACTCTACGAACTTTTCCTCAATCCAATATTATTACGACAACCGTTTGAACTTGCGAATTTTATTTGACGAAATAAATTATAAATTCTAATTGCTTTGTAATGTGTTTCCATTATGCTAAAATTAAAAATTCCAGCACACCAAATGGAATTTAGGATTTTAAATGTTTTGAGCGTGCCTGTCAACCTTTACGTCATTTTAACAAAACATTTTTTAAGGAAATTTAACTAGGCTGGTTTTAAACCTCTAAAAATTTTAATATCTTTCTAAAACGTTTAATTTAAGCACGCTTATAGTGATTATTTTATTACCATGACAGTTGACGTGTTCCAGTATTCGGAATAAACCTTGAAAATCAAGTGCGCCACATAAATTTAAATTCGCGCCAAATGCTTTTAGATCTTCAGGCAACACGCGAACAGACGTTCTTTGTGTTTTGGTCTAAAAGTGTCTGTTGCAACCACAAAATGATCAACACACAATCGCTCAACCAAAATCCCACCTTCTCTGCTAATTATAGAATTTAAGCGAAATCGTATAATTGGTCGTTAACCTGTTTGGTTTCAGTAAGTAAAAAAAACATACATTAAGGAATCGTTCCGGTCGGAATAAATCTGGATCGTCGAAGTGCTTCTTATCCACGTGCACCGACTGAAATTGAGCAATTACGCGAGTTCCCGCACTGATTCGATATCCTTCGCAATTGTCGACGTCAACGAGCGTCGAACGTAGGAAGTTAACTGGGAGAACGTAGCCGAGTCGGTAGACTTCTTGCAAGAAGGCGCATGTGTATGGAAGGAGCTTTTGATCGTCCATGACTATTGGCTGTAATTTGTATATTAATATTCCAATAAATTGAAAGAACTTTTTATTACTCGATCACGGCCGACGTTAGCGTCAAGTTCGTCGTGGATTCGGCGCTGTGTTTCTGGATTATTTATCAAATAGAGGAAGGCGAATCGGAGAACGATTATGATGGTTTCCATGCCCGCGCTGTATAGATCGTATATGGCAACAATTAGCTGTTTTTCAGTGAAACCGTCTGAAAATCATATACACTAGCTGACAAAAGTTTTGTCAAAAATGTTTTTTCGGGTTTAACTTTTTTGTGACTTGACCAAATTGGCTGATTTTTTGATATGATAGATTCATATGGTTGTAGATTATATTACAAATTCCCGCTTGTGATTACGATGATCCGTTTTACAGTGACAAGCGTTTATCGTAAAACGCGTAGTTCAAAGATATTACGCACTTTTCTATCACTGCATTTTTAATAATTTTTAAAGTTCAATTATATTTTTTTTTCATAATTCATTTAAAATAGCAGTAATTGGCAACATTTTAGAGATGACTCCACGTAAAGAAACTCCAATTGCCACCCGGCAAGCTGTTATCAATATGAGGGAAAACGGAATGCGTGGTACCGAAATTGCCATGGTAATTTAAACCAAATTTTGCTACTGTAACATTTTAAACACTGATTCACATAAAATATCAAAAAATCAGCCAGTTTGGTCAAGTCACAAAAAGTTAAATCCGAAAAAACATTTGTGACAAAACTTTTGTCAGTACGTATTAAGTATTTAAGTCTTCTTACCTGCAAGTGCACTTTCCTTGGCTCTCGCTTTCATCTCCTTGAGGAATGCATCCATGTAACTCGATGGCTCCTCATCATAGTTGATTCCGCTCTTGTGCTTCTCCAAGGCTTTTTCAAGCGTATTCAAGATGGCATCGTTGGCGCGTGTTGTAGATGGGATGCCGAGGCGGAGCGGACCATCTAGGTAGGCGAGTATCGGCCAAGCATCGAGCAGCTGCGTCTTGGGAGAGGTGAAGTTCTCCAAAACTTCATTGATGGCATAGTGGAAATCGTGGATCTCATTGTCCTCCCATTCACGCGTGAATCCGAATAGGTGCTTGTGGATAACGTTTCCGACAACGTGCTAAAAATCTTTATCGAAGAACTTTGTTGGATATCGGTTTACCACTAAAAACGGCCGCAGCTCGAATGGTTTGCCGTTTGTTGCACCCACGCGTTCGACCAGGCCGGCAGCGAGCGAAGCAATTGTGTCTTGAGTTCCAGCCTGTCCGACGCCCAGTGAGCGAAAGATGTGTGTGGTGAAACGACGCTGAGCTTTCCACCAATGGTTCTCCATGAAGAATAGGCCGTAGTTGCCCTGAATAGCGTTGAATATGAAGGGGAAGGGTTAAATCGCACCTGAACGAGCATGTCCATGATAAAAGTGTCGGGACGGCCAGAGAATGCTTCGCCGTTCCGAACAATATTTCGCTTCAGCATCTGAAAGGTTATTGAAATTTATATTTTGACTCGATTTGAAAATTAAATAAATATGTATTATCAAAATATAAGAAATTGAAAATTCAATTTCAAAATTTGTTGAATTATTTTCAATGGTCTCAAAGATAACATGAAACAAATATTCAATTTATGTTAATAATTTCTCTGTTTTTCATTATATTTCTTCAAAATTTCAAGATTAAATCAGATTTATTACTTTTATTTTTTTACCAAAACAAAATTGGAATTGTCAATTTCTTATATTTTGATAGTATATTTTTTAAAGAATGAAAGTTTTCAGAGACAAAATAAAGTTTAACATGTTTGGAACCGATGGAAAAGAAAATTATATTCGTATTTATATTAGGGTGAACCAAACATTTTTTCCGATTTCCTATATCTTTTTGTCTAATTGTTTTTTACCAAATAGATTTTTATATTCACGTGTTATAAATTTTTTAAAGCTCTTGAACAGCTCTATCATAATATATACTAAAATTTTTAATTGGTCTTTTATTTACATTTTTTTAACTTGTAGAAGAAACATGGAAAAATCGGAAATTCGTGTTCTTTTACGCGATTACTGGAAAAAAGGCTTCAACGCAACTGCAGCAGCAAAAAAGATATGCGAAGTTGAAGACGAAAATATGGTCTCGGATCGTACTGCGCGAAATTGGTTCAAAAGATTAACGACGGCGACACTGATCTCGAGGACAAGACACATTTAGGTCGACCTACGACAGTGGATTCTGAAGCTGTGGAGACCAATCCATCAATAAGTACTCGCAGATTGTCGGCCGAGCTCGATATTCCTCAAAAATCAGTTGTACGACATCTTCACGCCCTTGGGAAAGTCAATAGACGCTGTCGAGAAGTACCTCATGATTTGACTGAAATTCAATCTCAAAAACGTGGCGAGACTTGCCGAAAACTGCTCAAAAATCCACAAGATTACCGTTTTATTCGTAGAATTGTAACTTGTGATAAAAAAGTGGGTCTACTTCAGACAAAATCAATTGTTGGAACCCGGTCAAACGGCGGAAACCCGTAGCAAAATGTGACCGTTTCTCAAAGAAGGCACTTGTTTGGTGGAATTTCGAAGGCGTAATTTACTTCGAGCTAGTTCCAAATGGTCGGACCATCGACGCAGACCTCTATCGCGCCCAACTTGATCGAATGTATGCGGCACTTGGCGAGAAATATCCAGCATTTATCAATTGGAAGCGGATACTCTTTCAACAAGACAATGAAAAAGCGCACACCGCCAGACAAACGAAGGAAAAGATCAAAAATCTCGACTCCATTGACCTTCTTCCACATCCAGCTTATAGTCCGTACCTTGCGCCATCTGATTATCACCTTTTCCGATCCATGATACACTTTCTTCGTGGTCGTAGCTTCAATGACCTGGCCGATGTCGAAAACGGCCACCGCGAGTTTTTCGCCTCTAAGAACAAGGAGTGGTACCGCAGCGGGATCGAACAACTTGCCGATAGATGGGTTCAAGCCATAGAGTCAAATGGTCTTTACTTTGAAACCTAGGTGTTTTTCATGTGTCGTACAATTATGTTTAAAGTTTTAATAAAAAATCGGAAAAAACATTTTGGTTCAACCTAATATAATAACAAAATTTTATGTGTAATTTATTATATTTAAGATCGATATTCAATGAAAATAAGAAACAAATTGCAAATTAAATCGACATGACCCCAAGCGAGATCATTTTATTATCCGGAATGCTCTTTTAAACCTATTTTTCAATTTATATATATATATAGTCGTCGCCAAATGCGATTACCACCGCAAAATGTGGCGCACTTTTTAAATATTATTTTTTCATTTAATTTTTACGATTATTTTCTTGTTTAGGCTCGTTCTATACTGTTTTTGCTTAAATAAATTGAAGAATATGTTGTTTCAATCGTGGAATAAATGTGAAAAATAATAATAATCATAAAAATTAAATGAAAAAATAATATTTAAAAAAGTGCGCCACATTTTGCGGTGGTAATCGCATTTGGCGACGACTATATCTTACATAATTTAAACATAAATAAAAAATCTTCATTCTGTGTAGAACCTGTTTTCTATAATACACAAAAAGGAAAACTTACATCATGATCAGCAATGATAATAGTAGGGTACGGAAGCCATAATGTGAATATTCCTCCATATATTCGTTTATATTCATTCAAAATTGTGTCAATCTTTTCCATTGGTACTTGCCATACATTCCCTATCAAATAATATTTGTTAAAAGTGAGCTAATGCATTTCAAAAAGTCTCGCAATTACCAATGAATGGCCACGGTGTAGGTCCGGGCGGCAATCCACGTAAACGGTTTGCAAATCGGCAAACGAGTAACATCAACACAATCGCCAAGATAACAATTTGGGCGAACATCATCGTTGTCGACAATAACAATCACCCGCAATCAAGAAAAAACAACAATTTCAACTAAAAATGAAACGTTGTCTCAAAAATGATTGGATTATTTCGAGTGCAAATTATTTCCATCAATTTATATACACATTACTCACACTTTTTTTGGTTCTTTTTAGCCTCCTACACAGTTTTGTTTTGTTTATACGCTCATGTGTACTCCTCCCCTTGCTGGATTTTCGAACCATTGAATCTTCTAACTGCTCCGCCCACTTCTAATCAAGAGTCGTTGCCATATCAACAATGACCGAACATATTAGATATACGAGTTGATTAGAATTAGCTCAAAAGCTTAGCATTGTTTAAACCAACCTTTATTATTATTATTACTTGTGTTGCTTATTTTTAAGAAAAGTGCAAAAATCATTAAAAATTGCTATTCTTTTGCTATCATGAGCACAACTCGAACAGAAATAAAAACTGCCTGTACAGTCAAGCGTAGTTAATTCGATTAGACCCTCCCCAGTCCTCGCGGTAATCAATATCCTGACGAGGATTGTGTTTGATGTTTTGTCTTTGATTTACGAAGGTTCGATGTTTGATTAATCAATTAGGCGCGTCACGGAATAAATGGGCAACAGTAATTAGAAGACTTATGACGTAGTAATTCCAGGACATGCCGCCAAATGGAAAAATGCGCGAGATCGTTTCGATCCACATCGGGCAGGCCGGCGTGCAGATCGGAAACGCTTGCTGGGAGCTATACTGTCTCGAGCATGGTATCACGCCCGATGGAATGATGCCCGACGATCAGTCGTTCGGTGTAGAGGATCAGAGCTACAACACATTCTTCTCTGAAACGCCTGCAGGTTTTTTTTCGATCTTGTCGTTCTCGGTTCTATAATATAATTAAACTTTCCAAATAACTTTTAAATCAAACGTGACTTTTACAACATATTTTTCATGTTATCTTTTTTCTATTTTGATTGCACTTGCGTTTGACTGCAAGACGACATTCTGAAATTACAGAAAACCCTTTAAAATTGTTTCATTCCACCTCCTCATTAAATATTATTTATGAAGATTCAAATTGATAATGGCGTACAATCGAATTAGTCGGTGATTTTCGAAGATTCAAAGATAAACAACAAACTACAGTAAACATAGAGATATGGAATTGATAATGAACACATTAAGATGTCGCTATTTCGGATACTGTAGTATTGCTATACAATATGTTGTATACACAAATTGTTTGACGAAACATCCGCGAAATGATAAACAAAGAGATACAAAAGAAAAATATCTTTTAAAATACACTAGCTGACAAAAGTTTTGTCACAAATGTTTTTTCGGGTTTAACTTTTTTGTGACTGGACCTAATTGGCTGATTTTTTGATATTTTATGTGAATCAGTGTTTAAAATGTTATAGTAGCAAAATTTGGTTTAAATTACCATGACAATTTCGGTACCACGCATTCCGTTTTCCCTCATATTGATAATAGCTTGCCGGGTGGCAATTAGAGTTTCTTTACGTGGAGTCATCTCTAAAATGTTGCCAATTACTGCTATTTTCAATAAATTATGAAAAAAATATAATTGAACTTTAAAAATTATTAAAAAATGCAGTGCAAGGAAAGTGCGTAATATCTTTGAGCTACGCGTTTTACGATAAACGCTTGTCACTGTAAAACGGATCATCATAATCACAAGCGGGAATTTGTAAAATAATCTACAACCATATTAATCTATCATATCAAAAAATCAGCCAATTTGGTCAAGTCACAAAAAAGTTAAACCCGAAAAAACATTTGTGACAAAACTTTTGTCAGCTAGCGTATATAAATACCTAATCATAACAATTTTGCAATTTTTAAACGTGCTTGGAAACTTTTACGTCAATATAACAAAAAAGATTTTACTACAAATTAATTAAGAATGTCTTAAACTATATAAAAATATTAATATCTTTCTAAAAAGTTATATTTGCGCATACTTACTGAGCTCATTTTATTACCATACAAGGTGCACGCCAAATTGAGTGTTTAAACTAAAAAGATATTAAAACATACTCAAATATAGTTATGCGTTCAGAGAAGCAGTATTATATATAGTTTAGAATATGCGTGACAATTTTATGTGAAAAGTATTCTAAAGATATTACGTGAAAGCTTATAATATAAATTTAAATATTGTCCTTTTCAGAGATCGGTGCCTCATGGAAGAGGAAAAAAATAGGATGGAATGAGGTTCTCGTTTGGACGGCCTCTCTTTTTAGACGGCCATTCTTTTTTACGAAATTATGGGCAGCACATATTTAAGAGGAATTGAGAAAAATATTTTTGTGGCCCCATAATTTTCTCTTCTTTTATTGCTCTTCCATTAGGCACCGATCTCTGAAAGGACAATATTAGAAAATGATTTGGCGTGCAAGGTGGGGTGCTTATGGTATCCTTCAAATTCTCTTAAAATAATTCAAAAACTAATTTACTAAAGCTATAAAGTTCTATAGAATAAAAAATTCATCAAACTATAATGAGAGCAAAAACAGAATTTCAAAAAATTATCTCATAATTATCCGCAGCGGTTCGCGGCTGTTTTGTCAAACATTGGTAGTCTCTAGACTGAAGGAGATAAAAACATGATTTATTAGACTTAACACCGAGATACAGTTTTAACTTGTTTTGTGTCATTTGATGCAATCTGACAACAAAGGTTCTCCAATAATTTAACGTGTTAACACGTAAAAATATTTGTGGTTTTTTCGAATCAGGAAAACTTTGAGCATTTTTAATGGCGCTTAATAATGATTATTACCATTTATCATTATAATTACAGAATAGGTATGTTTAAATACCATATAAACTTCATTGCCACGACTACTGTGCATTTTGCAAAAAAAGGTGTGGAATCGCAAAACCACGTCCTTCACGTTTTATTGGAATTCTTCATATATTTTTGAATCGTAACATCTTCGAATTTGATTTAATTTGTTTTAAGGTTCAAAAACGATTTTTGATTTCATAAAAAAAACAAATAATTTAAATAAAATGTGAAGGGCGTGGTTTTGCAATTTGTCCACGATTTTTTTGCAAGATATGCAGTGATTGTGGTCGTGGAGTGCATATACTAATAATATTAATAAAAATTTAGTGATTGCTGTGAATGAATTGATGAATGAAGTGAAGTGAAGTGAATGAAGGGATTGAATTTAGTGAATTTAGTGAGTGCTGATTTAGTGATTTGAAAAACTTTCACCAACTCACTGCAATTTTATCCCTTTTTTTATTTGCGTCATTGCATTCCTGAATGGTTACAGTACTTTTAAAATTGTTTTTAGTTTAGAGCCCATTTGCAAGAATGCATTTATCTGTTAAATGACGATGGAAAATTATTTTTAAACTACTTTTATTGTCATTTTCAGAGATCGATGCCTAATGGAAGAGAAAAAAATTAGGGGCGGAGAAAAGGTCTTGTTTAGACAGCCACACGGCCACTAAGGCCATCGAATCTCTTCCTCTATTGTTTCTCATCTATTTTTGTTATCTATTTTTTGTTTATTATTTGGTGACAAGAAATGAAAGTTTAATTTAAAAATGAAAATGGATGCAATAAAAATATTGATGAGAAACAAAAGAGGAAGAGATTCAATGGCCTTAGTGGCCGTGTGGCTGTCTAAACAAGACCTTTTCTCCGCCCCTAATTTTTTGCTCTTCCATTAGGCATCGATCTCTGAAAAGGACAATAAATGTAGTTTAAAAATAATTTTCCAACGCCATTTAAAAGATAAATGCATTCTTGCAAGTGCACTCTAAACTAAAAACATTTTAAAAGTACTGTAACCATTCAATGACGCAATTAAAAAAGGAAAAAGCTGGTGAAAGTTTTTCTAATCACTAAATCATCGGCTCGGGTTGCAATGCATAAACCGTATTGTAAAAAGGCCATCATGTTTCATGCACCTATGCTATTAAAATGAGCTCAGTAAACGTGTTCAAATCCGACTTCGCGACAAGATATTAATAGTTTAGATATTTTAAGACAAGCCTAGCTAAATTGCCGTGAAAAATGTTTTGTTAAAAAGACGTAAAAGTTGGCAGACACGCTCAAAAATTGATTGCAAAATTATTATTTCCAGTTGGCGTGTTCATACATGCATTACGAGCGGTATACACTAGCTGACAAAAGTTTTGTCACAAATGTATTTTCGGGTTTAACTTTTTTGTGACTTGACCAAATTGGCTGATTTTTTGATATTTTATGTGAATCAGTGTTTAAAATGTTATAGTAGCAAAATTTGGTTTAAATTACCATGACAATTTCGGTACCACGCATTCCGTTTTCCCTCATATTGATAACAGCTTGCCGGTTGGAAATTGGAGTTTCTTTACGTGGAGTCATCTCTAAAATGTTGCCAATTACTGCTATTTTCAATAAATTATGAAAAAAATATAATTGAACTTTAAAAAATTATTAAAAAATGCAGTGCAAGAAAAGTGCGTAATATCTTTGAGCTACGCGTTTTACGATAAACGCTGGTCACTGTAAAGCGGATCATCGTAATCACAAGCGGGAATTTGTAAAATAATCTACAACCATATGAATCAATCATATCAAAAAATCAGCCAATTTGGTCAAGTCACAAAAAAGTTAAACCCGAAAAAACATTTGTGACAAAACTTTTGTCAGCTAGTGTATATCCTTGGCACTCCAGGACATAACAATAGAAAACTATGACAGAAATTTTAAAAAACTCAATTTTCACGTGTAGCCAAGAAGTCTTGTTTTGGTAAAAAAGGTGCCTTGATCTTATCAATTGTAACCTTTTAGTATCCTTCTTGGCTCCGTTTCCAAATCAGCTTTTTGGCAATTTTTGTCCTGGGGTGTCATGGTATTTATTCTTTTTTCATTCTCCATTCGTCGATTTGTAGACAGTACTTCTACACAAAAATAGTGTTGGGTAGTATTATAAAATGTCGACACGAATTAGATCAAAAACCCAAGATCAAAGATTCCTCCCACCATCGATACATTAACATTTCACGCAAAAAGAATATAAAGAAAATAACATTGTTGTTCATTAGTCACATCAAACCGATTGAAGAATAGCCATAGAACAGGATAGTCGTTGATCTTCCGACAATTCCATTATAATACTAATTTCATTTGTTTTTGCAGGGAAGCATGTGCCACGTGCGATTTTCGTCGACTTGGAACCAACTGTTGTTGATGAGGTACTTCATTTATTAAATTTAATTAAATTCAAAGTCAAGTATCTTATACCTCGACTCTACCCATAAAATCTTAATCTCAAAAATGGAAAGTAGGGTTTTCGAGTTTTTCTCTTTGTAATTAATTAATTTGATAAAGATGAGTAACTTTCTGTGTTTTCGAGATTTTTTGCATGACTATTGGTAGCTAACAAAATTCTTAAATAATACAAATTTCACAGAATTCAGAAAATACAGTCTTAAATTCTATCTCCGAATCTTCTTCGTATTATATATCTATATATCAGGGTTGCACGGAATTCCATCTTCCATTTTTCGTTTTCCGTCGTCCGTTTGAAAAAATCGATTTCCGTGTAACCCTGATATATATGTATCAGAGATGGGAGTGAAGTCCCGGGCTGGGAAAAAGGGAAGTCTGTTTATATTGACATAGTGGTGTTTTTTGATACATATTGTTACATAATTTAAAAGAGAAATGTTCGTTCGTCTCTTGTTCTCGCTCTTCCTCCTCTTTAATTGTCACTATTACCGTTCAGTGATTGGAGGGAACCCCCCGTTCCCCCCCCCCCCCCCCCCGACCCAGGAAAAGAGAAGTCCCACCCGGGTTTCCCGGGTTTTGAAATTTCCAATTGTTTTAAGGTCCCGCCCGCTCGGAATTTCAAAAAACGGGGTCACTCCCATCACTGATATGTATGATATGTATGTATAAGCACTTAAATATCAGAAAAATGGGAACAGTTTTAAAAATAATAAACAAGATTGAAATAATTATAATAAAGTACACACCAGGGTTGCACGGAAATCGATTTTATTTCAAACGGAAGGCGGAAAACGGAAATGGAACTCGAAAAACGACGGAAAACGGAAGATGGAATTTTGAGAAGAAGATTAAAATACTGGGAATAGAATTTAGATTTTTCGCTGCTAGTAGAGCGTGTATCTATTATTTGCCTTCGCATGCACACATTCCACACGATGTTGACGGGAAGAAGAATACCAGAAGATTGGAAAATCGCCAAAGTGAGTCTCCTACGAAAGAGGAAGGATGGTCTAGAAGATCATCGACAATATCCATTCTGTTCGAAACTTCATTGAAAAATGTAATGAAACTAGCTCCAATCGATTTTTCGGCTTCTTTTTTCAATTATCAGAATACATGGAACAACAGTCAATATTCCTTTCAAGAGATTGGTGAGTCAAGTTGACTCGGCATCACCATCTCTGTTCGCATTTGCTCTCCAAATGATTCTCGATGAATCGGACAAGGAGAAGATGAAGATATCTGGGTTGATGGAAAGTTTTTGAAACAATTCGAATTCGCTGACGAGCTGGTGCTAATTGGAAGTTCCTCAGAAGAATTAAGGCGGCGTCTAAATCAACCACTAGAAATCAACACAACAAAGACGATGATCGTAGACAATGACTATGCTACTAAGGACTCCATATTTAGCATTCTACAAATGCAATCTTCTACTTCCTCACATTCCAGAAAACGTTCCGACCTTGCTCGAAACTTGGTGCTTATCTCAAGAAGTTCTCTTCAATAAACGTCTTCAAATGACCCTTCGACATAATATACTTTCAAACCAAGCTCGATGGCTCGATTTCCTTTGATTCGTTACATTTTACGACTTATCCCCTACTCTCCTTATATTAGAGCGACCCGAAGAGTATATGTTAGGAGATGAGACGCATGTAAACTACTTGGAACCAGCAAGAGGGCTTACTATGACTGGCTCGATAGCACTCAATCTATTAATAATGTTTATTAGTAAAATATAATAGAATGCATAATACAGAATATACGAGAATAGATGAACTTGGGGAATAGGAATCGCTCACATCTTGACTTTGCTCGGTGACCACCGAGGGTAGCCACCGACCCGTAACCCTGCTGAGTGGACGACTGACTAAAGCATCAGGGGAAGGAGGCGGGACCACAAGAGGTCCTGTTCCATTATGTATGCTCGCGTGTCTCCGGTCTGTGTCTTCTTTGCGCATGTCGTATCCATGGTTGTAACAGATTTGTTAGTTACAAGAAAACTGCTCAGTTGGGTTGAACATTGGTCAACACTTGAAAGACGAAGCCGAACACTCTGGAGATAGTTGGTACGCATCTCGACGCACTTGGAATGACGACCGACACTGAAGAAAAAGTGTCTAGAAACTCGCAAGATGATCCCCCATCGGACTGGTTTCTCTCGGAACCGTGGCATTGCACATTTTCAATACTGACCGGGGTTGCACGGAAATGGAAATTATTTTTTTGAAACGGACAACGGAAAATGGAAGATGGAACTCCGTGCAACCCTGGTACACACACATATTATTTTAAGTAAAGTTTAGCACTAAATGGAAGTTGCTCTGTAACAGTGTAGCACCTTATTTGATATTTCTGATTTGGTATCTTTTTGAAATTACGGTAATTGAGGTGTACTGTATAATAGATTGAAGGTTTAAACTGTAAAAATCCTAATTTTGCTTACAAGGGCACCCCAAACTGAATGACTAAGCTAAAGAAACTAAGAAGAATATGCTCCTGCTAAGAAAATATGCTCCTATTGTGAATTTCGGCACGAAACGCATATTTTTAGATAGTATACGATGGGCTTGTAAAAATGACGTATCAAGTTATATTAAAATAATACGTGTAAATTAATAAGACACATATAGATATTGACAAAAAATTCATTTCGATTTGGCATGCAAGGGTTTTAGGTCGCCATCTCATTAAAATTCATTTAAATGTTAGAAAATGTTAATTTTCATTTGGAGTTCAACCGGTGTCAACCGTTTACCTATTTAGTTTTTAATTTTCTGTTCTTGTAAAAAATTTCCTTAAAGTAGTAACGACGTCAAATAAAAATCACGGGTTTGCAATATAAAAACGTGTGTGGAAATTTTTACGTCTTTATAACAAAAAAGTTTTTACTACAATTTAGTAAAGTTTGTTTTAAACTACATAAAAATAATAATAAATTTCTAAAAAGTTAGATTTGAGCACGATTACTGAGCTCACACCCGGACAATAACATTGAAATTGATAATTCATTTTTCCAATATTTTTGAATTAATTTCAAATGATCACAATGAGAAGGTGAAGCAAATCTCCAATTTATTTAAATAATTTCGCTAAATTTCATCATTTTTTGTTATATTTCGTCAAAATTTATGGTTCACGTCTTATTGGTTATTTTTTTTCTGACAAGGGAAGTCACTTTAGCGTCCGCTTGAGATTTTGATGAGACTTGCACCATTGATAGATTCGGATGCGCTGATTCCAAATCCGTTTTCAAAAACGGCGCAATTTTTCTCTGAGCCGAGATATGAGCCGCCAAAGTTTATTTTTGACAGCTTCATTGACGTGCATAAACCATAAAATGTCCGACATAAGGAATAACTTAATTAAATAAGAAAATTATTTTGCGTGATAAATGTGGCAGCAGCGAGTAGATGGATCAATTGGAATGGTATAGTTATTATGGGTGGTTATTTGGACGTGTTTTAAATATTGATAATGTTTGTTTCGATTTGCTATGCAATTTGCAACTTTAATAACTTTAATCATTCCTTCAATTAATTATTGCAAGTTGTTGAAAAACATTTCATTCTTTTTTAAAAGTTAATGGTTAAACAGCAAACAAAATTAATTTTCATTGGTAAAGTTAAATTATATTTTAGCAACATTTTTGAAAATGGAGATTGACAAAGTTGCCACCAGAGATGAGGGGTATAGGAGTTTTTGAATTTCTGAATTCGGAATCAAATTTGAAACTTCGGAAACCGGAATCCGGAATTTTGCCCGTATCTGTTAACCATGTTTTTATTACAAATTTATTAAATTGAAGACAGAAAATTTTTTTGGAAATATGTGATTCTGATGAAAAAGGTACACATAGAGCTAAAAAAATCTTGGATGAAATAATTTGTGTAAGGAAGTAGTATCAAGGTTAGAAAATACTCTAACAACTTTTTATGATTCAGTAGATCCTGAAAAGTTCAAGTCTGTCAGTCAGCACATTGTGAAACGAAAAATTGGAAATGGAAAAATGGCCGGAATTTCGGATTCCGGTGGTACTTGATGTTAACGTTTAAATGAAAAGTGAGTTTTCGCAACGCGGTATTCAGAATAAAATTTGAAAATACGAAAACCGGAATTCCGCCTATCTCTGATGTATTTTTTCATGTCTGTATTGTAGAAGTTTTAATTTTTTAAGCATTTAGTAATTGGTTTTCATTAATGTTGCAAAATATATTTTAATTTTTTCCAATGACAGTTAATTTTGTTAAAATTTGTTTTCTGCAATTTTAACCTTTAAAATAGAATAAAATGTTTTTCAACAACATTTTTTCAACAAATAAATTTTAAAAATAAAAATTTCATAATTTTGCAACTTGCATAGCAAAAGATTTACCAAATAAACCTTAACACCAGATACGGGGTAAATTCTGGATTCCGGTTTCAGAAGTTTAAAATTTGATTCCAAATTCAGAACCTCAAAAACTCCGATATCCCTCATTACTGATGGCAACTTAGTCAATCTTCACTGACACCATGGACTCGTTCCAATGTACAAGTTCAATATGCATCATGCAGTTGATTTTCAAAAATGTTGCTAAAATATAATTTAACTTTACCAATGAAAGTTAATTTTGTTTGCTGTTTCATCCTTAACTTTTAAAAAAGAATGAAATGTTTTTCAACAACTCTGCACTTTGCGCTTGACGGTGGCGTGACTGTGTTTTGCACGAAACTGTTATCAAAACACGCGCAAAACTGCCGCCAGTACATTCAATTCAAACCAAAAAAGTAACCAAAGTTTCCTCAAAATTACACGAAGCGTCCTCACTCCAAAAAACAACATCAAATTTTAACAAAGATTGATGATGTGTTTACGCTATATAACAGGATGAGTCTGTTTTCATGCAAAAAGCACCTCGCGTCCTAACAGGAGCACTTTTCGTGCAAAACACAGTCACGCCACCGTCAAGCGCAAAGTGCAGAGAACTTGCAATAATTAATTGAAGGAATGATTAAAGTTATTAAAGTTGCAAATTGCATAGCAAATCGAAACAAACATTATCAATATTTAAAACCCGTCCAAATAACCACCCATAATAACTATACCATTCCAATTGATCCATCCACTCGCTGCTGCCACATTTATCACGCAAAATAATTTTCTTATTTAATTAAGTTATTCCTTATGTCGGACATTTTATGGTTTATGCACGTCAATGAAGCTGTCAAAAATAAACTTTGGCGGCTCATATCTCGGCTCAGAGAAAAATTGCGCCGTTTTTGAAAACGGATTTGGAATCAGCGCATCCGAATCTATCAATGGTGCAAGTCTCATCAAAATCTCAAGCGGACGCTAAAGTGACTTCCCTTGTGAAATGAAAATTAGAATTATCCATTTCTCACAACTTTTTTCTGACAATAAGTAAACCGTTTAAGTGGTACGATTTTCTGAAACTTTGAAACTAGGTTTTAACTAGGGTTCCGTATATTCTAGTTCAGTCTGAAATCGGAACCAGAAGGGAAATACCTTTCAAAGCCTGGAGACGAAACTACTTTAAAGCTTTATTTTACTTATCCTTCAAAGTACCTTAATTCATCCATAATGTAAAAAAATATCACGTTTTTTTAACATATTGAATGCCTAAATCTTACGTGAAACTCCCAAATATTGATTTCTGAAACAATTTCCTTGTTCTATATAAAATATCTTCGTAAATTGATGAAATCTTTAATGTAGTGTCATATGTTTACTCGCAATTGTAATTTCTAGTTGGTGTTTCAGGAAAATTAAGAGACAAACTTTATTTTTAAATCCTGTATTTTCATTCGGGGCTTTTTATGGATGTTTATTGGTATAACTTTTTAAAAATTATCTGAGGACAACATCTTACCGAAATATACAATTTAAGATCCTTTATTGAGCTAAGATATGTTGTTTTCTCTCATCGGTAAAGTTTTGTTTCACGAGCCTTTAAATTTCACAAAAATATCAATAAATAGCACATTGACAATATAATTAGAATATTTTCATTAAGACCTCATCATCTTCTTTATATCCGGATTCGCACTCTCGATGCTCTTGATCTTCTTATGCTAAAATATTTAATTTATTAATTATGGAATTTATTGGAGAAGCTGCAATATTATTTAAGGGAAACTGAGATACGATTTTCTAAAACTTTGAAAGTAGATTCCTTGTCACTCTAATATTACTCACAGCCAAAAATTTCGTTTCTTCTCGTGTCTTTAAAATTAAAAAAAAACACAAAACGCGGACAGAATGTTTCGATAACCGCAGAAAAATGACTTGATAAGATTCATTCAAATTATGGCTATCTAGCTATCCATGCGACAATTGAAACGTGGAAGAGTTTTGTAAGGAGTGGCGGCTTTTGGGCGTTACCGTTATCCTACACTCCTAGTTCAGGTTCCCACCGTTCAAGGAACCAAAAGGGGATAATCGTAGTAACAGTGCCTGCGCCCGGGGGCTGACCTGCCCGCAGCGAGGAAGCAGCTCTTTTGTGAGCACAAACTTATTTCCCTTTCCTCATCATTCTCTCCTGACTCGGATAGTCGGTCATCGTCAGAGGTGATTGGACTAATCTTTGAGTGTGCAGGCTCGCCACAGTTATGTAAGGAATGACGGCTTGTGGGCATTACCATTATCTTACAAACCAAGCTCAGGTTCCCACTCTTCAAGGAACCAAAGGGGGATAATCGTAGTGTTGTGACTGAGGGACTAGCATCAAGCCATGCCCCTGTGAGAAGTAATATAAAATCAATTTTTATGTCTCAATAAACTGTTCTACCTCTGACATGGACTTACTGTACAGTTAACGAGGCATGGCAGCTGAAGTTCAGAGCGATGCAGCCAAGGTAGTAACAGTGACTTCGCCGGGGGCTGACAGCAGAGTGTAAGCAGCTTTCCTAATCATTCTCTTCTAACTCGGAGTCGGTCATCGTCAAAGGTGATGAGATTAATCTTGGAGTATGCAGCAGAGATCGGAGACTTAACTTTTAATTACGTGACACGGGTTCAAGAATTTAGTTTTCTCCGCCCAGTATCCAGGGACCCTTTTTTTAGGAAAATATCCGGGCCGGGGTGATCAGTAGAGTACCTCTCATCACTGTTATGCAGCCGTCATGGGAGGGACTCCCCGCGGTCACCACCCCCCCCCCCCGACAAGGGTCCCGGGAATTGAAAAACTGAAATCCCGGTCCAGGTCCCGGGTAATGAAAATGGAAGTCCCCACTACCCGGGACCCGGCACTTCCTCTCTGTTACGCGATAAATAAATGAAGGCCAAATTTATGAATCAAATATCTTAATCTGGGAATATTTACTATAAAGATTACAATGGGTAGGAATGCGAAAAGGTAGTTTGCTGAAAAATTAAGAGTGGATCTGTTACGTATCGCGTGACATCACCACGTTTTCAGGTAAGCCGAGAGCTGGTAAAAATCGTAACTTGATGATTGAGGAGCAAAAAGCCATTTATCGGAGACACCAACTTGGTGTATCTCTGGGAGATCTTTCTTCCCAGTTTGGCGTAGGAAAGCCGTGAATATGTAGATTTTTGATACGTTGGAAGAGCCAAGGATGTCAGCCAGTAACGTTTCACATTGGCCGTCCACTTGTCACTAATCGACTCGCGTCACCAGAAGCAATCCCTCGCTGACGGCGCCTGCGATTCGAAGAGAAGTTTTCATGAATTGCCCGGTTTCCCCATCGACCTCGACTGTCAAACGTCGTTTGAGAGCAGCTGCAATGCCCATGGCTTTGTAATGTGGCAGTATTTTAGATTCTAGGATATCCTTGTAGACGTGGCGATCCATGATGGTTGTGCCTTTTCTGGAAAAGGAACCACACACCATACAACTTCCTCCACCGTACTTAACGGTGAGTAACTGGTATCTGGGATCATACCGAGAGCCAACTCGACGCAGTATCCATTGAATTCCGTCACTTCCGAAAAGCAGGAACTTGCTTTCGTCCGACCATAAAATTTGGTTCTAATCTGGACGAGTCCAATTCAAGTCCTCCTTCGCCCAGCCAACTCTGTCTTTTCTGTTCTGCTTGGAAATAAAATGCTTCTTTACTGGACGTCTTCCCATGAGACGATTAGTGACACATGAACTGTCAATGTGAAACTTAACTGCCTGAAATCCTTGGCCATTCAAACGTCTCAAAAAGTCTACTGATGCACGGTTTTCCTACGTCAAACTGAGAAGCAAGATCTTCCAGAGATGCAACAAGTTGGTGACCCCGAAAAATGGCTTATTGCTCCTCAAACGTCAAGTTACGATTTTTACCAGCTCTCGGCATACCTGAAAACTGAAAGCTAAAAAACACTTGCAACCTTGATAATTTTAAAACAAATATAAGTTTGAAAAAATGCAAAAAACCCATTTTTCGAAAAAGACACAAAATCTGCAGAAACGCGCCAGAGTGTTTGCGTACGGTTGATTTACTGTTTCAAACTTCCTCTGTAGTGACCAAAAAATATCATTGCAATCGGTTAGGTATTCGTAGAGTTATGCTCGAAAAACCCCCCGTTTACAACATTTTGACCGGTACTGTATATATTTAATTTAAGGATATCTTAAGTGAGCCATAAAATTTAATATTCAAATTGGGTTGTAAATATAAAACAACAACTCACCTTTTTATTCTCCTTTTCCTCCTTTTTATTGCCTTCCAACTTCTTCTTCGCATATCTGTATCGACTATACAGGTACACATTAATGGCCACCATTATCGCTACTAAAATTCCGCCAATAATACCGCCATATAATGCGAGTTTGTCTAAACAATGCGTATGAGCGAAACATTCACAAAACAGCGCTCACTTCCGTTGTCGTCCTTATATTTAAACTCGACAAACTTATTGGAACATTGCTCACGAGTATTAGCACCATATATCTTCTCAAGTGTCAGCAAGTCACTAAGCGATTGCACATTGTCCAACAATGACTTCAAGAAATAGTCATCATCGAACACTATCGCCGTGTGGTTCGAGGAAATTTCCGTTAGTAGCGGGAACTTAATCGCCTGTAGCAAATCGTTGTTCCGGAATATGATAGCCGGACCGGTTGGGTTTTCCACGGAAACCAATGATGGCATTTTGAATTCCATCATCACGTTTTTTTCAACAATTATTCCGTTTTTGACGTATTGTATT
The DNA here is from genome assembly GCA_963931815.1 of Caenorhabditis plicata. Classification (NCBI taxonomy): domain Eukaryota; kingdom Metazoa; phylum Nematoda; class Chromadorea; order Rhabditida; family Rhabditidae; genus Caenorhabditis; species Caenorhabditis plicata. The sequence continues at coordinate 9,742,707 of OZ007492.1, read as the reverse complement.
TTCTTGAGCGTTTGATACTCGTCACTTTCACCTTATTTATTATAATAATATAATAGAAAAATATTGAAAAATACTTGTCATAATTACACCTTTAATTGTCAACGGCTTTGATTTGATTATCGTGCAGTTACTCAAATAATATATATGATCTCCATCGCATTCTATTATTGTTTCATTACTAATATTATAGATGTTAGAGAAATCAGTATTGGAGAAGTACGACAGCGAGTAATATCATTTTCATTCGGGTGTTAGTCTTTTTCAACGCGGCGCGGTTTCTTGGCAGTGGAGTGCCACTGATTATCATTTTATTTGAAAAATTCAATACGCAATGAATGCCTCTCAAATACTCATTTTACCGAATAAAATTACCATGTGAGAATGTGTGGCTAATGTAGTATAATAAGATTAAAATATTTAAGAACATGCGGTACAATATTGCACTATGGAATAAAAAATAATACTTCCCGTGCTGGGTGAAATTAGAAATGAATAGAAATAGTTTTGAAAATTAAATTTATTGCCTATAGTTGAACGTGCTCTAAATATCACTACAATTTCAAATATTTACAATTTCATATGCATACGTAAACGTGAGGTTCATTTATTTTGCGATGTTAAAAGTTATTATCACGCAAAGTCCAAATGATACTTTTTGGAAGCAATTAAAAATCAAACTTTGCGTTTTTTGGTTATTGCGTAAAATAAAATGCGAAAGTTGAAAATATTGTTCTAATATCACGACCAATGATAAAATTAGAATATTAATTGATCTCATCTAATAATCAATCTAATTTACATATTTAAAACATGTTGGATGGCCATGTGGTAGTGATGTGGAATCGGAATTGAATCTATATTGAAGTTCTAGCCTCGGCAGAGTTCATCAGTTGTTCACATTTTGGATTTTTTCGAATTGTTTTCCTCATTAAACATTTAAGCTTTAAGTTCTTAAAATAAATTAAGTTCTTAAAATCTATACTTACGTCGTAGAGTTGATTAATAAAGTTATTTTTACTTAATAGATTAATAAAGTTATTTTTACTTAATAGATTAATAAAGTTATTTTTACTTAATAGATTAATAAAGTTATTTTTACCATTTTATCATATTCAATTTAAAAGTAATACAATTAATAATCCGCATATATGCACAAAGTACGCAGATAACAATTAATGCATTTTATTTTACGGAATAAACAAAAAAGCATCGGCTGCCCATTTCGTGATATCATGTTCAAGACATGTTTTCAGATCTTTTATACTATAATTATTTGAAAAAACTTCCATTTTCCGTACCAAATGGAGATTTAATGATCAGAAAAAATTTCATGACAAAAAAATCCACTGGTACCACTCATTTCAACTGTAGTCCTACAGTAATATGCGAAAAAGCTTGATAGTGGGGGTGTCGCAAACTTTTGGACATCAGTGTATACACACCCGGACAATAACATTGAAATAGAGGAAACAAATTTTTGTTGGCTATTTGCCAAAGGAGGGGTGGACGACAAAAATTTTAGGCACTAAAAGTTCGTCTTTTATTTTTAGCTATTTTTCGAAGCGTTAGTATTCGGATTCTAAATAAGGTAAGTTAATCATTTGTATATAAAACAACTGGGAAAAATTATCTGAATGTATTAAAATAATTTTAAAACAAATAATAATCATTTTTACTGTTTTTTTGCAATATCGAAATTTTTAGTTAAATATGAATATAAAAAATTATTGTGCTCGGTTTTTTTTTTAAAAAGCATTTCATCTGATTCAGCATTAAATTCTGTATAAGATGATATGTTACTTGTCGCTGAACTTTCCAATAAAAATTTTTTATTCTCTAAAACCCATGTATTTTTATTAACAGAACAATTTTTGTTTGAAATTGAATATTACAAATAATTTTACAAGTATTTTGTTTTAAGATTCATTTCATCGGAATCAGCATTAAATTCTCTATAAGATGATATGTTACTTGTCGCTTAAGTTCCAATAAAAACATTTGCACTATCATGCCCGATATTTTTACATCCAAATCATGTATAAAAACGGTTATAAAAAAATTTTATTGGAAAGTACAGTGACAAGTAACATATCATCTTATAGAGAATTTAATGCTGATTCAGATGAAATACTTTTTTAAAAAAATCCGTGCACATTAATTATTTATAATCAAATTAATGACAGAGCAAAAAATAAAACTATAGAGAATCATTATTTTTTGTCACCAATACGTTCAGATAATTATTCTAATTATTCTAATACAAATAAAAACTTTATTAATCATGTATTCATCATGAAATCAGTATATTTTACAAAATAAAAAAAATATGACAACAATTGTGCCCGCATTGAAAAAAAGGCGTCAATACTTATGCTGTTGACGCCGGTTTCGAAGCGGTCCCGTTTTTCGTCCGGGTGTGGTGTATATATATATTTTTTTTCTTAATAAAAGGTCCTAATTGTCCTAATGAAACGTCATTTAGGCCTAAATTATATTTCACTAAATGTTTAATAGAACAAGAATTTTTTTTGGTATTTTTGGTATTCTAAGTCGAAAATTAACAAAATATCAAGATTAATGGGTAAGAATTAACCCGTAATTTTACTATAGAGGGTGACTTTCTAACTAAAACTAATTTCAGATTAGTGTGAAAGAAGAATATGATGATATTCCCATTATTTTATTACATTTACGGTTAATCACTAAGAATAATTTAAATAGTGAATATCAGTCCGCAATACTCTGCACTTTGCGCTTGACGGTGGCGTGACTGTGTTTTGCACGAAAAGTGCCCCTGTTAGGACTCGAGGTGCTTTTTGCATGAAAACAGACTCATCCTGTTATATAGCGTAAACACGTCATCAATCTTTGTTAAAATTTGATGAAGTGAGGACGCTTCGTGTAATTTTGATGAAACGTTGTTTACTTTTTCGGTTTTAATTGAATGTACTGGCGGCAGTTTTGCACGTGTTTTGATAACAATTTCGTGCAAAACACAGTCACGCCACCGTCAAGCGCAAAGTGCAGAGTAGTGTTGGATTTAAGCGCTTGTACATCGATCGGACTTTCACGGCCTTACAATTTATACATCCGAGTTTAAATTTCACACTTGAAAAACTGTCATTTCCATTTGGCGTGTACTTGTCTTTAAATTTGATTCGTCTTCTAAACAAATTTATGATTTTTGTTTGTTTGTTTGTGTATGTGTTATGTTTATGTTAAAATGTTATTTATGAAAGTTTAAACTTTCAATCGACTATAAAATACACGTCTATTACCGTATCCACGCCATTTTCCATTAAAAAAATTCAGAGTCTTACGAACATCAATGTATTGTAATTCACTTCTCATAAAACTCACTCTTTTGCTTAAAAGACTTTGCTTAAAAGCGCTATCAAGTGTTTATCATCTTACTACCCCTCCCCTTGTTTCTTCCAACGATTAAGTTCTACTCTCAAAGTTTTAAGAGAGAGTTTTCAAAGTATTCCGTTTTAAAATTGTTGTGATGAGTGCCGCATTCGCTATCGAGCCACGAACCAAAATATGATTTCAGGTGAGAACGGGAACATACTCCAAACTCTTCCACCCCGAACAATTGATCAGCGGCAAGGAAGACGCAGCCAATAACTATGCTCGCGGTCACTACACCATCGGAAAAGAACTCATCGACGTCGTAATGGATCGTGTGCGTCGGCTCACGGAGCGATGCCAGTCGCTGCAGGGATTCCTCATTTTCCACTCGTTTGGGGGAGGCACTGGCAGCGGTTTCACCTCGCTGGTCATGGAGAGACTATCCATCGACTATGGCAAAAAAGCAAAGCTCGAGTTCTCCATCTATCCGGCGCCTCAAATCAGTACATGTACGTGTACATTTTCAAATACTATTGTCGTGGTGTAGATTAATTTGAAAAATGGTTTAAAGGATGTTTCAAGTGAATTTTAGAAATAGATGGCAATCGGTAGAGCTGAGCTCACTGATCACTCGCACATCAAATTGAATTAGTTGATTTTTTTCCGATTCAATTAAAATAAAGCGGCATAGTTTTTATTGGAATGACCAAACTCTCACGCGTGAGCACACGAAATATTTGTCGTCCATCTTGTTTTTTTAATAAACAGTCCGAGTTTTCGTTCATCGGAGAAGGGCTTATAAAAATCAATATTGAACAAAACTGTTAGCATAATAGTTTTCGTGAATGGGATCAATCGATAGGGAATTTAATTCTTAATATTATGATATGTGTTTCAAATTAAGTTTGACGCATTATGATAGGAAATTTTTACATTATTTAAATAAACAGTTTTCTATTAATATTAAGCTATTAAAGAAAATTTATGCATAATGTCATATACTAAAAAATTCCCCATATTTTTATCTATATCATCATAATGTTCAAAATTTCATGTTTTTTCATAGAAATTTAAAAAATTAAATTAAAGTGTTTATTTAAAAAGTAAGGTCACGTCCATACAAAACATCGCGTATTTCAATTGAATCGGACATTCAATTTGGTGTGCACTCGTGTTAAAAATTTAAAAATTATTTTTCCCTGTGAGCCGAGAAAAGTCCATGTCGCAAATGGAGAAATCTTTCATTTCGTATAAATGCAGAAATGAACACAACCAATTTATTGACAAGGGAAGTCACTTTAGCGTCCGCTTGAGATCTTGATGAGACTTGCACCATTGATAGATTCGGAAGCGTCGATTCGAAATCGGTTATCAAAATTTCTTTTCTTATTTAATTTAATTATTCCTTATTTCGGGCATTTAATTGCTTATACACATCAATAGACCGATTAAAAAACTTTGACGGCTTCAGAGAAAAATTTTGCCGATTTTGAAAACGGATTTGGAATCAACGCGATTCTATCAATGGTGCAAGTCTCATCAAAATCTTAAAGAGACGCTAAAATGAGGCTTGTGAGAAAAAAAAGAAAAATAAAATAAGACGTGGAATGACTTGGAATAAAAAGCGAAATAATAAATAAATTGAAAATTAAATCAACATATCTATCTTTTTGCCTCCAAGCCATTGTTTCGTATATTCTTTTAAGTCATTTTTCTCATGAATGTACATCACGGAAATTTCAGCACGCCACGGTCACAAATCTATGCGGCAATGCAAAATGCGGCGTGGCCGCCAACATTTTCTATCGTACATTATACAGAAAACAACATTTTTAGTATCATTATAAGCACATCGTTGTGGCATCATATAATCTGTTTCTTCTTATTATTGAACGGATTTTTGCTTAAAACGATTTATTTCAGAAAATTTACGATACTGCAAATTTGACAACAGCAAACAATTCGTGTTTTGTATTAATCGAAACAGAAAAATGTGCACTATCGATAGATACAAAAATGGAAAAAATCGGTACTATATTTCAAAAGATATATAGTCGTCGCCAAATTCGATTACCACCGCAAAATGTGGCGCACTTTTTTGAATATTATTTTTTATTTAATTTTTAGGATTATTATTATTATCATTTTCCACAATTATTCCACTATTTAAACAACATCTGTAACATATTCTTCAATTTATTTAAGCTATAACAGTATAGAACGAGCATAAACAAGAAAATAATCGTAAAAATTAGATGAAAAAATAATATTCAAAAAAAAAAAAAATTTATTCTGATAACTGCTTGGTCATCCTGCGGTTATCATCGATTTGTGCTCTAAGAAGTTTTAGGACTTCTGTTAGACTGTCGCTCTCCACCTGGATTAATCTAAAATACAATTAGACAACGAACAAGTGATACAAAAACAACCGAATAAATTGAGTTCAATAAAAAATCAGTACCTGATCGCCAATGTTATGTTCTTGGCAAGGAGTTACTTTTGGAAACTTTATTAGGATTTACTCAAGAATTTAAATATAACAAAACAGAATATATTGGGATAATAATAGGCAAGAAAGTCGCATATGGGAGAGAACTAAAACAATACAAAAGTCAGACATACAAAGGAATATGTATGCAGGTTATCTGCATATCTAACTATGCGCGCCAAATCAAACTTATATGGCATAAACTACATATAAAATAATTACAACTATTACAATTACGATATAATATAGTGTGCACTCCAAATTGGATGGTAATAGAATGAGCTCAATAAACATGCTCAAATTTAACTTTTTAGAAAGATATTAATATTTTTCGATAGTTTAAGAGAAGCTTAATTAAATTGCAATAAATACTTTTCCCTTATAAACACGTAAAAGTTTCCATACACGTTTAAAAACCACGAAATCGCTATTTTGAATTGGCGTGTAGTGTGAGGACAATGTAATTAATTTCGAGAGTGACCAGGCGGAAGACTGCGTGTTCGCTGGTCGTCGTCGATAACTTATTTGTCCGCACACAACGTGTATTTGGGAGATTTTGACGTCAACGACAAAGACCGATCCGGACAGCCAAAAAATTTGAAGACGATGAATTTCAGACAGGAGAAACTCGCGGCATCTCTCGGCGTCACGCAAAAAGCAATTTCTCATCGATTGAAAGCAATGTTGAAGATTCAAAAGGAAGGAAAATGGATGCTCTATGAGCTCTCAGAAAGAGCAGAGGAAAACAAGTTCACAAATCTTGTTGGACAGATTTCAAAGGTATTTTTTACATCGCATCATAACTAGCGATGAAAAGTCGGTGTACTACGACAATCGTGGGTTACTCCCGGTGAACCGACTACGACCGCAAAATCCACGGGAAGGTCTTCCTGGTGGGACCAACAAGGAATTCTGTACTCTGAACTGTTCCAACCTGGCGAAACAATCACTGCGAATCGCTATCAACATTAACTAGTGCAGTTGCGGAATGAAGTAAAAAGACCAGAATGGTCGACACGAAAAGGTCATATTGCTCCATGACAACGCAAGTCCTCATGTTGCTCAAGCGGTGAAGAATACGCTGAAAGAGTTGAAATGGGAAGTCTTGCCGCACTCGCCGTACTCTCCGGACATTGGATTATCATCTTTCCCGGTCAATGGCTGATTGTCTGATGGAGTAGCGCTTTCGAGATCACCAAGACGTCTAAAAATGGCTAGATGGATGGACTGCGGCCAAACTAGAAAAATTCTATTATGATGGAATCCATAAGTTGCCCAAACTCTAGGAAAATGTTGTTATTAATGACGGAAATTATTTTGAATAAAAGTTTTGTTTAAGTTTGTCCAGTTTTTTAGAGTTTTAAAAACGCGGAAATTAATTTCTAGACCTAATAGAATACAGGAATTTTACTAATGTTACTTTAAAAATGTTGTTTTCTGTATAATGTATGATACAAATTTTTTGACCATGCCGCATTTTGCATTGTCGCGTAGATTTGTGACCGTTGCGTGTTTTTAGTAATTATTTTCAGCCATGGTAGAACCGTACAACTCCCTTCTCACAACTCACACCACCCTGGAGCACTCGGATTGCTCGTTCATAATGGATAATGAAGCCATCTATGAGATATCAAAGGTCAATCTTGGCGTGCGCAGCCCAACCTACACGCATCTTAATCGCTTGCTAGCGCAGGTTGTAAGCTCAATTACAGCTTCGCTACGCTTCGACGGCGCTCTCAACGTCGATCTCACCGAGTTCCAGACAAATCTCGTCCCATATCCTCGTATTCATTTTCCATTAGTTACTTATGCACCCATTATCTCCGCGTAAGTTCATTAATGTTTACGTTTGTTTTTCTTACCGCTTCTTTCGAAACCAGTTTTCCCGACCTTTCAGTGAGCGCGCGTTTCATGAACAACTCTCTGTGGCAGAGATAACCAACGCTTGCTTCGAGCCGGGTTCGCAAATGGTGAAATGCGATCCGCGCAATGGAAAGTACATGGCGTGTTGCCTTCTCTACCGTGGAGACGTCGTGCCCAAAGACATCAACTCAGCCATCTCAACCATCAAAACCAAGCGAGCCATTCAATTCGTCGACTGGTATACAGTCAAACTCCAAACGAGCCCCGTAAATCCTAATTCCAGGTGTCCTACCGGTTTCAAAGTCGGCATTAACTATCAGCCACCAACAGTTGTTCCGGGAGGCGATCTTGCCAAGCTTCAGCGAGCAGTTTGCATGCTCTCTAATACCACCGCCATTCAGGAAGCGTGGGCCCGTCTCGATCACAAATTTGACTTAATGTATGCTAAAAGAGCATTCGTTCATTGGTACATAAAAATACAATTAATGAAAACAATGACATTTAAGGTACGTCGGTGAAGGCATGGAAGAAGGTGAATTCTCTGAAGCACGCGAAGACATGGCGGCACTTGAAAAGGATTACGAAGAAGTCGGCGTCGATTCGTTCGACCCCAATGATGATGACGAATATTAGAATGAATCCAAGCACTCGGCGACCTCCGTTAATATATCCTTTTCCTTCCCAAGTTCATCTATACAAAACACTTTGGTTGTTAATATATCATTACTCATCTGCAAATTGTTTTTTTTGTTTTTTGTTATATTTTTGTATTATTTCGATTCCTACTGAAAATTTAGCAGATCTCATTTTAAATTTTTTCTTACACACCAGGTTAGAACAACAGTTACACTTTTTAAAAAAGCAAATGCTCTGACACATTTGACTATGACCCTGTATGACCAAAAAACGCGCTAATTTAGTTATGTTTTTATTTATTTTTAAAATATTATCAAGTTCTGAGAAATTTATAATTTCCTTACTAATTTCGGATGTTATTAAATCTAGGAAAAGCGGAAATTGCTCCCGTCGGAAAATAAAATGCATTTCTGCAAAAAACACGGATTATTAAACCATCTAATTTCAAATTTCGATTTTTTTCCATAAAAAAAACTTTAAAAAAAATCAAAGATCTCATAAGAATCTCATAAGATCTCATAAGAATTGAATTTTATTTTCCGACGGGAGCAATTTCCGATTTTCCTAGATTGAATAACATCCCTAATTTCACAGAAAATAAAAATAGCCAATATGTGTCAGCGCACAACATTTATTTACAACTCTTTAACTCGAAGTGCATTTTCAATAAATGTTTGGCATCTCTATCTCAAAAATAAAAGTTGGCAACTTTTCGAATTATTTCTAATTATCAGCGCACAATCTGCAGTAGTAATCGAAATGAACAGCACTAATAATAGTACTCATTTTAATAAAAACATACATCGCTTAAAATTTCAAGTTTAATATCAAATCGCCGATTTCGGAACGTTCTCTTCCAATTCGATTCATATTCATCGAATAGATCCTAAAAATAATTTTCATGATTATTATTGTAAACATAATAAAATCTGTAAAGTTGATTACATTTATAAACCCCACAGGACAAAACATGCTTCAATATAATGAAAAGGCGGTCCCAAATTTTGCGTTCGGTTGCAAACTGTGCGGGGTTTCGTAGCGTAATTTATTATTATTATTTTTTCATATTATATTTTAGATGTGTCACATAGTTGATCCATTAGTTTTAAGGTTAGTTGTTTGCATCAATAATTTTTAAAAAATATTAGAATTTGTTGGTAGAAAAGTTTAGCAAAAACTTTGTGTTTTATGGAATGGCTCCACAACTCATCTTAAAGGTGCGATTTGCTGAAATTCATAAAAATAATGTGAATGAGCATAAAATTTCGATTTTTTCCATTAACGCAAAGTTTTTTGGTTGCATTATATCGGGTTTGTTGAGATATTTGTTAATAATGCAAGCGAAAACTTTTTTGGTTGATGGAAAAAATCGAAATAGATAGGAACAGAAGCAGAATTTTATGCTCTTTCACACGATGTGTATTAATTTCAGCAAAGCGCATCTAAGATGAGTTATAGAGCATTTAAATTTGTCATTCCCTAAAAAACAAAAGTTTTGCTTAATTTTGCTCTCAAATTATAATATTTTAAAATCATTATTGATTAAAAAAACTAGCCCTTATTGCTTTAACTACTAGGAATAATTTTAAAATCTGAAAATATAAATAACACCTGGAAAAGGTATGCACCAGGGTTGCACGGAAATCTATTTTTTTGTTAAACGGACAACGGAAAACGGAAATGGAAATTAATTTTTTCAAACGGACGACGGAAAACGGAAATGGAACTCAAAAAACGACGGAAAACGGAAAATGGAAGATGGAATGCCGTGCAACCCTGGTATGCACAGTTTGCAATACATCTTGCATCCATTGTTAAACATTCGAAGCCCTTATTTTTTATTTTCAAAAATTTTTCAAAATTTACTATCGTTTTGTCCTGATGTGCACTCACAAGTTTTCTTGAAATCTTAAATTAAATTCTCAAGTTGTTATAATTACTTATAACTATGGTCCTTTTCAGAGACACGCCAACTGTAACAGCTTAAACCTTGATTCATTTGGTTCACCCATATTATTTATACCGGCGATATTTTTGTGAATCAGTAGTTTCTGAGTTGGGCGAAATATCGAAACGTAATATCCACATAAATCGAACATTTCAGTTGGCGTGCAGAGATCAGTTCCTAATTGAAGAGCAAAAAATAAGAAAAAATGAGTCTCAGATGGACGGTCACACGGCCACAAACGACTTTTTCGTTTATTCCTCTTTATTGAGTACGGTCCACAACACACATTTATGAGAGACAAAAGAGAGAACTTCATTTCTTTTTTCTTCCTCTGAGAAGGACAATAGTAAATCAGCTAAAAGCTAAAAACACGACAAATTAATAAACCGAATCTTAAACTAAACCCCTTCAAGTTTAAATCAAAACGACGAACCTCATCAATAACATCGAGTTCTGGCAGCTTACATTCCAGAGCAAGACCTTGAATCGAATTCAGTGCTTCGTCCAACAGTGGAATCATCGAATCAAACGTGACAGCTGGCTTCATTCCATAGTCCACCAAGAGAACTCTAGCCAGTTCATCCTTAAGCAATCCACAATTTATAGTCCACATCTCGTTTGAATGAAACCTCTTCCTTCAGAAAAATTCCGCGATACCATAGTTTCGTTTTATTCTCCCGATTGACGATATCCGTGAAAACAAGGCAAGAGCATCCCCTTTTCCACTTGTTCGCCTCCAGCCGGCGGGACTTCGTCATTGATTCGTACTTTCTTACTGATCGACTAAGATATTACGTGTTTTTTTTTAAATAAAAACAAATCACAAACTCAATGTCGCTTTCCAACTTTTCCAATTCTTTCCTATCGTCTTCTAATTGCGCGAAAAACGGCATTCTATACGAAACATAGTTGACGATTCTAACCTAAAAAATTTATATATTTTAACCGTATAGAAATCATTTGTACAATTGGACAAGTAGTTTTAAATGTGGGTTGTCTCCTAAAAGAGCCACAAAATGGCATTGGTGAATATTTCGAAAGCTCATCATCACCATCCAATGATTCTGTTCGATTAGATGAAGAAGGTTTGCTTCTCGACGCAAATTCCATCTGGGAAGAGCTTCTCGTCAAAGAGTCTCCTGACTTTTCCACACATTTCCGGCAAATTGTTTTCTACAATATAAAAATAATACTTAAAAAAACAATTATAAAAAAGCAACGTAGATTCTCTCAATCCAATTAACAAGGGAATCGACTTTAGATTCGCTTTGAGAATTTGACGTCCCATCCCTAACAGATTCCAAATCAGTTCTTGAAATGACCAGAATAGGTGGAGAAATTATATATCCGTTGAGGTTTCAATGGTATTTGAAGTCAACAATAAAAATTGCAGCGATAAGAAATTATTTAACATAAGTAACGTGTTGATAAAAGAGGTGGATTGGGTATATAGCAGTGATGGGAGGGACCCCGTTTTTTCGAATTCCGGGCGCGCGGGACCTTAAAAAATTGAAAATTTCAAAACCCGGGTCCCGGGACTTGCCTTGTTCCCTACCCGGGGCCCGGGATCCCCTTTTCTTTTAGAAAAATACCCGGGGGGGGGGGGGGTGCGGGGAGTCCCTCCCATCACTGGTATATAGCAGCACGCCAACTGGTATGACAATAAAATGAGCTCAATAAATGTTCTCAAATTTGAATTTCTGGCAAGATATTAATATTTTTACTTAGACTAAGACAAGCTTAGTTAATTTATCGTGAACAATGATTTGTTATAAAAACGTAACAATTTTCTGACGCGCCTAAACATCGGAAAATCGTAATTTCCAGTTGGAGTGTAGTGTAGCTTCCCAATTCCGTATTTCGAAATTTTATATTTTAACTACGAATTTCGAAATGAACTTTTCACATAAACGTTAATAACATAAACCGTTGGAATTCCGGATTTCGGATTCCGACCATTTTTCGATTCCAAAATTCAAAAACTCCGTGAATCTCTGGTATACATGCATGCAAATAAATAACGTTAATATAGTATATAAAACATTAATCGATTAATATCTCGGCTATACGACCTATTGAGCCGATTTTAAAAACGGATTTTGAATCAGCGCGGCTGACTGTCAATTGTGAGAGAATAATCAAATTCTCAAAGGAACGCTAAAGTCACTTTCTCTGTAAACTAAAAAACTAAAAATACTTTTATAATAAATAGTTATCAGCAGAGATTGACGGGATGGGAGTTTTCTATTTCGGAATCGAAAAATAATTTTCCGAATTCGAATCGCTAAATCAAACTCACATCAAATTGAATTAGTTGATTTTTTTCCGATTCAATTAAAATAAAGCGGCATAGTTTTTATTGGAATGACCAAACTCTCACGCGTGAGCTCACGAAAAAAAACAGTCCGATTTTTAAATTTTTATTGCTATAACAATATGGAGAAAAATATGGGAAATCTTTTAATATATGACACAATACAGGTTTTTATTTTCAAGGGCTTTATATTCTTCATAAACAATTCACGTAAAAATGCAAGATTTTTCTGCCTAACGTGTCATACTTCTTGTGAAAAACATATCATAATGTTCAGCAAAAAAATCTCTATCGATAGATACCTTTCACGAAAATAATTATACGCTCTGTTGTGTGCAATACTGATTTATATTTGTTCTTACAAAAATTCGTTATTTTTATAATAAAATGAAGAAAGTAGGCAAAGTCAGGTTGGAAAAGAAGTTGAGAGTGGAGCGGATGAAGGCTAGGAAGGAAGCAAAAAGTAAAAAGAGCAACGATGTTTAAAATTTCTTGTTTTTTCATATAAATTTAAAAAATTAAATTAAAGTATTTATTTAAAAGTAAGGTCACGCCCAATAAAATCATCGCATATTTCAATTGAATCGGAAATTCAATTTGGTGTGCTTTTATAATAAATAGTTGTCAGCAGAGATTGACGGAATGGGAGTTTTCTATTTTGGAATCGAAAAAGAATTTTCCGAATTCGAATCGTAATTCTCTGTTTATCAGTGATGTGTAAAATGGTAAATTTTACATTTGAAAATGCATTTGAAAAATATTATTTCCTACCTTATTGTAATCAATTTGAAATACCGAGGCATTCGGTATCTTCATCGTTATATCCCTCAACAAATCCGCCAAATGTTTTGTGTCTGTACACTCGGTCTCAATCCCCCATGTGCGAATCTCCATAAGTAATTGATCAAAACTAATTGGGTCTTTGTATTGCCTCAAAATCTTAGAAATCTGTTTTCCAACCGATTCTAATTTCTTGAGATTTAAGTTATCAAACGACGGCGTCACTTGAACACGATCCAACATTTCTGTTGTTCGATTAACTTCCTATCATGTCATATTTCATAAAACTTTTCTAATACATTGCAAACCTGTTTAATATCGCTGTACATATTAATATCCGTTGGAACTACATAATCATCGGAGTCCACCGAACTTAGCGACGACGCGGGTGATGGTGTACGTTGCCTCAATAATGGTCCTTGATTCTTTATAGGTTCCCTCTTGAAAGTTTTAATTGGTGATACAGATCTTTGCCCGGTTGCCTGCATATTGTAAAATTTCGGAGAAGATATACTACTGTAACAAACTTACTTTCGTGACAAATCTACCATTATTGACAAATTCTGGTCTCGGTGTTCTTTCGAAAGTCGTCCTCTGTCTCAATCGATGCATACTACTAATACCATTACGCTCATTGAAAACATTTCTTTTCATTCCCTGCGTACGACTTCCCATTGGTTTTGACTTCGAACTTTTCATCACATTGATCTGATCCGCTTGGTTTCCCAATGGTATAGCTCTCCATCCCATACCCTAATTAACACATTTCTCGAATTATTTAATCGTTAAATAAGGTACTTGTTTGGCAAATAGTTTCGGATATTGTTGTAGAAATGCTGCAATAGTTCTAACAGGACCCACGTCTTTATGAAGAGTACCACATCCTATATTTCTGAAAGTTTTTACGTAAAAGTGATTTTCTGATTATATGTTGCCAACTTATACGCCTGCGCAATTTCATTTTCTGAAACATATGCCTTCTTCACCGATAATATTGCACAATGAATATCCGTTGCGAGTTCATCGTCCCTATTCATCTGAAATATTTTATTGTATTAGATGAAATAAAAGAAAAGGAAAAAACAGTAACAACACTAATAACCGAGATAGTGAACATATTTAGTTAAATATTGAACGAATTGGAAAAAAAAACTCCGTCGGGTTGATCGCTATCGCTTCGTTGACGAAAGCGATTCTTTGCCGTTTTAAGAAACAGCTTACGAGATAAGCAATGTGTTATGTAAAATATGGAAACACTGAGAGTTACAGAAAAAATTTTAAATACCTTTAAATAAAAAGAAATTTACAAATCCTATTGCCGTTGTGTAAGTTATTGAAAGTCGATTTAAAGGATCATTCCGAATAATAAAATGGTCTCGCTTGAGACAGGTGTAGAATTAATTTCCAATTTGTTTATTATTTCGCTTTTCTTTTTTCATAAAATTTTTGTTTCATTTTGTTTCTTCTCTTATATTGGTTTTTACATTAATAATAATTATTGTCCTTTTCAGAGATCGGTGCCTAATGGAAGAGGAAAAAAATTAGGATGGACTGAAGTTCTCGTTTGGACGGCCTCTCTTTTTAGACGGCCATTCTTTTTTACGAAATTATGGACAACACATATTTAAGAGGAATTGAGAAAAAATTTTTTGTGGCCGTGTGGTTTTCTCTTCTTTTATTACTCTTCCATTAGGCATCGATCTCTGAAACAAAAAAATTAGATATTTTGGAAAAGTTTCGAGAGAGAGAGAGAGAGAGAGAGAGAGAGAGAGAGAGAGAGAGAGAGAGAGAGAGAGAGAGAGCAGCCGCGCATTATCAACCTGCTTAAGCTATTTAAGTTTAATATTATAGCAAAAGAACACAGACCCTTAAAAACATTTGTCCTTGTCAGTCTAACGTGCCGATTTTGAGAAGAAAAATTATTCCAAATGTTTGTCACAATTCAGATTAATAACATAAATTTAGGTGATATAAAATAAAACTTTGCAGCGTTACAAGGTTAGTCCAAACAAGACCATTAAATTTTATCTATTTTTTCTTTATGTCATCGTTACCAAGTAATCTTCAACTTTCAAACATAACGAATTATTAATTTTTCATATAGGCTATTTCAAATTTTTTGACGGCGCGTTGCGAGCCGCTACACAGAAAGACGAAATAGTCTATTGTCGTGGTGTAGGTTAATGAAAAATCAGGGTTAAAGGAGCATTCCGAATAATAAAATGGTCTCGCTTGGACAGGTGTAGATTTAATTTTCTATTTGTTTTTTTTTTTATTTGGATCCTAAATATAATAAATTATACAAAAAATTTTTATAATAATAATTATTATATTTATTTAACAACCAATTTAGTAAGAGAAAACAAAATGAAACAAAATTTTGATGAAAAAAAAGCGAAATAATAAACAAATTGCAAATTAAATCTACGTCTGTCCAAGCGAGACCATTTTATTATTCGGAATGCTCCTTTAAACCTGATTTTTCATTAACCTACACCACGACAATATATAATTTCTACGTGTAACTGGCAAAAAATAATACCCTAAAAACACGTTAAAATGGAATTCGTTCGTACAGTAGTCCACATGGTGAATGGGGCAAAACAAAGTTCCTCCAATTTCGCGTCTAATGTCTTCACACACTCATCTGTCATGAGAATATTTAATGAAGACAGTTCTGTTAAACAAAAAACTGTCATTGTTCATACAGTAATCTTGGCTTAAATATTTTCTTTTATCAAAATATAAGTATTCCATCATTCTCATCAAAATCGGTCTGCATTCGGTTTTAGGATCCTCGCGGTGTGGAGATAAGGATGTTATTAAATCTAGGAAAAGCGGAAATTGCTCCCGACGAAAAATAAAATGCATTTCTGCAAAAGAAATCACGGATTATTACACCATAGAATTTAAAATTCTTCCTCAAACTTCAATGCATTAATTAATTAGGATATAAGAGGATGCATAGCATACCTGGGATAGAATTTGATTGACGAAGGACTTCTGGTTCAATTCTTATGAGATCATCTGTTTTTTTTTCGTAATAACTTGATCCTGTTTCGTTATAATTATTACTCAATATTTTTTATCAATGGTTGCCAATCAATTCTGGTCCTAAAAAATGCCAACAGTGCTTATTTACACAATGATTCAACGAAATATAAGGTTTTTTGTTGAGTCATTGGGTTTGTTTCATTGTTTTAGTTATTAATTTAGGTGCCTGTGTATCGTTAGTTCACTAAATTCCGTCGATTCGATCATAATTTTTGATGCGAAGATGGCCGTCCAAACGAGAACCCCATTCCTTCCTAATTTTTTCCTCTTCCATTAGGCACCGATCTCTGAAAAGGACAATAAAACAACTAAAAAAACACAAGATCTCAAAAGAATTGAACCAGACTGTGTAATAATCCGCGGTTTTTTTTGCAGAAATGCATTTTATTTTACGTCGGGAGCAATTTCCGCTTTTCCTAGATTTAATAACATCCTTATTTCTACACCGCGAGGATCCTACGACCGAATGCAAACCGATTTTGACGAGAATTATCGAAAACTTATATTTTGATAATATTAAATTTTTAAATAAATATTCCTATATATGTATTTTTCAAAGATCGGTTCCTAATGGAAGAGGAAAAAATTCTCTAACGTTTTACAAATCCTATACAAATTTTGTTGGATCACAGAAATTATTTAAACACAGCATTAATACAATTTTTATATTATTGCTATAACATTAAATATTGTGGTTTACAGAGATCGGTGCCTAATCGAAGTGGAACAAAAACGAGGTTCCCGTTTTAACGGCACTCTTTTGCACACTGGGTTAGAACAACAGAGAATCATGTTACACTTTTTTCATGTAACACACACGTGAATAGAGCGCATTTGACGAACCACTCGGAAACGCGTTCAATTAGTCATAGTCGTCGCCAAATGCGATTACCGCCGCAAAGTGTGGCACACTTTTTCTAAATGTTATTTTTCATTTAATTGTCATGATTATTTTCTTGTTTATACTCGTTATATACTGTTATAGCTTAAATAAATAGAAGAATATGATATAGATGTTGTTTAAATAGTGGAATAATTGTGGAAAATAATAAAAATCATAAAAATTAAATGAAAAAATAATATTTAAAAAAGTGCGCCACATTTTGCGATGGTAATCGAATTTGGCGACGACTATATATTTTTATTTATTTTTACGTATGCTAACATTTTTTATTTCATTTTAATGTTATAGGGGTGTTATATAAAATGCATGAATTCTGTGTGTCACATATTTTTTGCGTCTTTAGATGGATATAGGATTTTTTGGCTATAAAATTTGTGGTATCATAATGGGCTCAAATTAAAGAGCATCCAATTTTGTATTAGTTATTATTCATTTCAGAGATCGATGCTTAATGGAAGAGCAAACAATTAGGGGCGGAGAAAAGGTCTTGTTTAGACAGCCACACGGCCATTAAGGTCATCTAATCTCTTCCTCTTTTGTTTGTCATCAATATTTTTTATTTCATCCGTTTTCATTTTTAAATTAAACTTTTCATTTCTTGTCATCAAATAATAAACAAAAAATAGATAACACAAATTGATGAGAAACAAAAGAGGAAGAGATTCGATGGCCTTAGTGGCCGTGTGGCTGTCTAAACAAGACCTTTTCTCCGCCCCTAATTTTTTGCTCTTCCATTAGGCATCGATCTCTGAAAAGGACAATATAAAACTTTTATTTACGTTTGCCATAGCCTGAATAAGTTATCATTTTTTGTATATCACACGTTAATGAGTTTTCATTACAAATGGCTTATTTTGAACTATTCCTAACTTTTAACTATTTTCAATGTGGGCTGCCCATTTTTGAGACAACAAACATTGATGAGATAGAAAAGAGTGTGGCCGTCCAAACGAGAACATCTTTTTGTTCTAATTTTTTTCCTCTTCCATTACACTGGTGAATCCGAACGCGTCCGACGCGAACTAAAAACGCTTAGTTCATGAGAGAAATCTTAATGACACCGATTTTAAGTATTCAGAAGCAGGCTAAGAGAGAAATATGTTTATCGTATACAAAATAGTTGAAACATTTAAGGGTACCGTAAATGTTACTTAAAAATTGCAAACTTGATTAAAAAAAACCTATTATTTCAATTTTAATTTACTTTATTGACCTTGGCTCAAATAATCTTGAAAAGTTTCGTTTTTATATCATTCTACTTTAATTTAGCTCTATTATTTATTTAATTGTCGCGAGGGCGCCTGGACTACCAAGATTTGAATAATTCTTACTAAAAGATTTTTCTTCAGTCGCCGAAGCGCGTTTTGTCCGACATTCGGATTCGTCAGTGTTAGGCGTCGATCTCTGAAAAGGACAATAATTAATTAAAGAAATCTAATAAAAATTAAACTGTTCTGTTTGACCAAACAAACTAATGCCCATTTCTTGATGCCGCGTGATTTATTGAATCGAACAGATTTCAGAAAATTCTGTTAGGAGTGAAACTCTTTAGGAAAAAAAATTTGGTACTGATATCAACTAATAGATCCGAAATGATTCTGATGAGACGAGCCAAGCCGTTTTTTCGGATATTGTTTCATTGGTACATACTAGGAACCAATATTATTGCCCAACGGTTCTCCAATATTGCCCAACGGTTCTCCATCGAATTCCGGAGAGTCCGGAGAAAATTCAGGCCAATACAATAAAGTGATGCTATTTGACGTCAAACAGGCCTTTGCCGAAGTATGGACGCACTGGCACGGACGCATTATCCTGGTAAAGAATTATCCAGTTTTAAACAGGGTTTCGATGAATAAATGGAAGTAAGTTTCTTTCCAGGATATTCTGGTAATCATGGGAATTGATCCGAACAGGAATTACGGCCAAATCCAGCACACCAGACGACTGGAGTGCTCCCCAAACTTCCTTTTCGTAAAGGACCGGATCGACTTTTCTTCCTCCTTAACTGGTCTCAGTTGTAAGCCCACTCAGACCTACGACAATATTTTCCACAATTAGTGCCTATGGGGTTTCAAACACGAGAAACTCCTTGGTAACAATTATTCATATTATCAATTACTTTGACGCGTATGAGGCTAAATATTACAACAGAGGCCTCTGCAGAAGTGATTTCCGAAAAACCCAAATATCGAAAGAAATGAAAAATTATATAATAAAATACGTTTAAAACGTATTCATTTAGTTAATTCTTTAATAAATTATTGAACATTATTTATTAACGAGATCACAACCAAAAAAATATTATGCACATTATCTTTAATAAATTTTAACAATTCCTGAGCTTCTCTTCAATCTGGTCTGCCACCTTTTTAAGCTCCTTTTCCGTCCCGTTTTCGTGCCAGTATGTCTCCGACAACAACATTAGCGCATCATCATCCGCATCTTCTGCGCAACACAGGTGTTCGTACAGCTTCTCTGCCGCAATCTTGCGCACCACAGGTATCTCACTTGATAATTGATCAATAACCTCAAATTCGCGGAATACGTTAAATGATTGCAATTAAACCTACTAATTTCTGCGCAATTTCATATATTTTACTTTCCTTCTCACAATTCAGTATTTCCGCCAAAGCTTCGATTGCCAGTCTTTTTATCATCATCTTGCCAGTTTTCGACACATGCTTCAATAAATTTCTATTGAAAAATCAAATATGCTTCTTTTGCAATTCGGCGCGATTTCGTGGCATTGTACTGTGCACGCTTATTGATTTATATACTATGTTCAAAGAACAAATTAATTAGCACAAAAAATGGAAATTAATATTTTGCAATATTCAAACGTGTCTCACCAATTGACACGTATTATTTTCATATAAAGTGATACATAATTTTTCAAGCCAGTCTTAAACTATCTAAAAATATGCTCTTTTTATCAAAACATGTAATTTGAGCATATTTTCTGAGCACCCAAATTAATCATTCAATTTAGAATGAATTAGTCATATCGTCTTATAGAGAAAAATGCGAAATATAGAGTTAAAGCAAGCGGGGAAATAGTTATGCGCCTCCTGACATAGATGATACCTTTTTTAACGATGTGACAATCTCCACAATATATTCTGATTCATCCGGCGACTTTTCATATATTCCCAGATGGCGAAACACCTGCGCCAATATGTGCAAATAGCTTGATCCGATTCTCGATAATTCTTCCCCTCTCCGAAACTGTTGAGCACACGTCCTCAAAAAAACATCCATTCGTTCCCGACTATTGTTAATCGCCATCTGATGATCAAGGAGGACTTTCTTCGCTGTTTTCTGAGTTCCCTCTCCAATTGCTCCTACAAAACAATTCTCATTCTACACGTTTACGCAAAATCTTACCAGCTGATACGACCAACCCCAATATGACACTGCCGTAATATGTTTCACTGCGATCCAATAAAACCTTCATAATTTCCACATTATTATCCTAAGATTTCTGATTATTCCCCAAATGCATAAAACAAATGTCAAACTAATATGAAACTCTCGGGATCACTAAACACAATGCGCAAGAGCGAGTAATCCGGAATCTTGTCACGAATCAACTCAAAATCCAACAGCTTTCGAACGCAATTCGCAGCACACTAAATAATAAACCAAAATATTAGTTACAGCTTCAACCTCTATGACTGGTATTAACCTGACGCGTCCTGCCAATCCTCTCTGCGCTCTGTTGTATCATCAAACGCAAACATTTCACCAAATGCTCATCTAAATGTTCATTGGACAGCTTTCCGCTTACAATCACATCCGCCATCACGTTCATGCTTGCCTCTCGCACCTGCAATCCAAACCAACACTTGCTTATGATGTTAATAAAACTATTTCGAACAAATCTTCCAATATCTCCTTTTGCGCTCGTCGTATAATCTCCAAGTGCTCGGTAGAAAGTCGCAAAAAGTAATGGAGTAAATTGATGAACACGATTATCTTCAAGATTCACTAGTAAACTTTTAAGAGCATTGAGTGAGTGTTTTCGAGCAACAGCCCACTTAACTTCCGACAGACTACGCCTGCAAAAATAAATATTTTATACCTATTTGTGGTCGTAATTATAAATTATCTATCCAACGCTAAACATACTTCAATATCACGTCCGTAAGCTTGTATATTACTTCGTCATCAATACAATAATCTGGAAGCACTTCTATGAGCATGCACATACCAATCCTATCATATTCATCGCTTGCCCTTTCCAACTACAATATCAATAATTGATACACCTCAAAAAATGTAATGTTAAAACCGCTAGTAAGCAAGTGGTCGTCAATTTCTTTAATTGCTCTTTATTATTTTTCAATAATTTCCATCCAAACGATTTCGCCGCAGCTTTGGTTACTTCTCTGGTTTCCTTAAACATATCAATATCAAACTCGTTCCTCACTACATTCCAACTTCTGACGTGTCCTTGACAAAAAGAACGAGACGTTTTGCCCACTCACTCGCCACTGCGCCCGGAAGTTCCAAGAACTTCGTTTCTGACAACAGTCGAATCAATTCGCAAACTGCTTTCCTTAACATCGATCCAGTTGAAGACAGACGATCAGTTTGAATAGCTAATAGGTTCGGAATATTTATAACCTGTTGAATGAGATCACTCGGAATATGAACATTCCGAGAATCGAGCCCTTTGAGCAAATGCCCAAGTGCTAATAATTGACCGTGTCTGCGCACCTATAATACAAAATTTAAATACATTTACCCTAGAAATTCGAACCGGGCTTCCAGTGATATTACAACAATCGTAAACCAAATCATGGAGAACTTTCTGGTAATAATTATCAGAAACGCCGTCAATATTCAATGAGCTTATTTTTTCGAGAGATAATGCAGCAAGTTCACGTATTTTTTCGTCCCAGTGAAGTATCTGAAATTTGTTGGTAGCTACATCTATACAACACGTATTGAAATCCGGTAATTCCTCGACGATTTATTATTCTTTAGCCGAATAGTAAGGAAATTGTACTTTTGGAATTGAACGAAACTTGGTGGGATAATCAAGAGGGTTAATTATGGGATTACCGAAAAAATTTAGTAGGTTAACAAACGGTCGGAAGTAAAGCACGAAGGAGGCCACCCATTTAAACTCTGCATGGTGGACAAGTAGATAATTAGCTGGTCATTGAAGTTATCAAGTTCAATTCGTCACATCATGATTAATTTTTTCATTCAAGTTTTTCTGAAGGAGAACCTTGAGAAACTCCAAAATAAATATTTCTATTTTTCTTCATTTTTTGGATGTCCCTGGTGAATCCGAACGCGTCGGTTGAGAACAAAACGCGCTTCGGCAACGGAAGAAAAAGCTTTTAATAAAAATTATTCGAATCTTGGCAGGCTTCCTCGCGACAATTGAAATATAATATAGAGCTAAATTAAAGTCTAATGATATAACAATGAAACTTTTTAGTGATTAAAATAAATTATTATTCATTTCAGAGATAATGGAAGAGAAAAAATTATGGGCGGAGAAAAGGTCTTGTTTAGACAGCCACACGGCCACTAAGGCCATCACGTATCTTCCTCTTTTGTTTGTCATCAATATTTTTCATTCATTTTCATTTTTAAATTAAACTTTTAATTTCTTGTCATCAAATAATAAACAAAAAATAGATAACAAATATTGATGAGAAACAAAAGAGGAAGAGATTCGGTGGCCTTAGTGGCCGTGTGGCTGTCTAAACAAGACCTTTTCTCCGCCCCTAATTTTTTGCTCTTCCATTAGGCATCGATCTCTGAAAAGGACAATACAATTGGAATATTGTCGTGGTGTAGGTTAATGAAAAATCAGGGTTAAAGGAGCATTCCGAATAATAAAATGGTCTCGCTTGGGCTGGTGTAGATTTAATTTGCAATTTGTTTATTATTTCGATCCTAAATATAATAAATTATACGTAAAATTTTTATTATAATAATTATTATGTTGATTTAACAACCAATTTAGTAAGAGAAAACATAATGAAACAAAATTATGATGAAAAAAAGCGAAATAATAAACAAATTGCAAATTAAATCTACACCTGTCCAAGCGACACCATTTTATTATTCGTAATGATCCTTTAACCCTGATTTTTAATTAACCTACCACGACAATAAAAGGATTTTAAAATCAAATTTGGAATTTTTTAAAAACATTTTCGGCACTCTTAAATGTTTCATCTATTTTGTATACAGGTAACACATTTATTCTCTCTTAGCCGGCTTCTAAATACTTAAAATCAATGTTTTAAGTTTCTTTCGTTAACGAAGCGTGTTTAGTGCGCAGCGGGACGCGTTCGGATTATTTTTTTCGTTCAAGTTTTTCTGAAGGAGAACCTTGAAAAACTCCAAAATAAATATTTTTATTTTTCTTAACTTTTTTGTATGCATAAATGCGACTGAAATTTTCAAATTAAATTCTATGTATACTAGTTTTATTTCAAAATTTTCCTTCATCTAGCATTTTTATTCTTATAATTTCCTTAGGCTCCCAGTTAAACGGGTAATTGAATTTTTTAAGGTTTTCCTGATACCCTTTTTATCTAATATGTTTTCCCAACATTTTTCCCTTTCTGAACTATTTATTTTTAACTTTTTCTTTTCCCATTTATTCGACGCAATATTTATTTTATACAAAAATTTCATTTATATAATTATTCGGCATTGTTGCTTATTATATAGTCGTCGCCAAATGCGATTACCGCCGCAAAGTGTGGCGCACTTTTTTAATTTTTTTTAAAATTTAATTTTTATGATTTTTTATTATTTTCCACATTTATTCTACGATTGAAACAACATCTAAAACATATTCTTCAATTTATTTAAGCAAAAACAGTATAGAACGAGCCTAAACAAGAAAATAATCATGAAAATTAAATGAAAAAATAATATTTAAAAAGTGCGCCACACTTTGCAGCGGTAATCGAATTTGGCGACGACTATATATCATCGAAAATAAAAATTTCTGGAATTTTTTAGAAAAAAACTTATGAACTGTTTTAATAAATTTATGGATCAAAATTATTGTAAATTTCAGAGATGATAGAGCAAAGACAAGAAAAAATGATAGTCTCTTTTGGACGGCCACAAAGCAATTTTCCATCTATTTCTCATCAATGTGTATTATCCATTTTTTGAGACAACACAGATTGATGGGATACAAAAGAGTGGCTGTCCAAACGAGACTATCATTTTCTTCTTATTTTTTCCTCTTCCATGAGGCACCGATCTCTGAAAAGAACAATAACATGCAGATTCTTGCATTGTATTCAAAAGTGGTCGACCAAAAATAAGATGGTCCAATAAGGTTTTTCACTGAAATCGTGAATTCGGCATATTTTAACTGTTTTTTCCCTAACTAGAAGTGAAGACTTTGAATTATTTTGGATGTTCAATATAACCTCCAAGGTTATATTCCAGGTTTTCTTAAAAAAACTATTCATGAAAGATGATAAATATTTAGGTTGGCTAGTTTGAAAGGTATGTTTAAAATTAAGTTAAAATGTTCAGAAAAATTAATGTAATGGCGGAAGCCAAAATAATCAAAATATGTCCATTAATTATAATAAATATTTTTAATATACACACCACATATACAAAACAATAGCTAGAGTTATTAAAAAAAAAGAAGCCAACATTTTTACACAAAGTGCACCGTTCTTTAACATTAAGTAATAAGCTTTTTACCTTCTATTGAACTTTATTCGCTTAATTCGAAAGATGACGATTGGAATTTAAACCTCACCTTTTTCGATAATAAATGATCCAACATCGAATTTGAATACACATGAAAGCGGGCCACAATCGGGCATAAATATTCGTAACACTTCTGACGATTGCTAACAGAGAAATAGTCCACTAAAAACTCATTGATTATGATATAGGTTTAAGCTGAATTCACCAATAGTTATCAAAGAAATTCCATGTGCTATCTTCTTTTGTCTTCCAACGGTTTCCTGAAGTGCCGCCGATGCAGCTCTCCTTAAATTAACTTCGCGATCAAACAGTCCACAACAAAGCTAAAAATGGATATAAATAATTAATATTAAAACAAGATAACCAATGCATTAACAATTCTATGATTATAGGGCTCCATAATAGCTGACTCATAAGTTCGCATAAATGCCCAAATAGAGTAGCAAGCAGCATCCCGAACCTAAGTTTCTATTACAAATTAATCAGTCTCTATCACTTATCAACCTGATTCGCATTTTGATGTTTTCCCATTGGATCCTCGAAAGTCAACGCTTTCTCCATTACCGGTATAATAATATCTAGTAAAGCTGGAAGTAAAACACCTCGTCGTGCCAATTCACCCAATGCTAGGCATCCACCATGAAAGTGCCACGAAGAGTACTCCGAATCCTTTCCAAAGTGGTTCTCTAAGATAGTTTCGACAACTAAATTAATATTAGCACGCAGATTTGAAAAATTTCAGCAATAAACTTTGCTGAGAATATTCGATGTGCTGCAATCTTGTCGTTATTCTTCCAACACCTTTGGCCGCAGACCATCTAGTAGCTGTGTCAGAATGGCTAAGAGCATTTAGAACATTCGAAAGAGCCCATTCTACCTTAAACAAAAATTCATTATTGTTTTTAATTTGATCAAATACTATTTCAGAATCTTCAATCTCATCATCGCCAACTTGATTCGGTTGCCAATCAGTATCATCAACTTCCATATCTCCATTTTGCTCATTTATCATTTCATTGAGAAGTCTTTTTCCCCGCCTTAATAAATAAATAAATAAAGTAAATTAGTTTAACGTTCATAGCCCGTGGTCAGGGTATTATATCACTTCGGGCGCGCCAAAAATACAGAAAATTTGACTTTCATCTAAAACCTTACAATCAATTTTACCAAATAGTTCAATTATAAATTCCTTGATTTTCTTAGTTTTATAAAAGCGCCCGTGCATCGGGACTCAAAATGTGGTGCACTTTTTAAATATTATGTTTTCATTTAATTTTTCACAAAAAGATCCAAGATCCACCAGAAGACGGATAGGAATCCTGGACACGAGAGCTGCATTGTCGACAGTGGCACGGCGCAGCCGCTCGGATTGGAGAGTTAGTCCGCTTCTCACTGCGAGAATGTGTCGGACTCCAAAGTATCCAAAAGCAAAGTAAAGTAACAAGGATATTGTAGTATAAAGCTGAAAAAACAGCTACCACAGCAAATAAGGCTTAGGTACCTAAGCCTAAGCCTTTCATCTGAAAATGAACTTCCATCTAAATACGGATAGGAATCCTGGAGACGAGAGCTGCATTGTCGACAGTGGCACGGCGCAGTCGCTCGAATTGTAGAGAGTTAGTCCGCTTCTCATTGCGAGAATGATTCGGACTCCAAATTATCCAAAGTAAGTAAGTATTTAATTTTTATGACTATTTTCTGTTTCATGCTCGGTCTATACTGTTTTTGCTTAAATAAATTGAAGAATGTGCTTTAGATGTTGTTTAAATGGTGGAATGCATGTGGAAAATAATAATAATCATAAAAATTAAATGAAAAAATAATTTTTAAAAAGGTGCGCCACATTTTGCGGTGGTAATCGCATTTGGCGACGACTATAAAACAATTTAAGTTTTACTATAGTCGTCGCCAAATGCGATTACCGCCGCAAAGTGTGGCGCACTTTTTTGAATATTATTTTTTCTTTAAATTTTTACGATTATTTCCTTGTTTATGCTCGTTCTATACTGTTATAGCTTAAATAAATTGAAGAATATGTTACAGATGTTGTTTAAATAGTGGAATAGTTGTGGAAAATAATAATAATCATAAAAATTAAATGAAAAAATAATATTCAAAAAAGTGCGCCACATTTTGCGGTGGTAATCGAATTTGGCGACGACTATATAATTAAATTAACATAAATAATCATTAGAAAAATGTATTATCTTACTAGGAAATTGAATTAAAATAAACCTGTAACTCCAATTACACACTCTCGGCTTCAATGCAACTAATCCTATCCTTTGTACCACCTTCACTAAACATTTGCATATCAAACTTCCTCGTTTTTCATTAATCGGGTACAAGAATTCAATCGATTCATGAATTTGATTAATGTTCTTAAGTAAAGCTGTTCTATCAACCTAAATAATTTATACAGAAAGTCAAATTTTTTCAAATTTACGTGTTTCAAAATTGCCAATAATAAAATAAGATTTGATAATAACTTTGTCTGATTTGATTCATTTTCCTTTATATCATTTAATAAGCTTGTAAGAAATTCTGGAATCATTGGCATTCCGTCGGTTCGTGTTAGGCACTGAGCAATAACTAATGATGCCGAATACTAAACTAAATATATAGAAAGATAACTTTATAAATGTCTAACCTGGCTTGTATTCCAGTCCCATCTCATATAATTCATTCCAATTGTCATTATTCTTTTAATAACATTGTGTGGATCACCAGTCGGATCAAAGCGTTTTAAATCGAACGGATTTCGAACAACAATCCACAGCCATAATAATAATATATTTCTCTGTGAGTGATCATTATGCTCCTCTATTGAGTACGATTCGAGGGTGTTTAATAATAATTCCAGTAGGGTAACTTCATGCGGTAAAAGTTTAACTATTGTCTTTCTTCCGCGAACAACACACAAATCCGCTATGTATTTAAGAGCTTCTCTTGATAAATTGTCTAATTGAGTTACACATTCTGTTGAGAAATTAAGCGTTTATTTCGGAAAATGATAAACTCACTTTTATTTACAAGTTTTATATACGTCACCAACTTTTCAATAATTTCTGGGATGACCGAATCTAGAAGATTTGGCTGTTCTTGATATAAGTGCAGTAGTCTGGAGTATTTTAGGTAATTAAATTCAATAGGATACGAATTTCCAGAATTGATTAGCTCTGGTATTCGGCTGACTGCACTCTTTATCTCTTTGGCATGAATTGGATCAATAAAATTCGGTAGGCATCCTATTACTCCATCGTTCTCCTCCATCAAGACTTCAGATGTCATCTTAAATTCTATGATATATTTTGTATTGTTATTGTGAAAAAATAAAATATTATTAAAATATCGTGGAATGTAATGTAGGATACGTAAAATACTCAACGAAATTTAACATTTAAAAGTTTTCCAGGATTTCAAAATTATTTTTTATTGCAATTGATGCGTTTTATGAGTTTTTTTTATTTACATTGCCGTCTGGATAGTCTCATGATTTATTAAGTAATTACAGCAGACAGTAAGCGAAATCACCTTATGTTTTTAGTTATTTCTTAAAATTAAATTTAAAAAATGAAAATTTAGTGTTTACAATCTATTCAATTTATTTTTGAAGTTTATTATTTAGTTAAAGCAAGATTAACTGTTACCAATGTTAATCGACCACAAGTTTTATATAGTCGTCGCCAAATGTGAATGTGATTATGTGACGCACTTTTTTAAAAAATATTATTGTCCTTTACAAAGATCGGTGCCTAATGGAAGAGGAAAAAAATTAGGATGGAGTGAAGTTCTCGTTTGGACGGCATCTCTTTTTAGACGGCCATTCTTTTTTACGAAATTATGGGCAGCACATATTTAAGAGGAATTGAGAAAAATGTTTTTGTGGCCCCATCATTTTCTCTTCTTTTATTACTCTTCCATTAGGCACCGATCTCTGAAAAGGACAATATTTGTTCATTTAATTTTTAGGATTATTATTATTTTCCACATTTATTCCACGATTGAAACAACATATAAAACATATTCTTAAATTTATTTAGGCAAAAACAATGTAGAACGAGCATAAACAAGAAATAATCATAAAAATTAAATGGAAAAATAATATTTAAAAAGTGCGCCACATATTTCGGTGGTAAACGCATTTGGCGACGACTATATATTATTTAATAATATATCACTTAATTTTTATAGCTGCATTTATGCATTAATTTTAATTTTAGTGCTCATTTCGCATGTTAGTCTAGATTTTCCAATATATTTACTTGATCACTCTTTATTCCAACCTTGTCTTGATACAGAGAAGCTCTCTCGAGAGTGTTCGGCTTTGCCTCGTCATTGTTAACCATACCATCTCCTAGAGAATACTACTTCGAGTTGCCCTGGTTGTTGACTTCAGTAACCGATTGCAAGAAAATTTATTCGGAAATCGAAGGTTTTATTAGGTTTCATTCCCTATTAAGTTTACCTTATACTTTATCGGACAAAAGATTTCTTTTAATTGAGTTATTCTTTTCCCAATAAATTTTTAATAGGAAATGCTTTCCACATTGTTCTTGCAATCTTCCTCTGTTTGACAGTAACATATTAAATATATTTATTGATGAAAGTTACATTAATGTTTGGTAGAGACAAGGTGATTAGGTTAAGAGATTTAGATCAACGTGGTTAGTCGGCATGCTCGTGATTAGCTTATCCAGTAAGGATTGCTCAAGATTGACCAATCGAGCTTTAGAAAATTTCGAGCTCTCCCATGGATTGAATGGAATCTATTTTGTAAGTGCTGTGGGAGAAGAGACCAAAGGTACTCGATTGGATTGAGATCCGGTGAGCATGACGGCCAACCAAAATCGTCTATTTTATTTAGCTCAAACCAGCGTTTCGTCGATGCACTGTAGTGAATCGGAGTATTATTTTTTTGAAATATTCATTTCTTTGCTGAAAAACGTCTTATAAACGAGGGCAAGCGCTTTCTTAAGAATAGATAACATTTATTGAAGAGGGAGAGATGGAAACTCCTTTCTGGCCGTCCTAATGAGACGATCATTTTATTAGACGTCGATCTTGGAAAATCAAAAAAACTTGGGAAATTTAGGGCCGGCTCTCAATGCCTCGGCCCGGAAAAGTTGGCAACATCATTTATTAAAACGAAACGTAATTTTTTAAAAATTCACGAAAAAATTATTTGAACAATTTAAATAAGTGAATATATTCTTCTTTATACTTCAGTAGCTGCCACGCAGAGAGGGATAAAGTGGAGAGGAAACAGCGGAGAATTTTTTTTATTTACTGAATTTTTATATCATGAGGAAGCGTTGAAGAGAACTCCGATAACATCTGATAGTGCTTTATCAGTAGTTTCAGTGCATTTCGATAAGTATGTAAGCTTGAACTTCGTATCTGAAAGAGTTATCAATCCACTAAATCGTCACTCTGCTGATTTTATGGGATCAGATATTAATTTACTTGAACAATTGCAAAAATAATTTTTATGCTTATCAAGAAGCGATAGGTATTAGTTCGGATTTTGAGGTTAATATCTAAGTGTCGGTTCTCAAAAAAGTGTAAGGTTCTATAAAATTCTTGATTTATTTGCTGATATTTTATGTTAAAATAAATATTTTAAAACATTGAATTTTTGTTTGACAAATTTGACATTGAATATCGGCCCAAAATTTCTCAAATATCTACTAGTTCAGTTGAGGAACAAACGTACACACGATATTTTAAGAAACATAAATAAAACAGCTAAAATGTTTTTTTTTATTTTAGGGCCGCAAAATCGAAAATGTGGGCCGGCCTTTCCCAAGTATGTGGAAAAGTACAATGGAGTGTCATTAAAACCTGGAAATAAAATCGCTAGAACTGGTTAATTCCGTATCCTGCGATGTATTTTCCGCAAGGTTTTCTGGTTTTTTGGTTTAATATTCCATTTTATTTGTTAAATATGGTCGATGCCAAAGGCGATTACCACCGCAATTGGGGCGCACTTTTTGAAATGTTATTTTTTCATTTAATTTTTATGATTATTATTTTCCACATTTTTTTGTTTTCGCTCGTTCTACACCGTTTTTGTTAATTAATTTTGCTTCAATAAATTGAATAATATTTTTAGATGCTGTTTCAATCGTTTGTGACCCATATTGGTCAAGAATGACCATGTAGTTAATCGGTAATTAGAAACCGCGATGTATTTGAGGAAATCGGATCGAATATGATTTGTATTGAAATGAATTAGTTTGTTAGAGGTTCATTAGACATTATATTAATGATGAAAAGCTAAAATTAATTTGTAGGTTTGTTTAACAGTGTTGCACTAGATTATCTGTTCAAGATCGTTCAATGCAGAAGGGCTTGAGACTTCATTGATTTGGACACATCCCGTCGAAATGTAATATTTAATATTATTATGTACGCTTATCTTTAAATAATTAGTATCTTGATGGCTAATAAAAGAGGGTATCTTCTTTGATTTGACCGAATATTATTTTTTAAAAGTGTGCCTCAATTGCCGTGGTATCGCATTTGGCATCGACTATATTTTCTTAAAATTTTATTTTCAGTTTCGACAGTCCATTGATATTGTTATGATTGATGAAACACATGTTTGGTTTTTAATTAATAATTAATGTTTGTGTTAATTTAGGTAGATATAAAGTTTATATATATATATATATATATAAAATGTCCTTTTTTAATTTTTGGACTACACGGATTTTTCGTTGGCATCAGTGATCAATAAGTTATTTTGTCAAGAAAATATAGGGTTCAAATGTCCTTTAATGTCAAAAAGGAATGGATTAGAATTATAAATGTTTTGGGTGATAAGTGTATAATCTACGCGTGGATGAAATTGTAGGAAATAATCAGGGTTAGGTATAACGTTACCTGTTCTCGGTCACCTGTCGTTTCGTCCTCAGTTTGTTGAAAATTTGTGCACAGAATTCCCACAGAACTAAATTTACTGCCAATTTGTAAAAGAAAATCAGTGACATATAACAGTGATGGACGGAATAGAAATTTTCAATTTCGGAATACGTAAGACGGAAAAAATGTGCTGAAGCACCTACTGTTGGTAATAAAATGATTTTATGGTAGATATGTTTATGTTAAGGTGTGCAGAAGCGCACATATAATTGTGGAAATAGTTTTTAAATGTAACATACAAAATGCATTACTTTAAGCGAAGAGTAATGAAAAATTGTATGGACAAATTTGCAATATTTAATATTTCATAATCCAAAAACCGGAGGGAAACAGGAACAAAATTTCAAATAAAAATCGAATATTAGAAAATTCAGGCCTCGCTCTATGTTATTTGGGTGTGGGCCCAAATAAATGAAATTATATTTTAAAAATTTAACATAAATTGATGAGATAGGAAAGAAAAATATAGTAAAAATTTAAATTTTATTTAACCATTGTCCTTTTCAGAAATCGGTGCCTAATGGAAGAGGAAAAAATTAGGATGGAATGTGGTTTTTTTTTCATATTTAATTTGTTCTTCCATTAGGTACCGATCTCTGAAAAGTATTATTTTATATTATTTTTTTAAAGTATTAAATTATTATTTTTATATAGCCTGTATTAAAATTGTTGCTCACGCAACCACGAACCTTATGTAGGCAGAGTCAAAGAAATTAAATTCTCATATAGCGTTCAATTTTAATGGATAAATCTTTTTTATTAAATGTAGAATTTTATAATGTATTAGTTTATATTTTTTCAGAATAATGGATGAGATTACGGCGAATGGTTTGAAAATCCTTAATCGTTATCGTTTACCAGCCTTCAATGTTGTTAACCTCGGCGATTACGAAATGTCGAAAACATCGTTGGATAGTTACAATGATCCTGACGCGATTTCTTTCCGACAACAGATTCTGAAAATGGTTTCTCCGGAAAGTATAATTGAATGGGATAGCTTTATTGATGAGTGGAGGGAAAAAGCAGCGGTATTGTTGAATAAAAATTAAATTATTAGTTAATATATTCTAGGAAGCTGTCTTTGGTAGCTGCAATGAAAATAAAAAACGTACATATCCTGTTAAGGAAAAGTCACATTTGCCTTTTGCGGATTCCGATGAGAATTCCGACGTTGAAAATAATAAAACAAAGAAGAAGAGCCATGTTGTAACTTTTGATAATAAATACAAACTTGTTCGTAAAATTGAAAGTACTGTTTCAACTACTTTAGCCAAAGCTGAAAGTGATTCAAAATTGGTCGTGACAAAACAAATTCCGCATTCACAAGCGTCTTCTTCATCTCTCTTGAGCATCGACCAAAATGAAAATAATGAGAACATTGATGAAAATGCTATAAAAAGACAATTGGCTCGGGAACGGCTTGCATCAATAATGCAAAGAAAAGCAAGAACAGAAGACGTTCTGGGCGAACAAGTGAAATTCAAGCCAAAGTTGAAATCAGAATCTATTCAGAAATATGGCTATGTCAGTGACAAGCCGACAGAAACAGACGATAGTCGAAGTTCACCGGATAACAGCGACTGCGTGTTATTTAAATATGGGCACTGCAATGTAATGTTTATTAAAATTTTGCTTTTCATTGAAATTTCTACTTTTTAGCTGTCGACAGAATGCCCATATAACCATATTGGTTCCGAAACGCAGAGTCCTGATACAAAAACGGATAATTTCAAGAATGAATGGGAGCATAAGCCGCAAAGTGTGGATTTATGTCGAGGCTACTTAGATTTAAGCTGTTGGAATCTCAATTGTAATTACCGACATGTTGTTTATGAGACTGATTGTGTCTGATTCTGTATATTTTGTTATTATTTGTTGTTTGTTAATGCTCAAACGTGTTTTTGTTGGTGTACAAAGAGTAATACATTTTAAAACTTGTAAATTTGTTTATTATTTAACCCGTTAATTAAGACTAAAATAATTTTGATGGCTTTGACACTTCGCTCACGTACCCGCCATCTGATTGACTTGAACCACTCAGCGGTCGATTGAATTCACGTCTGAAATTGGTTAAAAAATAATTTTAAGTGAAGAAGCGACGTAGAAAATAATTGGAAAGTGTTAACGTCAGAAATGGGCGGAATGACAGTTTTGACTATTGTTATCCGGAATTCGGAAGACGGAATCAAAAAATGATCGGAATCCGGAATTCCGCCCAACTTGGTTAGATTAGTTTAAAATATTATTGTCCTTTTCAGAGAACGGTTCCTAATGGAAGAGCAAAAAAAGAAGAAAAATGATAGTTTCGGATAGACAGCCACACGGCCACAAACGACTTTTTCATCTATTCCTCTTCATGTGTGCTGCCCATTTTTTTTGAAAAAAATGAGGCCGTTCAAACGAGAACCTCATCCCATTCTAATTTTTCCTAATCCATTAGGCACCGATCTCTGAAAAGGACAATAAAATCACATGGAACATTTATTCGTAATTTTTCTTACTTTATTCTAAAATAAGATGGTCAAGTGCAAGTTTTCGCTTTTTACTATATTTAAGAACACCCAATCGAACACCCGATTGCAATCGTCTATTCATTTACATATTGATTGAAAAGAATGTTAAAATGTTCGATTAAGAAATGACCAAAGTACGAATATTTTCGCTGAACGATTTTTTATTTCAAGGAAGTTAATCAAATTATGTATTATTGAGCAAATTTCAATTATTAATTTGGCAGTGTTAAAAATGATTTTTTAAAACAATTTTTGATGGATTCCTGCTGGATACAAAATTATTTAATGTATGATCCTTATGAATTTTTTTCACCGATCTAATTAAATTCTTAATGTAAATCAGCTCATAAAGAAAACTGTATCGATGAATATTTTTGTATTGGGATATGTTATAGAGCAAATTATGACGAATCGAATGGTGTATATCTTTTGTCTATAGCACTTCAATTGAAAATGATGATTTATGAATGTTTATAGTGTATTTCAAAATAGTTGACGACGCAATCACGCTGCAAATGCTGCATACTAATTAAAATTCATTTTCAAATCGATTATTTTAATAATTTTTAATTAATAAACGTTCAATTTTATTTTATTTCTGCAGAAATAATCGATTTGAAAATGAATTTTAATTAGTATGCAGCATTTGCAGCGTGATTGCGTCGTCAACTATTTTGAAATGGACTATAAACGTTTATAATTAAGCTTTACGTGAATAATTATGGTTTCCGCTTATAAAAAATGACTAAATCTGTCTACAATTATCTCTACATTATAAAAAATCTGCAAATTTAATCTGCTTGCCTCATAATGAGCATCAATTAAAATCATTTCAATTGGCGTGCTATAGTTAAAAAAATCTTTTGAAGATTATGTTGTTTATATAAGAGGCGTATTATGCTCCTTTATGCGCATTATGTCGCCTATACGGCAACTTGGCCCGTCCCTTGGAATGACAAAGGCACAAAGAAGAAATGAAATTCACACGTCGTCGGGTATTAATTAAATAGTGAGTGCCGTGAAACCTTAATCGACGTGTCGTAACGCTTAACCACTATTTAAGTGATCGAACTTCCGATCACAGGGTCAGTCAGGTAATTCATTCTACCGTCAGTCTCACAACAACAATCCGCACAACCACGCACGACCAAGAGCAACCAGCCTCCGTTCATCAGATCAGTCGAGCCAGAAGAGGTCGACAACAAGTATATATTACTATTGTTAATAAAGTGGACGTAATTCTGATATAGCTCATATTCGAAAAACAAAAAAGGATATCAAAAATTCAGGGAATTTTAAACGTTTAGGGCCTATAAAGTATGTTTTATAAAAATAGGAATATTTCGAAAAGTTTTATTACTAAAGGCACAAGCTATACACCATTTGATTCGTCATAATTTGCTGTATAACATATCCCAATACAAAAATATTCATCGATACCGTTTTCTTTAAGAGCTGATTTTCTTCAAGAAATTAATTACGGTGAAAAACCTTATAATTTCAAAATTCAAAAGGATCATGCATTAAATAATTATGTAGCCAGCATAAATTCGTCAAAAAATTTTGGAAAAATCATTGTTAGCACAGCCAAATTAAGCATTGAAATTTGCTAATTAATGCATAATTTGATCAACTTCCTTGAAATAAAAGTCATTTCATGCAAACACGCTAACTGAATCAGCTTGAACCGCTATACATTTAGACCACCCAGGTTAATTATACCAGCGATATTTTTTGTTGAAATCGATAGTTTTTTGTTGAAATCGAACATGCACTACTGTGATATAGTCTCAAACATTTAAAAATCAAAGATTTCAGTTGGCGGGTACAAATATTTGTACTTTGTTCATTTCTGAATCAGCTGGCGTGCATTCAGCTGGCGTGCATTTATTACATAATAAACTTACCCAAACGTTGCTCGTGCCTTTTTGATTGATTTAACCAATTGCTGCTTGAGTTGTAACTGACAGCATTCAATGTTATACACAGTATTTGGATTCGCTGAAAAAAGTTTCAAGAATAATTTCAAGAGGGTGCCCATTTTTTAAAATCCCCGAGTTCCGTTATTTTAATATCCCCTAAAAACACACAAAATTATTGTGTTACGAATTTTCGGGAGAATGAGACTAATCGACGGACTTCTGAGGTCCCGATGTTCAGCGAAATCGTTGAAATATATCAATTATCTTACAATGACTTAATTGTCCATTTGGTCCTTCGAAAGCGGCATGGTATAATTTGATAAATAGTGAATCTGGTGATAACTCATTGACGTCGACTTCATTAATTGGTAGAAGCCTTGTCCATTTCATCTAAAAACTTCAATTAATTTCAACTATTGTTAACAATTATAACCTTGAGTTCTTTTCTAGCATATGACGGCATCAGTAAGATAACCGTCTGAAAAACGAATACAACGTAGTGATCGGAAGGTGCATCGCGCCATTTGACATGCGCGAAAATGAGGAGGTCGCGTGTCTCCAGTCGAACGCGCTTCTCAACCAGCCACGATTCGTTGGCACGCCGCACGCTTTCGATGTTAATTGAGTGCTCTTCATGCAGTCTCTGCATTTCATTGACGTATTCCACTAGAGTTTGCATCTTTTTCATGGCTGCGTCGACTTGTGCTCGTTCACGTGCCGCTTCGCTGCCGCACGCGTCTGATATCGCTTTAAGCAGAAGAGGGTATTGAACGATTCTTTGAACAGGCTTGATCATTCGTGATTCCCAGGAACAGTGTTGCTCCTTTGTGCTATTTATTGCCTATAATATAATTATTGTGATATATTGTGGTACAAATTATTAATTTTAATAATAATTTTTCAGAAGCAATACCACTAACTGTGATATTGTTGTGAAAAGTAAAATAACGTTCTAGAATTGGAAGTTATCGTTTCTATATACACCAGCACGCCAATTGAAAATGATGGTTTTTTAATCTTTAAACATGTGTAATGAAGATTCACACGCCAAATGGAAATAATGATTTTCTTACTTTTACGCTTGCCTTACAACCTTCACTTGTACTTTGCACAAATATTATTAAAGTTACTTTGTCAGCTTATTCTTAAAACCTTTAAAAATATTAAAACCTTCACAAAGGATTAGACTTGAACACGTTTTCTGAGCTATTTTTATTATAGTTCCAGTTGGCATGCGTGAATATTTCTGATTTGTGTTGACGGAAAATGATTTTATTTGCCTTTGATTATCTCTATATTATAAAAAAAAGCTCTGGAATGTAGGCATCCTACATCTTAAATGAGCAATCATACTTATAATTTCAATTGGCGCGCATGGGCGGAATGGCAGTTTTTAAATACCGGGATCCCGAACACGGAATCACATTTGAAAATTCGGAATGGAAAAATGGAGGGAATCCGGAACTCGTAATGAAAATTGAAATTTCGAAATCCAGAATGGAAAAATGGACGGAATCCGGAATTCCGCCCATCTCTGATATACACTGTCACAATATTTATATATACAATACATAAAGAATGTCGGTTTTTTGGGCGAAACTTTTTTGTAATAGACAAATCTTTCGGAAAATATAATTAAATACAATGGTTTTGGCAGCAAACCTCATAATTAAAAACAATTATACAACCCTGCTAAAATTTTTAAAATCAAAAAACTGAAAATTTCATAAAAATGATTGGTTCAGAAACAGTAATCGGGAAAATCATATTTGGCAGACTCAAGAAAATCGAACTTCTGGTTCACATTAGACGATCAGATATTTTTTAAAGTAGTTTTAAAGCTCTTGAACAGCTCTATCATAATATATATTAAATTTTTAAATTTGTCTTTTATTTAAATTTTTTTACCTTGTAGGAGAAACATGGAAAACTCGAAATTCGTGTTCTTTTACGCAATTACTGGAAAGGAGGCTTCAACGCAACTGCAGCAACGAAAAAGATATGCAAAGTTGAAGGCGACAATATGGTCTCGGATCGTACTGTGCGAAATTGGTTCAAAAGATTTAACGACGACGACACTGATCTGTTGACAAGACACCTTCAGGCCGGCCTACGACAGTAGATTCTGCAGCAATCCGTGAAGCTGTGGAGACCAATCCATCAATAAGTACTCGCAGATGGTCTCGAACAACAGTTGTACGATATCTTCCCGTCCTTGGGAAAGTCAACAGACGCTGTCGAGAAGTATCTCATGCATTGACTGAAATTCAAGCTCAAAAAAGTGTCGAGACTTGTCGAAAACTGCTCGAAAATCCACAAGATTATCGTTTTATTCGTAGAATTGTAACTTGTGATGAAAAGTGGGTCTACTTCAGTAATCAGGACAAACAAAATCAATGGTTGGAACCCGGTCAAGCGGCGGAACCGGTAGCAAAATGTGACCGTTTCTTAAAGAAGGCACTTCTGTGTGTTTGGTGGAATTTCGAAGGCGTAACGGCCTAGTTCTAAATGGTCGGACCATCGACGCAGGCCTCTCCAACTTTATCGAATGTGGCGAGAAATATGCAGCATTGATCAATGGGAAGCGGATACTCCGACAATGCAACACCGCACACCGCCAGACAAACGAAGGAAAAGATCAAAAATCTCGACGCCATTGAACTTCTTCCACCTCCAGCTTATAATCCGAACCTTGCGCCATCTGATTATCACCTTTTCCGGTCCATGGCACACTTCCTTCGTGGTCGTAGCTTCAATGACCTGACCGATTAAGGCTCTCGTTTGGATGGCCACTCTTTTCTATCTCATCAATGTGTGTTGTCTCAAAAATTGGGAAAAAAAGTCCAATAAAAATGTTTCAGTTATAATGAATCTTAAAGGAAATCATACAGTTGGTTTTCTTATGTTTTAAGAGGATTACTTTCAACGCGTGTAAACGTAAAACAGCACGCCAAATGGAATTTGGAGAAAACGAGCTCAAACAATGTGCTGAAATCTCATATATTTTAACATTTTTCTATATTTTAAGAAAACTCTGACCAAATAGCAGAAACTACGTTTTTGTAGACTACACGTAAAAATTGTACGGGATGTGTAAAAATGAGAAAATCTTTATTTCAATTTGGTTGAAGCAGAATATGATTATACAGAAATTCATTTCTACAAACAAAATTTAGAGTGAAATTAAAAATCGTATGTAAAAATGTCAGGTCGTGAAAGTGCGGTCGGTGTACAAGCTCATCCAAAATATTATTGCGGACTGATATTGATAATTTGTATTACAAGGTAATGAAATAAAATAACTCGAATATCATCATATATTTATTTAACTTTTTCTGAAATTAATTTAGGGCATTTTATTAAGAAAAGAAAATAAAAATATATTACATCTGCAATACTGTGTTGGATGATGCGCTTGTACACCGACCGCACACCCGGACCAAAAACGGGACCGCTTCGAAACCGGCGTCAACAGCATAAGTATTGACGCTTTTTTTTCAATGCGGTCACAATTGTTGTCATATTTTTTTTATTTTGTAAAATATACTGATTTCATGGTGAATACATGCTTAGTAAAGTTTTTATTTGTATTAGAATAATTAGAATAATTATCTGAACGTATTGGTGACAAAAAATAATGATTCTCTATAGTTTTATTTTTTGCTCTGTCATTAATTTGATTATAAATAATTATTGTGCTCGGCTTTTTTTTTTAAATCATTTCATCTGAATCAGCATTAAATTCTCTATAAGATGATATGTTACTTGTCGCTGAACTTTCCAATAAAAATTTTTTATAACCGTTTTTATACATGATTTGGATGTAAAAATATCTGGCGTGATAGTGCAAATGTTTTTATTGGAACTTAAGCGACAAGTAACATATCATCTTATAGAGAATTTAATGCTGATTCCGATGAAATGAATCTTAAAACAAAATACTTGTAAAATTATTTGTAATATTCAATTTCACACAAAAATTGTTCTGTTAATAAAAATACATGGGTTTTAGAGAATAAAAATTTTTATTGGAAAGTTCAGCGACAAGTAACATATCATCTTATACAGAATTTAATGCTGAATCAGATGAAATGCTTTAAAAAAAAAACCGAGCACAATAATTTTTTATATTCATATTTAACTAAAAATTTCTATATTGCAAAAAACCATTAAAAATGATTATTATTTGTTTTAAAATTATTTTAATACATTCAGATAATTTTTCCCAGTTGTTTTATATACAACTAATTAACTTACCTTATTTAGAATCCGAATACTAAAGCTTCGAAAAATAGCTAAAAATAAAAGACGAACTTTTAGTGGTCAACATTTTTCTAGTCCCCCACCCTTTTGGCAAATAGCCAACAAAAATGTGTTTCCTCTATTTCAATGTTATTGTCCGGGTGTGCCGACCGCATTTAATTTTTAAATCCGAATTATAATTTCACTCCAAAATTTAGTTGCCATGCACACCTTCAACTTCTGCAGAACTAGATACCGCTTTAAATGTACATCGTAGTTTCTATCAACCATGATGCTTACCTCATTCCGAACTCAGGGAAGAGTTAATTATACGTTTCACCCGCCAATCTGATTTGAAATCAAGGTACTTTATTAATTTAGTTTAAAATAGAGCTCTCTAAAAGGTCTTTTAGTATTTTTATAATTTAAGGAATACTGTTTTCATTACCGTAATAACAATTTTGAAATATTCATGTGGAAGCTAGATATACGTGGTTCAAATAGGAAATGAAGTGATTCAAATTGTTGTGCGTTTCATTAATATACACAGGTACGGTTTCCTCAGTAATATAAGAAATCAAATCACCTCTAGACGATTAAGCAGCTCCTTGCAATGTTTAATCTCCCTCTGCAGTCGAAGGTAGGCAGCCGCATACTCGGCGTAAAATTTAAACTCTGCACACTTGTTCAAAAAAACGGCGCTGACGCGAGTAACACTGTCTCGGACCTGCGCCGACGAGATGTCACGGCGAGTCATATCCCCAATGGCTTCATCAAGACTGTCGACAAATGTCGACTGTATTTTATAAAGTTTCAACGATGAGCCCATAATTTCACGCACTCTGCGGATGCTTAGGAATATGTCGTTTGTCTGAAAAACCAGCTTTTGATATATCAAAAGGTTGATAAATTACCTCACGGAGATCAACAACATACTTCTTTTCTGTATCGAGCAATTCTTGTAATGCCATTATCAGCTTCTCGCACCCTTTCGGCGGTCCCGTTTCTTTAGGAGGAGGCGGTGGCGCAGAAACGATTTTCGTCTGCCGCCTAAGATGAATCACCTTGCCGTAACGAAGCAGCTTCTCCACATCTGCGGCGCTCGCCACCGACGCGATCGGCTCCCCGTCGACAGCAATGACCGCATCGCCGACGCGGGCGCAACGCGGCGTGAACGATGTCACACCGCGCACTTCTGCACGAATCACACCATCGTCGTCGTTGTGAGCATAGATAGTCAGGCCGAGCCTTCCATTCGTCTTGCGCACCTGATATTCGGTGTCTTCGTTGGAGCCAACGCGAGAACTGTTCTTCGCATGAAACGTCGTCGTACCATTGAATGTAGTCACGCTCTCATCAACAGGCGTTTGTGGCTGCGAGCCGGCATCGAAACTGGTTGACGGAGTGATGCCGTGATGTGGCTTGCGCCATCTAGAAACTGCAAAATTTTCAAAGGAACTCCATCAGAGTGCTCTTTTAACACATGAAGCGGATTTGAGCCAACAGTTTGTACGGTACAAGAAAACTCACATTCGAAAAGAGTTCATATTAAAGTGGTAGAGGAATAGTGATGGCAACTGAGCAGTTTCAATCAACAGTGATGATGACTCTGGTGAGATCTCGTTTTGTATCAGCTAAAAAATGTTTCTTATAATAAGATAGTTTTTCTTATAGAAGGCATTAGTTATGAAACCGGTGCGCAAATAGAAAGGAAAAAGTTGACACAACTGGCGCTTAGCAGCCGAAAAATAATCAGTCGATAGAATAAAAATGATAATTATTGAATATAAGCTGATTATGTTCCGTCAGGCACCGGCCGGTTTGCATTTCG
The DNA here is from genome assembly GCA_963931815.1 of Caenorhabditis plicata. Lineage (NCBI taxonomy): Eukaryota > Metazoa > Nematoda > Chromadorea > Rhabditida > Rhabditidae > Caenorhabditis > Caenorhabditis plicata. Next base: position 9,700,215 of record OZ007492.1, on the reverse strand, counting down.
AAATTACGCGCAATAACATTAAGTAAGTAAAATTGAAATTTATAAGGAAAGTACTGACAAATTGCCGTAGACAATATTTGTGTAAAGTACACGTGAAACTTGTAAAAAAAACGTAAAATTAAGAAAAGCATTATTTCCATTTCGCGTGACGATTTACACTTATTTTTAGTATATCAAAGATCAATGTGTATTACGTAAACTCTGCACTTTGCGCTTGAAGGTGGCGTGACTGTGTTTTGCACGAAAAGTGCTCCTGTTAGGAGGCGAGGTGCTTTTTGCATGAAAACAGACTCATCCTGTTATATAGCGTAAACACGTCATCAATCTTTGTTAACATTTGATGAAGTGAGGACGCTTCGTGTAATTTTGATGAAACTTTGGTTACTTTTTCGGTTCGAATTGAATGTTCTGGCAGCAGTTTTGATAACAATTTCGTGCAAAACACAGTCACGCCACTGTCAAGTATTAGGTCTAGAAATTGTCTGATGTCTAATGATGTCTAATATATTGAGAATTCAGTTTGAGTTGAACAGAACATTAATTTATATTCCAAGATCATTTTTAAATAATCTATTTATTTGGTATAGAAACTAATTTCCGCGTTATTTACGCATATTAAACTATAAAAAATTGGACAAACTTAAACAAAACTTTTATTCAAAATAATTTCCGTCATTAATAACAACATTTTCCCAGAGTTTGGGCAACTTATGGATTCCATCATAATAGAATTTTTCTGGTTTGGCCGCAGTCCATTCATCTAGCCATTTTTTGACGTCTTGATGATCTCGAAAGCGCTGTGAGCCATTGACCGGAAAAGATGATAATCCGACGGGGTAATGTCCGGAGAGTACGGCGGGTGCGGTAAGACTTCCCATTTGAACTCTTTCAGCGTATCCTTCACCGCTTGAGCAACATGCGGCCTTGCGTTGTCATTGAGCAATATGACCTTTTCGTGTCGACACGCCCATTCTGGTCTTTTTACTGCTGAAACTGCACTAGCTGATGTTGATAGCGATTCGCAGTGATTGTTTCGCCAGGTTAGAGCACTTCAGCGTACAGAATTCCTTGTTGGTCCCTGTGCACGTACGTTATGTAACGGAATGATTTTATGATAGATATGTTTATGATTAAGATGTGCAAGAGCGCACATATTATTGGAAAAAATATATTTTAAGGAAAACGGATATATTTATTAATATATATTGTGTAATGTTTTTTATAATATTTGGTATTTAAGGGATGGATTGATAATATTGGTATTTTACTTTTATATTTATTTATTATTCATTTCAGAGATGGATGCCTAATGGAAGAGCAAAAAAGTAGGTGCGGAGAAAAGGAAAAAAAAAAGAAAAAAATTTTAGGGGCGGGGCAAAGGTCTTGTTTAGGCAGCCACACGGCCACTGAGGCCATCACGTCCCTTCCACTTTTCTTTTTCATCCATTTTCATTTTTAAATTAAACTTTTCATCAAATAATAAACAAAAAATAGATAACAAAAATTGATGAGAAACAAAAGAGGAAGAGATTCGATGGCCTTAGTGGCCGTGTGGCTGTCTAGACAAGACCTTTTATCCGCCCCTAATTTTTTGCTCTTCCATTAGGCATCGATCTCTGAAAAGGACAATATTAAATTTATTTATTGTTTGTTGTGTTTAGAATAAACGGTTTAATTACCCAAGTTTGAGGTAAACAAAGAGATCATTCATTTTATTGGTGCATCGGCTCATCGTTCTTGGAGCAGCACCGCGCTCATTTTGTGAGCAGGAAAACCGCGTGGCAGGCCGCAATCGTTTGGATCGTGGAGATCAATATGCACAGGAAGACATTTTTCCCGGGGATGTTGGGTTTTGCGGTCGAATTTGTCCGTTCACCGGGACTAACCCACGATTTTCTTCGCTTCGGATTGTCGTAGTTCACCTACTTTTTTAGTGCCAGTTATGATGCTGTGTAAAAAAGACTTTCTTTGAAATCTGTCCAACAAGATTTGTGAAGTTGTTTTTCTCTGCTCTTTGTTGCGTTCTTTGAGCTCATAGGGCATCCATTTTCCTTCCTTTTGAATCTTCCCCATTGCTTAATCGATGAGAAATTGCTTTTTGCATGCCAAAATAATTTTTTGACTAAATATCAACAACAACAAAAAACGCGGAAATTAATTTCTAGACCTAATAAAAGTCCGTTGTAATTATCATTTAATAATTATTTTGATTCCACTGAAAATGGGAGAGATATAACATTTTTCACACCAATCGAAAATGATGATTTTTAAATATTTACACGTGTATAATGAAGAATAACGTGAATATTTCTTGTTTCTATTAACGCGATATGAGTAGATTCGTCTAAAACTTTCTCTATACTTTCAAATATTTCAGAAATTAAAGCTTCTAGCATCATAACTGACTAGTGAGAGTCGATTTGTAGAATTTTAATTGGCGTGCATTTTTTGATTTCAAAATATATCAAAATATAATTTTACAATTTTGTTATATGAAAAATCTGAAACTCGGATATAGCACGCCAAGTGAAAATAATGACTTTGCAAATATTAAACTGTCTTTTCTGAAAAGGGAAGTGTTTTAGGTCTCCATCTCAGATTTTGATAAAACTTTGCCGGTAGATTCGTCATAGCTTCATTAGTATACTGATAAAAAATTAGGACCCACAAAAAGGTTTAAGTAGGTAAAAAAATCGGTTTGAAATCCAAAAATACCCCAATTATCCACAATAATGGAATGAAGCTAATGAATTTTATTTTAAACTGTGCGTTTTCATAAATGATGATTTAAAATCAGGTGAAGCATTAGCGCAACAGCGCAGTGGCAAATCCACAAGAGACGGAAATTCGATATGATAAAACGATAATTTTTAATAAGATAATATATCCCTCAAAATATAAACGGGATTGATAAATATTAACTATATAAAATTTGCGTTTGAAAATCGCGATTTTTTGGGTTTCAGACCCATTTTTTACCCACTTAAACCATTTTGTGGGTCCTAATTTTTTGTCAGTATACTATTTGGATCATAAGGAATCTATCTGTAAATTTTATTAAAATCTGAGATGGAGATCTAAAACACTTCCCTTGTGAGCTTCTGATATTAAAAAAAATCATTTGGAGTGTTATAGTAAACCCGTTTTTGAAAATTTTCAGGTGTTTGTTGTTATATTAGTGATATAAAGTTATATCAAAGTCATAATTACTAATAATGAACTATTTCAGAATAATAAATAATGACATGTTACACACCAACTTGGAGGCTAATAAAACGAGCTCTGAAAACATGCTCAAATCTAATATTTTGTAAAGATTTTTATATTTTAGAGAGTTTACGAAAAGGCTGACAACCTGGGGTGGACAAAACCTGTTTAAAATACACGTGAAAGTTAGAACACAAAACGTAAAAATAAGAAAATCCTCGTTTCGATTTGGCGTGCATGTTACATTATAACCTCTGACTTTGGGTGTTTTTAATTCAGGAAAAGCGGAAACTGCTGTCGACGTAAAATAAAATGCATTTCCGCAAAAAAAACACGGAATATTACACCATCTAATTTAAATTTATTCCTTAAACTTTCTCTATGTGTTTGGATTTGGACTCGATATGTAAAATGTCAAAGACTGGAAACAAAACACGGAATTCCATCTTCCATATTCCGTTTCCCGTTATTTTTCGAGTTCCATTTCCATGCAACTCTTGTGCACACCAATTGGAATGCTCATAAAATGAGCTCAGAAAACGAATTTATATTTAAAATTTCGAGAAAGTATTAAATTTTTTCAATAATTTAAGAAAAAAACTGACAAACTGGCGTTAACTAGGTTTTTGTAATTTACACGTAAAACTTGTGTGACGTGCGTAAAAAGCAGAAAATCGTTATTTCAACCTGGCGTGCTTGTGTATCAATTAAATATAATGCCAAAAATGAGCTCAAATCAATACGAAAAAGAGTAAATAGCAGAAAATTAAATTTAACAAAAAAAGTCAATAACATTGGCAAAAAGAATGAATGAAGATGACAAGGCTTCCATCTAAATGTGCATTTTTCCTAGTTATATCCTGATTTTTCTTATTTCCTGCGATTGTGCCAACCATTCAAATCTGAAACGATAACCAACCTCGTAACCTGGCAATGAACGATCTCCCTGAATAGCATTCAACCGCTGCGTTATTACCACTTTCTTCAAAGCCAATTGCTCACGTTGTACGGTGTCTATAGGATCATTCTGAAAAACTCAAATTAATGGAAATAATAAATAATTGAACATTTCGATTTTACCGCGTTATTGAGCCTCTGTTCAATCTTTTCATTCTGCCGCTGCAAATAAGCGACAGCGATAGATTTTGTCGTTGTGCGGGCCAGCAACAGAGTTGAGATGTTCAGAGCCTTTAATAAATAAACAATCAATGGGTAAAGCCTTCTATAATAGTCTGACCAAGTAAGAGTGAAAGCTACTTTTTGGTGCTTTTGAAGAAAATAGCACATGAATATTTTACGAGCTAAAAGGCGTTGAATTGTTTTTCATTGTTTTCTTGTTTTTTTATTTTTATTATATTGATATTTTTACGGCTTGCCCGACGTATTAAGATAAGTGGATGTTGGTATTACAAATTAGCTTATAAGTAATATTAACTAAAATTAATTTATAGTCGTCGCCAAATTCGATTACCACCGCAAAATGTGGCGCACTTTTTTAAATATTATTTTTTCATTTAATTTTTATGATTATAATTATTTTGCACAATTATTCCACGGTTGAAACAACATCTATAACATATTCTTCTATTTATTTAAGCTATCACAGTATAGAACGAGCATAAACAAGGAAATAATCTTAAAAATTAAATGAAAAAATAATATTTAAAAAAGTGCGCCACATTTTGCGGTGGTAATCGCATTTGGCGACGACTATAAATGAAAAATGGTGATAGCGGAAAAATAAGAAAGTTATTACCAAATTAAAGTTGTTAAGCTCAGCCCTAAAAATTTACGTTCGAATTTGTATTGCATTGAGGAATAAGTTCGTACAGTTTTTTTCACAAATATTTATTTGAACAAAAACCGTTACTGTTCTACTGTTTACGACTTCCTCCCACCACTCGATCAATTTGTTGATGCCGTTCCGCCAAACATCGCTCGGTCTGGTGTCGAAGAAGTTGTTGAGCCAGGTTTTGAGGTCCTCGAAGGTAACACCCCTCATTTGGTTTGACAGAGAGCGGAAAAGGTGATAATCAGATGGCGCAAGATTTCGAGAATACGGTGGATGCTGAAGAACCTCCCATTCGAGCTCTTGGAGGGCGGTTTTCACGATTTGTGCAACATGCGGCCTGGCGTTGTCGATCGGGTCTTTTCAGTCTTTTCAGTAGCCTCATTTGCGCGGCGCAGCTGGACAACATAGAGCTCTTCGTTGACCGTAATGTTTCTGAGCATTTCCCAGTGCAGAATTCTCTCCCAGTTCCACCAAACTAATCTCTTGCCACGCACTCTTTTCTTTGTTTCAGATTGACATACAGGGACTATTTATCATCTCCCGTGACAATTCACTACAAAACTAGCTGTTTTTTAGTGCTTCTTGCTTGATGGCGAGTTTGTTTTGTTCGTTGAGCTCATGAGGTATCAAGGCCCCGAGTTTTTCGGCAAATCTCATCGAATGAAGATGATTAAGGATTGTCTTTTGATCATCCGTTCATGTTTTGGGTAAATTCACGCCTTTTTTTTCAATAATGCCTTTAGATGCTCTTCGTCTAATTCTGCAGGTCGTCAGCTTTTAGGCGTGTCTTCAAGATTAAAGTCACCATTTGTGAACTTTGCGATCCTATTTTGTGCAGTAGACACGCCTATGACAACTTCTCCGCACACCGTGCATAATTCCCGAGCTGCTTCGGCTGCTCGTTGCATTCGATGAAAATCGAAGAAGAGCAGATGTCAAAAATGCTGATTTTCGCATCCTGAATAGTTCATTTCTAAGCCTGAAAAATGATGAAAATTTAAAATTTCAGAACAAACTAAAACACAGTTTTGCAGAACAGAAAAAGCGCTATCAGATAAATAAATCCACTTTGCCAAACAAGAAGAAAATTGTAATGAAACCAAAGAATATAAAAAGCTCTACGAACTTATTCCTCAACTCAATACATTTATACTGTCCCCAGGAGTTTCCTTGAAAACTATATTTAATGAAGTCTAATGTGTACATCTATGCATTGGCAGTATAGATGTTTAAATTGAATTTTCGTCGATTTCAGTCCTCAGCGTTTTTTCTAATGTTAATATACGGACGCGTTCATGGATACTTGGAAAATCTAAAGTAAAAAACGAGACGCGGTTTACGGATATTCACAATATTCAGTGTAATATACTGACTGTACTCGTTTTAACCTATCAGCTATATATCAGTGATGGGAGGAACACCGTTTCTTGGAATTTCAAGCGGGCGGGACCTTAAAAAAATAAGACTGGGACCGGAATTTCCCTTTTTCCTACCGGGACATGGGACTTTCCTTTTTTTTACCCGGGACCGGGATCAGGACTTCCATTTTTCTCTAGTCGCAACCCGGGACTTCTGTTTTTTTTTTTTTAGTTAAATGCACGGGCCGTGGGGGATTTGCTCCTATCACTGCTATATATATATACATAGTTGACAAAAGTTTTGTCACAAATGTTTTTTCGGGTTTAACTTTTTTTGTGACTTGACCAAATTGGCTGATTTTTTGATATGATAGATTCATATGGTTGTAGATTATTTTACAAATTCCCGCTTATGATTACGATGATCCGTTTTACAGTGACAAGCGTTTATCGTAAAAAGCGTAGCTCAAAGATATTACGCACTTTTCTTGCACTGCATTTTTTAATAATTTTTAAAGTTCAATTATATTTTTTTCATAATTTATTGAAAATATCAGTAATTGGCAACATTTTAGAGATGACTCCACGTAAAGAAACTCCAATTGCCACCCGGCAAGCTGTTATCAATATGAGGGAAAACGGAATGCGTGGTACCAAAATTGCCATGGTAATTTAAACCAAATTTTGCTACTGTAACATTTTAAACACTGATTCACATAAAATATCAAAAAAGCAGCCAATTTGGTCAAGTCACAAAAAAGTTAAACCCGAAAAAACATTTGTGACAAAACTTTTGTCAGCTAGTGTATATATCAGTAATCCCCCCCCCACCCCCAATTTTTTTAAGGTCCCGCAGCCCGGAATTCCAAAAAACGGGGTCCCTCCCATCACTGCTATATATGGAAATATATATTTACACGCCAACTGGTATGGTAATAAAATGAGCTCTCATATCTAACTTTGTCTAAGAATATTAACATTTTCAGAAATTTTAAGTAAAGTATAGTTACATTTGTAAAAAAAAAAATTTTGTTACAAAGACGCAAAACTTTTCTGGCACGCTTAAAGATTGTAAAATGGTTATTTCCATTTGGCGGGTATTTAAATGTAATAATTCTCTCCATTAAACCTGTATTAAAAATAAATGAGCATGTGCTGGAATCATAAATCGAAATATCGAATTTCCATGAGCGACATCAATTGAGTTTTCCGCACCAGACGGACATGCGAATATTTCCATCTTCAAAATAAATTTATATATCTACATATATACAATTGGCAAATCCCAACCAAGTCCACGTCAATATTCGCTCCAGCGTATGTAAATCGAATACTTAATGGGCTTAGTGACATCTACAACAAATTTTTAATAAAATTTCATATTTGTCTGTCTCATACATGTGTTGGTTGCGGAGCTTCTCTTGTTTCCACAAATGAGTCGCCGTTGATAACGGCAATCCTGCAAACAGATGCACTGAAACTGTGTTGGAACATATTGAATGCCGACGTATTTGATGTCTATAATAATCTTTAATTCTTAAACTAGTTGTCAAATTAAATATCACTTGTGATAGGAACAATGCAGTGTCTCGTGGATTGAGTGTATTGAAGCCGAGCGTACGCGTTGCGTCGACACGAACGTAGACGAAATAATCCGACACTTTGTGCACTTTCTCGCCTTTAAACGATTTCGATAATATCATATAGTAATAATAGATTGTGCGCGAGATTATCATTGTTTTTCAAATATTTTCTATTGGTTTTGCACTCGAAATTGCGCTCAGATATTGAGTATCTTTATTTGTGTACCTATTGGAACCAACGAGTCGACTAGAACTGAACCATTTGATGTGGTGGCTACCAAACGCGGCTGGCAGCTTGTCAGCTCGTTGATGACGTTGACAAAGACGCGCACTGTTGCTAGTCGCTGGTCGAGTTTCACCCATTTTCGACCATCGGAAGACAGCTCAAACACTTCGGCTTCGATTCTGAAAAAAGAAGTCGTCAGACAACAAACTTATATTTAAAAAAACATTTTTTACAACAAACTTATATAGTCGTCGCCAAATGCGATTACCGCTGCAAAGTGTGGCGCACTTTTTTAAATATTATTTTTTCATTTAATTTTTATGATTTTTATTATTTTCCACATTTATGCCACGATGGAAACAACAACTAAAACATATTCTTCAATTTATTTAAGCAAAAACAGTATAGAGCGAGCCTAAACAAGAAAATAATCATGAAAATTAAATGAAAAAATAATATTTAAAAAGTGCGCCACACTTTGCGGCGGTAATCGCATTTGGCGACGACTATATCAAAAAACAAGAAACTATCGAAGTTTAATAAGGAAAATTTCAAAACAAACTGATTATTCATTCTTGAGTATTATAATATAAATGCAGTTGTCACTATGAATTTCAGACATGTCTTTTAAGATGAAATAATGGTCGTTTCTATAAAAAGTGAATTTTCGTCTCCCGAGATGATGTCGAGAATTCAGTTTGAGTTAAACAGAACATTAATTTATATTCCAAGATCATTTCTAAATAATCTATTTATTATGTCTAGAAATTAATTTCCGAGTTTTTTACGCATATTAAACTATTAAAAAAAACTGGACAAACTTAAACAAAAATTTTATTCAAAATAATTTCCGTCATTAATAACAACATTTTCCCAGAGTTTGGGCAACTTATGGATTCCATCATAATTGATTTTTTCTGGTTTGGCCGCAGTCCATTCATCTAGCCATTTTTTGACGTCTTGATGATCTCGAAAGCGCTGCTCCGCCAGACCATGAAAAGATGATAATCTGACGGGACAAAGTCCGGAGAGTACGGCGGGTGCGGTAAGACTTTCCATTTGAACTCTTTCAGCGTATCCTTCACCTCTTGAGCAACATGCGGCCTTGCGTTGTCATGGAGCAATATGACCTTTTCGTGTCGACCCGCCCATTCTGGAATTTTTACTGCGATTTTATGCCGCAACTACACTAGTTGATTTTGATAGCGATTCGCGAGTGATTGTTTAGTCAGGTTAGAGCACTTCAGCGTACAGAATTCCTTATTGGACATTCTTCCGGTGGATGTTAGGTTTTGCTGTCGAAGTTATCGGTTCATCGGGACTAACCCACAATTTTCTTCGCCTCAGATTGTCGTAGTACACCCACTTTTAATTGCTAATTATGATGCGGTGAAAAAAAAACTTTTTTTGAAATGTGTCCAACAAGATTTGCGAACTTGTTTTTCTCTTCTCTTTGTTGCGTTCTGAGAGCTCATAGGGCATCCATTTTCCTTCCTTTTGAATCTTCCCCATTGCTTTCAATCGATGAGAAATTGCTTTTTGCGTGACGCCGAGAGATGCCGCGAATTGCTCCAGTGTTTCAGTCGAATCTTGATCCAACAAAGCCTGAAGTTCTTCGTCTTCAAATTTTTTGGCTCTCCTGATCGGTCTTTATCGTTGACGTCAAAATCTCCCGATTTGAAACGCTGAAAATATTCTTGGAAGGTGGATGGTGCATAGCATCCACCTTCTGGATGGTGCATCTTATGGATGGTGCATAGCTTGGGCAAGCATTTGGTGCGCGTCAGTGGCTTTCTTCTTGAGTTGGAAAAGGAAAAATAGAGCTTTCCGCAAATGACGTTTTCCTGGCACAAAGGTGGACATATTCTGAACCCAAAATAATGTTTTTTTATAAAGTACGTGGAGAAAGTTATATATAAGTAGGAAGCTGATAATACAGAGATCATTATAACATAAAATTCGTTATATAAAAATAATTTTCTTTTCACAAAATATTAACAACAAAAAAACGCGGAAATTAATTTCTAGACCTAATAAATGAAATTGTCACTAAGAATTTCAGACATGTCTTTTAAAATGAAATAATGGTCTAAAAATGAAATTGTAATCTTACAGCTCTCATTTACTAAACATAGAAAAATGCTAATTTCACGCCACGGTCAAAAATCTGCGCGTGAATGCAAATGCTGCGTGACCGTCATAATTTTTATTACACATTAAATAAAAAACAACGTTTTTGAGCGTTTAAAGTAAAAAATGGTAAAATTCCTTTATTATATAATAAATACCCGTATCGATATTGTATATGAAAATAAAAATCAATGTATAAAATGAGAATAATACCTTTATTTTGATGATTAAAAAAATAAGCAAAATAAAAATTCCTTATATCTTTTGAAATTCTCTACAGATCTTTTCCATTTTTAAATCAATCGATAGAGCACATTTTTCTAATTCTATTGATACTAAACAATAATTGTTTGCAGTGGTCAAAGTTACAATATCGTTAATTTTCTGAAACAAACGGTTTTAAGCAAAAATCCATTGATGTTGTGCATGATATTCGCAAGCCGATGGGGCTAAAACTCTTATTGTATACGATTTTTATTGTATGTTGGAAATGTCCGTCGCTACAAATAATTATATAGTTAGTAGAACCGCTTTTAATGTTTCTTCCGTCATCTCCACCATTTATAATAGCCATACTGGATAAGATGTTGGATCTAGCAATCGGAAGTATTTCGAGTGAATTCGAATGATTAATGAATCCCATATCATAGGATTTTATAGAAATTGGTTGTGAGTGCTGTTATTTGCATGACAATAATATTGTTTTTATGGCAAAGTTTTTAAAAATATGGATTCCTTATCGGTATAACCTGCACCTTTAAATAAAGAAAAGACTAATTTTTGAAATTAATAAGTCAAAAAGTATTCTCTGTTATATTGAACTGTCTTTGTTTGTTATTAAAATTTATACTTATGGATATTATCATATTTATATTTTCTCGATTTTCTCGCTGTAAACTTTCAGTTTCTATAAACTACAACTCATATATTAAATATTTCATCGAAATAACTGATTTTCAGACATAAATTGTATTAATGAAGAATTTCTTAAAGATTTTACAACTTTGACCACTGCAAACAATTAGTGTTTAGTATCAATAGAATCAGAAAAATGTGCTCTATCGATTGATATAAAAATGGAAAAGATCTGTAGAGAATTTCAAAAGATATAAGGAATTTTTATTTTGTTCATTTTTTTAATCATCAAAATAAAGGTATTATTCTCACTTTATACATTGATTTTTATTTTCATATACAATATCGATACGGGTATTTATTATATAATAAAGGAATTTTACCATTTTTTACTTTAAACGCTCAAAAACCTTGTTTTTTATTTAATGTGTAATAAAAAATTATGACGGTCACGCAGCATTTGCATTCACGCGCAGATTTTTGACCGTGGCGTGCTAATTTTCTTTGACCAGTACATTGGCAGAGATGGGCGTAATGACAGTTTTTGAATTTCGGAATCCGGATTCGGGAATTTCAAACGTATCCAATGTTAACGTTTTTATGGAAAGTGAATTTTCGGAATTAAAATATAAAATTTCGGAATCTGTAATCCTGAATTCGGTCCATCATTGGCAGTATGTTGAATATCATATCAATTCTGAACGAATTGAGCTATACAACTTTCTATCATCCAACATAGCTTTCGGACCTCGCGTGCACAAACAAAGGAGTGGGTGGCTCCAGGAGACACGCCAAAGTAGAGAGTAAGAAAGATCTTCACCAAAAAATTGACAATGATCTGCGTTTTGTGGAACTGGAAATGATCGAAAGAAATGCCACGGTCATCAGAATACTCTATGTTATTCGACTGAAAAGGCCCGATCGACAAGACCAAGTCATCTTGCTCCACGACAATTCCAGACCGCATGTTGCACAAGTCGTCAGAACCGCCCTTCAAGAGATCGACTGGGAGGTTCTTCAGCATCCACAGTACTCTCGAGACCTTGCTCCATCCGATTATCACCTTTTCCGCTCTCTGTCGAACCAAATGAGGGGTGTTACCTTCGAAGGACCTCAAAAACTGGCTCAACAACTTCTTCAACACAAATGCGGGCGATTTTTGGCGGAACGGCATCAACAAATTGATCGAGAGGTGGGCGGAAGGCGTAAACAGTAACGGCGAATACATAGTTTATTAATTGATTATTATAATTATTGTTTTTTGTTAATATAAATATTTGTGAAAAACTCGACGAACTTATTCCTCGACAGGGTTGCGCCATAGCCATAGCCGGGGCCATAAGCCAGGGTTCGACTTTTTTCTAGCTGAACACGGAAAATGCACATGGAAATTAGTTATTCCAAACGAGCGACAAATAATCACAAAAAATGACGGAAAAGGAAGAAGGAAGATGGAAGATGGAATTCGCGTGAAGAAGATTTAACTCCTGGGAATGGAATGAATCTTTTTTCTGCTCTGAAGCGTGATCCTATTATTTGGCTTTGCATGTTTTGTTTTATTTCTTTGTTTTGGATATTCAGTTCTAGTTAAATCTTTTTGAAAAAAAAACTGTATGAACTTATTCCTCAAGCCAATATGTTGAATATCAGTGTTGATCAAATTGACGCACTGATAAATACTTCGAAACTCAAGATTTAAAAAAATTCAATTTTTTAATCGTTTCTGAGACTCAGGAATTCTACGCTAACGGATAAAATAAACTTGTTACTAGAAAAAGTGGTGATTCTAACCGACATTCCACCTGCAAAGTTTAAAAAAATTCCGAGAGTTCCACTCAAAACACTTCCCTTGTAAGCATTTTATTTCGATTTTACTAAAGAATTGTCAAAGCTCAAATAGAAACCCATAAGTTCATCGTGATCAAACACTTATTTCCACAGATACTCTTCAATTATTGTCCTTTTCAGACATCGGTGCCTAATGGAAGAGGAAAAATGAGGATGGAATGAGGTTCTCGTTTGGACGGCCTCTCTTTTTAGACGGCCATTCTTTTTTACGAAATTATGGGCAGCACATATTTAAGAGGAATTGAGAAAAATTTTTTTTGTGGCCCCATTATTTTCTCTTCTTTAATTACTCTTCCATTAGGCACCGATCTCTGAAAAGGACAATATTATAGCTAAACTAACCTTAATGTCGACTCGTCACCGTTATAACATTCCAACTGTGAACAAGAACATGTTAATCTAGCGCCCATTATCTGAAAACAACAAATATGACGCATAATATTCGAATAATTTTATATATTTTCGTTATAATTTGTATCTAATTGTTTCTTTCTACTTCAACAGAATTTGTTTCACAAACGAAACAATAAACTGATGATTAACAAGCAGTTATGTCATCATAATCAATTTTCGTACCAAAAAATAAGAAAATTGAGAAATATAAACATACCAAGTTTAAAAATGAAATGTATTATTATTATAGTTATTCTACTCGGCAATCCATTTCAGACGCATTAAATGTTTATTTGCTTTAGTCGTCTTATATCCAAAATGAGAAATGTTCCTGAAGTTAGAATAATTTTAAGATTTAGCAAGACAAAATTAAAGAGAAATAGCAAGAATTATTATGAGAGAATGATTAATTTGGCTCAAAGATGACATTTTTATTGTCCATTAGATGACCACTTATATTTAAGATAATTCAGAGAAACGATTCCATGCTAAATAAAATTTAAGAGATCTCGAATTTTAAAATATCTATTGACCGAGATTTTTGTGACGCTGAATAGTCCTCATTAACTTTTATAAAGTATTTTTTTTTAGATATTCGTGAAACTATGGTAAATATCACTTTAATATTTTGTATGACACAAAAACGCCAAATTGAATGGTTAAGTTTGAGGCTCAGAAAACAAACCAATGCTACAAATTTAATAATGCTCCCGAAGTGAAATAAAATGCATTTCCGCAAAAAATCACGGAATATTACACCATCTAATTTAAAACTCTTCTTTTTTAAAACTTCATTGCACGACTTGGACATTCTGTTGGTATCGGTTTACAACATATTTTCACTCGGCATTTCAGATAACCAGCTTAGTTCTTATTTTCAGTGTTTTCAACTATATTAAACTATATTCGTCCCAAAATGTGGCGCAAATTTTAAAATATTATTTTTAAAATTTAATTTTTATGATTTTTATTATTTTCCACATTTATTCCACGATTGCAACAACATCTAAAACATATTCTTCAATGTATTTAAGCAAAAACAGAATAGAAAGAGCCTAAACAAGAAAATGTGCAGGCCAAATGAAAATGATCATTTTCTAATATTTAAAGATTACACATGTTAATTCACGATTACTTTTACCATAAATTTGTAAGGGACATTCTAAAGTTCTTCGCTTCCCTTAAGGCTGAACTATATTTGAGTATGTTTTTGAGCTCTTCGGTCAAACGCTTCATTTTGCGTGAATGTGGAAAATAACAATAATCATAAAAATTAAATGAAAAAATAATAATTAAAAAGTGCGCCACATTTTGCGGTGGTAATCGCATTTGACATCGACTATATAATTAATTTCGTAACACACTCCACTGCCACAAAACCGCGCCGCATTGCAAAAGACTTCGCACCAATTGCAAAATCAACGTTTTAATTTATTTTCAATATTTACAAGTTACTTATATTGACGATGAAGACTCTTCTGGACCATTGAGGTACTAAGAATTTCTTTTCATTAATTCATCAGGATCTCTGCAGAATGAAACGTTGACTTATAAATAAAATATTGAAAATAAAAATAATAAATTAAAAGGTTGAGTTTACAATTGGTGCGAAGTCTTTTGCAATGCCGAGAGGTTTCATGGCAGTGGAGTGCGTTTATATATTGAAAAACAGTCATATCCATTTGGAGTGCACAAATCAACCAAATATTTATTGAAATAAAAATAATCGTTATAATACTTTTTTACAGCATTTGTTTTTTGTTACTGCAAGCACTCCAAATTGAAATGATTAATGAGGTGTTATTAAATCTAGCAAAATCGGAAATTGCTCCCGTCGCGGAATATTACACCATCTAATTTAAAATTCTTCCTCAAACTTCAATGCATTAATTAATTAGGATAAGAGAGGATGCACATCATACCTGGGAGAGAATTTGATTCACGAAGAATTTAGGCTGGTTCAATTCTTATGAGATCTTCTCTGCACTTTGTGCTGGGCGGTGGCTTGACCGTGTTTTGCAGAAAATTATTATCAAAACACGTGCAAAAACTGCCGCCAGAACATTCAATTCAAACCGAAAAAGTAACCAAAGTTTCATCAAAATTACACGAAGCGTCCTCACTTCATCAAATTTTAACAAAGATTGATGACGTTTTACGCTATATAACAACAGGATGAGTCTGTTTTCATGCAAAAAGCACCTCGCGTCCTAACAGGAGCACTTTTCGTGCAAAACACAGTCAAGGAAGCACCCGGCAGATATTGCAGAGTTGTTTTTTTTTACAAAAATGAAAAGAATCGAAATTTTAAATAAGATGGTGCAATAATCCGTAATTTTTTTGCGGAAATGGAATTCATTTTCCGACGGGAGCAATTTCCGCCTTTCCTAGATTTAATAACATCTCGACTCAAAAACTAAATTCTAAAGCTTTAAAAAAATTAACTACATTTTTTCGAATAGTGACTTTGGAATATTTTAAGTAAAATATTTCACGCCATCCGCATTTCAAATGAAATTCTGATACATCGAGCTTAGAAAACCTGCTAAACTTAATATAAAAAAAATTTTTTGCAACATGCGGCTTACTTGAGTAAATACACAAATATTGAAAACTCAAGCTACCCTCAATCGTCGATTTTGCGCATATAAATCCCGTTTTTTGAAACTCCCCCATCGATTTTCAGAAAAGTGTTATGTGAATTTTTGTTATTTCCAGTCAAGCATTCACAGAATATCAAGATTAATGGGTAAGTTAAGATTAAAGACATTAAACCGTAATTTAACTTTATAGGGTGGCGTTCTTACTAAAACTAATTTAAGATTAGTGTAAAAGCATCATATAAAGATATTATTAGGGTGAACCAAAATTTTTTTCCGATTTCCTATATCTTTTTGTCTAATTGTTTTTTTTACCAAATAAAGATTTTTATATACATTTGTTATATATATTTTTAAAGCTCTTGAACAGCTCTATCATAATATATACTAAAATTTTTAATTCGTCTTTTATTTAAAATTTTTTAACTTGTAGAAGAAACATGGAAAAACCAGAAATTCGTGTTATTTTACGCCATTACTGGAAACAAAGCTTCAACGCAGCTGGAGAAGCTAAAAACAGATTCGAAGTTGAAGGCGACAATATGGTCTCGGATCGTACTGCGCGAAATTGGTTCAAAAGATTTAGCAACGGCGACACTGATCTCGAGGACAAGACACACTCAGACCGACCTACGACAGTGGATTCTGAAGCAATCCTTGAAGCTGTGGAAACAAATCCATCAATAAGTACTCGCAGACCTTTATTGAACCCAACTTGATCGACTGTATGCTGCACTTGGCGAGAAATATCCAGAATTGATCAATCGGAAGCGGATACTCCTTCAACCAGAAAATGCAAAACCGCACACCGCCAGAAAACGAAGGAAAATATCAAAAATGTCGACGCCATTGAACTTCTTCCACATCCAGCTTATAGTCCGGACCTTGCGCCATCTGATTATCACCTTTTCCGATCCATGGCACACTTTCTTCGTGGTCGTAGCATCAATGACCTGGCCAATGTCGAAAATGGGTGCCGCGAGTTTTACGCCTCTAAGAACAAGGAGTGGTACCGCAGCGGGATCGAAAAACTTACCGATGGATGGGTTCAAGCCATAGAGTCAAATGGTCTTTACTTTGAAACCGAATTGTTTTTCATGTGTTGTAAAATTACGTTTAAATTTTTAACAAAAAATCGGAAAAAAATTTTGGTTCACCCTAATATTTCATTAAGTGTTAATCACAAACGATAATGCACCCCAAATTGAATGATTAAGTTGGGTGCTTAGAAAATATGTTCCTATTGCAAATTTCGGCACGAAGCGCATATTTTTAGATAGTTTAATATTGGCTTGAAAAAAATTATGTATCACTTTATTTTCAATATTATTCAACAAAACCAATCTCTTACTGTGCTTCTCTGAGCTTCTAATTCAACCGTCACATTTGGCGAATATTTTCCAAAATTCTTTTCACTTAATGAATCTAGCTGACAGATTACATTCTAAAAACATCTACTCAATTTGAACGATTTAAATTGTGGTTAAGGTAATTGCTAATTCTGACACTTTGGCTAGAATGGACGCAATTAAACTCTACAAAAATCACATTGGCGGGTGGCGTGCATATGTTACGCTTGTCTTACAAATTTTACATGTTTTTTTTAAACATAAATATTCCAAAAAACAAGTGTGTCAGCTTTTGCTTAAACTCTTTTAATATATTCAAATCTTCACAAAATTTTAGATTTGTGCACGCACATTTTCCGATCTCGTTTTATTAGGGTTAAAGTTGACGTGAATGAGTATTAAAGCGTCGCACCGGTTAATTTCATAATTATTTTCACGTAATAATAACAGACAAATCCTAGATTATATAGGAAAACGCCAAACTTTCCAGTAAGATATATATATATATATATGCACGCCGAAGGGAGAAGTCCTTCACATAGACTGACAGGGATGTGCGATGGGGCGCGCTAACATTTAAACGAATAATTTAATTTATTTTTAAATTTTTAGTTTTAGCTTAAAATTTCTATAATATCCGTATATTTGTATTTTATTACCTATATCACGAAAATTCTAATGAAATTGCGCACTTTCTGATATACTTGGTTTGACTATATTTGTTCATTAATGATGTGATTTTGCCCGTTGAAAATTATTTTTTAAAACATTTATAACTTTTGATATAGGAGGTTAGAGCCTTTCTACTATGGCTCATATTGTTCTTTGGGTCTTCCTCTATTCATAGAGCCCATAAAACAAAAATTTTCAAAGAAAATTTTTTTGCTATAGCTCTTTTACTAGGATGCACCTTATTTTATCATTTTTCTTATTTTTCGAACGTTTTTTTATTTGTTAACAAATGGTTTAGTTCAGATAATGTGCAAAAAGGATCAATAAAGTAATACAAACCTAAATCGGATCGTTGAGACCGTTTTGCGACTAAATGTTGATCTATTTCAATGTCATGTCGATCAGACACGAATGTCATGCTCCATTATACACTACTTGATGAGATAATGTTTAATAACCTGTATTTATTTATTTATAAAGTAGAATGAAGCAATCATGAAAAAATTTGAACTGCTTTACAGTAAATAACAACATAAATAGCGGAAGAAGGATTTACCAACACATCAAGGGAGTTCTCATCACCACTGCCGAATAAAGAGAAGATAAACTTTACCAATGTCCGGTGGAGAATAACATTTCGGTGCTTGAAATACCTATATTTGGGGACCATGAAATCGATAGAATTAGGAATCACCTTACAGTGCGTATGACAGCATAAAGACTGATTAGGAAGTATGATGTTGCCATGATGTGTCCAATTTTGCTTGTTTTTAATTAATCTCCATCAAGGATGCACTCATTCCGCTCGGATGCCTGTGGGAACTACAAAAATGACATGATGAGCTAAGGAGTAGTGTATAAGGACGAGTTGTATGCATGATTTGGTATTTAATGTGTTGTCTACTGGTAGTTGATAGTATTTTTGCTTTATAAATATGTTTTTATGTTTTAATTATTACTTCTATATATGCAAAACAATATTTTTTTAGATTCTTCATTATAAAAAACTGTAATTAAAATTTTTTAACACTGACTAAGTCATTGACGGATTTCGACCACAAACAGTGGAATTGACAACGGTGAAACGGGCTCAACGATCCGATTTAGGTTTGTATTACTTTATTGATCCTTTTTGCACATTATCTGAACTAAAACCATTTGTTAACAAATATAAAAACGTTCGAAAAATAAGAAAATGATAAAATAAGGTGCATCCTAGTAGAAAAACTGTAGCAAAAAAAATTTCTTTGAAAATTTTTGTTTTATGGGCTCTATGGATAGAGGAAGACCCAAAGAACAATATGAGCCATATTAGAAAGGCTCTAACCTCCTATATCAAAAGTTATAAATGTTTTAAAAAATATTTTTCAACGGTTAAAATCACATCATTAATGAACAAATATAGTCAAACCAAGTATATCAGAAAGTGCGCAATTTTATTAGAATTGTTGTGATATAGGAAATAAAATACAAATATACGGATATTATAGAAATTTTAAGCTAAAACTGAAAATTTAAAAATAAATTAAATTATTCGTTTAAATGTTAGCGCGCCCCATCGCACATCCCTGTCAGTCTATGTGAAGGGGAATTTTCAACTGAGCGCCTTCGGCGTGTATATGAATACGTTTTCTGCTCTCACAGTTCTACTTTTCCAGTTTAACAGTTTAAACATTTCCTTTGGAAGGGTATTTTTTAAAATTTTGAACTTGTAAATATAGATATTTTAGTGTACTAGAAACACGTCAAATGAACTCGTAAAATTTATAAAAATGCAATTGGTGCGAAGTCTTTTGTAATGCGGCGCGGTTTCTTGGCAGTGGAGTGCTATGACATACACATCATATATACAGTTCGTATGAGTGGCTTAAATGCCGGCTCAAAGATTTTTAATTACGGTAAGAACTGTGGTTATCCTAATAATACGAGTCAAATATTAAGCAAGAACAAAATAAGACAACAAACACTGAAAGTAATATATTTCAGTAATAACAACATCATTAAACAGAGAAAGAAAACATTGCCAAAGGTGTGGAGTTATAAGCAATATAATTGCTTAAATTTTAAATTCAATGACATTAAATTGGTTTTTTTCCTAAACTTTGTTCAAAATTCTTTATCAAGAAAACAGTATAGGCAAATAAAACAACCGTAAAAACGTAACAAGCAGCATTAACAACAAACAAACGGCGCGCATCCGTATAAACGAACGTTTCGTCAAGATTTGATATTTGCTATGTTTACACATGGACGTCCATTTTCTTCCAGCCGTTGACAAATAAATATAATAATAAAACTGTTACAAACAAAAAAATAATTCTGAGGTCAACTAACATTATTTTAAAAGAACATACATTTGGGACAAAAACACGTAAAAGCAATTTATCCGCACGGGGCGCTTCATAAATAAACCATTTCTCTGCCCTCCTATGGTAAATGGGAGTGTGTGAAAATTGACATTATGTTTAGCTGAATATTTTATTAGTCTTGGTGGTCATTATGCTGGTCTAATATTATGCCGAGTTGAGCTTCTTTTTCATGCCACCAATAACACTTGAGAATTTTCAAGAGGCGAAAACAATACACGTAGCACTTACGTTGTATTCGATGTGACAGAAAACAAAAGCATATGTGGAGATTCTTGAAGTTTCCTCTAATTAATTAAATTTATCAAATAGACAACCATAACTGTTAGCCTTAATTAGTTGTTTTATGTTTATATGCAATTATATTTTCGTTACAAAAGCAAATTCTATCATATTAGTTATCTATACCTCTGGTTACCTACCCCATTTTTATTTTATTATTATTATTATTTATTTTTATTAC
Source organism: Caenorhabditis plicata (assembly GCA_963931815.1). Classification (NCBI taxonomy): domain Eukaryota; kingdom Metazoa; phylum Nematoda; class Chromadorea; order Rhabditida; family Rhabditidae; genus Caenorhabditis; species Caenorhabditis plicata. The sequence goes on along the minus strand of OZ007492.1, from coordinate 9,679,373 downwards.
TATCCGCTACCTATGTTATTTTATTTTATTCACTTTAGGTTGTTTTGTTTTACTTTATGCACACAAAATTGAATGGTTAAGTTGGGAACTCAGAAAAGATGCTCATTTTGCAAATTTCGGTAAGAAACGTAGCGTTTTAGATAGTTTAAGACCTGCTGGAAAAATTACGTATTAAGTTATATTGAAAATAAGACGTGTAAATCAGTAAGACACGTTTAAATATTGAAAAATATTCATTTCGATTTGGCGTTATGGGTCAATTGTGTATGTACATTTTATTATATTCACGTGTCTAGCACACGTAGTGTAAATAAATAAAATAAATAAATTTAAATTATTCATATTCTTATTAAATTGATTGCTATGGAGCTCATGCCAAATGCAAATTAATGTATGATTAAGCACGCCAAATCAAAATTTCGATTTTTCTACTTTTGAACGCACCCCAAATTGAATGGTTAAGTTGGGGACTCAGAAATTATGCTCATTTTGCAAACTTCGGCAAGAAGCGAATGTTTTTAGATAATTTAAGACCGGCTAGAAAAAATGACGTATTAAGTTATACGGAAAAAATACGTGCAAATTAGTAAGACACGTTTAAATATTGAAAATTGTTCAATTCTATTTGGTGTGTAAACGCGTTTTATTAATTTCCACGTTGGAATTAAAAACTAATATTTAGGTCAATTTTTCAGGCTTTTCCTGAAATACCTCTGATGCTTTAAGTTTTACGAAATTGTGTTAAAGTGACTCTTTTGAACGTCTGTTTTCACGAATTCATTTGGCGTGATTAAGCACCTCAAATCGAATTGTCGATTTTACAACGTTAACGCTTGTCTAGTCATTCTCTACGTGTAAATTGTAAGATACTTCTCACGTAATCTTAGTATCATTGTCTCAAACTGTATATTAAACTTTAAAAATTTTTGAAATATTAACCAGGAGCGGCTTTTTTGAACTCTTATTAATATGAAAGAACTTGGCGTGATTAAGTAAAAATGGATACCACGAAACCCCGCCGCATTGCAAAAGTCTTCGCACCATTTGCAAACTCAACCTTTTAATTTATTGTTTTTATTTTAACTCTTTACAAATCACTTATATTGACGATGAAGACTCTTCTGGTTATTGGTGCGAAGTCTTTTGCAATGCGGCGCGGTTTCTTGGCAGTGGAGTGCTATGACATACACATCATATAAGCTTGCATAGTATATACTTGTATCATGCAATAAATAGGCACAAAACACGTCGTGTAACTAACTATTAACGTGCCATTATTTTAGTTTTAGTACATTTATATTACTGCAAAAAACCGATTTGTAATATATCGGCACGCCAACTCGCATGGTAATGAAATGAGCTTAATAAACATGCTCAATTTAACTTTTAGGAGAGATATTAATATTTTTAGATAGTTTAAGACAAGCTTAATAAAATTTTAGTATAAACTTTTTCGTTATAAAGACGGAAAAATTTCCAAATGCGTTGAAAAATCTCAAAATCGCTATTTCAATTTGGCGTGCACGTCAAATGAATTCATCGATTTCTAATATTTTGACAGCGTTTTCTTGTTTTCCACTTGAATATTCTGATGGAAATAAACAGTAAAGGTTAGTAATATAACATAAACTATCTAGTTCATCAAAAATATCAGCGCTGCAGTTCGTATGAGTGGCTTAAATGCAGGCTTAAAGTTTTTCAGTTACGGTAAGAACTGTGGTTATCCTACTAATACGAGTCAAATATTAAGCAAGAACAAAATAAGACCACAAACACTGAAAGTAATATATTTCAGTAATAACAACATTATTAAACATAGGATGAGCTTAGTAAACGTGCTCAAATCTAACTTTGCAACAAGATATTAATATTTTGAGGTTGTTTAAGGAAAGCCTAGTTATATTATTGTGAAAATGTTTTGTTAAAATTACGTAAAATGTGTTAGTCACGCTCAAAAATTGTAAAATCATCATTCCCAATTGGTGTGTACTTTTCCGAGCTTAATGGACGAGCAAAATATAAGAAAAAATGGTAGTCACAGACGGACTTTTTCGTCTATTCCTCTTCCACGTAAACTGGTATGATAATAAAATGAGCTCAGTAAACATGCTCAATCTTAATTTTTTGGAAAGATAATAAGATTATTATAAAGTTTAAGACAAGCCTAGTTAAATTATGGTGAAATATGTTTTGTTAAAAAAAGGTGTAAATTTTGTCAGACGCGCTGAAAAATCGAAAAATCGTAATTTCCAGTGGGCGTGCTCTTCAATGTATGTTATCCGTTTTTTTGAGACAACATATATTGAGACAAAAAATGAGAGACAAAAATAGTGGCCGGCAAAACGAGAACCTCATTTTGTTCTAATTAATTTCCTCTTCCATTAGGGACCGATCTCTGAAAAGGACAATAATAAATTTAAAAGTAGTTTTCGTGAAATTGGTGCCACGTTTTTTGCAATACGGCACGGAGTGTTCTCGTCGTTTAGATAAAGTTTCTAAATTAAAAAGCTTCAAGCGCTCTGCGTAAGAAAGATAATTAGGGTCGCTGAAAGAAATATACTTACGATTGATTCTAAAATAAAGATTCCTTGTGAATAATCCTATTGAACAAATGACTTTAAAAAATTTTAATGTTACTCTAAAATAATGGAAAACACTCATTATCCCTGGAAGTACTACTTTGTAAAAATTGAAAAAAATGAATAAAACATGTTAAATATTAAATATAAATATAATCTTCTTGAGAACAATAACAAGAAAAATCGTTTTGAATAACATTGAAATTGGAGTAAATTAAAATGCAAGCGTGCAGAGCTCGGTAAATTACAACAAGGATAAATAAATAAATAAACAAAACGGGTGCATATTGTCACTCAATATATGCATATCCATCTCGCGGAAATAAATACACACAGCATTTTAACGCCGAATTGTTTCATTATAATCGAAAAGAAGAAGAAGAAGGAGAAGGTGCAAAAAGAAAGGGATATTAACATAGAAAAAAGCTGTTTGGAAGATTGTCTTGGTTTTTAAATAACTTTTCAATTCCAAACAGGCTCTTCTTGAGCAATATGGTTATAAACAGCATTGGAAGAAGTCAAAGAAGAAGAAGAAGAATGAGTTTTTTCATTCCACAATTTTTTTTGAATCTCATCTAAACATGTACACTAAATGAAGCTAATATGGGCAGAGAAGTTGTCGATCAAACGATAAACTCGACTTGTTGGTTTCATTTTGAGGCACCGCCGCCATCGACTCCCATGTGGCTTTTGATTGTTTCTAATCTTGTTCATTTAGCCGTCTATCTAGTAAGTTAGCTACAGATTTGTTTTCTTTTCATTTCCACCTTCGAATGATTGTCAGTCAGTCAATCACAGAATGTGCAAAAGTTGTGTAAATAAATAAACAAGTGGGTATTGAAATTTATTATTTTTGGCAAAAGTTATGGATATTTGAAGGGAAGATTAAGAGTTAAATTTAATATTATATAATATTATATATTTTTATTGAGTAACATATTTGTTCAAGTTTTAGGAAGGTCATTTGAAAGCGTGGATGAATGCACGCCAGGACTCATTTTAGACCACCTAGTTTATTTAAACCGAGATTGGAATATTTGTGATATACACTAGCTGACAAAAGTTTTGTCACAAATGTTTTTTCGGGTTTAACTTTTTTGTGACTTGACCAAATTGGCTGATTTTTTGATATTTTATGTGAATCAGTGTTTCAAATGTTATAGTAGCAAAATTTGGTTTAAATTACCATGGCAATTTCGGTACCACGCATTCCGTTTTCCCTCATATTGATAACAGCTTGCCGGTTGGAAATTGGAGTTTCTTTACGTGGAGTCATCTCTAAAATGTTGCCAATTACTGCTATTTTCAATAAATTATGAAAATAATATAATTGAACTTTAAAAATTATTAAAAAATGCAGTGCAAGAAAAGTGTGTAATATCTTTGAGCTACGCGTTTTACGATAAACGCTTGTCACTGCAAAACGGATCATCGTAATCACAAGCGGGAATTTGTAAAATAATCTAAAACCATATGAATCTATCATATCAAAAAATCAGCCAATTTGTTCAAGTCACAAAAAAGTTAAACCCGAAAAAACATTTGTGACAAAACTTTTGTCAGCTAGTGTACATTTAAGCTTGACAACAAAGCAAATTGGTATATTCATTCACCTGGATAATATTACCTGTAATATTATCTAAAAATTTCAAAAATCTAACATTTCAGTTGGCGTGTGAATGTATTTATCTCTTAAGCGATAACGGAAAATCATTCATAAACTATTTGTACAAGGTAATTTAAATAACAAGTATGCAAAAAATAATATTTTAATACAAAACTGATTGTAAAATATATATTATTTACTGGAAAAGACAATTTGTCAATGATTTTCCATCAACCTTTTCACGTCAAATTTAAATTGTGATTTGCCAATCCCCCCGTATGGTAATAAAATGAGCTCAGTAAACATTCTCAAATATAACTTTTTATAAAGATATTAATATGTTTCGATATTTTAAGACAAACCTAGTTAAATTGTGGAAAAAAAACAAGAAAAGAATTGATTTCAACGGAGGCTTAGAAGTTAAATTAATCGAGAATAGTTTTCTCCAATTAACTTGAGCCCTACCCATCAGGATTTTTGGTAGAAACTTGTAATCCAAATCTTCTCGTTCCTACTGTTACGAAACCGCGCCGCATTGCAAAAGACCTCGCGCCAATTGCGCGAACACTACCTTTAAATTTATCGAATTTTAAAATGTTTGAAGGAAACGTTTACGTTTATAAAATTCAAAGAGCACGCCAAATCGAAATGAATATTTTTCAATATTTAAACGTGTATTACTAACTTACACGTATTATATTCATATAATTTGACACGTCAATGTTACTAACCCGTCTTAAAAAAAACTATCTAACAAGGGAAGTCACTTTAGCGTCCGCTTGAGATTTTGATGAGACTTGCACCATTGATAGATTCGGATGCGCTGATTCCAAATCCGTTTTCAAAAACGGCGCAATTTTTCTCTGAGCCGAGATATGAGCCGCCAAAGTTTATTTTTGACAGATTATTTTTGACAGTTTGATGTGCATAAACCATAAACTGTCCGACATAAGGAATAACTTAATTAAATAAGAAAATTATTTTGCGTGAGAAATGTGGCAGCAGCGAGTGGATGGATCAATTGGAATGGATTAGTTATTATGGGTTATTTGGACGTGTTTTATATATTGATAATGTTTATTTCGATTTGCTATGCAATTTGCAACTTTAATAACTTTAATCATTCCTTCAATTAATTATTGCAAGTTGTTGAAAAACATTTCATTCTTTTTTAAAAAGTTAATGGTTAAACAGCCAACAAAATTAACTTTCATTGGTAAAGTTAAATTATATTTTAGCAACATTTCTAAAAAAAAATTATTTGTAAAAAAAAATAATAAATGTGCTGGCTGACTGCCCAGTACTTTTCAGAAACTAATGAATTATAAATTTTGGTATAGTCTCACAACGCTGATGATTGTCACAACGGTGATGCTACCTCATATCTTAACCTATTTCGTATAAACATGTTTGCACGCCTTCCTATGTATCCCGCTTTACCCTTATACACAGAACATGTCAGCCATATCTTCTCAAGCATATTTGTGATACAAGATGTACCATGTCTTCTATCAGAAATTTTATGGAACTGAATACATACAATGTTTTTGGAAACATGTGATTCAGTTGAAAAAAATTTTTTTATCAAAAGAATTTTCGGCTGTTTTTGTGTATAAGGGTATAGGAGAAAACATAGGAAGGAATGAAAATGTGTTTATGCAAGGTATTCCGTTGAGGAATAAGTTCGTAGAGTTATATCACAAATATTTATTTGAACAAAAAATTTTTCTTCGGCTGTCGAAGAAGTTGTTGCGCCAGTTTTTGAGTTCTTCTTCACCATTGAAGGTAACAGAGTGCGGAAAATGAGATATTTGGGGTAGCATTACCGTTATGAAAAACTCTACCAAGGTTTATGATTCAGGAAAATTTCAGGGCTGTCAGCAAGCAGATTGTCGCGTATGAATTTTTCACCAATTAAAAAACGGAAAAGTGTGAGTTCTATTATTTGTCAGTTCTATGTCGATAAATTCATGAAACAATATTTCAAAAGTAATTTATGAAAAAAAATTTTGTGATTATCAGCATGGCAAACGCTTTCACAGGAACGGTGGCAACTTTTTTCACACTCGTTGATACCATGGTCAAGGTTCAATATATAACGACCAGAAAAATTTAAACCACCGCCACAATTATTGTTTTTTTTTTTAGAAATGTTGCTAAAATATAATTTAACTTTACCAATGAAAGTTAATTTTGTTGGCTGTTTAACCATTAACTTTTTAAAAAAGAATGAAATGTTTTTCAACAACTTGCAATAATTAATTGAAGGAATGATTAAAGTTATTAAAGTTGCAAATTGCATAGCAAATCGAAATAAACATTATCAATATATAAAACACGTCCAAATAACCCATAATAACTAATCCATTCCAATTGATCCATCCACTCGCTGCTGCCACACTTCCCACGCAAAATAATTTTCTTATTTAATTAAGTTATTCCTTATGTCGGACATTTTATGGTTTATGCAAGTTAATAAAGCTGTCAAAAATAAACTTTGGCGGCTCATATCTCGGCTCAGAAAAAATTGCGCCGTTTTTGAAAACGGATTTGGAATCAGCGCATCCGAATCTATCAATGGTGCAAGTCTCATCAAAATCTCAAGCGGACGCTAAAGGGTCTTCCCTTGTAAGAACTTGCGCTTCTTATCGAAATTTGCAAAATGAGCATCATTTTTGAGCCCCAAACTTAACCATTCAATTTGGTGTGCAAAGAGTATAAACAAAACTATTATATTTTTTGGGAACTACATATAACAATAACAATAAAAATAATTAATAAATTAAATATTTAAAAAGTATTGTCCTTTGCAGAGATCGGTACCTAATGGAAGAGGGAAAATATTAGGATGGAATGAGGTTCTCGTTTGGACGACCACTCTTTTCTCTCTCATCACTGTGTGTTGTCTCAAAAAAAATGGATAACAAACATTGAAGGGTATCCATCCGAAACTATCATTTTTTTTATTTTTTTGCGGCACCGATCTCTGAAAAGGACAATAATAAATTAAAAAGTAATTTTCGTGCAATCGGTGTCAAGTTTTTTGCAATTCTCGTCTTTTAGATAAAGTGTTTCTAAATTGAAAAGCTTCAAGCGCTCTGCGTAAGAAAGATAATCATAATCGTTTAAAGAAATATACTTACGATTGATTCTACAATAAAGCTTCCTTGTAAATCGCTTCTGGACATTCTCAATTGGTCGGAAATGATATTTGTGTACCATACTCAAGGAGAGACCTTACGTGTGATTTATATAACAATTAATAAAACTGTGGATTTAGAGAGGAAAAGCATTTGAAAATCATGTAAACCATACGATTTATGAAACTTTTCCAATGTGTAGAAAAACCAAGTTTTTGAAACACAAAATTGATGTTACAATCAATAAAAAAGAGAAAAGTTAATCTTCAAGCTAAATTTAATAAAATTCATCTTCTGCTGGAACAAGCGTTCTCTAATGAAGAGCCATATTGAATCAAATCAAAAATTTAATTTCTTATGTGACAATCATCTAATTAATGTCTTCATGTACATAATAGGATTTAAATTAATAACAATTAGAAACGATTGCTATATATATTTTTAACTATTTAATAAAAAAGTTATTATTAATTGCAATTGTTTTGTTCTTTTGATTTATCTCATCTTCCTAGCAGCGAAAAACTGGTATAACGGAATCTAACTATAGAAACGACAGTGAAAAAGATTAAGAAGAAATCAGTATAAATAATGACCAAAATTTAAATACTTTATTCAATCACCATTTCATAATACAAAAAAAAACAGGAGAACAAATAATTAAGATGAACAACTGATCCCGCAAGAGATCCAAGTTCAAATCAATAAATTAGGAAATGCATACATATACAGAGGTAGGTGTAAACAAAAATGCATATTAGTACAGTAATGACTTTGGAATATCATCAATAATATATTTTTGTAATATATCAAAATAATTTTATTTGGGATTCCGGATATTTCTGGATTACTTGCAGTTTTGCGTTATTGATTGATAGAAGACATTATGTCACTTAAGACAAGACTGGATTCATGCCAATGGAAAACATCCATAGAAATAAAGATAAACGAATTTGATCACGTTTTCAATAACTTTATTCTTTTTTTGTTTTAAACATTAATTAGACTATTTTAACAGAACGAGTGATTTTTATGAGACGTGAGTTACAACATTTTATTCCTCGTAATTTTCTGAACTTTTAGAAATGCAACATGATGTGGTTACGGTAATTAACGGGTAGCTAATAGTCAATTGAAAGTTTCAACTTAAAAAAAATCATATTATCAAAATTATTGTGAAATTGCCTATTCCAATTATATTTTCAGAAAAATAAAAGTAATAAATCTGATTTGATCTAGAAATTTTGAAGAAATATAATGAAAAACAGAGAAATTATTAACATAAATTGAATATTTGTTTCATGATCCCTTTGAGACCATTGAAAATAATTCAAAAATGTTGAAATTGAATTTTCAATTTCTTATATTTTGATAATAGCTTTGCTTAGAAGTCGAATACAATTTAAATTCAAGTGTGTGCCCTCTATCAATAAACTATATTATTCTCAAAAATTAAGAAAAGATTTTTCAAATTATTTAATACCCCATAAATATAATCTACTAACTCTGTTAAGTTTGCCCCATAGAAAATAAATGTGGGCAGAAGTATGATTTTCAAAATATGACCACTTAAATGAGCTTGGAAAATTTATTCTGTCACAATTAGAAAAAAAACATTTTTACTTAGAAATGCTCATATGAGGAATTCCGAGCGGGCGGGACCTTAAAAAATTGAAAATTTCAAAACCCGGGACACGGGACCGGGACCGGGATCCCCTTTTTTTAGAAAAATACCCGGGTTGGGGGGGGGGGGGAGTGGCCGGGGAGGAGTCCCCCCGTCACTTAACGGTAATAGTGACAATTAAAGAGGAGGAAGAGCAAGAACAACCGACGAGCGAACCTTTCTCTTTTAAATTATGTAAAAATATGTATCAAAAAACACCACTATGTCGAAATACACAGAATTCCCCTTCTCCCAGCCCGGGACCGGGACCGGGACATCCCTTTTTCCCTACCCGGGACCCGAGACTTCTCTTTTTCCCGGTTCCGGTACACAGGACCGGGACCGGGATCCCCCTTTTTTTAGAAAAATACCCGGGTTGGGGGGGGGTGGCCGGGGAGGAGTCCCCCCGTCCCTTTACGGTAATAGTGACAATTAAAGAGGAGGAAGAGCAAGAACAACCGACGAGCGAACCTTTCTCTTTTAAATTATGTAAAATTATGTATCAAAAAACACCACTATGTCAATATGCACAGAATTCCCTTTCTCCCAGCCCGGGACCGGAAACGGGACCGGGACCGGGACATCCCTTTTTCCCTACCCGGGACCCGGGACTTCTCTTTTTCCCGGTTCCGGTACACAGGACCGGGATCCCCCTTTTTTTTTTTAGAAAAATACCCGGGTCGGGGGGACCGGGGGGAGTTCCTCCCATCACTGGTGAGCACCAATAAAGCCTAATTTTATAATTTTTGATGGCAAATTGATGTGTAAAATATTCCCGCCGTAAACATAATAAAACCATATGAAAATAGATAGGTCAAAAACAATTAAGGAGATCAATTGTAGCTGCTTCATAAAGGAACTAAATAAAATCGGGTTAACTTTTTTAATTGCCAATTTTTTAACTTATCAAAAAGTTGTTATTTCTCAATATAACCTAAAACAACGTTAGAGAGTTAGTGAGATTTAAAAATAGGCCTATACATAGGTTAGCCTAGATATGTAGGAACTCTACTGCCTCGAAACCGCGCCTCATTGCAAAAGACTTCGCACCAATTGCACGAACACTTCCTTTTAATTTTTTTCAATATTTTATTTATTAATTATTTTTTAACTGAAGAATTGGTTTAAATGTTATATTGCCCTTTTCAGAGATCGATACCTAATGGAAGAGGAACAAATTAGAACAAAATGCGGTTCTCGTTTTGCCGGCCACTATTTTTGTCTCTCATCAATATGTAACGAAAAAGTCGTTTGTGGCCATTTTTCCTTCCATCATTTTTCTTATTTTTTTGCTCTTCCATTAGGCACCGATCTCTAAAAAGGACAATAAATTGTTTTGAAAATATAAAATATATAATAGTTTTGTTTATACTCTTCTGTTAAACAATAAATAATAAACAAAATATTGAAAAAAAAAATTAAAAGGTAGTTTTCGTGCAATTGGAGCGAAGTATTTTCCTGGCAGTGGAGTGTATAGGTTTTATGCTACTTTTCAGAGATCGATGTCTGAAAAAAATAAGAAAAATTACACTAATAATGAAATATAGTCTCATTTGAACGGCCACACGGCCACAAAGGACTTTTCCATCTATTCCTCTTCAGTGTGTGTTGTCTATTTTTTGAGAAAATACACATTGATGAGATATAAAAGAGTGGCCGTCTAAAGGAGAACCTCATTTTTTAAAATAACTTTTTTCTTCCACTTTTTCTCCATTCCTCTAATTTTATCCTCTTCTCTTATACACCGATCTCTGCAAAGAAAAATACGATTTACATTAGATTCCGAATTCATTGATCAGCGAAACAGCGGAAGCAATGGAGTAATAAATAAACACTTTGGAAAATGAATTAAAAAGCGGATAAAATATTCTGCTTCTGCCAACTCATGCTTAAACAAAATTTTCCGGTTCATTGAATATTGATTAGAAATTCGGAAAAAATGTAGGGCCAGCAAATGTGATCCGAACACAATTGTTTATCAAAAAAGTTGGACTTATAGAGCGAACATTTTAGTTTTTTTGTATTATATTCATCTGACAAGAACTAACTTGTGAGAACTAACAATTAGTTTATTAATTTATTTTAAAATATCATAGACAGAAAATAAATTAAAATACACAGAAAGTTAGTTAAATTAATTATGATTTAGTTAAGAAACCAGGCACTCCAAATTAATTGTTCGATTCAATAAATCAAGAAATTGTTATTACCCTATTTTACCGTTTTATTGGATTTCGTTCGTACACTATTTCGAATGTGGTGGGGGGTGGTGGGGGGAGAGATAGGTTTCACTCATTTTGTTTCTAATGTCTCCACACACTCGTCTGTCATCAGAATATTTAATGAAAACAGTTCTACTCAATATAAAAATTGAAATTGTTTATTGACTAATCGATAACAAATTTTTGGATACATTAACTATCAAAACAATCAAAACCTATAACAATAAAAAGTATACATATATCTAACAAGGTTAGCACATTAAATACATTTAAATCTATCACATAAAAATTCCATAACACTATGAAATGCCATAACACTTGGCTTAAAGCTCTTCTAAATCCGTTAAAAATAACATCATCCGAAATTCTATAAAACCTGTTGGATACCCAATTTGTTGTTGCGTACGACGGTCTCTTTCGGTTCCCATTTCTAGTGAAAGTTGCTTGGCTCAAATCGGCCATCCAAGATTCCCAGCAGTTCCTTAATCTATCCTTAAGCGGTTTGTTCACAGCAACGTCCAATGGTTGAAGATACTTAGTCAGTCCCTCCGGTATAACTGCTAACGTGCACAGTTGATTAAGCTCCTCTAGTACTGTCGGTTCTAGATGACAACGAGCCGAATCTATTTAAAAAAAAATCCATTTTGTAGGGTCAGGATTTTTAGAAAAATTGGTCTCCAAATGTTATCGATCCCATCCTTTAAGCAAAGTAGAGTGGTGTCAGATATGCATGCTCCATATTCGTCATCCTTCCGTTTTCCTAGCACATTTTATGGGCCCGGCACTTTTCATGTGCCTATATTGGTTTTGTCAGTTCACTGATCGTAAATCTCCTTGTTAAGTTTTAATAAGATATCTCATCTTTATTCATCCCTCAAGTTGTTTATCTACTATACTATCAAGAGTGTTTCATTTTCATTACCATTACATTAGTTTAAGATTTATCTTTAAATGTAGCCATATATTCATTTTTTAATTCTTATATTCCTTGTATACAATCTTGTATAATGATAAACATAAGAGCAACAACAACAAACAACCAATCTTCCCCCCCCCCCCCCCCCTTCTCCCATCGGAGGAGGAGAAATTCTTCACTACTTTTTTGCATAACAATTTCTGTTATATTTTCTTTTTTGATCGAAATGATCAAAACATAACCGTCTGCGTCGAGGAATCCAATGAAACGGTAAAATAGGGTAGTTTTTTTGGACCAATTAAAATTGTTTCATTTTAACTGTTTTTGCTTACATCAATTATTCTAATTAAAAAATTACCTTATACGGTTTCACGCAAATTGGTATGATAATAAGATGAGCTCGGTAAAAACGCCAGTCGCTAAAGGGCGGTCTAAACGGCGGTCGGTGTACAAGCGCATCATCCAACATATTAAAGATCGTATAATAAAGTAATGAGTAAACCGTAATCAATACCGACTTATCCACTGAAATCCGCCATGCTCATAGATTCTTTTAGAAGTTATTCCAATAGGATGATAAATATAAATACGTGAATGTCGCTACAAAACATTTCAATCATATTATTCATTTCAGAGATCGATACCTAATGGAAGAGCAAAAAATTAGGGGCGGAGAAAAGGTCTTGTTTAGACAGCCACACGGCCACTAAGGCCATCGAATCTCTTCCTCATTTGTTTTTCATCAATATTTTTATTTCATCCATTTTCATTTTTAAATTAAACTTTTCATCAAATAATAAACAAAAAATAGATAACAAAAATTGATAAGAAACAAAAGAGGAAGAGATTTGATGGACTTAATGGCCGTGTGGCTGTCTAAACAAGACCTTTTCTCCGACCCTAATTTTTTGCTCTTCCATTAGGCATCGATCTCTGAAAAGGACAATAAATATTTATTTTCTTTCTTATCCATTATTTTATACCGTCGATTTAACCAATGTTTTTTGAGCGGTCGACGTGATAACAGCGCATTTATTCTGTTTCATTATCATATCCAATTTATATATTTATTGAAACTAAACATAATATGTTAACTATCCAAATGTTTTCTTTTTGATTTGCATGGTAGATTTGGTTCTGAGTTTATAATGAAACTACGTAAACGCGTTTGCAAACGAATATATACAAAAATAAAGACATTTTGGATAAATTTTCTATGTGACAGTTTTAATCGAGTTTTCAATAATCATATGTGCCCCCTTAGATCAGGTTTCCATCTTTGGTATTAAAACAATGCGCGAAGAGTAAAAAATTAATTATCTGAAAATGAAAAAAAGCATTTCTGTTATACATCTTCAGAATTTCTAGTTCACGCCGGATTGGTTATTTTTATTTTTTATTAAATTAAAATTAAAATTATCAATGTCTCATAATTCGACAATACCAAGAATAATAGGACTCAAATATCATTTTAAACAATATTCAAAGGATATTTAAACTTTATTCTATGTTCGTCGCCAAATGTGATTACCACCGCAAAATGTGGCGCACTTTTTTAAATATTATTTTTTCATTTTATTTTTATGATTTTTATTATTTTCCACATTCATTCCACGATTAAAACGACATCTAAAACATATTAATCAATTTATTCAAGCAAAAACAGTATAGAATGAGCATAAACAAGGAAATAATCATAAAAATTAAATGAAAAAATAATATTTAAAACACATTTTTTACATTTTGCGGTGGTAATCGCATTTGGCGACGAATTTAAAAGAAAGTTAAACAATATATCACATCTGGCACACAAAATAAACAAAAAATTATCATCTCATATTCAATGACAATAACATTGAATTTTCTAGTTATCTAATATAGCTTTTCCTCCTAATTAATCAATAATGAATCAATATAAATGCAAATAATCAATAATGAATCAATATAAATGCAAATGACCAAACAGAATCTAATGACATTCTACGAATAATAAAAAATAAATATATTCAGAAGAGGAAGAACTAAAAATATCTACATCGTTCTCTATTTTTCTTTTTCCCTTTTTTTTAGCTTTCCTACTTTTCGTTGTGCTTGTTGTTATTTACCGAACAATTGGTCATTTTCTATTCGCGGATTAATGAAAAAGACGAAGATGAAGGAGAAGTCTTTCATAATTATGGAAAAGCACTGCATGATAATTAATCTTGTTTGACACTTTTGCATGAAATTCGATTTTAATTGGACACTCGATTCTTACCAATAATTTTATATGTGAATGAGAGTGAGAGTTCGGATGGGGGATTTATGTGGAAAAAGGAAAAGGAATATGTGTTCTACATACGTGAAAATAACTAAAAATCAAAAAAGAATTTTCACAAATAAAAAAGTAAGAAATTATTGAAATTAAGGGGAAAAAATTAAATAAAAATATATATAAAATCTAGGGAGCCTCATGGAAACTAAGAAAATTTTAATTAGTTTCTTAACTGGGAGCGTAAGGAACTACAATTATAAATATATCAAAGGTAAAAAGAGCTCTGCCTTTTTTGTCGTACCTCATACTTGGGTAATTCTTAATTCTTAGAAAAAAACAAAAAAAAACCCAAAATTTTCTTTCCTCTGGCATATTTATTGTTGTGATCCTAGAGACTGGTGGTGTTACGGGCTAACGTTTATTGGCTCGGATATAAGGAATAAGAATAATATGAAAAAACGATTATAGCCTATTTCAAAATAGTTGACGACGCAATCACGCTGCAAATGCGGCATACTAATTCAAATTCATTTTCAAAACGATTATTTTATTTTATTTCTGTGACATTTTTTAGTTGTTATTGCTTATATGGAATAAAATAATCGTTTTGAAAATGAATTTGAATTAGTATGCCGCATTTGCAGCGTGATTGCGTCGTCAACTATTTTGAAATAGGCTATAGATAAGTTGATAACAAAACTAGGGCACAAGTAACGTGACAACAAATATTAATAAATATAATTAAATATTATTCATTTCAGAGATCGATGCCTAATGGAAGAGCAAAAAAATAGGGGAGGAGAAAAGGTCTTGTTTAGACAGCCACACGGCCACTAAGGCCATCACGTCTCTTCCTCTTTGTGGCCGTGTGGCTGCCTAAACAAGACCTTCTCTTCGCCCCTAATTTTTTGCTCTTCCATTAGGCATCGATCTCTGAAAAGGACAATATATACACTAGCTGACAAAAGTTTTGTCACAAATGTTTTTTCGGGTTTAACTTTTTTGTGACTTGACAAAATTGGCTGATTTTTTGATATGATAGATTCATATGGTTGTAGATTATTTTACAAATTCCCGCTTGTGATTACGATGATCCGTTTTACAGTGACAAGCGTTTATCGTAAAACGCGTAGCTCAAAAATATTACGCACTTTTCTTGCACTGCATTTTTAAATAATTTTTAAAGTTCAATTATATTTTTTTCATAATTTATTGAAAATAGCAGTAATTGGCAACATTTTAGAGATGACTCCACGTAAAGAAACTCCAATTGCCACCCGGCAAGCTGTTATCAATATGAGGGAAAACGGAATGCGGTACCGAAATTGCCAAGGTCCTCAAAATCAATAAACGAACTGTATATGAACTGTACACTGATTCACATAAAATATCAATAAATCAGCCAATTTGGTCAAGTCACAAAAAAGTTAAACGCGAAAAAACATTTGTGACAAAACTTTTGTCAGCTAGTGTAATTAACGTTAACGGGACTATCAAGAGTGACTAGTAAAGTGTGTGCTTTGGCTCTCAGCTTAACCTTCCGTCACAACATTTATTATTATTTCCTTAGGCTCCCACTTAAACGGGTAATTGATTGTTTTAAAATTTGCCTAACCCATTTTTTATTTCCCTATGTTTTGCCAAAATTTTTCCCTCTTTGAAAAATTTAATTTAATTGTATCTATATTACTTAACTTCTGCTAAACTTTTTTTTGGTTTTTGTTTAGTTTATTTTTTCTTTTTCTCTTTTTGTTTCTTTTCTTTTTTATATGTCCAAGTTTTTTTTGTGGTATTTTAACTATACTTTTCTTCACGTGTCTGGTACACGTATTTTAAATAAATAAATTTATACATTAAAAAATTATAACAAACAATAATAGTTAAGAAACCAAAGAAAAATACACTAAACTGGTACTATATGTTATTTTACATAAAAGTTTAGACACAAGGCTGTTCTTAAAAAGTATTACAAAAAATGTATTTTAATATTATTACAGCGCAAGTTATAGCGGAAATTTTACTGATAATCGACTAATAAACTTCTCTTTCACAACGGAAGAGAGTCCTACACCTAGGTTAACCATTAGAGGTTTTTTGCTAACAATAAGAGCTTAGGGAGGTATTGGATAAGTTCGAAGAGTTTATATATTCTTTTGTTTCACAACAATTTTCTTGTTGCTTGCCAAAGTTTATATATTTATCTGATAGCGCTTTTTCTGCTCTACAAAACTGTTTTTTAGTTTGTTCTGAAATTTTAAATTTTCATCATTTTTCAGGCTTAGAAATGAACTATCCAGGAGGCAAAAATCAGCATTTTCAACATCTGCTCTTCTTCGCTTTTCATCGAAAGCAAAAAAATCTGAAGCCGCTCGGGAAACATGAAGTGTGTATGGAGAAGTTTTCTTAGGCGTGTCGACTGCATAAAAATGACGACTTCACACCAAATTGTATGATTATAAAATGAGCTCAGTAAACGTGCTCAATTATAACTTTACGGCAAGATATTAACATTTTTAAATAGTTTAAGAATAACTTTTCTATATTGTGGAGAAAGGTGTTTTATAGAAATGCCATAAAAACTTTAACACACTCTTAAAATTCGGAAAAACACTATATCAAATTGGCGTGCGACTTTAATCTTGAATACACGACTCGAAGCGGACGACCTGCAGAATTAGACGAAGAGATACCTCATGAGCTCAACGAACACAACAGAGAAAATCGCCATCAAATCGCAGCTTAACATCTCGTTCGCTCTCGAGCAACACGCAGTCATAAACATCGATTTTTGTACCAAATCGTCACGGGAGATGATAAAAGAAACACCACGGTCAACAAGGAGTTCTATGTTTCCCAGTTCGACTGAAAAGACCCAATCGACAAGGTCAAGTCATCTTGCTCCACGACAACGCCAGGCCGCATGTTGAACAGATCGTCAAAACCGCCCTCTAAGACCTCGAATGGGAGGTTCTTCAGCACCCATCATACTCTACGAACTTATTCCACAACCCAATATAAGCCAGGGTTGCACGGAAATAGACTTTTTCCGGCGGAATACAGAAAACGCAAATGGAAATTAGTTTTTCCAAACGGACGACAGCAAAACGAAGACGGAAGATGCAAGATGGAATTCCGTGATGAATCTTTTTTCTCTGGGGCGTGATCCTATTATTTGGCTTTGCACGTTGTGTTGTATTTCTATGTTCAGATTATTCAGTTTTAGTTTATTCCTAAAGATTCCCCTGAACCTGATATATTGTTTATGAAGCTTGTCACTACTTTACTACTTGTTATATTCGCAGACTATTGTTTATAATAGTTTGATAATAATACACACTACATAGCAAATCCGCTGTTGTAATTTTTCTGTTTCTATTGCATGTAATCAATTGCTTGCAACTGAAGAAAAACCGAATTGTGTGTTAATCTCATGATATATTTTTAAAATCATCCGCGAGGAATCTCGAAAGATGATTCCTCATAGGTTCATATCGAAGCCGGTACAATGGCATTGCACTTTTTAAACAACAAGCGCGGTTGGAAATCTAACGGAAATAGAAATAATTTTTTTTCAAACCGAAGACGGAAAATGGAAGATGGGATTCCGTGAAATAAAACGTAAAGCTTCAGAGATATTTTTAGAAAAGCCCGTACATTTGACGCACTGGTCACACGCTACTAAACACGCTTCGTTCACAGGAGAAATCTTAAAAACATAGATTTTAAGTATTCAGAAGCTACGAGAGAAGAAATATGTTTACTGTATACAAAATAGTTGAAATATTTAAGCCTACCATAAATTTTTTTTTTTAATTTAATAATCCTTGTATTTCAATTTTGATTCATTTTAATGTTGATAACATCCAAAATAGAGTTAAATTTTTTAAAATTTCATTTTAAGAGACTGAATAGTGTATTTACCAAAAAATTACATTTTTTCGGTCCTCTGGACTTTCCGGAGGAGGCTGTTTGATGGCTGGAATGATCAGTGCTGATCAGTGCGGTAATCAACATAGTCATTGTTCTATCCTTTTACAGAAAATTCGGGCTAGGCTCCGCCCACCCGGGGACGAAGTATATAAGCAACCAAATGTCACAATAAATACCTTTTGCGTCTGGTCTGGTCTCCGGGAGTAGCTAACCCGCATGCTGAGTTCAGAGCGGTGAATGCTCTACGTCGTTACAAATACATAACAGTTTTAATAAAATCTAGAAAAATGTTAATTTTCATTTGGTGTGTAATTGTATTGCTACGTAGGATCATAGATCTATTTGATCTAGATTTGTTGCGTAGGGCCATGGAATTATTGAAACCGTGAAAACGTGACATGGAAATACGAGTGAACCTAAGAATTTTAAACGCGTACACAGTGATGGGAGGGACATCTCGCTCTTCCTCCTCTTTAATTGTCACTACTACCGTTCGGTGATGGGGGGCTCCCCCCGGTCCCCCTCCCCCCAACCCGGGTATTTTCCTAAAAAAAAGGGAAGTCCCGGTCCCGGGTAGGGAGAAAGAGAAGTTCCGGTCCCGGGCTTTGAAATTTTCAATTTTTTAAGGTCCCGCCCGCCCGGAATTCCAAAAAACGGGGTTCCTCCCATCACTGGCGTGTAATTGTCATTTTTTGTACTTCTAACAATAAATTATTTGATTGGTAATCAAATTCAACAAAATTTTTATGCATACTAGATGCTGTAATTATTAAATGTTAATTAGATTTTTTTGGAGCATTTGTGATCAAAATTAAAGTGAATCTGTATAAATTATAATATGCTTTGAACATTTTAATATATATTGAAAGCATTTATTATCATATGATAATCTTCAAAATAATCATTGTATGTTTTTTTACTAATTGACAAGATATGGCAAAGGATATTTTGTCTCCAATTAAAAAATATATCAAATAGAAGGGTCCCTAAACAACGAATTATCAGATGCTGTGACAATTTTTGTTACATTTATTCATATTAAAAATAAAGATAAGAATAAAAATGCGAAAGAATATAAACTGCAAGTTTCCGAAAAGACCAGCATGAATGAAAATAAAAAATAAAATAAAATCAACAAATGGTACGATGTCTTTTCCGAAAAATAACACGATTATGGGAAGGTTCGCTCGCTGTGCAACTACAACGCGTCTCTTTGGAAAATTGGCTCATAGAATAGTTAAAATTCATCGATCGATTCGTCTAAACAATTCGTGAAACACAAATACAGTGAAAATGAATGAATTATGGTTTATATTGTTTATTGATTTTGCTGATAGGGAAGGTGTTGAAGTAAATAAAACTCAGTTGAAGACAAAGAATGAAGAAATCAAAACTTTTATAATAGCAATTAACGTAGTTTTTTTATACACAGCTTCTTTGATGTTTAATAGTCGTCTTCCGTGACGAAGATCTGCAATAAACCCGTTTTCAATTAATCTAAACTCAATAAAACCTTTGAGGCGGACTTTCCAACGGCAACGGATGAGCGGTGCTTGGCGCGAATCAAATGCAAGCTGCTTTCGGCCTGAAACGATCTCAATTACCTATAAAGCTCTTTTCTGCACGCGCTCACTTGATCGGCACGTCCTTCGGCGTCCTCAAGTTCGTGCTGGTATCTTCTGACGCGTTGCAAGTTCTGCATCGTCAGGGCTTCGGACTCGGCGAGCTGACGCTTCTGGATGTTGACCTTCTCCAAGAGACGGTCGGCGGTATCTTGAGCCATAACGTAGTTCTTGTGCTCCTCGTCAACAAGCTGCTGGACTTCCTTGATGCGACGGTCCTTCTTGCGGAGAGCGTTCTGTGTCTCCTTGTGACGTCTCGTTTCCTCGTCGAGGGCGGTTTCGAGGTCACGGATTCGGGTCTCCAACTTGGCGATCACGCGCTTGCCTCCGAGGAGAGCGGCTGCTTCGGCTTCTTGGATTTGCACCTGGAGTTGCTTGACCTGCTCTTCGAGCGATTTGCGAAGAGCGTCGATCTTCATCGAGTGTTCTTGCTCCTCGTGCAATTGCTCGACGGCGCGGGCGGCATCGGCGAGAGCGCGGTTGGCGCGCTCGTCAGCAGCATGCAATTCCTTGGTGACTTCGTCGAGGTCGGCTTGGGCTGTTGACAATTCCGTCTCGAGCTTGTTCTTGATCGAGGTGAGGTTGTTGTTGATGGCGGTAAGATCGGAGATTCTTCCGTTTGCCTCTTCAAGGTCGATTTCAGCTTGTTTGCGAGCGCGGACAGCATTATCGAGAGCGGTCTTGGCCTCCTCGAGTTCGGCGGACAAGGCGGCGACCTTGCGTTGAGCAAGTGCGTATTGGTCGAGTGTTTGTTGGAGTTGACGTTGAGTGTCTTCCAATGATGCCTGGAGCACCTTAAGCTGTTCTGATTGCTTCTTGATCGTCTTCTGGGCTTCAATGTTGGCGCGATTCAAGTTGTCGACGGTCATTTCGAGCTCGGCGATTTCGGCTTGGTACTTCTTCTTGAGGCGCGAGATTTCTGCCTTCATGCGGGCTTCGGCATCGGCGAGGGCTGCTGTGAGTCTGTCAATCTCGAATTGCATGTTCTTGCGCAATGCTTCCATCTCTTCCTCCTTTTCTTGGAGACGACGTTCCATCTCAATGCGAAGAGCTTGAAGCTCGGCGAGGGCGCGTTGAGCGCGGTTCTCCGCGTCGCGGCGCTGAGCATCGGCTTCCTTGAGAGCGGTCTGAAGCTCACGGATCTCTCCGGCGAGACGAGCGTTTTCAAGGTCGAGTTCGTGAAGTTTGCGGTTGGCGTCGGCGAGGGCTTCCTTGGCCTCGTGGAGTTCGTCGTGGAGCTTTTTGTTCTCGCGAGCAAGCGCTTCCTTCTGCTCGACGGCCTTCTCGTACAAGTGCTTCATCTTCTGCAATTCGGCGTTGGCGGCGCGAAGCTCACGTTGAGCAGCCTCCAGTTCAACGTTAAGTTCGTCGATGCGCACCTTGAGCTCGGCCACTTGTTTTTCGAGTTGTTCCTTGGCGCGCTCAAGAATGGCAATGGTGTTTTGCGCTTTCTCAAGATCGACAATCAAGACCTCGACTTCGGATTGAAGGCGCGATTTGGCCTTCTCGAGTTGAGAGATCTTCTGAAGCATGATTTCTATTTGCTCCTCATACTCGGCTTGCTTCTGCATCATTTTCTTGCGCAAGTCCTCGACCTCTTCATGGTGCAGAGCAACCTCGGCGTCGAATTTGCTCTTCCATTGAGTGATTTCGGTGTTTGCGAGGTTGAGCTTGTGTTCAGCATCGGAACGAGCCACCGATTCCTCATCGAGAGCAGTGCGCACAGAGTCGAGCTCGAGTTGCACTTGGTGCAATTGCGATTGAAGTTGCGAACGCTCACGCTCGGCGTCCTCGAGGCGACGACGAGCCTCCTCGAGTTGTTGAGCAAGAGTGTACTTGACATGCTGCAAGTTATCGAGCTGCACCTTTTGGTCGTGGACTTCCTTGAGAAGGTCGTTGTTCTCGGCTTGAAGTCTTTGGCGTTGTTGAGCAAGGTCGTTCACGTGCTTATTCAAGTCATCAACCTGCAAGTCCAAATAAAATAATTCACAATTCTTGAATCAAACCTTGTTGGCGAGCTCGTTTGCTTGAGCTTCAAATCGTTCCGCAGCCTTCTCGGCGGTGTGCTTATCCTTTTGAAGTTGATCAATGGTGGCGGTGAGTTCAATGACTTCGTGTTGAACACGCTGACGTTCGCGATCAATCTTGGCGTTCTTCTTTTGGAGCTGCTCAATTTGATCTTGGTAGTCGAGGACCGCGTCCTGATGCTTCTTGCGCAGCACATTCATTGCATCTTCGGACTCGAGCTGTGACTCTTCGAGGAGCTTGCGCAGCTTCACCAGCTCGCCCTCGCGCTTGCGGTTCGACTCAATTTGCGAATCGGTAGTTCCTTCGGCATCCTCGAGACGATCGGTGAGAGCAATCAATTGAACAGATAAATCAGCACGCTCACGTTCAATCTAGAATGCGAAATTTTTATATTGAAAGACAAATGGAAACATACGCGGTTGCGAAGCTCACGCTCGGATTCGAGATCCTCTTGGAGCAAACGGATCTTGTCCTGAAATTATTTTCTTGAAAATCTTGAAAACAAGTGAGATTATTATCATCTCCCCCCCATCAATATGACAATTAAGATTGTAACAAGTGATGCGCTGTATGTTTGTCAATTGAGCAGAACTAGAGATATATCTATGCATCTGCTATAGGATGCACAATGGCACAAATCTATCTCAATTGTTAATAAAATTTAATGGGGGCTTTTTGCTGATATTCTTTGTTTTATTAATTTGGTCCAAACATAATAAAAAAGAAGAACAGAAGAAATATTAAGTTTTTCCATTTCAAGGACCAAAAATTGAGTTTGTGGAGGTAAAAAATTGAAAAGAAAAAACATTGCAATATAAAATAGTTTAGGCAAATATAAGAGAAATACAAACAAATCTAGCTCACCTCAAGCCTGGTAAGTGATCCAAGATCGGCAACAGACATGTTACCGAATGGAGCACCGCCAAACGCAGCCTGTGACGGACTCTTCATAAGAGCGGCGGACGGCGAACGATACAATGACATAATGTGAATATGTGTGCTATCTGTTGTGCTCTAGCGGTCCTAAAATTGTTCAAAATTTGATTTTGAAACCCTTAAAATGTTGCTCAAAATCGTGTGCAAGAAAGGAATAAAAAACAACAAATAAGCAGCAAATGGAAAGAAAATGGTACAAAAGGATCATTGGAAATGGTCCGTTGCTTCTAGCAGAAATGTTTATGTGAACAAGTCGTGTCGTTGGCAGTTTTGATGATTTGAGCAGTGAGCTCACTTGTGTATATCTGTGCGAGTGTATGCGAAAAGATAATAGGTGGAGATCGTCGAGACCGCCCGGGGATGATAGCGATGGCAGCGAGCAGGCAGAATCTAGAGACGGCAGATGCGCGCACGTGGATATAATGAAGCAGAGTGTAAAGCCGCGCCTTTTCGAACCTGTGCGTATACGATGATATGAAATCTCGTCGCGGGGGCAGCTACCACCGGGATTGGCAGCATCCACACCTCGTCTTGTTGTTTGCCTCATTCCTTCTTCATCGCCTCCCACTCGTTTTTTGATTCGAAACAGTTGAGCATTGAGGCACACAAACATCCCACCTATTGAGTCTTGCTGTTGAAGCACGAGAGAATGCCGAGCATATGGATGCACAAGAAGCAGCAATATGATAATCGGATAGCTGTGTGATTTGCGAGTGTTTTTTTTAAAACAACTCGCTTTCATTGCCGCTAGTGGTTTTCCAGAGAAAGCGTAACAACTCAAGTGTTTTTCTGATTTTTTGTTTTACATAATCTAATTAGATTTTAAGAACAACCATAATAATTAAAGAGAAACTTGGCATGTTAACGTTAATTAAACGTAATAATAAAAATAACTAATAGCATACCAAATTAAAAAGTGTTTGCCCATAAATTTAAAGCCACTCGATTATTTACAGCTCTTTCTAATATATTTTTGTTCGCTAAATAGTGACAATAATTCTGACAACCATTAATGAGCTAATCAATATAATTAAATAAAGAAAAGCACGTGAACACGTGGTAAATTCGAAACAAAAAACGTGGACTAAAATTTACAAGGCCCACGACACAATTCCCAATAATTTGGTGTGTTTTAGAAAATTTAAGAAAAACTGTGGAAACTGTCTAGTAGTGAATTGAATCAGAATACTGGTGAATCCGAACACGTCGGTGAAAAACAAAACGCGCTTTGGCAACGAAAGAAAAAGCTTTTAATCAGAATTATTCAAATTTTCAGTTCAGGTTTCCTCGCGAAAATTGAAATAAAATAGAGAACTAGATTAAAGTCTAATGGTATAAAAAAGAAACATTTTTCAAGCTCATGAGAGCCAAGCTCATTAAAATGAATTAAAATTGAAATAACAGGATTTTTAAACCAATGTTGCAATTTTTAAAAACATTTACGGCCCGCTTAAATGTTCCACACTATTTTGTATACAGTAAACATATTTATTCTCTCTTAGTCTGCTTCTAAATACTTATTATACTACATTACATGCATACTACAAATACTCTAAATACTATATTCCATGTTTTTAAGATTTCTCTCGTGAACGAAGCGTGTTTAGTTCGCGGCGGACGCGTTCGGATTGACCAGTCCGACCTATTGATGGAAGGACGAAGCACTTGACACTGAACTAGGAAAATAGTCTTCAACAAAATGTAACTGGTCAGTTTGATCGACAGGCCACGGTCAAAAATCTACGTGTGAATGAAAAATTCTGTAAAATCGTTTATGTGTCCTAGTGCGTTTGTTATTGAATCATTCAAACCAGTTGGCATGTCACGGAATATACTTCGAGATAGGATATATATAATATATATTCCTCAAAATTCGTACTTTTTTCTAGAACTTTCTAGAAGATCTTGTGGCTATCAAAAATTATAACACTCACGCCACGGTCAAAAATCTGTGCGACAGTGCAAATGCGGCACGGTTGCCAAAATTTACTATAACAACAAAAACAACGTTTTTCAGTGCTTAAAGTTGAAAAAAATGGTAAAATTCCTGTATTAGATAATTAGTACCCGTATCGATAATGTATATGAAAATAAAAATGAATCTATAAAATTAGAATAGTACCTTTGATTTGATAACCAAAAAACAAGCAATATTAAAGATCCATATATCTTTTGAAATACAATACAGATCTTTTCCATTTTTCTATCAATCGATAGAGCACATTTTACTGGTCTCATTGATACTACTTTGGAGCCTTTCTCCAGCGGAGAAGCGAACTAACTCCTTCCAATCCAAACGGATCTTCCTTTCCAACGTAGGCAAAACCGTTTTTCCTTCAAGGATTCCAATTCTTCTTCTTAGAATTGAGCAATGGTGAGTGAGACGTACAACCATGTCTTTGACTTGATCTGACCAGCGCGTTTTCGGTCTTCCCTTTGGGACCTGAGAACTAACACTAATTGAACTAATACTAATGGGACCTGAGAACTAACACTAATTATTTGCTATTGAACTTCACTACCGCGAAGTATGAGTAAATTACAAAAGACCGCGCTCCAATAGCGAAAGCGAATACACGTCCCTTCTATTAACTATTAAAAAAACTTTATTAATTCTTGTTAAAAGAAAAATGCTCTAAATGTAGTATGGTTATATTAAAGAGTGTTTGTCCATAAATTTAAAGCCACTCGATTATTTACAGCTCTTTCTAATATATTTTTGTTCGTTAAATAGTGACAATAATTCATGAGCTAATCAATATAATTAAATAAAGAAAAAACACGTGAACAAGTGCTAAATTCGAATAAAAAACGTGGACTAAAATTTACAAGGCCACGACACAATTCAGAATAATTTGGTGTGCTAGTAGTGAATTGAACCAGACACTGGTGAATCCGAACGCGTCGGTTGAGAACAAAACGCGATTTGGCGACGGACGAAAAAGCTTTTAATAAGAATTATTCAAATTTTGGCAGTCCAGGTTTTCTCGCGACAATTGAAATAAAATATAGAACTAAATTAAAGTATAATTATTTAAAAACGAAACTTTTTCAAGCTCATGAGAGACAAAATATTTAAAATTGAAATAAAAGGATTTTTAAAATCAATTTTGGTATTAAAAAAACTTTTACGGTTTCAACTATTTATACAGTAAACATATTTCTTCTCTCTTAGTCTGCTTCTAAATACTTATTATACTACATTACATACATACTAAAAACACTCTAAATACAATTTTCGATGTTTTTAAGATTTCTCTCGTGAACGAAGCGTGTTTAACGCGTTCGGATTGACCATTCCGACATATTGATGGTAGGACGAAGCACTTGACACTGAACTAGGAAAATAAATACATTAAATAATACAAAAAAAAACATCCCGCTACGGTACCACTCCTTGTTCTTAGATGCGGAAAACTCGCGGGTCATAGTAGCTACGACCACGAAGAAAGTCTGCCATGGATCGGAAAAGATGATAATCAGATGGAGGAAGGTCCGGACTATAAGCTGGATGTGGAAGAAGGTCAATGGCGTCGAGATTTTTATCTTTTCCTTCGTTTGTCTGGCGGTGTGCGGTTTTGTCTTGTTGAAGGAGTATCCGCTTCCGATTGATCAATGCTGGATATTTCTCGCCGAGTGCCGCATACATTCGATCGAGTCTTGTCGGTCCCATCATTTGGAACTAGCTCAAAGTAAATTACGCCTTTGAAATTACACCAAACAAGTGCCTTGTTTGAGAAACGATCAAATTCAGCCGTTTGACTGGGTTCCAACCATTGGTTTTGTCTGTCCATATTACTGAAGTAGACCCACTTTTCATCACAAGTTACAATTCTACGAATTAAACGGTAATCCTGTGGATTTTCGAGCAGTTTCTCGACACGTTTGTGAGCTTGAATTTCAGTCAATGCATTCAGTCAAATGCGAGGTACTTCTAGGCAGGTCGTGTAGATGTCGTACAACTGATGTTTGAGGAATATCGAGCTCGGTTGACAATCTGCGAGAACTTATTGATGGATTGGCCTCCACAGCTTCACAGATTGCTTCAGAATTCACTGTCCTATTTTATTTTTAAATTATTCTCAAATAGTCTCACAATTTGAAAAATTTGAAACGTTTTTTTCACAAGTTATTGTTTTTGGCAGTTTCCACAGTTTTTCTTAAATTTTCTAAAACACACCAAATTATTCTGAATTGTGTCATGGCCTTGTAAATTTTAGTACGCGTTTTTTTTCGAAATTTCTGATTTCTTAAATGTGTTTTTTCTTAACTTAATTATATTGATTCGGGTCTTATTAAATCTAGAAAAAGCGGATAATGCTCCCGAAGTGAAATATAATGCATTTCCGCAAAAACTCACGGAATATTACACCATCTAATTTAAAACTCCTCTTTTTTAAAACTTCATTGCACGTCTTGGACATTCTGTGGGTATCGGTGTACAACACATTTTCACGCGGCATTTCAAATAACCAGCAAGCGAACGCATTTGTTTTTTTTATTGTAAATTTTATTTTCATTATTTTTTAAAGGTATTGTCCTTTTCAGAGATTGATGCCTAATGGAAGAGCAAAAAATTAGGGACGGAGAAAAGGTCTTGTTTAGACAGCCACACGGCCATTAAGGCCATCGAATCTCTTCCTCTTTTGTTTCTCATCAATTTTTTTAATCAATTTTTGTTTATTATTTGATTAAAAGATATGAAAAGTTTAATTTAAAAATGGAAATGGATGAAATAAAAATATTGATGAGAAACAAAAGAGGAAGAGATTCAATGGCCTTAGTGGCCGTGTGGCTGTCTAAACAAGACCTTTTCTCCGTCCCTAATTTTTTGCTCTTCCATTAGGCATCGATCTCTGAAATGAATAATAAACTATTAATAATTAGTCACATTCTCATGTCTGAAATGTATATTTATACAATTTTCGGCATTATAGTTCTTAGTTCTTATTTTCAGTGTTTTCAACTATGTTCGTCGTCAAATGTGATTACCACCGTCAAATGTGGCGCACTTTGTGCACGCCAAATGAAAATGATATTTTCTAATATTTAAAGATTACACCTGTTAATTCTTTTACCATAAATTTGTGAGGGACATTCTATACTGGGTAGGTCCTTCGCTTCCCTTACGGCTGAACTATATCTGAGTATGTTTTCTGAGCTCTTCGGTCAAACGCTTCATTTTTGTGAATGTGGAAAATAACAATAATCATAAAAATTAAATGAAAAAATCATATTTAAAAAGTGCGCCACATTTTGCGGTCATTGGACATCGACTATATAATTATTTAAAAGTCACTTATATTAACGATGAAGGCTCTTCTGGTACATTAATTGAGGTACTAAGAATTCTGTAGAATGAAACGTTCTTTCAATTTTATTTTCAGATTTCAGAATAAATTCTAATTAAAGCAATAAAGGGCGGTTTTTTGCAGCAATAATGTTTTAAAAAATATTTGAGAGCACTCCGCTGCCCTGAAACCGCGCCGCATTGCAAAAGACTTTGCACCAAATGCAAACTGCAAAAACAAACCCCGTAAATCTTTTAATTTATTTTTTTCAATATTTACAAGTCACTAATATTGACGATGAAGACTCATTTGGTCCATTAATTGAGGTACTAAGAATTTCCTTTCATTAATTAATCAGGATTTCTGCAGAATGAAGCGTTAATTTGATAAATAAAATATGAAATTAAAAATAATAAATTAAAAGGCAGTGTTTGCAATTGGTGCGAAGTCTTTTGCAATGCGGCGCGGTTTTGTGGCAGTGGAGTGTATTTGTGTTATTTTTTATTGATTACATTTCAATTTCTCATATTTCAATAATAAATTTTTTTAAATATAAATTAAAAACAATAAATTATTATTGTTCATCAGCTCTTTCTCTAGAACATCCATCCGGCACGACGACATCTCGCGACGCTCTCCTTTGCGCTTCCGCCATTTTGGCCATCTTATTCGCATACTCCTTAGCTTGTTTATTTTTCCATTGCTCTTCCACAGCAATCGCCTAAAGCCCAATTCACATATAAACCAGTTTAAAATGTTTGAAGCCACCTGTTCCTCCGTTTTCGCCTTAATTTTAGGTTTATAAGCATATTTTCGCACATTTCCAGTCATTGGTGATTTCGATGTAAACCGATTCTTAACAGATTTCATTGATTTAATCGATTTGCGCAATGTACTACGATTCGGCTAAAACGTTTCATGACATTATTTTTGCATTTCTTCTAGCTTACTTCTTCTTCCGTTTCACTGATGGTATCATCTTGTGCAGTGTTGAGCAAATCATCATCGTCCTCCTTCTCCACGTTGATTAAATCAGCCTCGGTGAACTTTTTCATGTTTTCCGGAACATTTAAAATCTCACTCAAGTTGACTTCATTCATGTCTTGTTCGGTAACACATGGCCTTAAAAATATATTCATGAGAACCTTTGTCGAGAATCACCCACAGCATTTGTGTCTTCATTTCAAAGTATCGATCATATCGTCCACCCTTTTCCCAATCCACCTTCATGTCAGCGTTAAACTTTCTTCGAATAAACACTGACAACAGCAAGTTTCGCAAGAACCCATAATCTTGAAGTGAAATCAGCTTTCTTTCGACAAAAAGAGTAACAACAAACCTGGTTTTGCCTTATAATGTAGAGTTGTTAAATGTTTCGCGAATAAAATATATTCAGAATCAAGCCCATTGAAAAGCTCTTTTGTGTCTGCTTTTATCGCCTTTACTTGACCTTCATCGCTAACACCGGACCTTATATAGAGCTGTTGTGAAGAATAATCTAATCCACAAAATACCAAGGCAATGTTCCTTTAATGAACTCGACGAGCATATAAAACAAAGACCATAGATCATCATGACGTCCTTGCTCTTTTCGATCTTGTGTTCCAATTGAGCAGTAGCGGAGCGTTCCTCTGAAAGGTGGATTTTAATAATAAAATTTTGAGATTTGCAACAAAACCTGAAAGGAACAATTCGTCGAGGCATGCGAATCTTCTTATTACCGGCCATGTCTTTCTTCTAAATTTTAACTTAAATAATTGCAAGGATATCGCGATATTTTTCCATCTTGAATATTTATTTTATTACACAGAAGCACACCGAATGAATTGGTACAAACAAAATCTCAGAGCAGTCACTTAAACATAACATATCGTGAAAGTCTAAACCCCATGAGATATTTTAAGAAAGCCTGTAATATATCCAAAAAACTGGCTGATAACCTTTACGTGAATTTTAATAAAATGCGTTTAAAATTAGCAAAAAAGTCATTTTCATTTGGCGTGCAGAAGCACACCAGGACAAAACATGCTTCAATAGAATAACAAGGCGTTCCCAAATTGTGCGCTCGGTTGCAATCTGTGCGCGGTTTTGTTACGTAATTTATTTTTAAATTGTTTTATTATATGTGTCATTTGCTTTCATGCCAAAATTAACTGTTAAGAGCTTAAAAATAATTTTCCCACGAAAACTATTATACTTAAAAGATAATTTTTAATAGATCTAGGAAACTGACGTGAAAGTCGTTCCTGATTATTTACGTGTAAATTAGCGAGGCACTATTAAATATGAAAATATTGTAATTTTCAATTTGTGTGCATTATTTTTTAAGATTAGTTTTTTGGCATCAATAATGTTTAAAAAATAATAGAATTGGTAGGGAGAAAAATTAAGCAAAAATTTTGTTTTTTTACGGAATGGCAAATTTTAAATGCTCCAAAAATCATCTGAAAATTCATACAAATCATGTGAATGAGAATAAAGTTGTGCTTTTGTTCATTTTGAAAAATTTCCATTTCGATTTTTCCGTCAATCAAAAGATTTTTCACTTGCATAATACAAAATATATTCACAAAAACTCAACAAACCCGATTTCCAACAACGGAAAAATCGAAATGGACCATCAATTTGAAGCACAATTTTATGCTCTTTCGCATGATGTGTATGAATTTCAGCAAAACGCACCTTTTAGATGAGTTATGGATAATTTCAAATTTGTCATTTTTTTAAAAACAGAATCTTGTAAAGAAACCGCGCCGCATTGCAAAAGACTTCGCACCAACTGCAAACACTACCTTTTTAATTTATTATTTTTATTTTAAAAACCTACTGAAACGTAGTCTAACCGGAGCAAAACCGATGTAAAACCGGCCATACGCCAGTTAACGGACCGTCCCCATTTTGCCTGTGTTCAATATTTTATTTATCAGTTATCGTTTCATTTTGCAGACATCCCGATGAATTTATGAAAAAAATTCTTAGTAACTCAATTAATGGACGAGAAGAGTCTTCATCTTCAATATAAGTGACTTGTAAATATATATATATATATATCTTTTGCAATGCGGCGCGGTTTCAGGGCAGCGGAGTGCTCTCAAATATTTTTCTTAAACCTTATTGATGCAAAAAAACCAACCTTTATTGCTTTAATTAGAAATTATTCTGAAATCTGAAAATAAAATTCACATCTGGCAAAGTATGGATGTTATTAAATCTAGGAAAAGCGGAAATTGCTCCTGTAGGCCTCGGATTATTGCACCATTTCATTTTAAATTTCGATTTTTTCATTTTTATAAAAAAAAACTAAAAAAAAATCAAAGATCTCAACAGAATCGAACCAACATAGATTTGGTGAGTGAATCAAATCCTCTACCAGTTATGTTACGTATCCTCTTTTGTCTTAATTAATTAATCCGTTGAAGTTTGAGGAAGTATTTTAATGTCTATGGTGTAATAATCCGTGATTTCTTTTGCGGAAATAGATTTTATTTCCGATTTTCCTAGATTTAATAACAACCCAAAATATGCACAGTATATAGCATGCATTCATTGCTAAACTTGCCACGCCCCTATTTTGTATTTTCATTATTTTCTATTGTTTTGTAGTGATGTGCAGAAGTTTCGCAAGACTCAATTTTTTGAAATACCAATTGCAAGCTCAACCTTTTTTCCCGGGTTTAGAAATTTTCAATTTTTTTAAGGTCCCCCCCCCCCGCCCTGTATTCCAAAAAATGGGGTCCCTCCCATCAATGAAATATATTATCAAAATATAAGAAATTGAAAATACAATTTCAACATTTTTGAATTATTTTCAAATCTCAAAGAGATCATGAAACAAATGTTCAATTTAATAATTTCCCTGTTTCTCTGTTTCTCTGTTTCCTTAAAATAAAATGTCTATTTTTTCTTATTTTCAAAGTGTTCATATTAATGTTTGTATATGTTTTTCTTAACTGTATTAATCTTATTCATAAGTTGAACGTCATCAATAAAACTATTATGAGGCTTTTGACTAAAATGCTTGATAATGAATTTCACAGAAAAACAAAAATCTGACTTTACAGTACATGTTTTCAACGGTTTTTGCCGCAATTTAAAGACGGAAATATAACTCTGCGACGAGCATATTCCTCCCAATAAGTTTTATCTCTAATTTATCTATTTTCGAAAAACTAACAACATAACGCCGCGCGATTCCAAAATCCAGCACGTGCAACAATCTCTGCTTGGGCGTTCCCAATGCGCCAATGGCAAAATTTGGAGGCTTCACATCGCGATGAACATATCTTAATAAATTGAATTCACTGAATTTTGTTAGCAAACGATACCCAATTTCATGAATCTCTTTAAGTGTATCCAATGCTTGAACGATTACAACCAAGCTTGTATAAGTAGAAAATCGTTTCACAGGTATAGTTGATCTTATTTTATCGAGAGACGGACCAAGTAAAGTCATTACTATGTACGAGTAGTTTTCAAATTTCCCTTTTTCGAAAAGGTGCACAACATGTTTCGACTTGGTTTTATTAAGCAATTCGATGACAGTTTTTTCCATTGGAAGAGTTGGATCCTCCTCCGGAACCGTCGTCTCAGCCTTGCACGCGAATCGCTTCTGAGGGCATTTGACCATCGCCACTTCGTAGATAACGCCACATCCACCCTCTCCGAGTTTTCGAAACGCCTGCAAAGTGAAAATTTTTTTAAAAATACGATTGCGAATAACAAACCAAATATTTTCCATTAATTACACTAGCAACACGAATTTTTGGTCGAGTAGACATTAATTTAGAAGTTTTAGAAGTTTTAAAATAAATAAGAAAAAGACAAATCAAACAAAACAAATTTGCAAAGTAGGAAAACACAATAACTAGTGACGAAAAATAGAAATAAATTTGAATTTGATTAAGTTACATACGTTGACATTTATCTCAAATCAGTTTACTTCTTTTTATAAATGTTGATTGTTAATTTATTTTTGTATTGATCTTGCAAAAAACTTGTGAAATTTGATGTCCTAAATTAACGTGAAAGTTTTAGTCGTGTAAATCTATGATATACTTAAAAATCGCAAAAATTGGTATTGTATGGGTTGAGGAATAACTATACACGTCAATCACCGTAATCAGTCATGCTTAATTGCAAGAATTACAGAATTTTACGAGGAACAAAAAAATAAATAAGTTCGTCTAATAAACTTCTCTTTCACAACGGAAGAGAGTCTTGCACCTAGGTTAACCATTAGAGGTTTTTTGCTAACAATAAGAGCTTAGTGAGGTATTGGATAAGTTCGAAGAGTTTTTATATTCTTTTGTTTCACAACAATTTACTTGTTGTTTGGGCAACTTATGGATTCCATCGTAATAGAATTTTTCTGGTTTGGCCGCAATCGAGCCATTTTTTGACGTCTTGGTGATCTCGAAAGCGCTGCTCCGCCAGAGCCATTGACCGGAAAAGATGATAATCCGACGGGGCAATGTCCGGAGAGAACGGCGGGTGCGGTAAGACTTCCCATTTGAACTCTTTCAGCGTATCCTTCATCAACAGTTATGATGCGGTCTAAAAATGACTTCCTTTGAAATCTGTCCAACAAGATTTTTGAAGTTGTTTTTCTTTGCGCTTTGTATCGTTCTGAGAGCTCATAGGGCATCCATTTTCCTTCCTTTTGAATCTTTCCCATTGCTTTCAATCGATGAGAAATTGCTTTTTGCGTGACGCCGAGAGATGCCGCGAATTGCTCCAGTGTTTGAGTCGAATCTTCATTCAACAAAGACTGAAGTTCTTCGTCTTCAAATTTTTCGGCTGTCCTGATCGGTCTTTGTCGTTGACGTCAAAATCTCCCGATTTGAAACGCTGAAACCATTCTTGGCAGGTTCTGATGGATGGTTCTCGGGCAAGCATTTGGTGCGCGTTAGTGGCTTTCTTCTTGAGTTGGAAAAGGAAAAGAAGAGCTTCCCGCAAATGACGTTTTCCTGACACAAAGGTGGACATATTCTGAACCCAAAATAATGTTTTTTTATAAAGTACATCAAGAAAGTTGTATATAAGTAGAAAGCTGTTAATACAGAGAACATTATAACATAAAATTCGTTCTATAAAAATAATTTTATTTTGACAAAATATCAACAACAACAAAAAAACGCGGAAATTTATTTCTAGACCTAATGGATTCATTATAATAAGACTGCTATTCACCCTCTATTATCTAAATGCTTTTGTTGAATCAATTCCTGTTAAACTAATTTACTAATTGTAATATTATGTGAGTATTAATTGCGAACTAAATTACTCTTCTTCTTATATATGTATTGTCCTTTTCAGAGATCGGTGCCTAATGGAAGAGGAAAAAATTAGAACACAATGAGGTTCTCGTTTTGCCGGCCACTATTTTGCCTCTCATCAATATGTGTTGTCTCAAATAAACGAATAACACACATTGAAGAGAAATTGACGAAAAAGACGTTTTTGGCCGTGTGGCCGCCCATCCGAGACTATCATGTTTCTTATTTTTTTTGCTCTTCCATTAGGCACCGATCTCTGAAAAGGACAATAACATAAAATAAAAAACTGTTCAAATCCATTCATAGGGTTATTAGTTATTGAAAGTCGATTCGAAGGAGCATTCCGAATAATACAACGATCTCGCTTGAGACAGGTGTAGATTTAATTTGCAATTTGTTTATTATTTCGCTTTTCTTTTTTAATACAATTTTTGTTTCATTTTGTTTTCTCATAATTAATAGGTGTGTTGTGTGTAATTTATTACATTTAGGATCGATATTCAAAGAAAAAGCAATAAACTATTATCAAAATCTAACAGAATATGAAAGGTTTGATTTGATCATTTTTGAATTATTTTCAATGTTCTCAATGAGAATGTGACGCAAATATTCAATTTATGTTAATAACTTCTCTGTTTTTCATTATATTTCTTCAAAATTTCTAGATCACGTCAGATTTATTAATTTTATTTTTTATAAAAATAAAATTGGAATTGTCAATTTCTCAGATTTTGATAATAATTGAAAATTAAATCGATATGATCTCCAGCGAGACCATTTTATTATTCGGAATGCTCCTTTAAATCGACTTTCAATAACCTAAGCCACGACAATATAATTTCTTTTTTTAAACTTTCAATCGACTATACACGTCAATCACCCTAACCAGTCATGCTTAATTGCAAGAATTGCAGAATTTTACGAGGGACAAAATGATGTAACTCCCTTTTAATAAATAAGTTCGTCGAGTTTTTAATATTATCTTTTCTTTCCCAACAATATTCGTGATGTTTGGCAAAGTGTATATATTTATCTGATAGCGCTTTTTCTTCTCTACAAAACTGTGTTTTAGTTTGTTCTGAAATTTTAAATTTTCATCATTTTTCAGGCTTAGAAATCAACTATCCAGGAAATAACGTTAAAGATAACGTTATTTTTAAAAAACCAAAATATTGGGGTGAACCAAGATATTTTTTCCGATTTCCTATATCTTTTGGTCTAATCGTTTTTTTAACGAATAAAGACAAACAGGCTTCAACGCAACTGCAGCAGCAAAAAAGATATGCGAAGTTGAAGGCGACAATGTGGTCTCGGATCGTACTGCGCGAAATTGGTTCAAAAGATTTAACGACGGCGACACTGATCTCGAGGACAAGACACATTCAGGCCGACCTATGACAGTGGATTCTGATCCGTGAAGCTGTGGAGACCAATCCATCAATAAGTACTCGCAGGTTGTCGGCTGAGCTCTATATTCCTCAAAAATCTGTTGAACGACATCTTCACGCTCTTGGGATGGTCAATAGACGCTGGCAAGAAGCACCTCATGCATTGACTGAAATTCAAGCTCAAAAACGTGTCGAGACTTGCCAAAAACTGTTCGAAAATCTACAAGATTATCGTTTTATTCGTAGAATTGTAACTTGTGATGATAATTGGGCCCAACTTGATCGAATGTGGGGAAAATTATCCAGCGTTGTTCAATCGGAAGCGGACACTCCTTCAACAAGACAATGCAAAACTGCACACCGCCAGACAAACGAAGGAAAATATAAAAAATCTCGATGCCATTGAACTTCTTCCACATCCAGCTTGTAGTCCGGACCTTGCGCCATCTGATTATCACCTTTTCCGATCCATGGCACACTTTCTTCGTGTTCGTAGCTTCAATGACTTGGCCGATGTCGAAAACGGGTGCCGCGAGTTTTTCGCCTCTAAGAACAAGGAGTGGTACGGCAGCGGGATCGAATAACTTGCCGATAGAACGGTTCAAGCCATAGAGTCAAATGGTCTTTACCTTGAAGCCTAATTGTTTTTCATTCAAAATGGATCGAAATGGATTAATACCATGCAATCCATACTTCCTGTCACTCTCTCATGGTCTGCGTCTCACGTCCCTGTATACCTAAACTGTTTATATCGTAATCAAACTGTTCGCAGTTGTTTTTGTTTTTATGTTAATATTTTTAGGATTTAGTTAGTTATAGTTCCTTGTATACATGTGTTAAGTCAGTTATTATTATTATCGTAGTATTCGTCTCTTGGTATTTTAATAAATAGATTAAAATTAATAGTTCCGCTCATTGTTAGCCTCACAAATGTGTTGACCGGTAACGGAAGAAACACAACAGTAAAATTATGTTTAAAATTTTAATAAAAAATCGAAAAAATCTTGGTTCACCCTAATAATAACAGACAAATCCTAAACTATATAGGAAACTGCTAAAATTTCCAGAAAGGTATATATGAATACGTTTTCTGATATTCCATTTTAAACATTTTCTTTGGATTTTGAAATATTTTGAAAATCGGGTTTACCCTAATAATTGGAATGAATCCTTCGATAATTTCAGGTTCATATTGCAAAAAGTGACGATATCTTTGAGCAAATTAGTATAATGTATATGGATTAATCAAAGCTTCGGTTTTAAAAATTTTTAAATATTCTTCTACCTCCTGACGCAAAATGGAAAATAAGATTGGTTGATTTTCCAACATGTCTGATAAATTGTACGTGTTTATTACGAAAAAGATTTAACTACAATTTAATTAAGCATATCTTAAAGTATCTAAAAATATTAATATCTTTCCAAAAAGTTAAATTTGAGCACGTATTCTGATCTCAATTTGTCCACCAAGTTGCGTGCCTCCTAAAATTTAGAAGTAAGAGTTGCGTATTTGCGTTAAATGGCAATTAGAAAGTGGAAGATGGAATTCCCTGAAACCCTGTTAAGAGTTTATTTCAGAAAAAAAACATTTGATTTTCCCATGATAGTAAATTCTTCGTTTTCCACCATATACTTTCATCAGACCAATATCAGATCAATAAACCCAAACAGCGATAGCATTTATCTCTATGATTAGAATAATAATAATAACTGGCGCATTGTATCATCAGATATTTCCTTCATGTGCCATTATCACATGTGGGCTGCTTGCAGAGTTGTAATGAGCAGCGGCAGACAAAAAAGAATGAGCAAATTCGAGGAATGTTTTGCGATGGCATATTGCGTTATTAAAGAGAACCAACAATTTGAGTATTAAAACGACTAGGAAGATGAAAACTTGCGAGCGAGTGTAATCGACGGGTTGAAAAATAAATGTTTGAGGTAAAAAAGTTCTTGATAAATGTTTCGACGAACATTTTCTTTAAGAATGAGAAGTTTTAATAGTAGCATGATCCAAAACATGGATGTTGCTAACTTAAGAGTTAGAAATATTTTCGAGATTTATATTTACTCATTTTATTTTGAAAAGCGGCGATTAAACCAATTGCTTTTTTAAAACGCGAGAAAATAAATAAGAGATATGGATAATGATCAAATATTCCTTAGTCATGTGTACTTGAAATCAGATGTATAAATTAAATTGTATTTTAAATGATAAACACTTCAAGAATACGTTTACCCAATCCCAGTTCAAATTCCAGGGGTTTGAAATAATTAGACAAATTCTTTGAAATCCATAAAAGTTTCAATGTACACTAGCTGACAAAAGTTTTGTCACAAATGTTTTTTCGGGTTTAACTTTTTTGTGACTTGACCAAATTGGCTGATTTTTTGATATGATAGATTCATATGGTTGTAGATTTTTTTACAAATTCCCGCTTGTGATTACGATGATCCGTTTTACAGTGACAAGCGTTTATCGTAAAACGCGTAGCTCAAAGATAATACGAACTTTTCTTGCACTGCATTTTTTAATAATTTTTAAAGTTCAATTATATTTTTTTCTTAATTTATTGAAAATAGCAGTAATTGGCAACATTTTAGAGATGACTCCACGTAAAGAAACTCCAATTGCCACCCGGCAAGCTGTTATCAATATGAGGGAAAACGGAATGCGTGGTACCGAAATTGCCATGGTAATTTAAACCAAATTTTGCTACTATAACATTTTAAACACTGATTCACATAAAATATCAAAAAATCACCCAATTTGGTCAAGTCACAAAAAAGTTAAACCCGAAAAACATTTGTGACAAAACTTTTGTCAGCTAGTGTATATCATAATGTTTTGTAAAGAGCTTCATGGAATCATCCCTCTGACTTTCAGCTCTCTTAGCTGCACATTTAGTCCAAGACAGTGATAGAAATGTTTATTGAAACATAAGAATTTATTTTATATTACTTCTCACAAGGGCGTGGCTTGATGCTAATGCCTCAGCCACTACTCAAAAGAAAATAACCTATAAGTCCGTTTCAGGGGACACTTTTTACTAACAAGAAAAGTGTTTTTAGTCGAACTCTCAGAATTTTTTTAAACTTTGCAGGTAGATTCCTCATGTCGAAAATAGTATGCACACAAATTTTTAGAAAAATAAAAACGGTTTAAGGTGTTAAAAATTACGAAAGAAAATCCCAGGTGCCGTCACGTACGTTATTTACACAAGCTGACAAAAGTTTTGTCACAAATGTTTTTTCGGGTTTAACTTTTTTGTGACTTGACCAAATTGGCTGATTTTTTGATATTTTATGTGAATCAGTGTTTAAAATGTTATAGTAGCAAATTTTGGTTTAAATTACCATGGCAATTTCGGTACCACGCATTCCGTTTTCCCTCATATTGATAACAGCTTGCCGGGTGGCAATTGGAGTTTCTTTACGTGGAGTCATCTCTAAAATGTTGCCAATTACTGCTATTTTCAATAAATTATGAAAAAATATAATTGAACTTTAAAAATTATTAAAAAATGCAGTGAATAAAAAATGCAAGAAAAGTGCGTAATATCTTTGAGCTACGCGTTTTACGATAAACGCTTGTCACTGTAAAACGGATCATCGTAATCACAAGCGGGAATTTGTAAAATAATCTACAACCATATGAATCTATCATATCAAAAAATCAGCCAATTTGGTCAAGTCACAAAAAAGTTAAACCCGAAAAAAACATTTGTGACAAAACTTTTGTCAGCTAGTGTATATCTGATTCCATTTTAATAACTTAACAACAACAACTATTGTTGAAGCAGAGCAACGGATAGCGCAGTTGCAAACAACGGTACGACGAGGACTCTGCACTCTGCGCTTGACGGTGGCGTGACTGACCAAAATGCTTCGAACATATTCCTCATCTGAACATGCCCTACTCGAGATATATTTTCTGGGAAAAATTATAAGAGAGATTATAAGACATTTGCGAAAATAAATTTTATGTTAATTTATCCTATTAATTTCAAGTTATAATAATAAAAATAAGACCAAAATCTGTTGAAGTTTTAATTTACTAGTTAGGTCATTTTTGGATACCTAAGGTTTCGAGCTGAAACTTTGCATGGTGATAGCTGAGGAAGTTCTATTAGTTCACACAAAAAATTGTCCTGCACTGGTGGATTAAGTGGGTAAAAAAAAAAGGTTCAAAGTTACCAACCTTTAAATTCCTGTTGATTTCCAATTGAAAACCACTTTGATCTGCATTAAAGATCCTTCTAGGTGAAAATGCTTCCAACTCCTGATTTGCCACAACCAAAAAGTTTTCTGCACTGGCCAATAGTTCATCTCTTTTCTTATGTCGTATCATAGACACAAACTTCGTGATCTTGCGGGAAGAAATTCCATGTGCACGCTTCCAAGAATTGATCCAAGAATTAGAACACGGAAAGGCCATATCAATTTCGTTATCTTTCATAATTTTTCCTATCATATACCGCAAGGTAGAATCATGAAGGATATGACCTTTATCTATGCTCTCCTGCACCATTTCGAATAGCATCTGCGATATTGTGGAATAATTATTCCGGCGATCTGTCACTACTCCACCTTTAATAGTATGATTGAAATTTAACTAATACAGAAAATACCATTTTTTTCGTATTCACGGAGCTTTTTAACATGGTGCTCATTAGAAATGAAAGAATAGCGGTTATTAAGAGATTCCAACGAAGGCCTTTTCTTTCCATTCCTGTATCGTTTTTTGGAAGAGCCAAAGTACTTTACAGCTTCCGTGACTTTTGTTGTTTCCACGAGCTGTTCACCAAAACGAACGAGATCTGAAGAATTGGAATCACAACTGCAACCATTTAGTAAACATGGTTCAGCGCAGTCCCAATCTATAATTAAGTGTTATTTTCATTTGAAATATCGGTTTATACCTTCATCAACATCGTCGTCGTTCGGAATCAGATGATAGTCCTCTTCAATTTCCAGAAAACCGCTGTCAGCTTGTTCCAATATAGAAAAAATTGACTGTGCAATTTTTAGATGTTCTCGTGAAAGACTGGGAACGTTTTGAAGGTTTTTATGCTTTGCATAAATGTATTCCACAATCAAATCAGAAGAGCTCATTGAAATTTATAATTTATAATATAATGAAAATTTATAAAAAAAA
This sequence comes from Caenorhabditis plicata, assembly GCA_963931815.1. Taxonomy (NCBI): domain Eukaryota; kingdom Metazoa; phylum Nematoda; class Chromadorea; order Rhabditida; family Rhabditidae; genus Caenorhabditis; species Caenorhabditis plicata. Next base: position 9,638,368 of record OZ007492.1, on the reverse strand, counting down.
AATAGCCGCTTAAATACAGTATCGAAAAAAGGAACATCATATCCTTTTTCGAATGTATAAAATGTCGATTATCTGGTAAATTATCATTATAATCTTGAAAACTAAAAAAGCGGCCCAGAGCTATTCGACTAGTAATAGAAATAGAAACATATCACCCCCAAGAAGTCGAACCCTCGCCCTGCTGTTCCGTGTCCCGTCGTTTTGCCACTGCGCTGTTGCCCCGATGCTTCAGTGGTTTTTAAATCATTATTTATGAAAACGCACAATTTAAAATAAAATTCATTAGCTTTATTCCATTATTGTGGGTAAACGGGATATTTCTGAATTTCAAACCGATTTTTCACCTACTTAAACCGTTTTGTAGGTCCTAATTTTTTGACAGTATACTAATCAAGCCATAAGGAATCTATCTGCAAAGTTTTATCAAAATCTGAGATGGAGACCTAAAACACTTCCCTTGTTAGTTATTCCAACAAAAACACATTTAAATTTTGAACATCCTACTATCTAATTGTGATATTACAAAAATATGGTGAGAAGGCATTTAATTATAGATTGATATAAAATTAAACAAAAAACTCTTAAATCTCGTTTGAAAATGTTATATTTTTAGTGCAAAATTTGATAAATACTCTGCACTTTGCGCTTGACGGTGGCGTGACTGTGTTTTGCACGAAATTGTTATCAAAACACGTGCAAAACTGCCGCCAGAACATTCAATTCAAACCGAAAAAGTGACCAAAGTTTCATCAAAATTACACGAAGCGTCCTCACTTCATCAAATTTTAACAAAGATTGATGACGTGTTTACGCTATATAACAGGATGAGTCTGTTTTCATGCAAAAAGCACCTCGCGTCATAACAGGATCACTTTTCGTGCAAAACACAGTCACGCCACCGTCAAGCGCAAATTGCAGAGGAAGCCAATACTATTGGGTTGAGAAATAAGTTCGCAGAGTTTTTTTGCACAAAGATTCATTTGGGGGAAAAACAATAATTATAATAATCAATTAATCAATTATGTATTCGCCGTTACTGTTTACCACTTCCTCCCACCTCTCGATCAATTTGTTGATGCCGTTCCGCCAAAAATCGCCCGTTCTGGTGTCGAAGAAGTTGTTGAGCCAGGTTTTGAGGTATTCGAAGGTAACATCCCTAATTTGGTTTGAGGGAGAGTGTAAAAGGTGATAATCGGATGGCACAAGGTCTGGAGAGTACGGGGGATGCTGAAGAACCTCCCATTCAAGCTCTCGGAGAGCTTGTGCAATATGCGGTCTGGCGTTGTCGTGAAGCAAGATGACTTGGTATTCACGAGCGGCTCTTTTCAGTCGAATAGCTACTTTCAAGCGGCGCAGCTGGGCAACATAGAGCTCCTTGTTGACTTTGGCATGCAGTACCGGTTGTAAACGCTGGGTTTTTCGAGAATAACTGGTTTTCGAGAGCCGGTATTGAGCCGAAATTTTTACCAGTTGTTTCTGAAAGCGTTAGACAATTTGTGAGCAATCGCCATAGAAAAATAAGAAAAAATAAAATTTTTAGGGAAAATAATGTGTTTTCGAAAAAATCAAATTTTGGCCTTAATTTTTCAAAAAATCATAATTTCCAAAAAACACGTTTATTCAACACAAAACATATAAAAACTAACAAATTGGGTCTAATACTTTGTTGCTAAACCACGAGAGTCAATGACAGCCTGGCATCTGGGCTTCATGGAGTTGAGCAAAGTGTCAGTTACTGCATTTTCCTCCATTCGTCTACCAGTTGCTGGTACTTCTCTTCCGCAATTTTACTTTTTTCCTGCCAATCGTCCCTGCGATTCGAATAGACGTTTTCATGAATTGTCCGGTTTCCCCATCGATCTCGATCGTCCAACATTGTTTGAGAGCAGCTGGAATCATGGAAAGACGTTCAGTAAAGAAACCTTTCATTTCGGAGAAGAACGGAAAAGCCAGAGCTGCCTGGGCGAAGGAGCACCTTAATTGGACTCGTCAAGATTGGAACAAAAATTTTATGATCGGACGAAAGCAAGTTCCTGCTTTCCGGAAGGGACGGAATTTGATAATAACTTTACAGCTATGAAAATTTGCTTTATATAGCTGTTATGAAAGAAGATATTAGGAAGTATTATTTTTGTCCTAAAAAAAGACCTGTAATACGTATTAATAGAGTAATGTGTATTCTTATTTTTTTGAAAATTTATTTTTTTAGAGCGTTGAAAGTGGTGTTTTATCCGGCAGTATTATTTGCCCAGCCTGTTCAGAGCTTTGCAATGACTGCTCATCGATTAATACAAATTATTTGGTTAATGGTTAATTGGAGATCGTTATATAGAAGGTTGCATGAAGCCCATTGATGGCACAAACATGATAAATGCTATGAGGGATTCCAACAATAAGCTGCTACAATGTTTTTATCCTAAAAATTCCATTTCCATCTTGTTTTATTATTCTATTGTAATATTGTTGATTGTTCTATTATAAAGTTTTAATTACGTTTAATGTCTTTCATAATAATTTTATACTTTTACATGTTATCAGGGTTGCACGGAATTCCATTTTCCATTTTTCGTCGTTTTTCGTGTTCAATTTTCGTTTTCCGTCGTCCGTGTGAAGAAAGTTTTTCCATTTGACGTCAATACGCAAAAGAAGCGAAATAGAGTAACACAACGGACGCGAAGCGAAATATACGTAATAAAACTCAAAAAACAATTGTGCAAAATAACCAAAACAATAATATTATTAACACCTATAAATACATACTTGGGAAGGCCGGTCCGCATTTTCGAGTTTGCGGTCCTGGCCCCGGCCGACCGGGGGACGGCTCTAAAATAAAACAAAATTTTAGTTTCTTCATTATTTTCTATATTATTGCTATGTTTCTTAAAATATCGTGTGTACGTTTGTTCCTCAACTGTAATAGTCGATATGTGAGAAATTTAAAGCAAGAATTTGATAGAACCTTACACTTTCTTGAGAACCGACACTTAAATATTAACCTCAAAATTCTAATTAATACCTAACGCTACATCAGAAATTATTTTTTGCAATTTTTCAAGTAGACTAATATTTTTAAATTCCATAAAATCAACAGGGTGACGATTTAGTGAATTGACAACTGTTTCAGAGACGAAGTTCAAGCTTACATAGTTGTCGAAATGCGCTGAAAATGCTGATAAAGCACCATCATCTGTTATCAGTGTGTTCACCAAAGTTTCCTCATCATATCCAAATTCCATAAGTTTAAAAAAAAATATTCTTCGCTGTTTTCCGTTCCACTCTCTGCATGACAGCTACTGGAGTAGAAAAAAGAATGTACTCAGATATTTCAGATTCTCAAAAATGTTTTCGTGCATTCCTTCCGAGAGCGTTTTCTAAACCACTTTCTCAAAAATGTCCTATATATTGGATTAAAGAACTCTATTAAGTTATGAAAATATTGAACATATAGTTTTGTGCTCTCAATTTCTTGATTTATTTCCTGATATTTTATGTTAAAATAAATATTTTTAAAAATTATGTCTCGTTTGAATATATGATGTTGCCAACTTTTCCGGGCCATAAATTTCCCAAGTATGTGGAAATAAAGGTTTTCCGATTTTTAAACGTGTCTGACAAGTTTGACATCTTTTTAACAAGATATATTTTTCAATAATTTACATAAGCATGTCTTAAACTATTTAAAATTATTAACATCATTCCGAAAAGTTAGATTTGAGCACGTTGACTGAGCTCATTTTAGAATCGTACCAGTTGGCGTGCAGTGAAGGCGTGCAGTGATGATCATCGTCTTCGTGTCACATCTGTTCTGTGATGATTTGTATAACTCCATTGCATGCATTTGAATCATCCAAATATACCGATCTCCAAGGAATGAATCATGTTTTGTATAACGAAAAGGAATTTGCAATTCAGTTGGTAATGTTATCCAAACACGTGCAAAACTGCTGTGTTTACGCTATATAACAGGATGAGTCTGTTTTCATGCAAAAAGCACCTCGCGTCATAACAGGATCACTTTTCGTGCAAAACACAGTCACGCCACCGTCAAGCGCAAATTGCAGAGGAAGCCAATACTATTGGGTTGAGAAATAAGTTCGCAGAGTTTTTTTGCACAAAGATTCATTTGGGGGAAAAACAATAATTATAATAATCAATTAATCAATTATGTATTCGCCGTTACTGTTTACCACTTCCTCCCACCTCTCGATCAATTTGTTGATGCCGTTCCGCCAAAAATCGCCCGTTCTGGTGTCGAAGAAGTTGTTGAGCCAGGTTTTGAGGTATTCGAAGGTAACATCCCTAATTTGGTTTGAGGGAGAGTGTAAAAGGTGATAATCGGATGGCACAAGGTCTGGAGAGTACGGGGGATGCTGAAGAACCTCCCATTCAAGCTCTCGGAGAGCTTGTGCAATATGCGGTCTGGCGTTGTCGTGAAGCAAGATGGCTTGGCCTTGTCGATCGACTCTTTTCAGTCCAATAGTCTTCTTTACGCGTTTACGCGGTACGCGGAGCAATCGGAAAAAAACTTTGTTTCACCCTAATAATAGTTCATTTCAGCAAAATTAACTTTTTTCTCATTCTCAGCAGGGTTTTCGACCTTTTCGTTCATCTTTAACACAAATGATAGACGGCTTAGGTAATTGGAAGCTGCATTATGTACAGGAACGCCAACTGGAAATAACGATTTTACGTTTTTTAAGCATGTAGGAAACATTTTGCGTCTTTCAATTTATTCCAATTTACCTAGTGTGTGTTTTAAACTATCTAAATAAATTTATAAATTTCCAAAAAGTTTGATTTGAACACGTTTACTGAGTGAATTTTATAATCATACCATTTGGCGTTCGCAGGCCTATTCCGTCTGCACTACACTTGCACGCCAAGTGGATATAGTGATTTTTCAATTTTTAAGCGCCGCTTAAACATTTTACGTTTTTTTTAGAAGAATTGTTATGAAGAATTTAGACTAGTGCTGTAAACTATTTAAAAATCTGAAGATTTTACCGAAAATTAGATTTGAGCACGTTTATTGAGCTCATTTCATTATCGTACCAATTGGCGTGTACTTGGGTTGAGACCGAAACGATGAATTTTAGAGTTGAAATAAGATTATGATTTTTTACTGTAAGCTTTCAAAATTCAATCAAAAAGAAAATAAAAGAATAAATTTATTTTTGTAACAAAACAGGTTCGAACGGAGATAAAAATCTAAAATAATAAAACGTTCTTTTATCGAATGAGCCATATTCGAGCCACCGCTATAAAACTTTTCCATTGCTTTCAGAAGATAATGGTGACGAAACATATTCATCCGAAAAAAGACTATATATATATAAATAATATTCATTGTGGAGATAATTCTGACGTTGTGATATCCGACGTATTCATAACAGATAATGTTTGTTGACTTGTTGGATTATCATCTTCTTAAAAATTAAGTGATTTCTTTTACCATTATCCAACCCAACAATACCTGTCGAATGCTGCTGTCTAGGGGGGTTTCTTCCCAGTACAACAGGTGATAATCTTGTTGATGTTGAATGCGGTGTTGTTTGATTATAAATATCCGATATTGTGGTATCATCAATCTCCGATATCATTGGCTCATCCTATAGCAATTTCCATGATTTCAAGCAATTCATATTGTACCAAACCCTACCTCAAAGTGAACCGAATGTTTCTTCTTCCTCAACGCATTTAATTCATCTTCCGAATCGACATATAATGGAAATTCTCCATCTTTCATAAACAACGGAACAAGTTCGGGCGGCCAAATGCCTTCGACGATCATATGCGTCTGAGGTACACGCGACAACCTTCCCCGTTTTACTTGAATAGCTGTCTGAAAATCAATCAAGAATTTCCTTAAAATGCACCACTAAACCTTCACAAGCGTGTCGATATCAATATCTGCTATCACATTCGAGTCAATTCCTATATTCTGACCAACCGCATTGATGAGCTCATGGACTTCGAGGCTGCAAATTGATTTTTTCGGCGATCGAATGACGCGTTTGTTTACTTGCGTGATCCAAACCAAATTCGAATGTTTGCAATGTTTTTAATGGTCTTGCCAATGAAGTGAAGCTTGCGCACATAAATAGAGCCAATGTCTGAAAAATACGAAGAAATAATAGATTGAAGTTTGTGGAAGAATGTTCATAAATGTTAAACTGGGAAGGACTTGATTCTTTCGTCTGAAAATAAATTCCTATAGAACGCCAAATGGAAATAAACATTTTACGATTTTGAAACGTGTCTGAAAATTTTTGCGTCTGTTTAACAGGAAAGCTTTTATTATTATTTTATTAGGCTTATCTTACATCATCTAAAAATCTTAATATCTTCTTAAAAAAATTAAATTTTAGCACGTTTATTGAGTGCATTCGTTTACCATACAAGTTGGCGTTCGCAGGCGTATTCCACCTGCGCTATACTTGCACGCCAAGTGGAAATAGTGATTTTTCCATTTTTAAGCGCCTCTTAAACATAATTATAATTATAGCTTTATCTACCAATAAAATGTATAATTAACAAAAGTAACCAATAAAATGATATGAAATATCATTATTGGTGGATTTCAAATCTAGTTCTTCTAAAAAAACAATACTAATTTATCGGTAAAGATATTCGGCTTGCAAGTTTGAAGCTAATTCCGGCTCCCATCTATCTCCGTTGAGAAGAAGTTTTCCTTATTGTACAACAACTCTTCGTGAGTTTCAGTTGAATACTCAAAATTTGGTCCTTCGACAATAGCGTCAACTGGACACGCCTCTTGACATAATCCACAGTAAATGCACTTGGACATATCAATATCATATCTTGTTGTTCTACGACTGCCATCCGGTCTCGTCTCCGCTTCAATGGTGATAGCCTGTTCAGGGCAAATAGCCTCACACAATTTACACGCAATGCAACGCTCTTCTCCCGATGGGTAACGACGAAGAGCATGTTCTCCTCTGAACCTGGAACTGAGTGGACCTTTCTCAAATGGGTAATTGATTGTTGCTGGCTCCATGAAAACGTGACCAAGCATTACACCGAATCCTCTGTAGAGTTCGGTAAAGAAAACTGTATGCAGACCGTAGTTTAAGTCACCAGCTGCAGAGCCATCAGATTCCGCTGGCATTCCAATGTATTTATAATTCTTTATGCTAGAGGTTTTCATTGGAGTGTTTGCAATGGCAACCTGCGACATTGATGACTTTCCAAAGAGTCCCTTTGAAAGTGACGCAACATTTTTGAGGGCCATATTCCCAGCTAAAACTCAAACTTGGGTAATAAAAAAAAACAAAAAAAACATTTTACGTCTTTTTTTAGAAGAATTGTTATAAATAATTGAAACTATTGCTGTTTAAACTATTTTAAAATCTGAAGATTTTACCAAAAAGTTCGAATTGAGCACATTTACTGAGCTCATTCCATTGTCGTACCAATTGGCGTTTACTTGGGTTGAGACCGAAACGACGAATTTTAGAGTTGGAAAATAAGCTTATGCATTTTTACTGTAAGCTTGCAAAATTCGAATAAGCCATATTTGAGCCACGGCTATAAAACTTATCTTAAACCATCTAAAAATCTTAATATCTTCTCAAAAAATTAAATTTGTATGAGATCGTATGTATGAGAAATCGAATGAGAAATTATAGAATATAATTGGTTTATATATACCAATAATGTAACATAAATAGGCTCTTTAGCATTATTTTAATAATTGCACTACCAAGTTTGTATTTGCTTCCTAAAAGGTTTCGGACTGAAACTTTGCATGGTGATAGCTGAGCACATTTTATTAGTGCACACAAAAATTTGGGTTAAAAAAATGTTTATCAGCCTCAAAATTCCTGTAGAAAACAGTAAAAAACCATCAAATTTTGCTGCCGACAATTTATTCGATTATAATGAAAGCAGCGGCAACAGGGTTGCACGGAAATCGATTTTTTTCAAACGGAAGGCAGAAAACGGGAATGGAACTCGAAAAACGACGGAAAACGGAAAACGGAAGATGGAAGATGGAATTTCGTGAAGAAGATTAAACTACTGGGAATAGAATTTAGATTTTTTGCTGCTAGCGGATCGTGTATCTATTATTTGCCTTCGCATGCAGACATTCCACACGATTTTGACGGAAAGAAGAATACCAGAAGATTGGAAAATTGCCAAGGTGAGACTCCTACCAAAGAGGAAGGATGGTCTAGATGATCCTGCATCGGCAATATGCATTCTGTTCGAAAATTCATTGAAAAATGTAATGAATTCAAATTCCCTCTGGAACTAGCTCTAATCGACTTTTCGGATTCTTTTTTCAGATATCAGAATCCATGGATCAACAATCAATTTTCCTTTCGAGATATTTGTGCGTCAAGTTGTGTCGGCATCACCAGCTCTGTTTCCATTTGCTCTCCAAATGATTATCGATGAATCCGACAAGGAGAGTGGGAGGCGATGAAGATATCTGTGTTGATGGAAAGTTTTTGAAACGACTCGAGGTCGCTGACGACCTCGTGCTAATAGGAAGTTCCTTAGAAGAAATAAGCCGGCGTCTAAATCGACTCGAAGAAAAGGCTAGAAATAACGGTCTAGAAGTCAATCCAAAGAAGACGATGGTCGTACACAATGACTATGCTACGAAGGGCTCCATATTTAGCATTCTACAAATGCAAACTTCTATTTCCTCACATTCTGGAAGCCGGGAAAAGAGCTAATACATCGTAACATCGTTCCGGCCTTGCTCGAAACTTGGTGCCCATATCTGAAAATTCTCCAACGTCTTCAAAAGACTCTCGACATAATCTACTTTCACGGCCAACTCGATGGCTCGATTTGCTTTGATTTGTTGGTTACGAGGAAACTACTCAGTTGGGTTGAACATTGGTCAAAACTTGAAAGACGAAGACGAAGCCGAACACTCTGGAGAGAGCTGGTCCGCATCTCGACGCACTTCGAATGACGACCGACAATCAAGTAATCAATTAGTCAAGTTTGGAACTGAATAAAAAGTGTCTATAAACTCGCAAGATGATCCCCCCTCGGATTGGTTTCTCTCGGAACCGTGACATTGCACATTTTAAATACTGACCGGGGTTGCACGGAAATCAGTTTTTTCAGACGGACGACGGAAAATGGAAATGGAAGATGGAATTCCGTGCAAGCATCGGTCTGTCAAATGGGTAAGCGGCTCGTCATTCAACAAAAAGGTATGAACCCAGTGCGGGACAGTTTTTTGTGTGCACTAATACAATGACCTCAGCTCTCAGCATGCAAAGTTTCAGCCCGAAACCTTTTCGATCCAAAAATGACCTCCCTAGTAAGTATTTTTCAACAATTGGTCCAGTCTAAAACGTAGTTCATGTTAGACCACCCAGTTTTATTATTCTGGCGATGTTTTTATGGATCGGAATAGTTTCTGATATATGATTATTTATCACAAAAAATAATATAGGCATATTCACGTGTAGTACTGTAATATTCTCAAAAACTTTCAAAAATCGCATATTTAGTTGGCATGAAATTGTATTTAAAAGTAGGAAACATTCTCGATTTTTTTGTAGGTACAAGCTGCATCGCATCTCATTAGGTACTAGTGGAATAGTTGAATACTCCCAATTATAGATTCAATAATTCACAAATTCGCTAGATTTCATCCATACCTAATGCTATTGTAGAAATTGCCAAACCTGTGCACATATAGAAGACACTTATTGGGACCAGCCAGTTACTAAAAACATCATAAATCATAATGATAGATAATAAATAAAAATCGAACAAAATTGGACAACTTTTTCGGAATAATATCTCCGTATTCGATGGCTGTGAGGCAGATGAATGCGTAGTAAATCCCATTGAAGAAGTCAAATTGGCCATTGAGCATCGGTATCATTATGGCGCCAACAAACTGTAAACAGTTCAGTTTTTTCTAGGTTTTCCCCATTCAACAACCAACCAGATAGACAACAACGATGAAGAATAGTGTGCTTCCACTAACACATTCTTCTCCGTCAATCTCGTGTCGCTTCTTTCTCTGTAAATAATACAATGTTTATATTCTAGTTTTTTTTTGTTAAATTTCATCAGGTATCGATTATTTGCTATAGTTACAGATTTCTACAGGAGCGTGCACACACGCGAATTGAATTCGTAAATATTTGTGCTTGAAACAGTTATGATACGTATGATATTATGATACGTATATATTATGATATGATACGTACGTATTTTTAGGACACTTTAACGTTAAAGTGTCCTAAAAATACGGTAACCTCTTCTGCCAAAGCAGTTTCTCCGCGAAAATTTCGTTGTTTTGCCGTTTTTAAACGTGTAAAATGCGGACCGATATTTACCAACATTATCGGGAAAGTGACGAGCCAGGCAAGCTGTCTTGCAAACGATGTGGTACAAAGATCAAGAAACGTCCCGACAAGTCAACCGACCCCCTTCTTGAACCACAAGAAGAAAGCTAACGGCGAGCTTTCTTGCAAGAAGCAGCGTCTTTTGGAGAACTTCACCCTGAGGCCTGATGATTCAACCCGCAAATTGCCGCATATCTCGGAGAGAAGCGATTGAGTCCACCAGGCTCGGCTGCCTAAGCGGTTTTGCAGTATTGGGCGGCGAATGACAACGACGGCGGCTTTCCTCTGCTGGCTCGCGAAGCTAAGAAGTTCCTCTCTGTTCCTGCGAGCTCATCCGAACCGGAGAGTCTTCAGCAATTTGCACCAACTGCTTTCGAATGAGAAACGTGCGAACCTTGCCATATCCACCGTGCAGGACCGGGTGACCGTTCCCTAACACAGTCCGAGTGCGGAAGATGGACTCTGCGCGTGATGAAAGTACGGAAGACAAGGAGTCGGATGAATATTGCGATGAAATCGGAAACTTCCACGAAGTATAACACCTTTTTTGATTATGTTGTTGATTCATTGTTGTTTAAAATTGTCACGTGTTAGACGCAGTTACGTCACAGTGTTTTCGTTTTCGTTTAAACGAAGATTTCGTTCGTTTCCCATCTCTGATATGAAGACACGACTCCGCCTCCACTGATCACAAGGGCAATCAGTTGCTCACTCGACAGGGCTAGGGGAAAGTCGCTTCTATTTGGGAGAAGCGCCCCAACCGTGGGAGAGATGTTAGCTCCTATTATAGCTCCTTAACTAACTATATTCGGAAATTACCTGTAAGAGTTTTGTAAGGAATGACGGCATTTGTGCGTTACCGTTATCCTACACTCCTAGTTCAGGTTCCAACCGTTCAAGGAACCAAAGAGGGATAATCGTAGTAACAGTGCCTGGGCCCGGGGGTGACCTGTCAGCAGAGAGTAAGCAGCTCTATTGTGAGCACACACTCAATTCCCTTTCCTCATCATTCTCTCCTAACTCGGATAGTCGGTCATCGTGAGAGGTGATTGGACTAATCTTTGAGTATGCAGGCTCGCCATTTATTGTATTCTTATGTGGAGTCGAATAAGAGCTAGGTGTTCTGTGTTCTCGGTGGTGTCCACCATGCAAGTCATTTATTGGGCGTTTAATATTAAGGATCCATATGAATCTATCAATAGTTCAAGTCTTAATAAAACCTCAAGCGGACGCTAAAGTGACTTCCCTTGTAAGATTACATCGGATCCTCACACCAACTACTACTCTTCGGGTCGCTAAGGAGAAGGGGAGTAGGTCGGGGAGCCGTATTGTATTTTAAGCCTTTCATGGTGGAAGAAAGTTTCTTACACCTGTCTCTAAACACTGAAATTGTTCTTGCGATAAAAAAACTTTCTACGGGTTCCTCTTTCACGCCAAATTGAAATGATGATATTCTCATTTTAAGCATTTCTTATAACTTTCACGTATACTTTACCCAAATATAGTCAACGCCAGTTACCCAGTTTTTCTTCAAACTCTCTAAAAAACATTAAAATATTTACAAAATTTTAGATTTGAGCACGTTTCTGACAAGATTATTTTATTAGCGTTCAAGTTAGTGTGGGCGACTTAAAGGTAAAGTACGATTAGTTGAAGATTTAATTGAGAATAATTTTCTCCAATTTACTTGTGCTTTTCCTAACAAAACTTTAGATAAAAACTTCTGATCCAATTATTCTCTTCTTTTAGACAAATAATATAAGTTTAAAAATTCTAAACGTTCGTCATATGAGGGCTAGTTAGGATCAAAAGATAAAAGATATAAGCTTGATCCTTGAATACAATTTTCGCGTGAATCTTCTCTGTTCATTTGTATCGAACAAAAAGCGAGGAAACTCATCAAAATAATTAAAAACAGTGGTCGAGGAAGAGTCGCGTACTGCATAGAACATTGTAGCTTCGCTCAAATACAACATTGGCAACAATTAAAATTTAAAACAACTTAAATTAAGAATTTAATTCAACGAAATTCAAGTTTTTCGCTTTTTCACGAGCTTATGTTAATTCCCCGTCACGTGACGTATCAGAAAAATAATTTTTCGAGTAAATTATTTAAAAATAATATTTAGAAATTATTAATTAAAATAAACTGAACTCACCCGACATGTGACAAACTTTCGTATACTCGTCGCCAATGATTCCAAATATCTACCAAAGTTGGTTAGGAGTATAACCGTCAGCGGGATGCCGACAAATCCATAGATGACTGTGAAAATACGACCATTGATCGTCTGCGGCTCGATCTTTCCGTAGCCGAGAGTCGTTAGAATGCCCAGCGAGTAGAGGGCGGCTGATTTGAACGACCATTGGATTCGATCGTCTTTCACCTGACAGGGTGAATTTGTTAAAAGAGCCATCAGAGCGACTCACCTTTTCTGCTAAACACCGCTGAGCTATGACAGTGGCGATATCAGATGCTCTGGTTAGCCGCAGTTTGTTGTCATGGTTAAGCAGTGATTCGATGCATTCCCGCTTTTCGATTGTTTCGTTGTACTTGGCATATTGTTGATAATTGTACTCGAAGTGTAGGAAGACGAAGCCACCGATTGTTGTGTATGCTGAATGTATTTGATTAACCAGGGAGGTAATTTTTGGATCAACAAGGTTTCGGGCTGAAACTTTGCATGGTAATAGCTGCGGACATTGTATTAGTGCACACAAAAAATTGCCCTGCACTGGGGGGTTTAAGTGGGTTAAAAAAAGGTTCCAAGGTTCTAATAAAATTTCCTCAGCTATCATCATGCAAAGTTTCATCAACCCAAGTATAGCGCAGGCGGAATACGCCTGCGCATAAGCCCGAAACCTTTTGGATCCAAAAATGGCCTTCCTAGTAAGCAGAGGTGTAGGATTAATAAATCGGTGAATTAATCGAATCAGCCCCAATATTGTTACGAAAACAAAACAAATAAGGCGAGATGGATAAAACTGACTCACGCCAAATCGATATGACTATTTTGTCAATATTTAAACGTGTATTACTAATTTGCACGTCTTATTTTTATATAATTTGACACGCCATTCTTACTAGCCCCTCTTAAACTATCTAAAAACCTGCCTTTCTTGCCGAAATTTACAATATGAGCATCTTTTCTGAGCCCACAACTTACACATTCAATTTAGTGTGCTGACTTATTGGAAAATATTATTCTTTTCAGATATCGGTGCCTAATGGAAGAGGAAAAAAATTAGGATGGAATGAGGTTCTCGTATAGACGACCTCTCTTTTTAACGAAATTATAGGCAGCACACATTGAAGAGGAATTGACGAAAAAGTTGTTTGTGGCCGTGTTTCTTCCATTATGCACCGATCTCTGAAGAGGACAATAACAGAATTATATAGCATTTATGGAAGAAGCCTACGAGACGCAAAAGAAAACTCTCTTTTATAATACTTTTTTTAATATTGTCTCATAGCGCAACGGTTCTTGCATGCGTCGTTAAAAAAAAATTTGAAACAAACTGTTACATACCCTAGATGACACATGTGTGGACCGCTATGCCGTCGAGCTAGCGGGACACCACAACACAATGACCGTGGGTGAGATGTTAGCTCCTATTCTAGCTCCCCCTATTAACCATATTCGTGAATTGTATTCTACTTATGGAGACGAATAAAGGTTTATATTAAAGCTAGGTGTTCTGTGTTCTCGGCAGTGTCCGCCAGGTAAGCCATTTGATTGGGCGTTTAGTAGTAAGATTACTCCTCACACCAATTACTACTCTTCGGGTCGCTAAGAAGAAGGGGAGTAGGTGGGGGAGACGTATTGTAACGAAACTATAAATAATTGTTCATAGATTTTTCAATTTTTATGCAATTCCTGTATGCTCTTAAGTTAAATTATACCAAATTGAAGCACTTTAAATGATCTCCTGTTTTTACAAATTCAGTTGATGTGCCACGAGAGAAGTAATGCTTCCTTTATACACATCGGATTTAGTTTTGTTCCAATTACCACTTTAAATTTTCTAAAACAGTTTTATTAATAATATTAATCTGCTCCCGCTTTTCTTATGAATACAAATACACAACAACTGGACAATTTAAACCGAGACGGGCACCAAATGCTTGCCCAAGCTTACGGCGATGCTGCACCAGCCTTAAGAACCTGCCAAGAATGGTTTCAGCGTTTCAAATCGGGAGATTTCAATTGACGTCAACGACAAAGAACGATAAGGAGAGCCAAAAAAATTTGAAGACGAAGAACTTCAGGCTTTGTTGGATGAAGATTCGGCTCAAACACAGGACCAACTCGCGGCATCGATTGAAAGCAATGGGGAAGATTCAAAAGGAAGGAAAATGGATACCCTATGAGCTCTCAGAACGCAACAAATAGCAGAGAAAAACAACTTCACAAATCTTGTTGAACAGATTTCAAAGAAAGCTTTTATTGGCGATGAAAAGGTGCGTGTACTACGACATTCCGAAAGCGAAGAAAATCGTGGGGTGAACCGACAACTTCGACCGCAAAACCGCTAAATCCACGGAAAGAAGGTCTTATTGTGCCTACGGTAGGACCAACAAGGAATTCTGTACTCTGAACTTCTTCAACCTGGCGACACAGTCACTGCGAATCGATATCAACATCAACTAGTTCGGAGTACAAATACAAGAATGGGCGGGTCGACACGAAACGGTCATATTGCTTCATGAAAACGCAAAGCCGTATGTTGCTCAAGCGGTGAAGGATACGCTGAAAGAGTTCAAATGGGAAATCTTACCGTACCCGCCGTACTCTCCGGACATTGCCCTGTCGCACTTCAACTGGTATAAGAATTAAATGAGCTCAGTAAACGTGCTAAAATCTCATTTTCTAAAAATATATTAATATTTTTGATAGTTTAAGACAAGCCTAGTTAAATTGTAGAGAAAAATGTTTTGTTAAAAAGACGAAAAAATTGTCAGACACGCTTTAAAATCGAATAATCGTTTCCAGTTGGAAATTCCCGGACAGTTACTGTTACTCCGGACATTGCCCCGTTGGATTATCATATTTTCCAGTCAATGACTCATGGTCTGGCGGAGCAGCGCTTTCGAGATCGTCAAGACGTCAAAAATGGCTAGATGAATGGACAGAAAAATTCTATTAATGATGGAATCCCTAAGTTACCCAAACTCTGGGAAAATGTTGTTATTAATGACGGAAATTATTTTGAATAAAAATTTTGTTTAAGTTTGTCCTCTTTTTTATAGTTTAATATGCGTAAAAAACGCGGAAATTAATTTCTAGAATTAATATAAAGACGCGACAACTTTAAAAGCCAAACTTCATTGTTTTCAGAGCTATGGTCGATCCCAATGATAACCAAAAAAGCGAGCCAATTTAATCTTTTCTGTACGTAACATTTCAAAACTACTGTTACTTCTATTCAACTGAAAGGAGAAGACAGAAAGGGTTTTCTTCTCTAGAATAGTAAACTTCTTGAACATAGTAAAGATTTTTTATTTTAAAATGTTTAATGATGCGGAATCTTTTAGATGCCGTAAATGATGTCATATAAATTATAAAAAAACATACCAATTAGAAAGACAATTATGAATCCATTAATTGCAATTGCTTTTCGATTATGATGAAGGCACTGAAAATATAAAACAATAGATATTGTTAAGTAAACTGATTAAGGTAGATTCTATTAGATTAAATACACTTATTGGCTCGAATCGTCATGATTTCGGTGTTTCTCCCAATAAAATGACCATTTTCATGTTTGAAGGTGATTTTTTATAAAAATATATGTGGTATAGTAAAATATCGGTCTCATTTAAAGATGTAACTCCACATTCACCAGTATAACTTGATTCGATATTCTATATTTGACGTAAAATAGCCAATATACAATTATACATTTTTTTGAAAAAGAAATGAAACTCCGCACATCAATTTAACACTGTAAAATCGAAAATAAAATTACGGTGTGACAGGCAAACCAGGGACGACTCGAGACCCCTCTTTTAGTCGGGTTCACTTGCACTTGTTAGGTTATTAGTGAAACGTTTGCCAAACCGATGTAAAACCACCCATTCGTCGGTTAACAGGTTGTCCCCGATTTGCCTGTATGGATTTATACGTAAACTTATTTTTATAAAATCCGTCTAATTCCTTGTTTTTACCAAGAATTCGTAACAAAGCTGTAACATTATCACCGATTTTCTAATCTTGTACAATAAAATTTTTAAGAGAAATAAGTCCTTGGTGAATCTTCGAGTTATTTACCAACCACGATAGAAAAATGACATTATTTTTATTAAAGGTTTTAAATGTTGTTCACTCCACTGCTAAGAATGCTACAAATTTTGCAAAAAAGGTGTGGACAAATTGCAAAACAACGCCCTAAACTTTTTATTTAAATTCTTTATATTTTAAAATCGTAACTTTTTCGAATTTGATTTAATTTGTCTTTAGAATCGTTTAGAATTATTGATTAATGGTGTTTAATTTGTTTTATCATTCATAAAAGATTTTAGAATTCTTAAAAAAACAAAAAATATGAAGGGAGTGGCTTTGCACTTTGTTCACACATCGTGGCAGTGAAGTGCTTGTATTCAATGAATACGATATTGTAGGAATTGTTTGTTGTGAAATATTCAAAGTTTACTTAAAATTGTTTTTAGATGTTCACGTGGATATTAATAAAACGCGATTAAATTCCGTACAATCGGCTATTTCGGAAGGCGTATGTGTCCCACGTGGATTTAAATTTCATAAAAAAGTTTCAACATGTGATTTTCCTGTTGTGGCTGTAAATCATAAAAATTGCATGCTTACTGCACTCGAATATTGCCATCCTCGGTTTGTCATCTTTTCCTTAAACTTAAAATTGATTTTTTTGTTGCCGAGTTTTTTTAGGCCTCAAATTTAGAGACAAACACTGCGACAATAAAAACAACTTCAATTGTTAATCTTTTTCCTGGTAAAAACCATTTAATTTAACTTTTAACTTTCTTGCATACAGCCTCAGAATTATTTGAAATCCAGCAGCCAACAGAAGAATGAAAATGATTTTCAACTCACTTGCCATACATTCTCGTAATCGTTCGAATTGTAATCATCGAATAAATACGATTTGAGAATTTCGTCCTCAGTTTTCTTCTTTTTCGCCTTTTCACTCATCTAACTGTTGAATATTAAACGTCAATAAACAATAACAAAAAGTGAATTATGCCGGTATAACGAATGTGAATTGTTTATAATTGCTGAGTGGAGCCTTTTGAGTTTTAGCGAGCAAGTTTGTTGCTCATTGGATTAGTTGGCTGCTTGCTAGCTAGTTTTGGTACAAAACTCAAGAAATAACTGACCGCAAATAAACCGCAAAATTGTAAAAGTGACATGGTTTGTTATTGTTGTTGTTGTTTATTTAATACTTCCTCCTCTTGTTGATGATTATCTCGGCTGTGTTCATTTCAAGACAAATCTGGAAGAAAGATTAATAATAAACCAACAAATCTTGATACTCGAAATAAAACTTGAAAGAAAACAAGTAAAAGTGTTTTTTTTTTGTTGAAATCGAAACAACAAACTTTGTGCGCGTTATTAGTAGTGGATGAGCTCTCCGTGCATATTTGATATGTGATGGAGTTGTTTAAAAAAAGGAGACGCGAAAAAAGTTGCGAGTTACGCCACAACTCCCACGAGATGCTCTTTTTGTGTTTGTTATTGTTGATCTTTATTTATGGAATGAACCAAACACATTCGAAACACTCGCAACCTAATTTATCACCGGTTCGAGCTCGCAACTATTTGAGTACCACCGATAGTTTTTTTTGTTGGCGCCAGGGGGTGTTTGTTTGTTTTCAATTATTTATCGCCCTGGAACACAGGTTGGTCCTTTGAGCATCGACACTTCTTTATTTGCCAGCGTTTGGTCCGTGTTAATAAATTATTGTTTTAGAAAGTTCTTTCAACCAAAATAATTTGATATTCAGGTAATAAACAAAACAAGATGGACAATGCGGTTCGGTTCCTGCATCAAGTATATTTTTTTAAGATAGTCATCACAATAGTGGAGAAAGTATAAATACAGGGCTGCACACCAAATTAATTTTATTTCATTTCTCCTGCAGTTAAATTGCATAACTGCATGCGGCAGTTTGCCAGCCTAATGTCGTATTTGTCAAAAGTGTTTAAGCATATGTTCTTTGTATATGATGGAAAAATGTTACAAATAATTTCATTCGAGCCGTTAAAAATGCTTAAAGTTTTGGAAAATACGACAATGGGCTGGCAAACTGCCGCATGCAGTTATGCAATTTAACTGCAGGAGAAATGAAATAAAAATAATTTGGTGTGGGGTTGCATAATTTCCCGGACAAGTGTTTGGCGATGTTTTAAATGATTAATCTATCATTTATTCGTTTTTCAAGTTTCAGCACAATTTGTTCGGTTTTACGGTACTTGTGAAGGCTAAAGTGCATCGCTCTTCGATTATCGAGCTGTTTAAGCAAAATGCGACTCTCAGAAGCGTCTCGCACCCATCAAACATCACCGGGAGCTTGGTACAGTCAATGACCGCACTGGATGCACATCCGGACAATAACATTGAAATAGAGGAAACACATTTAGTGTTGGCTATTTGCCAAAAGGGTGGGGGGACGAGAAAAATGTTGATCACTAAAAGTTCGTCTTTTATTTTTAGCTATTTTTTGAAGCTCTATTATAATGATTCTATTTAAGCTAAGTTAATTATTTATATTGTCCTTTTCAGAGATCGATGCCTAATGGAAGAGCAAAAAATTAGGGGCGAAGAAAAGGTCTTGTTTAGACAGCCACACGGCCATTAAGGCCATTGAATCTTTTCCTCTTTTGTTTCTCATCAATTTTTGTTATCTATTTTTTGATGACAAGAAATGAACAGTTTAATTTAAAAACGAAAATGGATGAAATAAAAATATTGATGAGAAACAAAAGAGGAAGAGATTCAATGGCCTTAGTGGCCGTGTGGCTGTCTAAACAAGACCCTTTCTCCGCACCTAATTTTTTGCTCTTCCATTAGGCATCGATCTTTGAAATGGATAATAGTTTAAACAGCACTAGTCTAAATTCTTTATAACAATTCTTCTAAAAAAAAGACGTAAAATGTTTAAGAGGCGCTTAAAAATTGAAAAATCATTATATTCACTTGGCGAGTATAGCGCAGGCGGAATACGCCTGCGAACGCCAACTGGTATGGTTATAAAATGCGCTCAGTAACCGTGCTCAACTCAAACTTTTTGGAAATTTATAAATATATTTAAATAGTTCAAGACAAGCCGAGTTAATTTGTAATAAATTGAAAGACGCAACATGTTACCTACATGCTTAAAAAAGGTAAAATCGTTATTTCCAGTTGGCGTGCCTGCGCATAATGCAGCTTACAATTACCTAAACAGTCTATCATTTGTGTTAAAGTTGAACGAAAAGGTAGAAAACCATTTTGAGAATGAGAAAAAAGTTAATTTTGCAGAAATGAACTATTATTAGGGTGAAACAAAGTTTTTTTCCGATTTTTTATTAAAAATTTAAACATCATTTTACAACAAATGAAAAATAATTAAGTTTCAAAGTGAAGACCATTTGACTCTATGGCTTGAACCCATCTATCGGCAATTTGTTCGATCCCGCTCCTTGTTCTTAGAGGCGACAAACTCGCGGCTGGCACCCGTTTTCGACATCGACCAGGTCAGTGAAGCTACGACCACGAAGAAAGTGTGACATGGATCCGAAAAGGGATAATCAAATGGCGCAAGGTCCGGACTATAAGCTGGATGTGGAAGAAGTTCAATGGCGTCGAGATTTTTGATCTTTTCCTTCGTTTGTCTGGCGGTGTGCGGTTTTGCATTGTCTTGTTGAAGGAGTATCCGCTTCCGATTGATCAATGCTGGATATTTCTCGCCAAGAGTTTGGTGCAATAGGTCTGACCATTTGGAACTAGGTCGAATTAAATTACGTCTTCGAAATTCTACCAAACACACAAAAGTGCCTTCTTCGAGAAAACGATCACATTTTGCTACGGGTGCCGCGGTTTGACCGGGTTCCAACCATTGATTTTGTCTGTCCGGATTACTGAAGTAGACCCAATTTTCATCAAAAGTTACAATTCTACGAATAAAATGGTAATCTTGTGGATTTTCGAGCAGTTTCCGGCAAGTCTCGACACGTTTTCGAGATTGAATTTCAGTCAATGGATGAAGTACTTCTCGGCAGCGTCTATTGACTATCCCAAGGGCGTGAAGATGTCGTGCAACTGATGGTTGAGGAATATCGAGCTCGGCCGACTTATTGATGGATTGGTCTCCACAGCTTCACGAATTGCTTCAGAATCCACTGTCGTAGGTCGGTCTGAGTGTGTCTTGTCCTCGAGATCAGTGTCGCCGTCGCTAAATCTTTTGAACCAATTTCGCGCAGTACGATCCGAGACCATATTGTCGCCTTCAACTGCGAATATCTTTTTTGCTGCTGCAGTTGCGTTGACGATATATGATAGAGCTGTTTAAGAGCTTTAATATATATATATATAACACATGCAAAAAAATTTTGGTTCACCTTAATATTATTTATTCCTTTTTAAACTATCCTCTCAATCTTATTCGTTTTAAGGTAATGGTGAATGATAAAGATCATCGCTCGTTGATTATCGAGCTGTTTAAGCAAAATGTGACTTAGGGTATCGTCTATGATTCCATCAAACGTTACCGAGAACTTGGTACATTTAATGATCGCACTGGACGTGGAAGACCAACTTCTGTGATCCCCCCTCGCGAGGGGCCCCTCGGCGTGTTGAAGCTGTTCGATCAACATAGAAGAATGAGAAAGATGGCTACTGGCATGAAAATTAACCGGTGATCAATGGAAAGGGTGATCAAAAGTAAGTTCAATATGATTCCTTATAGTGTCAGAAAAGCTGAAACATCGAGTTCTTTCCAAGACTTCCCTGGGTGGCACGTGCACGCCAACTGGAAATAACGATTTTAGGATTTTTAAGCGCGTCGAACAAGTTTTTAATGTTTTTTTGACAAAACATTTTTACGATAATATAAATTGCCTTGTCTTAAACTATTTAAAAATATTAATATCTTCCCAGAAATTTAGATTTGAGCTCGTCTACTGAGCTCTTTTTATTACCAGTCCAGTTGGCGTACGTGTGACACTCGCGCTTCAACTGCACTGCACTGCCACGAAGTATGCAGCATGTTGCAAAAGTTCACGCACCAATTGAATTTTTAAAAAATGAAAACACGCCCTTTTTTTTACTTAATTTTTTTGGTTCTAAAACATTTTGAGGAGCCTAAAACAAACTTAATACAATTAATAAATTATTATAAACGATTCTAAGCAAGAAAGTACATCAAATTTAATAAAGATACGTTGTAATTAAAAAAAAGTTTAAATACTGGAAATTAATAAATGAAGGGCGTGTTTTCATTTTTTTTTTAATTCAATTGGTGCGTGAACTTTTGCAACATGCTGCATACTTCGTGGCAGTGCAGTGCAACTGTAAATAACGATTTTCTGATTTTTAAGAGTGTTTGAAAATTTTTACGTATTATCAATAAAACAATTTTTACGACGCTTTGACTAGGCTTGTCTTAAAATATCTAAAAAATATTAATCCTATTTTAAAAGCTCATTTTATTACCATACCAGATGGCGTATTCACACACCACCCCCTACAGTAAAATGGTACTCTCGTTTAGCTTAATAGATCTTACATTTTTCATAGGATTTAATGGTCAATGGATGATTTTGCTTAGTCATTAATCAACCTGAAACTCTGAAACTAATTTCACGTGATAATTAATAAAACGTGTGTAAACTTCGAAAAGCGAGCGGGGTGAGTGTCACATACCGTCGCAGCCAAATGAAAAGTCGACTTCATATAGAAAGAAAGATCGAGTGAGATTAAACTCAAACGAATGACGAGGATCGAACTGTGGCGCACACGTGACTGTGTTTAACTATTGTCGTAAAATAAAATTCTAACTTATTTTATAGTGTATCGAAATATTTTTTCTTATTTTTCTTAATAATATTTAAATGAGATATCTCGTAATATTGATAAAATTAATTTATTTCATGATCAACTGGAATGTCGACGATAGTCGAGAAAAAAATTGACCAGTACAAGAGGGACTACATTGGCTGAAACAACAACAATTCAGTTTACAACCAATGGCAAAAGTCAGACGTTAGAAGCTCTAACCACATGATGAAAAACAAAACCGTATGACATAACGTATTTATACGTTTAATGGTAATGGAAAATCATTGATTAAATACGTTTCTAAGTGCATGTAAATAAGTGTATGCAAGAAATAAGATTTAAATTACAAAATTGATTGAAAAATATATTTAATTTACTAAAAAAAGCTAATTTAACAATGTTTTTCCATTAGCGTTTAACAGATAATCAGGTTCTTGCACATACCGACTCAGATGTTGAGAAGGTCACGGATGGCACGCAAAGTCAAAATGACCATTATTCAATATTTAACGCACATAATTAATTTCTACGTGTTAGTTCAATGCCAGTTTTTACGTATTACAATCTCAAGCCGAATGAAAAGAATAACTATTCAACTCCACTGCCACGAAACCGCACCATCATTGCAAAAGACTTCGCACCAATTGCAAACGCAACCTTTTAATTTATTATTTTCATTTTCAATATTTTCAATATTTGCAAGTCAGTTATATTAACAATGAAGACTCTTCTGGATCATTAATTGAGGTACTAAGAATTTCTTTTCATTAATTCATCAGGATTTCTGCAGAATGAAGCGTTAACTGATAAATTAAATATTGAAAATAAAAATAATAAATTAAAAGGTTTTTTGCAATTGATGAGAAGTCTTTTGCAATGCGGCGAGGTTTCTTGGCAGTGTAGTGCAGTAAGCATGCTCAAATATTTATTTATTTATTTATTTAGACTACGTGTGCTAGACACGTGATTAAAATTTAAATTAAATGAAAATATAAATAAATGAAAAACTGACCATAAAATAATACTAATTAAAAATCTAAAGAAGGAACAAAATAAACTAGGTAACAGTTAAGAAAATAATAAATGATAGCAACATAAAAAAAACTAATGTAACAAAAACGTAGGGTGGGGGGAGGGTGATAACTAATATGCCAGAGTTTTTTTGTCAAAAATAAATGTTTTCAAATAAACATGAAACTACTAAATAAGGCTGAAGTTGTATTTGTCTATTTGATAAATTACATTAATTAGGGGAAACTTCAAGACTCCCCAGAATCGCCAAATGTAGCTTACGTTTTAAATTCTCCGACAATCTCTTACATCTTTCATTGAATAATTGCACAGAACGTGCCACAAAAAACTTTCTACGAATTGATTTCAACGGAGGCTTAAACGTTAATCTAATACCACTACGATTTGTAGAAGGATTAATAGAGAAAAGTTTTCTCCAATTAACTTGAGCCCTACCCAACAGTATTTTTGATAGGAACTTGTAATCCAAATCTTCTCGTCTCTTAGATAAAGTTTCTAAATTGAAAAGCTTCAAACGCTCTGCATAAGAAATGTAATCAGGATCGTTGAAAGAAATATACTTACGATTGATTCTACAATAAAGCTTCCTAGTGAATCGCTTCTGGACATTCTCAATCAAGTTAACATCAGCAATTAAAATGAATAGTAATAATATCATATTAATACTCATTAAATTAAACCAAACTTAGTTAGAAATAAAAAAATATTAGAATGAATAAGACTCAATGAATCTTAATTAATTTCTCCAAGTTCGTATTTTAATTTAATTTATTTTCCTTATTAATTCTTCTTACACTGATCATAAATTAAGGAACAAATATGTCTATACCAGTGATGGACGGAATAGAAATTTTCGATTTCGGAATACGGAACGCGGAATACGGAATAAAATTTAATTTTCCGGAGAACGGAGAAATTCCGTCTACCACTGGTCTATACAACAAATAGTCCTATGCGTCTTTTGTTGTTACTGTAGCAGGCCAATTGGAAATAACGATTTTCCGATTTTTAAGCGCGTCTAACAAGTTTTTAATCAGTTTTAACAAAACATATTTTACGATAATATAATTAGACTTGCTGTAAACTATCTAAAAGTATTAATATATTTTCAAAAGTTTAGATATGAGCACGTTTACTGAGCTCATTTTATTTCCATACCAGCTGGTAACATAAAATAATAAAAATATTTTATCCGCAATTTCAAAGATAAAAGAAGCAAAAATGTATAAATGAGACTATTTAATTCGAGTGTCTCTTGAAACAATTTCCATTATAGAAAATAAAGAATAAAAAATAAAAAATAAAAAATAAAAACTGGTAATATTGTTCTTTTTATAGCTCATCAATCGAATATAACATCAAACAAATAAAAAGAAACGGAACGGATGTCGGGAAAGTCGATTATGACGGATATTTCCTTAAAAATAAGCCAAAAAAGATTTGTTGGTGTCATCAACCGCCACGATCTTATTCTTCTTCTTTTTATGATGCTTGTTGTTGTTATGATGTTTGGAAGAAATCTCTGTTGCTCTTTTTTGTGGCTCATGAAAGGCCACTAATTCAGCAACGCTAACTTGTTTCAATTGAACTCGTCTTCCGGTTTTTAGTACAATTTTACTATGTTCTCGCAACAAAATTGTCGCAATTCGGTATTTTAGGTATATTTTGCATTTAAATTAGGAATTTGTTTGAGATTCAACACCAAATGGCCCAGGAAACGTGCTCAAATCAAACTTTTTGGAAAGATATTATCATTTTGAGATAGTTTAAGGAAAGTCTAGTTAACTTGTCGCATAAAGTGTTTTGTTGAAAATACGTAACAATTTTCAGACACTCGGAATATCGATATTTTCGGTTGGCATGCGATTCTATTAGGGTGAACCAAAAATTTTTTCCGATTTCCTATGTCTTTTTGTCTAACTGTTTTTTTTTTACCAAATAAAGATTTTTATATACATGTGTTATATATATTTTTAAAGCTCTTGAACAGCGCTATCATAATATATATTACAATTTTTAATTGATCTTTTATTTAAAATTTTTTTAACTTGTAGAAGAAACATGGAAAAATCCGAAATTCGTGTTCTTTTACGCCATTACTGGAAAGAAGGCTTCAACGCAACTGCAGCAGCAAAAAAGATATGCGAAGTTGAAGGCGACAATATGGTCTCGGATCGTACTGCGCGAAATTGGTTCAAAAGATTTAACGACGGCGACACTGATCTCGAGGACAAGACACATTCAGGCCGACCTACGACAGTGGATTCTGAAGCAATCCGTGAAGCTGTGGAGACCAATCCATCAATAAGTACTCGCAGATTGTCGGCCGAGCTCGATATTCCTCAAACATCAGTTGTACGACATCTTCACGCCCTTGGGAAGGTCAATAGACGCTGCCGAGAAGTACCTCATGCATTGACTGAAATTCAAACTAGAAAACGTGTCGAGACTTGCCGAAAACTGCTCCAAAATCCACAAGATTACCGTTTTATTCGTAGAATTGTAACTCGTGATGAAAAGTGGGTCTACTTCAGTACTCCGGACAAACAAAATCAATGGTTGGAACCCGGTCAAACGGCGGAACCGGTAGCAAAACGTGATCGTTTCTCAAAGAAGGCATTTCTGTGTGTTTGGTGGAATTTCGAAGGCGTAATTTACTTCGAGCTAGTTCCAAATGGTCGGACCATCGACGCAGACCTCTATTGCACCCATCTTGATCGAATGTATGCGGCAATTGGCGAGAAATATCCAGCATTGATCAATCGGAAGCGGATACTCCTTCAACAAGACAATGCAAAACCGCACACCGCCAGACAAACGAAGGAAAAGATCAAAAATCTCGACGCCATTTAACTTCTTCCTCATCCAGCTTATAGTCCGGACCTTGCGCCATTTGATTATCACCTTTTCCGATCCATGGCACACTTTCTTCGTGGTCGTAGCTTCAATGACCTGGCCGATGTCGAAAACGGGTGCCGCGAGTTTTTCACCTCTAAGAACAAGGAGTGGTACCGCAGCGGGATCGAACAACTTGCCGATAAATGGGTTCAAGCCATAGAGTCAAATGGTCTTTACTTTGAAACCTAATTGTTTTTCATGTGTTGTAAAATTATGTTTAAATTTTTAATAAAAAATCGGAAAAAAATTTTGGTTCATCTTAATATTAGAGTGAACCAAAATGTTTTTCCGATTTTCTATATCTTTTTGTCGAATTGTTTTTTTTTTTTACCAAATAAAGATTTTTATGTAAATGTGTTATATATTGTCGTGGTGTAGATTATTGAAAAATCAGGGTTAAAGGAGCATTCCGAATAATAAAATGGTCTCGCTTGGACAGGTGTAGATTTAATTTGCAATTTGCTTTTTTTTCGTCACAATTTTGTTTCATTTTGTTTTCTCTTACTAAATTGGTTGTTAAATCAACATAATAATTATTATAATAATTTTTTTTGTATAATTTATCATATTTAGGATCGAAATAATAAACATATTGCAAATTAAATCTACACCTGTCCAAGCGAGGCCATTTTATTATTCGGAATGCTCCTGTAACCCTGATTTTTCATTAACCTACACCATGACAATATATTTTTAAAACTCTTGAACAGCTCTATCATAATATATACAATTAAAACGGATAAATAGGGTACATTAAAATTTTAAATTGATCTTTTATTTAAAAATTTTTTATCTTGCACGGTGTGAACTCGAAAACAGAACATTTGTTATTCTTTGTTTTGTTCAACTTTTTAATCTTTTTTTTTGCTTTTTTTTTGCACATTTTTTAAAATTTTAATGATTCAAAGAGGATTTTTGAAAACTCTGGGTTGATGGATCTTTAGACTGATATGTTGTCTGTGATAATATTCCTTTTTTATAACTTAAAAATACGTATCCAAAGTGATACAGTTTCTTAAAGGTAATCTTTAACAAGAAGTTTTTTCAAACAAAATTTTTTTTCGGATTTTTTATAGAAATTCATGTTTATTAGGTAATTGCATAAATTAATTACCCAAAAATAATATTAAAATAATATAAATTACCGAAAAAATAAGAGAAATTTTGAATTTTTGCTGATTGCACAAAGAAAATCGCCGTAAAATCGCAGTTCAACATCGAGCAACACGAGGTCATAAACATCGATTTTTGTACCGAATCGTCACGGGAGATGAAAAATGGTCCCTGTACGTCAATCTAAAGCAAAGAAAGAAGTGGGTGGCTCCAGGAAATACGCCCAAGCAAGATCTTCACCCAAAAAAGGCCATGATCTGTGTTTGGTGGGACTGGGAGCGGATTCTGCACTGGGGAAATGCTCGACGTTCAATAATAACGTTCAATAAGAACAGCCTTATTGAACGTCGCTGCGCCGCGTAAATGAGGCTATTCGGTTGAATAGACCCGATCGAGGTCAAGTCATCTTGCTCCACGACAACGCCAGGCCGCATGTTGCACAAGTCGTCAAAACCGTCTTCCAAGAGCTCGATCCGAAGGTTCTTCATCATCCAGCCTACTCTTCTAACCTTGCGCCAGCCGATTATCACCTTTTCCGGTCTCTGTCAAACCAAATGAGGAGTTTCGCCTTTGAGGACCTCACAAACTGACTCAACAACTTCTTCGACACCAAACCGGGAGATTTTTGGCGGAACGGCATCAACAAATTGATCGAGAGATGGGAGGAAGTCGTAAAGAGTAACGGCGATTAGGTTTTCTGGTTCAAATCAATCTTTGTGAAAAAATCCACGATCTTATTGCTCAACCCAATATATTTTTGTCACAATTAAAATAGAAATCCCCAAATTTTGAGAAAAACTAAAGGTACAGATATTTAACTAGTTTTTCTGATTAGAAAGACACCCATAGTTTGCAACGTTTGAGATCGCATTATTTCAGCTTTCAGAGTGTAATTTTAAAAAATTAAAAATAGACGAAACTACTATAATATGAGTGTCATTCTCCTCTGATGAATGTTTAGGTTAAGAATATGACAATTACGTGTAAATACGTCTGAACAATTTTTATTTTAAAACATTTTCTGTCAAAATTAAAGAATAGAATATACCAAATTTCGAGAAAAACACAATACTTTGTTCGGACGTTGTTCAAAACTATAAACTTGTGTAAACAATTTGAATGTTTAATTAAACAATTTGTATTTCAAATAATTTAGAAACATCAACAACAAAGTAAATCAACATAAATACCCGTATTTAGACAAAAAAAATTAAAGTCTCGTTGTGGCATCATTCTGAAGGTGATCTTTACTCTCCGCAATTGCTTGAAAAACATTATCGAGGGTTGCTTGAGATAATGTAAAATCTTCGATATTAAAGCTTGCTTTCAACTAAATAACAAATATTAAATTAGACGACACCGAAGAACAATTGATAAATTCGGAGCGTCATTGTTTTCGTCTTCAAATTCCACTAACAATGGAACCATGTTTAGGCATCATCTCAGAATTTTTTCTAAATTTGCTCATTTATAGTTTCGATTACGGGCTTTCTCGTGGTGTACTTGGTTTTCTGCACAAATTTCTAAGTCTTTTGTGTTCTCTTCAAATTCGGTGAATAACTCTTCTTTGAAAATTTCAAAATTCCTATTGGCAGCAGAATTCAGAGCTTCCAGCAAAAAATCGGCGAAATTCGAATCATCTCCATCCAAGCAGGGTTTTTTGAAAGAAGTTTCCAATGAGAATGAATAAAATCCAGAACTTTATCGACGTTTATCATAGTAGATGATAGAACGGACAGGAATAAAAACAGCAAAAAAAACAGGAAAAATACCAAATGAATAGAAATCAGCCCTTTTTTTACCTTTTCCAGAGCTTCCATACCAGTGATGGGAGGGACTCCCCCCGGTCCCCCCCCCCCCGACCCGGGTATTTTTCTAAAAAAAAGGGAATTCCCGGTCCCGGTCCCGGGTAGGGCAAAGGGCAAGTCCCGGTCCCGGTCCCGTGTCCCGGGTAGGGAGAAAGGGAAGTCTGTATATATTGACATAGTGGTGTTTTTTGATACATATTGTTACATAATTTAAAAGAGAAAGGTTCGCTCGTCGGTTGTTCGCGCTCTTCCTCCTCTTTAATTGTCACTATTACCGTTAAGTGATGGGGGACTCCCCCCGGTCCCCCCCGACCCGGGTATTTTTCTTAAAAAAAACCGGGATCCCGGTCCCGGGACCCAGGTTTTGAAATTTTCAATTTTTTTAAAGTCCCGTCCGCCTGGAATTCCAAAAAACGGGGCCCCTCCCATCACTGTTCCATACCCTCGGAACTTTTTTCCTACTCAAATAATAGAGCAAACATAATTTTGCTTTTCGAAAAATTCGAAGTATTCTTCCAGCATCAAAGAAAAAAAGTAAAGAGAAAACTGACTGTTGTGGTGTTTAATTGCGGCTCGACCAGGATGGCTTTGCGCGTTGTCATTTTGAACTGCCGCCAATTCTGCTGCACATCTAACTTAGCGCGCGCAATTAGGACGTTTGAATTGTTAGACAGTCCGTTGTGCGATTCTATTTTTTCCCGTTTTACCTCATCACCTAGCCCCGTTGCCGCAATCTCCCCCACATATTCTATTGTAATTTATTCAATTGTTATTATTAATAAAATATTATTAATACATAACAGTGGCAAAGGCGGAATCGAAACCCAAACTTGTGATTACTACTCTGCACTTTGTACTGGGCGGTGGACGGTGGCGTGACTGTGTTTTGCACGAAATTGTTATCAAAACACGTGCAAAACTGCCGCCAGAACATTCAATTCAAATCGAGAAAGTAACCAAAGTTTCATTAAAATTACACGAAGCGTCCTCACTCCAAAAAACAGCATCAAATGTTAACAAAGATTGATGACGTGTTTACGCTATATAACAGGATGAGTCTGTTTTCATGCAAAAAGCACCGCGCGTCCTAACAGGAGCACTTTTCGTGCAAAACACAGTCACGCCACCGTCAAGCGCAAAGTGCAGAGTATTCATCTCCACTATCCACTCGGCCACTGCTGCTTGCTTTTCCATGGTAGAGAATGCATAGAGGAAAGGGGGTAAGTGGAAGCATATTTTCAGATGGAATTTTCTCGATTTCTAGAAATTTGTGCAGAAAACCACGTACACCACGAGAAAGCCCGTATTCGAAACTATAAATGAGCAAATTTATTAAAAATTCTGAGAGATGATGCCTAAACATGGTTCCCTAGTAAGACTTATTAAATTTATAAAAATGAGGAGAGACACAAAAGACGGAAAATAGTGTTCCAACATTTATCAATCTGGTTAATACCTACCTTATTCACAACCGACAGTACCATCGCTATCGGCACCGTAGCCGATATTCGCATGAATACGGTTGTGCAGTGAATCGACTCGAGTCTCCCAGCAATCTCGTCCACAATCTTCTCAGCAATGTTGCGTGCATCCTCAGCTGTCGACATTTTGAGCAGCAACGATAAGCCGTCGCCATATTTGATTTTCAAGTGCTGCTTCCCACCAAGACACCTTATTCGTCCATCGGCCATTATTGCAATCCTTGTGCACAGTGCCTCACATTCTTCCATCGAGTGCGACGTCAGCACGACGGCCTTGCCCGACAGCCGGAGAGCGTCAATAACGCGCCACATGAACCGTTGCGAGCCGGGGTCCATGCCGGCCGACGGCTCATCGAGCAGAACAACCGACGGCTGCGCAATCAGCGCGATCGCCACCGAGAGCTTGCGTCGATTGCCGCCAGATAGCTGAGAGGTTGGCGTTTTGGCGTACGCTTTCAAATGGAGCGCTTTGAGGAGGTGGCTGGTGATCGACGGTATTTGTGAGGGCTCGATGCCGCGCAGGCGAGCGAAGAAGCGCAGGTTCTCGATCGTCGTCAAGTTCATGTTCAGAGCGTCGAACTGTGGACAGTAGCCAATTTGCGTGAAGTCTTTGTGTGTTTGGCCATCGGCTCGGATGCTGAAATTACGGGGGAAATTATATGAATTTCGGCCAAAGGCAAAGGACAGCAACGTTGGTACAATAACGAATGTTTAGATGGCGTCAGCGTTGCGGTTCGCGTTGCGGTCGTAAAATGTCGGATGCACCTTGTCTAGTTGTCTGTGTCTCTACATACACTAAAGGAAGGACAAAAAGCTAGGCCGTATTTTTAGAAGGGTTATTTTGAAATATTCCGATATTTTATGGAGATGGGGATGAGGTTATCTTAGACTGTTTCGAATGATATGCAGGGAAAGGTTGAAATATTTATTTAGAATAATTATATAACAAAGATATTGTAGTATAAAGCTGAAAAAACAGCTACCACAGCAAATAAGGCTTAGGTACCTAAGCCTAAGCCTTTCATCTGAAAATGAACTTCCATCCAAACACTATTAGGGTGAACCAAAATTTTTTTCCGATTTCCTATATCTTTTTGTCTAATTGTTTTTTTACCAAATAAATATTTTTATATACATGTGTTATATATATTTTTAAAGCTCTTGAACAGCTCTATCATAATATATACTAAAATTTTTAATTCGTCTTTTATTTAAAATTTTTCCACTTGTAGAAGAAACATGGAAAATCCGAAATTCGTGTTATTCTACGCCATTACTGGAAACAAAGCTTCAACGCAGCTGGAGAAGCTAAAAACATATTCGAAGTTGAAGGCGACAATATGGTCTCGGATCGTACTGCGCGAAATTGGTTCAAAAGATTTAACGATGGCAAGGACAAGACACATTCAGGCCGACCTACGACAGTGGATTCTGAAGCAATTCGTGAAGCTGTGGAGACCAATCCATCAATAAGTACTCACAGACCTTTATTGAACCCAACTTGATCGAATGTATGCGACGCTTGATGAGAATCATCCAGCATTGATCAATCGGAAGCTTCACCAAGACAAAGCAAAACCGCACACCACAAGACAAACGAAGGAAAAGATATAAAATCTTGACGCCATTGAACTTCTTCCACATCCAGCTTATAGTCCGAACCTTGCGCTATCTGATTATCACCTTTTCCGATGCATGGCACACTTTCTTCGTGGTCGTAGCTTCAATGACCTGCCCGATGTCGAAAACGGGTGCCGCGAGTTTTTCGCCTCGTGGTACCGCAGCGGGAGTGGTACCGCAGCGGGATCGAACAACTTGCCGATAGATGGGCTCAAGCCATAGAGTCAAATGGTCTTTACTTTGAAACCGAATTGTTTTTCATGTGTTGTAAAATTATGTTTAAATTTTTAACAAAAAATCGGAAAAAAATTTTGGTTCACCCTAATATTATATTAATCATATTTATTTGTATTGTATTTATAATTATCTCAATACAAATAGTTTCCAACAATAATGGCCTAATATTCATATTATTCACTATTTGATTCCACTCTCTCGTTTTCGTGTACCCGACATTTTACGACCGCAACGCGAACCGCAACGCTGACACCAATTCGTGTCCCATAGACATTCGTCATTGTACCAACGTTGCTGTCCTTTGTCTTTGGCCGAATTTTCAATCAAAACAAACCAAGTTCCCGCCATTTCGATAGTACCGTGTCCCGGCCAGACCTTCCCCGTTAGCATTGCGAACGTTGTTGTCTTACCAGCCCCATTCACGCCAAGCAACCCAAAGCATTCACCGCCCTCCACCGCAAATGAAACACCGCGCACCGCCAGCACCTCCTTGTCATAGGTTTTCGCAACATCGCGCACGATGATTGCGCTCGACTCCGTCTGCCGCGACATCGAGTTTACGCGGTTGCGCTCACTGCGCACATCGTCGTCTTCAAGCTCCGACGAATGCTGCGTCATCAGCTGGCGCGTGATAATGCACTCTCCGCGTCTCGACCAAATCTCCGACTGCGTGAGAATCAAGCACAACATGGAGACGAAGCAGTGCGCGGCGAGAGCACACGCGTGGATGCCAATGACGTTCCATTGAAGAAGCGGCGGCAGTGGTAGATCTTTGATGGCGTCAGGACGGTTGATGCTTTCTATAAAACATTGCTTTCTACAAAATAGAAACTCTGTCGGAGGAGACAAACCAAGGAAGTTGGCGCCAATTTGACGTATCTGAAAAACCATCGATGAGCGGTAGATCGTCATGCCGAGATTGTATTCAGGAATGAGCAGGAAGACAATCGAGCATACTTGATGCGTAGGAATTAGTGTCTCATCCTGAAATCCCAAAGCAATTTGTTTATTAATTCTTTTAAATTCTTTTTTCTCACCTGAAGCATCAGATTCTCGACCATAATCACCGTAAGTGTACACAAAACTCCCAAGAAATAAGAGCCAAGCGAGGTGAAGACAAATGCCATCGCGGGCACACTGAATCTCGATTGAATTGCGTAAGCGTAGAGAATTGCGGCAATTCTGTATTATTCATTCGAATGCATTTGGCACATCACATACTCACCCATATATTGCCAAAACAAGCCAGAAGACAAGAGCAGCCTCGGACGAGCCGACAAACTCCTTCACTTGGAATGCCAAATAAAGGCAAATGATGAGAATGGTTGCAACTGTGTAGAAGACCTGCATAGATTTAAAAAATATTAATATTTAGGTGAAAACTCACGTAATCGTAGATGAAGCTTGTCAGCCAGTAGGTAATCTTGTGCAGTCCTGAGACCAATTGCAAGTGATACGATTCACATATCCGATCTTCTACCAAGAACACCTTCAATACATTGAATATCAACAAGATTGCCAAGTTGAGAATTACCGTAAACCCGGCCGGCAGCATGGCCATCACGAGCAAAAGGCAAGTAACTCGGAATAGAGCAAGCGACTTTGCAAAATTGTTGAAATCCAGTGACAAGGTTTCATCGATCGTCTCATTCATCGGATGGTTGATTGTCAGAATGCCAAGAACGTCAGCCATTGACTTGTCATTGACGGCTCGCAGCTGTGCATTTGAGGCGATGTTTGTGGCGAGAGCTACCGCTGGCCAGATTTTGTTGTTGAACCATAGTTTGGTATTAAGTCGTCGGTTGAGATGCGCAACGATCGAATCGAGAAGAATTGTCGACGTTATATTGGCCGTGAATGGATCAATGATGGGCGTGTCGTTGCGTTTCGGTATAGTGACATTTAGGAAGTTTCCGGCAGCCGAGATATCGCTAATGAATCGCCGCCAGCCTTGCTGCATTGATTGCACATCAGTTTTGTCAAATTCGGTTGGATTATAATGACCAAATGTGAAGCCGCCGAGGCTGGAAATTAAAACCAAATTTTAAGAATCAATTATATTTGGAAACAATTGGTATAACCATGTAAATAAGATTTTAAGAGGACCAATTATCAAATTTTGAGATTTTTTAATTGTCGTGTTTATAAATGACGCATAAAATTCACACTTTATTAAGCTGATTTGCAAATTCAATTCAACCAGGTTTAAGATTCTAATTTGAAAAGTATTCTTAGAACTCTAGCTGAAACTTGATTTACCTAAAAAAATAAAAATTAGGTAAAAAATATTTTTGATCTAAAACATGGCATGATGTATTTCATTAAACTCCAAATGATACACTCATCACAATTGGTAAGCATAAAATCTAAAATTTCCTTAAAATCGAAGTGAAACCTGATTTACCTAAAAAAAAATAAAAATAGGTAAAACAATTATTCTCTAAAATATGGCATTATGTATCTTATTAAACTCCAAAAAGTATAGAGAGCACGGTTGTTTTATTAAAAATCTAAAATTTCCTCAAAATAGAGGTGAAACGTGGTTTACCTAAAAAAATAAAAATTAGGTAAAAAATATTATTGCTCTAAAACATATCGTAATGTATCTCATTCAACTTCAAAACAACCTGATTTGCATAGCTATTATGTAACTTCTAGATGAATCATTATAAAACTCACTGAAACGTGATTTACCTAAAAAAAAGCAAAAATAGGTAAAAAAATATTTTTGATCTAAAGCATGGCATGATGTATCTCATTCAACTCCAAATGATACACTCATTACAATTTTTAAGCCAAAAATCTAAAAAATCTAAAATTTCCTTGAAATAGAGGTGAAACGGGATTTACCTAAAAAATAAAAGTTAGGTAAAAAATATTTTTGACCTAAAACATATCGTAATGTATCTCATTCAACTTCAAAACAACCTGCTTTGCATAGTTATTATATCACTTCTAGATAAATCATTATAAAACTCACTGAAACGTGACTTACCTAAAAAAAAGGCAAAATAGGTAAAAAATATTTTTGATCTAAAGCATGGCATGATGTATCTCATTCAACTCCAAATGATACACTCATCACAATTATTAAGACAAAAATTTAAAATTCCCTCAAAATAGAGGTGAAACGTGGTTTACCTAAAAAAATAAAAATTAGGTAAAAAATATTATTGCTCTAAAACGTGACATGATGTATTTCATTCAACTCCAAAAAGTATAGAGAGCACGGTTGTTTTATTAAAAATCTAAAATTTCCTCAAAATAGAGGTGAAACGGGATTTACCTAAAAAATAAAAGTTAGGTAAAAAATATTTTTGACCTAAAACATATCGTAATGTATCTCATTCAACTTCAAAACAACCTGATTTGCATAGTTATTATGTAACTTCTAGATGAATCATTATAAAACTCACTGAAACGTGATTTACCTAAAAAAAAGCAAAAATAGGTAAAAATATTTTTGCTCTAAAGCATGGCATGATGTATCTCATTCAACTCCAAATGATACACTCATTACAATTTTTAAGCCAAAAATCTAAAAAATCTAAAATTTCCTTGAAATAGAGATGAAACGGGATTTACCTAAAAGAAATAAAAAATAGGTAAAAATAATTTTTTAAAATTTAAACTTAAAAAATTGTCTTCATGTATCTCATTTCATGCTATAATAGGATAATTCTATTGAAAACTTTCTATCTTCGCATTTTTTAAAATATTCTAAACATACAAGAAAGGAGCCGTCGAGTTGGCGATCTGCTGGTTCCTAGTAATCATCCTAAACTGAGTAACATTGCGATTGTTCAAATTCCAAACACGATTTGTTGAGTTCAACCTAGCCCACGGTGTCTCTGCCCATTCCCAATGCTCCTGAAACCATTTCCCAAATTTCATCTCGATTCCCACATCCGATTGCTCACCATCGTGCAGTTCCAGCCAAATTCTTCACATCCACAAGATGCGTTAGCATTATAGTTCTTCGCCTCGTAATCCAACTCAAACGTGCCTTCCGACTCGATGCAGTCGTCTTCATAAGCGCAGCGAGCTCCGGGTCCCGGCGAATTGAACATAGCTTCGATTAGGCGAGCAGTTGTTCGATTGCGATCCCAGGTGCTCGCGTAGAAATCGCTGCGATTGCCAAATAGAATGGTGTCAAGCGGTAATGGGTCCTGGTTGACCTGCAAGTCGATTCGTGTCACTTGCATCTTGACGTAAGCTTCGCAGGCAATGAGCAGCAAAATCGGTAGAATCGCCTGATAGAGAAGAGTCATCTTCCGTGCCCGGGTATAGCTGAGTCGGCATGATATGAGAGCCATAAAGTGTTGCGCGAGCCGACGCCAAGGACTGGAGATGATATTGGGCGTTGGCAGCTCATTAATCGTGAGCACATCATCATCCGGTTCTTCATTGACAAGCTCTTGTTCATCCGTTTCTCTAAAAAAAAGTTTTTAAAAAATGTACGTGGATGTTTTGGCAGACGCTGGACTCGTAAACCGTCGGCGGATTGATTTGAAGAATCGCGTCCAGATTGAATCCACTCGAGGCACCTTGTAATCCACGTGCGGAGCAAGTGACACAAAAATCTGTAACAAATTCTATATTTCTGTTCGTTTGCTTTAATCACATTTTGAAGACTTGGAGCCGATATTCCATAGCGTCGACCAATGGCGGCGTCGAGTTTCCAGAAGAAGTCTTCCAGCTTCTTCGAGTCGGTATCGATCGGCAGTCTGAAGCCTTATTTTAATCTGTCAATTGGAGCACAATAAAGCAAACCTGAACATGATTTCCTCGTCGCTTTGCTCATCAACAGGCTGCACGCCAATCTCGCTGCCCAATTCGCAAACGGTTTGCACAATCGTGCTCTCGCCGGGATTCCTGCACACCACTAGGCTCATGTGCTCACCGTAGGTGTTCTTCAAGTAAACTGAGGTGCCGCACGTGAGCAGACGTCCGTTCGACATTATCGCCACTCGATCGGAGAGCACATCGGCCTCATCCATGTGATGAGTCGACATTAGGATGGTGCGTCCTGAAGCGAAGAGCAATTAGAATCTACACTAGCTGACAAAAGTTTTGTCACAAATGTTTTTTCGGGTTTAACTTTTTTGTGACTTGACCAAATTGGCTGATTTTTTGATATGATAGATTCATATGGTTGTAGATTATTTTACAAATTCCCGCTTGTGATTACGATGATCCGTTTTACAGTGACAAGCGTTTATCGTAAAACGCGTAGCTCAAAGATATTACGCACTTTTCTTGCAGTACATTTTTTAATCATTTTTAAAGTTCAATTATATATTTTTCATAATTTATTGAAAATAGCAGTAATTGGCAACATTTTAGAGATGACTCCACGTAAAGAAACTCCAATTGCCACCCGGCAAGCTGTTATCAATATGAGTGAAAACGGAATGCGTGGTACCGAAATTGTCATGGTAATTTAAACCAAATTTTGCTACTATAACATTTTAAACACTGATTCACATAAAATATCAAAAAATCAGCCAATTTGGTCAAGTCACAAAAAAGTTAAACCCGAAAAAACATTTGTGACAAAACTTTTGTCAGCTAGTGTATGTTAAACTCTTGCCTTGTTTATTCTCCTGCAACAGTTTCCAAATCTCTTTGCGCGCGTTCACGTCAACACCAGCCGTCGGCTCATCGAGTATCACAAACTTGGAGCCACCAATGAAGGCGATCGCGATCGAGAGTCGCCGCTTCATCCCGCCGGAAAGCGTCGACGCCAGCTGGTGCGCTTTATCGGTTAGTGAGACGCTTTGAAGCACATCGAGGACGTTTTCTTCCACCTCGCCTGCCGGCAAGCCTTTGAGTGCGGCGAATAACCGCAATTGCTCAGCCACAGTCAAGCTGCAATTGTTTTCCTAGAAAGTTGGGCGGTTTTTCACTTACTGCGTGAAAAGCACATTGTGTTGTGGGCAAATGCCGAGAACTCTGCGCACCTGCGCTAACTCGGTCCGAATGTCTTTGCCATAGATGACGGCCGTTCCATGCGATGGCTCGTAGAGGCCACTTAGAATCGACCTGCAAACCGATCCTAGGTTGTTAGATGCTCAAGCATTCTCACATCGTTGTTGTCTTGCCGGCTCCGTTGTGCCCCAGCAGGCCTGTGATTTGATTCTCGTAGAGATTCAGCGATAGTCCGTCGAGGGCCTTGGTGCCGTTTTCGTACACTTTCGACATGTTGCGGATGAGAACCGTCGCCGGCTCGTCTTCCTCGTTCTCGGACTCCTCGTCGATGTAAGTCTCGCTGTGTTCGTCGGGCTTTCTACGCCAATAAGACGGCAAAAATGGGAAATAAAGCGGAAGTGCGACACCATAGTCTCCTGAAACGTGACTCTTTGGTAGAAAATATGATTTCCGGCGCTGTTTCAGAATCGTCCAGATATTTTCAGAAGCGATCGTTCTACTTA
Source organism: Caenorhabditis plicata (assembly GCA_963931815.1). Lineage (NCBI taxonomy): Eukaryota > Metazoa > Nematoda > Chromadorea > Rhabditida > Rhabditidae > Caenorhabditis > Caenorhabditis plicata. Next base: position 9,599,381 of record OZ007492.1, on the reverse strand, counting down.
CCTGGCGAAACAGCCGAGATATACCAAGCCAATACGAGAAACAAGATCATGTCCAGAATGAGCATGAGCAAACATCGAATGACAGACACTCCGAGAACTTCATTAGTCATTTCCGGCAAACTCTGCCACGTGGCTCTTTCAACGGCATTGAACGACTCGATGAGCTTGAAAGTGTACCCCATGGCGGTCGGCGGAAGAAGAAGCTGAAAATGAATGATGAAGAAGAAGAATCGTCAGCCCTACCGATATCCGGTTGACGGTCGGCGTCTTAATCGAATCGGATTTGAGCTGGAACGGTGTGAAGAACAGAAACCAAGCGACGCAAGTGGCCGCCGTCGCGATGTTGGCGTTGGTGAACAGCGTTGACAGGAAGATTGACATGGCTATGGATGAGAGCATGAAGATGAGCAGGCACACGAGCAGCAGCGTGTAGTCGGTATCGCGGAAGATATTGGCCAGTTTGCAGATGATTGAAATGACCAGAACCGAGAATAGATTGATGATAAGGGAGATCAACGCCCATGACAGGTAGTGCACCGAATCGCCGAGCCCCATTGATCGCATTTGTTCCTTTAAATTGGTTTATTAATGGAAATTTTGAAATCGTATTGTTTTTAATTTTGATTGATTGATTTTTATGGGAATACGATACACTTAGACATTTTGTTCAAACTATGGATATATACGGCATCAACAAATTGATCAGAGGTGGGAGGAAGTCGTAAACAGTAACGGCGAATGCATAATTGATTAATTATTATTATAATTATTGTTTTTTGTTAAAATAAATCTTTGTGAAAAAAATCTACAAGCTTATTCCTCATCCCAATATGGAACTACCCAGTTAAACAAAACATTGCTGGCATAATTAATCTGGGTGGTCTTAAATGGTTCAATCTGGCGTGATGTTGAACAAATGTAATCCAAGCATTTTTTTTTTGAAATATTGGAATCGTAGGTTTACGACGAGGCTGGATCCAATTATTGGGTTAAGAAATAATTTTATCCGATAGCGCTTTTTCTGCTCTACAAAACTGTGCTTTTAGTTTGTTCTGAAATTTTACATTTTCATCATTTTCCAGGCTTATTGGGAATGAAAAAATGAACTATCCATAGGGCAAAAATCAGCATTTTCGACAACTACTCTTCTTCGCTTTTCATCGAAAGCAAAAAGCAGCCGAAGCTGCTCGGGAAATATGCAGAGTGTATGGAGAATGTGTCTTAGGCGTGCCTACTGACCACCGCCAGACAAACGAAGGAAAAGATCAAAAATCTCGACGCCATTGAACTTCTTCCACATTCAGATTATAGTCCATCTGATTATCACCTTGTCCGATCCATGGCCACTTTCTTCGTGGTAGTAGCTTCAATGACCTGGCCGATGTCGAAAACGGGTGCCAGCCGCGAGTTTTTCGCCTCTAAGGACAAGGAGTGGTACCGCAGCGGGATCGAACAACTTGCCGATAGATGGGCTCAAGCCATAGAGTCAAATGGTCTTTACTTTGAAACCGAATTGTTTTTCATGTGTTGTAAAATTATGTTTAAATTTTTAACAAAAAATCGGAAAAAAATTTTGGTTCACCTAAATATAAAAAATATATAAATGGATGATTCAGTAAAAATAAAAATGGATGATTCAGTAAAAATCAATTGAAAAATCAACTTGGTGCGACGAAATCGTATTTAATCGATTGCACCAGCGATTGGTCGCCCACTTTCACTCCCTTCAACCCCAACACTAAATTTTGAGAAAACGGGTTTACTATAATTAACAATAAAATAATATATTATCAAAATATAAGAAATTGACAATTCCAATTTTATTTTCATAAAAAATAAAAGGAATAAATCTGATTTGATCAAGAAACTTGAAAGAAATATAATGAAAAACAGAGAAGTTATTAACATAAATTGAATATTTGTTTCATGTTCTCTTCGAGACCATTGAATATAGTTCAAAAATTTTGAAATTGAATTATCAATTTCTTATATTTTGATAATAGCTATTGTCGTGGTGTAGGTTGATGAAAAATTAGGGGTAAAGGAGCATACCGAAAAAAAAGATGGTCTCGCTTGGGCTGGTGTAGATTTAATTTGCAATTTGTTTATTATTTCGATCCTAAATATAATAAATTATACAAAAAATGTTATTATAATAATTATTATGTTGATTTAACAACCAATTTAGTAAGAGAAAACAAAATTGTGATGAAAAAAAGCGAAATAATAAACAAATTGCAAATTAAATCTACACCAGCCCAAGCGAGACCATCTTTTTTTTTCGGTATGCTCCTTTACTCCTAATTTTTCATCAACCTACACCACGACAATATAATTAAAACTTTTTGTAGATTTTTCCTATAACAAAATCTAACAATTAATTTTTACTGAATAATCCATTTCGGGTGGCGTGTATATAGATATATCTACAGTAGCTGACAAAAGTTTTGTCACAAATGTTTTTTCGGGTTTAACTTTTTTGTGACTTGACCAAATTGGCTGATTTTTTGATATGATAGATTCATATGGTTGTAGATTATTTTACAAATTCCCGCTTGTGATTACGATGATCCGTTTTACAGTGACAAGCGTTTATCGTAAAACGCGTAGCTCAAAGATATTACGCAATTTTCTTGCACTGCATTTTTTTAATATTTTTTATCTATGGCACTTCGCTGCCAAGAAACCGCGCCGCATTGCAAAAGACTTCGCACCAATTGCACGAAGACTTCCTTTTAATTTATTAATGTTATTTTCAATATTTTATTTATCAGTTAACGTTTTATTCTGCAGAAATCCTGATGAATTAATGAAAAGAAATTCTTAGTATCATAATTAATGGACCTTAAGAGTCTTCATCGTTAATATAAGTGACTTGTAAATATTGAAAATAAAAATAATAAATGAAAAGGTTGAGTTTGCAACTGGTGCGAAGTCTTTTGCAATGCGGCGCGTTTTTTTGGCAGTGGAGTGCTATCGTAATAACAAAATAGTTTATTTTAAAAGGGGCTTCAAGCCTCTAAAAACTGATTTATTATGACAATCTTATAATTTTTAGATAATGTTTTTTGTTAGCTCAATTTTAAATCAAAGATTTCTCAAAACAAACCTTAATTCGTAGCTCTTTTTCATGGACAATATTCTTCACAAGCAATGCTGACGGAAAAATGAATGAGATAACCAAGAAGAGCGGCATAAATAGAGCAACATTGAAACTTAAAATAGAGAAAATACTTTAAGGGAACATTTTTTGTCTTATGGACTCACGTGTCTTTCGTTGTGCATGGGAATGGCTCCTGTTGTACAAAGAAACCCATGGGGTCTTCTGTGATGGATTGATTCGATTTTAAGTCTATTATGGCTCTATCAATTGATTCTGGAAATATCATTTGATTGAATTAAATGTAGGAGAGTTTACCTTGAAGATAGGTGAAGCCATACGTCAAGTATTTCAAATCTCTCAACGGCTTATGACGTGAGAATGGGTGACTCTTACTGTCCATCAATCCAAACGTGGCTGAAAATGGAAAAAATACACATTGAGAGACAGAAAAACAAACAATCAACAAATTCCGGAAGATGGCGAATCTTGTAAGAGACTAAATCCGGCAAATTGTTTGTCGAATTTGTGATATTGAAAACGATGCCGGTAAAGAACTGCGATTCATCCATGAGACATAGAGCATTCTACAACTTTTATGCGTTCATTAAATTGTTTCCTCAATGGGCTCACATTCTCCAGCTCGGTTTCGTTCGCAACAAAACGGAATCGATCAATCAACAGGCATGAAGAATATTTATTGAAAATACCGAGGTACTTGATAGCAGCGGCCGTGAACGATAGCGGTTGGCTCGCGTCCTCAAACATGTGCTCCAACACGTATTCCATTTCCCGCACCAGCTTCGTTTGCGGGCTGCGCCGGAGCCAGGCGAGAACCGTCTGCGAAGCAGCGTACAAATCACTCCCATAGAGGCCGGCTGCCAAACGCTCGCCATAATCGCCCACGAATTCATAGATGAGCTCGCGCACGTAAGCCAACTGACGAAGTGGCTCATTGAGCCGATCGATTATTGTGCGAGTGAGGGCGGTGTCCGGAGTGACGAGAATGAATCCTTGCAGGATTGGCCGCATGCGTCCAACCAATGAGCCTTCGAGTTGAGAGCAGCCGAGGTCGATTATTGGCGGGACTGGAGCGCACGAATGCGAGCTGTTGGAGGGATGATGGCCCGGGGTTACGGTCTTGATGAATTCTATTACAGTCTTGCGCAGTTTTTCAAATGGCGTCTCGACAGTTGCATCGTGGTTTGGATTCACACTATACTCGATTATATCTGCAAAGAGTTAGGTTTATTATAATTCAGGTTGTATTTTTTTATAGCAAAGCTCCGAATGTGGGCGGGGCTTATTTTTCGCAAAATATTTTTGAACGTCACTACATTAGTTGTCAAAAAAATGCCAAATTTGCTTTCAAAAACCCACAATTTTGTATAATGTCAGAGAAGGGGTCCGAATGTGGGCGGAGCCTGTTTTAATTTTTCGCCAATAATTATCCAAAATATAGGCAATATGGGTATCAAACGAAAGGAAATTAATTCTTCTTTCACATAAAAGGTAAATTGTACCAAGAAATTACTTATGAGAAGAAGAATCATGAATATTCATTAACAAGTAATTTTCTCAATCCGAAAATTTTAAAAAAACTTGTAATTAAACACAACTATACTAGTTATTATATAAACTAGCTGAAAATGTACAAATTTTGCTTAAAAACACCCAATATATTGTATAAATGCAGAGAAGTGGTCCGAATGTTGGCGGAGCCTATTTTAATTTTTCGCCAATAATAATCCAAAATATAGGCAATATGGGTATCAATCGAAAGGAAATTAATTCTTCTTTCACATAAAAGGTAAATTGTACCAAAAAATTACTTATGAGAAGCAGAAAACAGAATATTCAAAAATTAAAAATTTCCTTGATCAGAAAGAAATAAACAAAAACATTTTAATTAAACACAATTATACTAGTTATTTTATCAACAAGCTGAAAATTTGAAAATTTTTCTTTAAATACCCACAATTTTGTACAAAGGCAGAGAAGGGGCCCGAATGTGGGCGGAGCCTATTTTTATTTTTAGCCAATAATTATCCAAACTATAGGCAATATGGGTGTCAATCAAAAGCAAATTGATTCTTCTTTCACATAAAAGGTAGATTTCCTCAAAAACGAGCTGATGAGAATCAGAAAGCAGAATACTCCAAAATGAACAACTTTCTTGATCAGATAAAAATAAACAAAAACATTCTAATTAAACACAACTATACTAGTTATTATATCGGCTGAAAATGAGCAAATTAAATTTTTCTTTAAATACCCACAATTTTGTACAAAGGCAGAGAAGGGGTCCGCATGTGGGCGGAGCCTATTTTAATTTTTCGCCAATAATTATCCAAACTATAGGCAATATGGGTATCAAACGAAAGGAAATTATTAGTTTTTTCAAATAGAATACACATTTGTGCAGTGTGCACATTGTTTAGAATATTACTATATATAGACTATTTCAAATTTTTTGACGACGCATTGCGACAATTATAAAAAGTTGTTTTTTCTGTCTCTCTATTTATACCGGTCTTGCTGCCCCGTCAAAAATTTGAAATAGCCTATACTGTATTTTAAATAGTAATAGAAACCTTTAGGATCGTTTCCGCAAAATACAGCATCGGTCAAGTTTTGAACTGTCATATTTGGATATTTTTGAATCAATGATCTTATTGGCTCCAACCCATCATATAAATCATTCAAATACTCGAACAATGTTGTCATTTGTGCATTTGGCTCGCGCGGCACCACAGAATGCTTGATCAGGTACATTCCAATAGAAATACGCTGTTCGCAAACACTTTCTATTTCACTTTTAGTCATTGGCACATTTCCAAATTCTAGAATACGATTGAGATCGCAATCGAACAGATTTTGCATTTTCATCGCGTCCGGCTTGATTTCTGCCGATAATAACTTGTTGATGGTTTGCTTCTTAATCCCCAAGGAATCCAAAAGAATTTTAAACTTGTTAGGATTATCAAGAAGCTGAAATAACTGGGTTCTTTCCTCAAAAGTAATCAATTATTATTACCTGCTCCAATCGGAAGAAAGAGTCATTCATTTGAGCCAGCTTATGAATCAATTTCGCCGTCAGCTCAACCAACGCATCAAACTTTGTCGGATTCTCACCGATCCATTTAAACTGCATGCTCGAATAATATAACAAATCAACAATCCTGTAAGCAATTAAAGTTGTGTTAAAGGAACTACTCGCGGGATCTTACAACGACTCATTGCCGTAGTTTCTCAATTCGCGCATTTCATCATCATTCGTTGGCTCAAAATGGCATTCATTGGCAAAAGAGCAGAAGAATGAGTGAATGAATGGTAGAAGACCAGCGGATGGGAGGGCTTTTGAGTCAAAATGACCTGAGTAAATGTGAGAGTGAATGCAAAATTGGACTTACATTGTTCTTCACTCACGTTGAAATCACGTGTACGCACTAAGGCAATGACGATGAAGAGAAGACATGGCACGATTAGTTCGGTGGAGAGCCAGAACTGAAACTTTGAATTTTATAGGCGTGTTTGGCTTCAAAATTACCTTTTGCCGCCATTTAACAAGTACACATTTCCACAAAAGTAGTTTAAACTGTCTCCAGAAGGTTATCATGATGCGGGAAATCAAAGTTATTTATAATTAGAAATGGGCATCTGCAAGAAATGTATGTGAAATTGTGCTGTCTGAGTCAATAATTGATAAAACTAATTGATAAAATTAATATTTAAGTGATGTCAGTTGTTAATTGCTCTATAGTGGTGAGGATTTAATCAAAAGGAACATCAAATCGAAAATTAAATGCATCATACAAGTTATATTTGAAAGTTATTTTCTCGTCATTGTTACCAACAGATCTTAAACCGTTACTTACGTCTCCTACTCTCCTTAAATTAGGTCTAAAAATTAATTTCCGCGTTTTTACGCATATTATACTATAAACTACATATTAAATTTGATATTACTACGAGGAAATTCAAAAATCACACTTAAAAATGTCGAAAATGTTATTTCCATGAGGCGTGAATGTGGTAAATTCAAAATATTTTTCACGCGAATTTGTCGGGCACATTCTGAAGTGTATAGCAGAGATGGGAAACGAACGAAATCTTCGTTTAAACGAAAACGAAAACGAAAACGAAAACGAAATGTAACTGGGACTAATACGTAACAATTTTAAACAACAATGAATCAACAACATAATCAAAAAAGTCTTCTACTTCGTCGAAGTTTCCGTTTTCATCGCAATCTTCATCCGACTCCTTGTCTTCCGCACTTGCATCACGCGCAAAGTCCATATCCTTCCTAAGTGTTTCATCTCTAAGTGTTTGCGAACGGTCACCAGGTCCTGCACGGTGGATATGGAAAGGTTCGCACGTTTCTCATTCGAAAGAAGATGGTGCAAATTGCTGAAACATCTCTCCGGTTCGGATGAGCTCGCAGGAACAGACAGGAACTTCTTAGCTTCGCGAGCCAGCAGAGGAAATCCGCCCAATATTGCAAAAACGCTTCACTGTTGCCAGCAGCCGGGTCTGGAGGACTCAATCGCTTCTCTCTGAGATATGGGTCAATTTCAGTTCGCATCGGAGTTGCATCTTGTTCTTGAGACCAGATTTTCGCCTTGAGGGCTGCAGTAGAGCTGGTACAGTGCGTATCAGAGCTTCGCGAAGAGGAGGATGGCGTTGAATCTTGAATTTGAGTGCTTGCCACTGACATCTCTACGGCGTATCGTACTTAATTCCAGACATCGTCGTCGTACAGTTCCTTCCTTCCAACAAATCGCGGATCGAAGAATGGTTTTGCGCAGGAGATCGCAGTCGCACCCCAAATTGAATGGTTCAGTAGTGTGCTCAGAACAGGTGATCATTTTCCCAATTTAGGGAAGAAGTGCATGTTTTTAGATAGTTTAAGACAAGCTAGTAACAATAACGGGATAAATAATATTGAAATAATACGTGTAATTTAATAAGACACGTTTAAACATTGAAAAATATTCATTTCGATTTGACGCGCAGTCGTCGTATTCTTGTCTTCGGCCATCCATTGCGGAGACGAACGCGGATTCAACTGGTTCCCTGCAGTATGAATAAATGCGGAAGAACGGTATCAGAGCTTCAGACGAGCGGGCTGAATCATCAGGCCTCAGTGTGAAGTCCTCCAAAAGACGCTTCTTCTTGCAAGAATTAGCTTCAATTTTCTTCTCGCAGAGCTTCTTGTGGTTCAAGAAGGGGCCGGTTGACTTGCCGGGACGTTTCTTGATCTTCGTACTAGATCGTTTGCAAGACAGCTTGTCTGGTTCGCCACTTTCCTGATAATGCTGGTAAATATCGGTCCGCATTGTACACGTGTAAAAACGGTAAAACAACGAAATTTTCGCGGGAAAACTGCGTTGGCAGAAGAGGCTCCCGTATCTTTAGGACACTTTAACATCATTCCGTGCGGGACCGAACCTCAATTTGTTTTTCGTTTCGTTTTCGTTTTCTGCTTTCGTTTAAACGAAAACGAACACGAACACAAAAACGAAAATTTCGTTTAAACGAAACGAAAAAACGAAAACGACATCTCTGGTGTATAGGATATCGCTTCCGTTTTTTCATGTATTCGCTCTCATAGACTTTAAGTGGTTATGGGACAGACATTACCCAGGACCATTTTTTTGGAAAACACCGAGGGCGGTGGTGCCGGGGGAAGTCCCTTCAATCACTGTTGCACACTGTTTGCACAATTGAATAATGACTGCTTAGTTAAACGATGTACATCTCGAACGGCCATACAATTTTATATTGTAGACTTAAAACTGGGAAAATATAATTGTTAAATATTGTCAAAGGTTCACACGGACACTCCAACTGAAATGTTCGATTGTTGAAACTTTTAGATAATATTACAGTAATCCATTTGATAGTTTGACAATCTTAAATGTATTTCAGAAACTATGCTATTCTATAAAATAACTCAAATATTTATGATCTGGGTGGTCTAAAATGAAGCACGGTTTAAACATCTTCAATTGGCGTGCATATATATACAGTGCTGACCATAAAGATATGAACAAATGGTTTTTTCAGCATAACTTCATATTCATCCGATCGCTCTGAAATTTTGTCACATTGTTTTAACGGTAATCGTGATTGTTCTGACAAAAAATTAGACAATCTATTCAAAAATTGATGACAAAATAACTTTTTTTTTCGAAAAATGCGAAAATCGCAAAAACAGGTCATTATGATGAATCGAAGGAAACATTCCAAATTCTTAAATGAAATTGTTGAGGGAATGAAAAACAAGTTCAATACTTAGTTGCGAAGCCTTTTGCATCTATAGCCACCTGACATCTTCTCGGCATCGAATCAAGAAGGTTGTGCACAACCGAGAGTGGAATCGACTTCGATGCAGCTTCCATTTGGCCGAATTTCTGGTCGGCGTTCAAAGCCCGAAGACCTTTGGTTCGTCTGTCCGTTTCCTCCCACATGTGCTCGATCGGATTCAGGACGTGAGACTGACTTGGCCCATCGAGCACATCCACACGACGACGATGGAACCAATTGTGCACATGAAGAGATATATGCTTTGGTCGTTGTCTTGTTGAAAGACGTAAGCACGACCCATATTTGTCAGTGCCCATGGTCTAATTGTGTTCTCCAGAATGTCTTCGTATTGGAATCGATCCAACGGTCCCATTGCATTCGCTGAGAAGCATCCCCACACCATGCTGGTTGGAGCTGATACTGAAGGGAATACCTGGCCCCTACAGGGCGTCGAATCCATATATTTCCGTCACTTCCGAACAGGTTAAACTTGGATTCGTCTGACCAGATGTGTTTTTCCCAATCCTGACGACTCCAGTTGAGATGAGCTCGTGCCCATGCAACTCTAGCTTTCCGGCATTTCTCACTAATGAGTGGTTTACCATCTGGAAGGCGTCCGTGGAGTCTTTCTGCTTGGAGACATCTTATGATGGTTCTTCTAGATGGTGCTGTATCTGTGGGATAATCAATGGCCAGTTGGATGTCTATTGAGTTTCTCCTAGGGCCCTCTCTGGATGCTTTTATGATATTGCGACCCATTCTGTGGGTGGTTCCACGAGGCCTCCCAGGCGGTTTAGAGCCAACACAGGTTTTTTTAATAATTCATTCTAACAAATAAACATTTTTAATCTTATGTACTCGTTTAATTTTCTGATAATTGAGGAAACCGTGGATCTAGTGATCTGAAACTGCTCCGAGAGAGCTCTATTTTTTAGGTCTCGCCTCTTACAACGGCTTTTTTGATGTCAAGAGACACCTTTTTGGCTCCTATGGCTTTACCCATGTCTAAAAATCAGTTTCTAACTATTCTGGGAACTATGAAAAATGTTGGAAAAAATTAAACACCAAACTCCGAAAATGGTCAAAAACTTAATTTTTGAAAAAAAAAACAAAAAAGTTCAAAAATTTAAAAAAAAATAATGATGATGCAAGATGCTTTTTGCATTATTGCGTAACAATATTATTCATTTACCGTGAAAATTTCAGACTGATCGGATGAATATGAAAAAAGTTATGCTCAAAAAACCATTTGTTCATATCTTTATGGCCAGCACTGTATATGAAATTGAGCTTGAGTTTGCTTAATTTTTATTCGCCAATTTCCTAAAACTACAATACTATATTTTCAAATTTTGATTGAATTAAACAAAACTTGAAAATATGAGCCTATGGGGCATTTTTGAGAATATAATTTCTCTATAAATGTTTTATGCAAATAAATATGCACCCCAAAATTTATGGTAATAAAATGAGCTCAGTAATCTGCCTCAAATATAACTTTTTAGAAAGATAGTAATATCTCAGATAGTTTAAGACAAGCTTAATTAGATTATAGCATAAAAATGTTATGTTATAATGACGTAAAAATTTCAACACACGTTTAAAACCGCTATTTCGATTTGGCGTGAAATATGTAATATTTCAATTTTTCTAAAGTGATAAATATAAGTAAAAAAAAACTAAAAAAAAACATTCTAAATTAAAATCAATAAAACACGAGTCTCTTCAAACAAATTGTTTAATTTTATATAATTCAAACCAAGTTTTAAACAATGAAAATAAGAATATTTTTGTGTTGTTCCGAAATTAGAAATAAAACAAATAAAACAAATAAATGAAAACAAATACCAGAGAGCGAATGGAATGCTAAGTTGCCTGGAAACAGAATTTTTATGCAAATTTGTGGAAATTCTAATATTTTTTTATATAAACTACACAGGACTACTTTTACGTGGAACAATAAGAGCATAAACACGGCGATATTCTAGTAAAAATATTAATATAAATATTTATAGCCTCGCAAGCCAATTGAATTGATATCATAAGAAGATGAGCTAATATGAATTATGGATAGTACGACTTTAAAATCCATGAGCACTCCACTGCCACTAAATTGCAAAAGACCGCGCACTAATTGCGCAAAATACTATTTATTATTTTTTAAATATTTTATTTACAGTCGTCGGCAAATGAGATTACCACCGCAAAATGTGCCGCACTTTTTAAATATTATTTTTTCATTTAATTTTTATGATTTTTATTATTTTCCACGTTTATTCCACGATTGAAACAACATCTAAAACATATTCTTCAAATTATTTAAGCAAAAATATTAATAGAAGGGGCGTGTTTTGCGCAATTGGTGCGCGGTCTTTTGCAATTTACGCGTACTTGGTGGCAGTGGCGTTTATGAAATATCAATTTCTCTATCTAAATGAAAATATAACCGGTTAAATGAGCGTAGGTCATTTTATTATGACGTGCGAATAGATTTTTCACGTCAAATGAACGGATTTTTCAAGTCATAAACGTCAAATTTAAAATAGAGATATTGTAAATTCTTTGCCGATAATTCAATTAATAAATTATTACAGTTTACACTAAATAGAATCCAATGTAAAAAGTAAGTATTGTACATTTCAGAAATCGGTCCCTCATGGAAGAGCAAAAAAGAAGAAATAATGATATCCTCAGATTGACGGCCACACCGCCACAAAGGACTTTTTCGCCTTTTCCTCTTCAATCTTTTTTGTCACACATTGATGAGAGACAGAAGAGAGGCCGTCCAAACGAGAGCCTCTTGTTGTTCCATTTTTTCCTCTTCCATTAGGCGCTGATCTCTGAAAACGACAATAGAACTTTTCTCAGATCCTCCTCTTCATTTGCCATGAATTTACTTTCGTGTCTAACTTTTGTGTCAATTATATCAAGCTCAATTCAAACGTCTCATTCATTCTTCCTTCCTCATTATAACATAAGATTTCCGTAAAAGTTATTTTAAAAAGATTGAAACAAGCAATACGCAACCTAACATTATAACCCTAATCAATCAATATCAAAACAAATTTAAGAATTCAATAATAGTAATTAATCAATAATATAATAATATCAACATTCGGGTAAAATGAGTATACTCTTGTGCGTCGCGATAAAAGGTTGTTTGCAATGTTATTTTTACTAAATATAATTTAGTGGACAATTGTTCGTTAGAGTTCCGTGTATTATTTATTTTGTACTGATTAGTGTTTGTTTTATTGATTGAGTCGACGGCTTTAATGGATATATACCGCTATGTTAGGTTCGGAATCTCTAATGGCGCGTGGTTTACCTACTTGTTTTGTTTATTTATTTATTTTCAAAATTTAGATTAATGCATAAAGTGAGCTGATTTTGGTCTCGCTTGGGTCAAAACTTTGGTAATCTTCGAATTAATGGCAATGACTGTTTACATTCACGCATACTAAATGAAAGTGAAAATGACAATATTGTATTTATAATCTTACATGTGCATGCAAACTGCACACCTGTCGCTTCATGCGACCATCGTGACCAAGGATGTCACCACGCCACGATGTTGATCTACACCTCCACCGATCTACTTCCAGAATTCTATCTGGCACACCATTACACTGGTTAGTGATGGGAACATAAAAAAATAGAACAGCACGAGACGATGATACAAAAAATTTAAATAAAAAACAATAAATTCGTGAATTTTTCTAATTTTATTATCTGACCTATCTGATCTCTCTCGATTTCGAATAATCATTTCAACTTTTTTCAGTTGATATTAATGTTTTCCTAATTAAACAACCACAAGGCTTATAAACTAACATAATACTATTCGGATCATAACTAGATCGGACCGCAAACATTTTGTTATGCTCATTCTGGCAGAATAAATATTTTCGGTGCAATAAATTGCAATAATAAGATATTATTTTATATTTTGGTTAACTAATACATTTTAATTGAAATATTAGGAAACTATATAATAGCCATTATGAAAATGTCGATCACCATTAACTCAATACACAATAATAGTTCATTTTAAACTATTAAATTAAAAGAAACATCTTTATAAAATAATAACGACATATATCAAGAAATAATAATTATACAAGGAATACATTTGTCTATAAACCGTCTAATATCTTCTTCTGTCCCATGTTGATATCTATAATACAATATATAATCATTACCAGTCGAAAATTTGTCAAATCAACACAACTTACTCCATGCATGATCAATAATATACAAATCCTTCCCAATTTCAAATCGAATCCAGTGAAATCGAATTATTTCAACTATCAGACAACGTGTCGTACATCAAGGAAGCTCATAATCACCATCTAAACATTAATATTCATATAACTATAAAGAACATTTAATTTTACCTATAATGATCCCGCAAATCACTATGATTTACGTAACTTCTTTAAATAATGCATACAATTGATATGAAACAGTCACATTGCTTTGACATAACCTGTAAAGCAATCGAAATGTTTTAATAGATTAAATAAATGTCATACCTAACAATATGAAGTTCTAACAACCATATTGATCCGTTCTAAGGCATCTTTGTGCAAAAATAGCACTTGAATATCCATTTCGATTATTTATTAACTCAGCAATTGAGTAATAATCATTCCATCATAGTTTCTCCTATAAAAATCAATTTCTAACCAATTTAATTCATAAAAACAAACGAACCACAACTAATCATAGTTTGATACACCGAAGTCACGTATTTCGTAGCTCCAAAATATGTTATTTGATATGATCTGCATATCTACGGACTCCTTATAATATGGAGCAACTCATTATCCAACTCTAAATTAATTATTTATATTAATTTTTAAGAAAAATTAAGTTTACCTATTGGATGAGCATAAACAACCTCGTAACTTTTATATTTAATCAGTTACAACGTTTCTTCGGCACTGCATTGGTAACTCATAGCCTATAATACGATTTTTCTTCTCAAAAAATGAAAAACAATAAATTCAGACCTGTGTTTACCTATAAAGTATTCATTTTTCTTTCGACCCGTGCAACTTTTGCTAAAACATTTTTTTATTAGGTTTTTTTGCATCATTCGAATCGTCATCATGAGTAGATTAATACCTGCAAGTTTAATTTAAAGATTATTACGATTTTCAAAGAAAATTACGTTTGAAGTTATGTTGAACAGCACCTTGATTTCTTCGTCATCATTGTTTATAAGAACGTGGCATAAGTTTCTACTTGTTACGAAACACTAAAACAATTAAATAAAAGCAATATTTTATTATATAATTACCTTTAAGTCGTTTTATAGAATATAAAAAAATTATAAAAAATAAAAAAATTGGCCGAGGACTAGGATTCACAACATGGCCGGACTTTGCTTTCTAAGGGTGGAATGGTGTGTATCTGGAATTCTGGAAGATTCAGCAACCAATGATCAGACGACAACATCAAGCCACGCCCACCACCGATTGCATAAAAGAAGCGGATTTGGTCACAATCAGATCATCCCACTGAACCACCTGATACAGAGGAAAAAACGAATAATAAGTTTTAACTATTGACCATTGCAATAAAGTACTTGATTATTCCTTCCTTACCACTCACAACCTCAACATTGGTGCATCGGCCGAATAACGACCTCAAACAACACCAAATGGAAATTAATAATTTTCAATATTTAAACGTGTCTCACTAATTTACACGTATTATTTTCATATAAAGTGATACATCATATTTTCAAGCCATTCATAAACTATCTAAAAATATGCGCTTCTTATCAAAACATTTAATTTGAGCATCTTTTCTGAGTACACACAGTAATCATTCAATTTGGAGTGCAATTGCATTCATAGAAATGCAAGCTCGTTTGACGGTTTCTAAGAAAATTTGCTAGATCAATTTCAGCGTTTTCAGATATTTCAAGACAGGTTTATTAAACTTTTGTATGAATTTATTTGTTATTACTACGTGGAAATTCAAAAATCACGCTTAAAAATGCCGAAAATGTTATTTCCATTAGGCGTGCATGGGTTAAATTCAGAATATTTTTCACGTGTATTTGCCAGGCACATTCTGAAGTACACTAGCTGACAAAAG
This sequence comes from Caenorhabditis plicata, assembly GCA_963931815.1. Taxonomy (NCBI): domain Eukaryota; kingdom Metazoa; phylum Nematoda; class Chromadorea; order Rhabditida; family Rhabditidae; genus Caenorhabditis; species Caenorhabditis plicata. Next base: position 9,583,858 of record OZ007492.1, on the reverse strand, counting down.
TTTTGTCACAAATGTTTTTTCGGGTTTAACTTTTTTGTGACTTGACCAAATTGGCTGATTTTTTTATATTTTATGTGAATCAGTGTTTAAAATGTTATAGTAGCAAAATTTGGTTTAAATTACCATGGCAATTTCGGTACCACGAATTCCGTTTTCCCTCATATTAATAACAGCTTGCCGGGTGGCAATTGGAGTTTCTTTACGTGGAGTCATCTCTAAAATGTTGCCAATTACTGCTATGTTCAATAAATTATGAAAAAAATATAATTGAACTTTAAAAATTATTTAAAAATGCAGTGCAAGAAAAGTTCGTAATATCTTTAAGCTACGCGTTTTACGATAAACGCTTGTCACTGTAAAACGGATCATCGTAATCACAAGCGGAAATTTGTAAAATAATCTACAACCATATGAATCAATCATATCAAAAAATCAGCCAATTTGGTCAAGTCACAAAAAAGTTAAACCCGAAAAAACATTTGTGACAAAACTTTTGCCAGCTTGTGTATATAGGATACCGCTTCCCTTATCATATAACTCTATATTAGGTCTAGTAATTAATTTCCGCGTTTTCTTACGCATATTAAACTATAAAAAACAGGACAAACTTAAACAAAACTTTTATTCAAAATAATTTCATCATTCACCGCTTGAGCAACATGCGGCCTTGCGCTGTCATGAAGCAATAGGACCTTTTCGTGTCGACCCGCCCATTCTAGTCTTTTTACTGCGATTTCATGCCGCAACTGCAGTAGTTGATGTTGATATCGATTCGCAGTGATTCTTTCTCCAGGTTGGAGCAGTTCAGATTACAGAATTCCTTGTTGGTCTAATGATATGCACAGTAAGACCTTCTTCCCGTGGATGTTGGGTTTTGCGGTAGGTTGTCTGTGGTTGTCGGTTCACCGGGACTAACCCACGATTTTCTTCGCTTCGGATTCTCCACGTTTCATCGCCAGTTATGATACGGTGTAAAAAGACTTTCTTTGAAATCTGTTCAACAAGATTTGGGAACTTGTTTTTCTCTGCTCTTTTTTGCGTTCTGAGAGCTCATAGGGCATCCATTTTCCTTCCTTTTGAATCTTCCCCATTGCTTTCAATCGATGAGAAATTGCTTTTTGCGTGACGCCGAGAGATGCCGCGAGTTGCTCCTGTGTTTGAACCGAATCTTCATCCAACAAAGTCTGAAGTTCTTCGTCTTCAAATTTTTTGGCTGTCCTGATCGGTCTTTCTCGTTGACGTCAAAATCTCCCGAGTTGAAACGCTGAAATCATTGTTTACAGGTTCTTATGAATGGTGCAGCATCGCCGTAAGCTTGGACAAGTATTTGGTGCGCGTCAGTGGCTTTCTTCTTGTGTTGGAAAAGGAAAACAAGAGCTTCCCGCAAATGACGTTTTCCTGGCACAAAGGTGGACATATTCTGAACCCAAAATAATGATTTTTATAAATTACCTGAAGTTGTATATAAGTAGAAATCTGATAATACAGAGAACATTCTAACATAAAATTGGTTATATAAAAATAATTTTATTTTGACAAAATATCAACAACAAAAAAACGCGGAAATTAATTTCTAGACCTAATATATAATTTTCCTAAGCTCTTATTTAAAATTCTTCAACAATAGTTTATTTTTATAGATTATATAATAAAAATATCCATAATTATCTAGAAACTATATTTAAAAAATGTTAAACATTATAAAATCGGATTACATGGACTTACTTAAAGTATCCGGAGAATTCACAAACGCGTGAGTTAACGTTATATAACGAAAAGTCAGAAAAGTATTAATCAAAATTTCCAAAAAAGAACTAAAAAAGAATTAAAGCACAACTAGACAAGCAAACAGAACAGAGCAGAGTAAATACAATGTGAAATGACTTTAAAATTCGATTGGAACTGATAAGGACATTCAGGACATTTTACGTTTAAGCAAACAGTATTGTTCGAATAAATGCGTCATGGTTCAGGTGAGTTTTCCAAGTGCACGTAATTTCATGAAATTTGAGTGGCACTTCTATTTGGAACACATGATCTCTAGAATGTAAGTAGAATAAAATCATAACCACTTTCTGCCAAAACGTTCTTCGTAGTAAATATAATAAAAATATAAATATTAAAAAAAAGAATTTGCATGTCGAAATGTTGCGAAAAAGCTAGCTCACAGAGCTGCGCAAACAAAGAGAACCGAGACAACTAGAAAGTTGTTTGTTGTCTATATATAGAAGTTATTTATTAAATACTTCATCTATTCAAAAAATCTTCAATCGCATAGAAACCATTTAAAAAATTTTATTTTCCAACGGCACGCCAAATGTAAATGAGAATTTTGCCAATATTTAAACGTGTCTTAGTAATTTATACGTATTATTTTCATTTATCTAATTTTTACAAGCCCGTCTTCAAATAACTAAAAATAGGCACTACTTACCGGAATTTGCAATATGAGTACACGTTAACTGCACGCTTAGAAATGCAAGCATGTTTGAGGTGCAACACAGTACCGTCTTCGGGAGTAATGTGAGGAAATAGTAGATTGCATTTGTAGAATTCTGAATATGGAGTTTTTCGTAGCATAGTCATTGTGTACGATCATCATCTTCGTTGGCTTGATTTCTAGACCGTGATTTCTAACCTTTTCTTCGACTTCCAATTAGTACCAGGTTGTCATTTGAGTCATTTAAAAAACTTCTCATCAATAGAAATACTCCCACACTCTCCTTGTCGGCTTCATCGAGAATCATTTGAAGAGAAAATGTGAACAGAGCTGGTGATGCCAAGTCAACTTTCCGTACTAATCTCTTGAACAGAGTATTGATTGTTGTTCCATGGATTCTGATATATGAAAAAAGCAGACGAAAAGTCGATTAGAGCTAGTTCCAGAGGGTACTTGAATTTATTACATTTTTCAATGAATTGTCGAACAGAATGCATATTGTCGATGATCTTCTAGACCATCCTTCCTCTTTGGTAGGAGACTCACTTTGGCAACTTTCCAAGCTTTATGGTATTCTTCCTCACGTCAAAATCGTGTTGAAGGCGTGCGTGCGAAGCCAAATAATAGAGACACGCTGTAAAGCAGCAAAAATCTATATTCCATTCCCAGAATATTCAATTTTAATCTTCTTCACGGAATTCCACCTTCCATCTTCCGTTTTCCGCCTTCCGTTTGAAAAAAAAAATCGATTTCCGTGCAACCCTGATATATATATATATATCGATTTTTTCAAACGGAAGGCGGAAAACGGAAATGGAAACAATTTTTTTCAAACGGACAACGGAAAACGGAAATGGAACTCAAAAAACGACGGAAAACGGAAAATGGAAGATGGAATTCCGTGCAACCCTGATATATATCCCAACTTGATAATTTCATTAGGGGGGACGACGGGATTAGTTTCCATTTTCCCTAGATTTAATAACACCATTTTATCCGCTATTGTGATAATTGTTTATTTCTTGTTGTGGCAAAATTGTTAATGCCACATAATAGATCACCTTTCTACGAGTGACCTCTTAACTTTTTAATAATAGTTACGTATGCCACGTCACGCATGACCCAGATATTTTACTATAAATATGTAGCCCAACCTTAGAGATAAACACGAGCAAAACGGTTATTATGCGCAATAGCTATGCAGACAAAGGGGATATCTACTCTAACGGCACAAAGTGTCCTAACTCCCACGGAACCCGATATCTGGGAAGCTGGATAAGTACCGATGGCTCACTCGATGAAGAAATAACGAGACGCTGCAAAGCTGCATGGACGTCATTCTCCAAATGTAGACCACTTCTGGATCATTTGGACAGAAGAAGAATCAAAGAACTCATCCTACAGAATGTCGTTCCGGCTCTCTTGTATGGGTGCGAAAGTTGGTCCATCTTGAAGAAGGACAGAGGTCGACTACAACGTTGTGCAGATTCGATTTGTTTCTATGCCGGGTGCTACGATTTTGACGTGGGTGTCATTGTGGATAAGAAGAAGATGAAATGGGCTGGCCATATCGCACGGATGCCACCACAAAGATGGTGTAAAATCATTACAGAATGGGACCCTCGATGTGGCGTTAGAAGCAAAGGAAGGCCCAAAGAGCGTTGGGCAGACTCGATTCGCAAATGGGTATCCGACTATGTGCACGAAACCTCCACCAGCCGAATTAATGGAAGAAGAAGAATAGGAATCCTTGAGAAGAAAGTGGCTTGGTCGACAATGGCGAGGCAGAGCCGCGACGTCTGGAGAGAGATGGTCCGCAACCTTCACAGTTGATACGGGCTAATCAAGTAATCAAGTAAGTAAAGTCAATATCAATCTATTCCTTACTACCTGTACCTTATAATAAATATATTATTCATCAACTGTCGTCAACTCCGTAACAACTGGCGATCAGTACACTGTTATTTCAACGAACTGCACCCAGGAAAACAAGCACACGCGCAACTGAGAAGCGATGGACACTAGAGCCGTACAGAAGATGCTGGAAAACCATGAGCAAGCTTCCAAACTCATGCAAGAACGGATGATGAGAGAAGCGGAGGAAAATCGAAACTTCATGAAGGAGATGATGAGCAGGATCATGGAATTAGCCTCATCACAACAGAAGGCTAAAACAGGTACGAATAATGGATCCGACCCGATGCTAATAAAATATCTCGTACGACCCAGAGAACGGATGCACCGCAGACATATGGCTAAACCGATACGCCGATGACATGGAAAAGGACGGTCAACAATTGGGAGCAGAGACCAAGGCGAGATTGCTGACCGAGAAGCTGGAACAAGCCGAATGCGATCACTCTGCCTGAAAACCCCAAAAGCCGTGAAACTCTTTCTCGGAACTTTCTATGGAAAGTTGCCCATCAACCCAAGTTGTCAACCCATCAAAAATATATTGCTGCAACTGATTCTATTAAATTTAAGCTTAAATATTGAAGTTTATGTAAAATATTCCCGACTTATTGAAAATGTTTAATAAATTAATACTACCAAAGAAGCCGAGCGAGTTGCAGTATGAAGAGCTAGTTGAGCGATTAAAAGAAGTGTTCGGACCAACCACAAGCTTTTTTCGCCGTCGATTCGAATTTCTTCAAACAAGCCTCGATGGAAGAACAGTCGACGAATACACTGGAATCGTGAAAATCTTATGCGCTTATATACCATCTAACAAGGATTTTTTTAAAATTCTTTTAAAAAAATCGCGAATAATATATAGTCGTCGCCAAATGCGATTACCACCGCAAAATGTAGCGCACTTTTTTAAATATTATTTTTTCATTTTATTTTTAAGATTATTTCCTTGTTTATGCTCGTTCTATACTGTGATAGCTTAAATAAATCGAAGAATATGTTATAGATGTTGTTTAAATAGTGGAATAATTGTGGAAAAAAATAAAAATCATAAAAATTAGATGAAAAAATAATATTAAAAAAGTGCGCCACATTTTGCGGTGGTAATCGAATTTGGCGACTATATTTTTATTTATATTCGATACAATCTACATTAACAGCTAAAGACGCATAATAATGATTTCTGATAGTGTTGGTTTCTTTTAACTTTTAAAGTTTTTTTATTTGAAATATGAATTGCATTATAAGAACCGTTACGATTCAGAACTATTTAAATTCGTATTATTAATCCAATATCACGATAAAGCACGCCAAATTGAATTGACAATTATTTCAATTCTTTTTTAAATTTTCGCGTGTAATTTAAAAATTTACGACAATTTTGTAGGTTTTTTTTTAAATACACTAGCTGACAAAAGTTTTGTCACAAACACAACTTTTTAGTGACTTGACCAAATTGGCTGATTTTTTGATATTTTATGTGAATCAGTGTTTAAAATGTTATAGTAGCAAAATTTGGTTTAAATTACCATGGCAATTTCGGTACCACGCATTCCGTTTTCCCTCATATTGATAACAGCTTGCCGGGTGGCAATTGGAGTTTCTTTACGTGGAGTCATCTCTAAAGTGTTGCCAATTACTGCTATTTTCACTAAATTATGAAAAAATATAATTGAACTTTAAAAATTATTAAAAAATGCAGTGCAAGAAAAGTGCGTAATATCTTTGAGCTACGCGTTTTACGATAAACGCTTGTCACTGTAAAACGGATAATCGTAATCACAAGCGGGAATTTGTAAAATAATCTACAACCATATGAATCTATCATATCAAAAAATCAGCCAATTTGGTCAAGTCACAAAAAAGTTAAACCCGAAAAAACATTTGTGACAAAACTTTTGTCAGCTAGTGTATGTCTGGCGTTTTAAATTTTTACAAAATTCTAGATTCAAGTAACTATTCTGAGCTCGTTTTTGCACAAATTCATTTGGCGTGATAAAATTTTATATTTTATATTATTCGAAACCCTATTTAATGATTTTCTAGAAGTTATTTTTTTTTTAAGTTTTGATTCTTTATAATATGTTTATTTTAGATTTTTCGCATTTTTCCTATTAGAGGTCGAAAGTTGACAAAGTTCGACAAAAAGTTTTTTCATGCGAGTTTATGCGTAAATAACTTGTTTTTGTAAACTTTTTAGAAACGCGTGATATTTTCTTAATAGTAGATTTTTCTTTGGTCCGAGAATATCAATATTCAACGCCTCACTCGATATTTTGATATTTTATATTATTAGGAGTCCAACTACACTTTTGTTGCAGTGGAGTGCAACTACAGCTTCAGAGAAGAACCCGCAAATTCACTGTTGAATGCCATTACTTCGATTTTTGGTAGGGAAAATAAAATGAGCTCGGTAATATGCTCAAATCTAACTTTTTAGTAATATTTTAATATTTTTAAACAGTTTAAGACAAGAGTAGTTGAATTGTCGGGAAAAATTAAAAGTTTTTAGATTTGCTCAACAATTGCGACATTGCACTTTTCAGCTTCTTGAGCTGTGAGTAATCAATCATTTCTAATCAAAAATAAAAACAAAAAACAAATGCGTCGGATGTATTTATTGTGATAAACGAATTCAAGATCAATTGGCGACAATTCGGCGCTTCGAGTAGGAGGCAGCCGAGACGGCGCTTCTTGGCGGGCATGGGCAGTAGGCTGCGTCGGATCCTGGCGTTCCATCGCTTCCTGGTCCTCCTGGGCCTCCGTCGGTTCCTGGTGTTCCCGGATTTCCTGGTGGTCCTGGTGGTCCTGCTGGACCTGGAGCTCCTGCTCCTCCGCCGTTTCCTGGTGCTCCGGCTGGTCCTGGTGGTCCGGCGGGTCCTGGCGCTCCAGCTGGTCCTGGTGAGCTGGTCGAGCGGGTTCCTGGTGCTCCTGGCGCTCCGTCGCCTCCTGGTGCTCCTGGGTTTCCGGATGGCCCTGGTGGTCCTGGAGGTCCGGCTGGACCTGGTGCTCCCGGGCTTCCACCGCTTCCCGGAGCTCCCGGGTTTCCGGATGGTCCTGCTGGTCCTGGTGGTCCGTCGGGTCCTGGGGCGCCTGGTGGTCCCGCTGGGCACGTGATGCACTGCTTGGTAGACTCGTGCTGCTGAGAGACTCCGGCACCGCCTGGCGAGCCCGGTTGTCCCGGCTCTCCCGGCTCTCCCGGAGCTCCGTCGTGTCCTGGAGGTCCTGGCGGACCCGCAGGGCAGCCGGAAGCCTGAGCACCGCAGTTGCATCCGCCGCCACCGCCGCTCACGTACTGACGCCGGATTCTGGATGGAGCTTGGATGAAGATGGTCGACACGTGAGCCGCGTCGAGCTGCGCCTGAGCAGTGCTGTGCACCATCACGTTCCAAGCATCATTGGAGAAATCCTACAAACAGACAATTGGTGGCGATGCGGAAGCGAGCCAACCTTGAACTCGCTGAGGTCCGTCAGCACGGATTTCTCAAAGTCGTTGATGTCGCCGATCATGTGAATTGCGGTGAGCACGGCAACGAGCGTGGTGAGAGCAGTCGCCGTCGTTATCACATATAATACTCCTTGGATACCCATGATTCCTGAAACGTGTGATGCGATTAGAATGGGATAAGCGAATGTTGATGATGATGAGAATGGTTCGTTGCCCTTTTATAGCGAATAAACTTGCTTTTCGTTATCAGTGGAACCTTTATTGTTTTGTTTTGAACGCGTGTGAAGAAACTCGTTTGGTTTACGATTATGTAATTCTTATGATAAACAGTAATTGTTGACACGTTGATTGTGAATTGTGTTTTAGATTTTATTGGTAAGAAGTTTGTATTGAATAATAAGCATTCGACTCGGAATACGCAACCCGGAATATTCAAATTTTGAAAATATTCTAAAATGTCTTATGGATTGTACTCAATTGGGATTGTACTCAAACCATTCCCTTCTGAATAACTTTGGCAGCTCCATCTGGGGAGTTGGTCCATTCAATGGTGATACGGTCATTGTTGGTATCTTCTTGTCGGAACGAGAAAGCATCACACGAGACAGCCATCAAAAGAGCTTGGGTCGGGAACACCACATGCTGGATCGATACGAGCAAAGATGCCAATACGACGAGCAAAGATGTGCGTTCCAATTTAAAAAGATAATTATGTTTTTTTTGCATTATTTGACTTAAAATAACTAAAATTTAATATATCCGCCTGGCGAGCCCGGTTTTCCCGGATCTCCCGGCTCTCCCGGAGCTCCGTCGTGTCCTGGAGTGTGGTTGAATCTACTTTTTCTAGTGGATGAGGGGGGGATCTATGGTGAAGATTCAAGCAAGCTCTGATTCCAACCCTATTTACCTATTACTAGTAATTTAACAATAATTCGGCCAAAGACAAAGGACAGCAACGTTGGTACAATAACGAATGTCTAGGGGACACGAATTGGTGTCAGCGTAGCGGTTCGCGTTGCGGTCGTATAATGTCGGGTACACGAAAACGAGAGAGTGGACTCGAATAGTGAATAATATGAATATTAGGCCATTATTGTTGGAAACTATTTATATTTAGATAATTATAAATACAATAAAAATAAATATGATAATAATATAATAGTATTTGGATGGAAGTTCATTTTCAGATAGTTGTTTTTTTAGCTTTATACTACACTACTACAATATCCTTGTTATTTAATTATTTTAAACAAATATTTCAACCTTTCCCTGCATATCATTCGAAACAGTCTAAGATAACCTCATCCCCATCTCCATAAAATATCGGAATATTTCAAAATAACCCTTCTAAAAATACGGCCTAGCTTTTTGTCCTTCCTTTAGTGTATGTAGAGACACAGACAACTAGACAAGGTGTACCCGACATTTTACGACCGCAACGCGAACCGCAACGCTGACGCCATCTAAACATTCGTTATTGTACCAACGTTGCTGTCCTTTGTCTTTGGCCCGATAATTCACATCAAATGGAAATTATGATTTACTAATATATACGCGTGACGGACAACTTTCACGTCTAATTTACAAAAATATGTTTTACGTCAGTTTTTTTCAACTTTTTCTCAAATTATCCAAGAAAAGTCATATTTGAGCACGTTTTCTGAGCTTGTTTTACGAACATTAAAGTTGGCGTGCCACAGTCATCCCATATCTGCGCCGTCATTTCTTAGAAAGGTGATCGTGTCGAACAAAAGTAGGATTAAATTAATTATTATGCACACCAACTGGAATAAACAATTTTTCAATTTTCAAGCGTGACCGAAAATTTTTGTGTCTTTTTAACAAAAAAGTTTTTACGACTATTTAACTAGACTTGTCTTAAAATATCTAAAACATTAATATTCGGAGGAACTTTAGGATGAGGTCACGTGAAAAGCAGATTGTAATTTACACGCATAAATTGAAATTTTCATTATGACGTGCACCAGCGAGACGAAGATCATGAGAACAAAATATCCACAACTCTCTTTAGAAGCAATGAAACAGGCACGCCAAATGAATAGACCGACTTCATAAATTTTCACAGTGATGGGTCGGCAGCTGGAAATAACGAAAATTTACAATTTTTGCGTATTTTTTAACAAAAAATGTGTCACTTCAATTTAACTGGGCTAATTAACTGGGAACATTAATAGTTAAATTTGAGCACGTTTACTGAGCTCATTTTATTACCATATCAGTTTGCGTGAGATGGAATAATGTATTTATTGGATTGACGAATAAGTTCGTAGAGTTTTTATATTATCTTTTGTTTCACAACAATTTTCTTGTTGTTTGGCAAAGTGTATATATTTATCTGATAGCGCTGTTTCTGCTCTACGAAACTGTTTTTAGTTTGCTCTGAAATTTTAAATTTTCATCGTTTTCAGGCTTAGAAATGAACTATCCAGGAGGTAAAAATCAGCATTTTCATCGAAAGCAAAAATCAGCCGACGCCTCTCGGGAAATGTGAAGTGTGTATGGAAAATGTATCTTACTACTAGTTAGGAATAGTTAGTCTAGTTAGGCGTGTCTAAATGGTTCGCAAAGCTCAAAAAAGGTCCTGAAGACTCTTGAAGACCCGCCACGAAGCGGACGAATTAGACGAAAACAATCTGAAGGCACTATGGTCGCCAAACAAGTCGTGAATTGATCGAAAAAATGAGCTGTGATCAAAAGGTAATCCTTAATAATCGTCATTTGATGGGATACCTCATGAGCTTAACGAACAAAACAAAGATTTACGTCAATCTGAAGCAAAGCAAGGAGTGGTTGGCTCCAGGAGATACGCCAAAACCCAGAGTCTAGCAAGATTTTTGTTATGATCCTAGAAGCTGGTGGTGTTACGGGCTAACGTTTTATTTGCTCGCTCGGATATTAGGAATAAGAATAATATGAAAACACAATTAGATAAGTTGATAACAAAACTAGGGCACAAGTAACGTGACAACAAATATTAATAAATATAATTAAATATATAATTAACGTTAACGGGACTATCAAGAGTGACTAGTAAAGTGTGCGCTTTGGCTCTCAACTTAACCTTCCGTCACAACAATCTTCAACCCAAAAAGGATCATAATCTGCCTTTGGTGGAACTGGGAAATGCTCGAAAGAAACGCCACGTTCAATAAGAGCAGCCTTATTGAACGTCGCTGCGCCGTGTGAATGAGGCTATTCGGCTGAAAAGACCCGATCGACAAAGCCAAGTTATTTTGCTCCACGACAATGCCAGGCCACATTTTGCACAAGTCGTCCAAACCATGCATCCACCGTACTCTCAAGACCTTGCGCCATCCGATTATCACCTTTTCCGGTCTCTGTCAAACCAAATGAGTTGTGTCGCCTTTGAGGACCTCAAAATCTGGCTCAACAACTTCTTCGACACCAGGCCGGGCGATTTTTGGCGGAACGGCATCAACAAATTGATCGAGAGGTGGGCGGAAGTCGTAAACAGTAACGGCGAATATATAATTGATTAATTCATTATTATTTTTATAATCTAAAATAGTATAAGATATATTATTTATTAAAGTGTGGGGATAGGACAGGACAAGACAATATAAATATAAAGATAAGAGAAGAATTGAGAAGTAGAACTAGAACTGGGACTGATATAATAAAAATAGGAATGGTTTAAATACCAAATAATTATGACAAATTACTGCCCAGGTCATCACGTTTGGGAAGGGAATAATGTTAATAAATTACCTGCATAATTATCTGTGACACTTTTGAAGATGCAGAGTGTAACTGTGATCAAGTGCTCACCACAACAATTATAATTACTGTTGTTTGTTCAAATAAATCTTTGTAAAAAATTCTACGAACTTATTCCTCAACCCAACGAAAAAAATTTAAAAAAATAAATATAAAGAATATATCAGAAACTGTCAACAATACAGCCTCTTAAATTCATATGGAATCTCACTTTAGCAGCACCCCGCCCAACTCATAAATATCAATCGCTCGAAAAGCACGACGAATATTTATTGTTGAACCAACGAGGAATGTCCTCAAAACTAATTCGCGACCCAGCACGTGGAAGCGAGAGCATTGAACGTAAAGCAGCGTAGGTACCATAAAACTACGCCAAGACGAATCTGGAAAACTTGAGACTTGCTCAACTCAGAAGTTCTTCTCTCCGCCTTGTGGATTCAAGTGACTAGGTTTCAAATCACACTCAAAGAAGACAAATTTCTTTTTCTATTAATCATCCAAATTTTGTCATCCGCAAAAATGCTCTACTCCTCTCTCTGCTTAGTCGACGATGATACTTCTGGTCCTCGCCCTCTATCAAAACCGCTGAATGATTGGCATCAATTTTTTTTGTGAACGTTTTAACCCAAAACTCATAAAATTAATGGAATAGAGTTTAACATTATTATTATAATATTGTCTTCGGGAATGATCCATAAAACTTTTACGGCACAATATTCATTTTACACACCGTCGCAATAATTTATTTTCTTTTTGTGCTCCATTTTTCAATTTCTAACACAGAACTCCAGGTGAAATTTAAAAGATGCCCTAATTGTGAGAGTCTCAATGAATTTGTCTATATTTGGTTTGTTTCTATTTTAGTTTGTTGTGTTGTTTGTTTCTATTTTAGTTTGTTGTTGTAATTTTGTCAAAGATGGTGTAAAATCATTACAGAATGGGAACCTCGATGTGGCAGTAGAAGCATAAGAAGGTCGATGGGTCCCCGATTATGTGCGCGAAACCTCCACCAGCCGAATCAATGTAAAAAGAATAGGAAACCTTGAGAAGAAAGTGGCTTGGTCGACAATGACGAGACAGAGCCGCGACGTCTGGAGAGAGATGGTCCGCAACCTTCATGGTTGATACGGGCTAATCAAGTAATCATGTAAAGTAAAAAAGAAACAAGGAAAAATCCAAAATTTGTGTTATTTTACGCCATTACTGGAAACAAAGCTTTAACGCATCTGCACCAGCAAAAAATATATTCGAAGTTGAAGGCGACAATGCGGTCTCGGATCGTACTTGGTTCAAAAGATTTCGGCGACAATGATATCGAGGACAAGACACATTCAGGCCGACCTACGAAAGTGGATTCTGAAGCAATCCGTGAACGGTGCCTACGTCAATCTGAAGCTAAGAAAAGAATGGGTGGCTCCAGGAGATACGCAAAAGCACAGAGTCAAGCAAGATCTGAGAAAGAGTTTTAAACTAAACAAAAAATGCAAAATGTGCTCGATGGAGTTTTTTCATATACATTTTATTATAATCACGTGTCTAGCACACGTTGCATAAATAAATAAATACCGTATTAATGGAATTTTCTGGTGATGTGTGATGATGTAACTCACGTTTCATAAAAGTCACTCGTTCTCTTAAATTAGCTGAATTAATATTTTACAAAAAACATAGTCGTCGCCAAATGCGATTACCGCCGCAAAATGTGGCGCACTTTTTTAAAAATATTATTTTTTCATTTAATTTTTATGATTATTATTATTTTCCACATTTATTTCACGATTGAAACAACATCTAAAACATATTCTTCAATTTATTTAAGCAAAAACAGTATAGAACGAGCCTAAACAAGAAAATAATGATAAAAATTAAATGAAAAAATAATATTTCAAAAAGTGCGCCACATTTTGCGGTGGTAATCGCATTTGGCGACGACTATTAGGGTGAACCAATTTTTTTTCCGATTTCCTATATCTTTTTGTCTAATTGTTTTTTTTTACCAAATATAGATTTTTATATACATGTGTTATATATATATATATAAAGCTCTTGAACAGCTCTATCATAATATATATTACAATTTTAATTGGTCTTTTATTGGATTCCGACAGTGGATTCTGAAGCAATCCGTGAAGCTGTGGAGACCAATCCATCAATAAGTACTCGCAGATTGTCTCGAACAACAGTTGTACGACATCTTCACGCCCTTGGGAAAGTCAATAGACGCTGGCAAGAAGTACCTCATGGATTGACTGAAATTCAAGCTAAAAAAACGTGTCGAGAAACAGCTCGAAAATCCACAAGATTACCGTTTTATTCGTAGAATTGTAACTTGTAATGAAAAGTGGGTCTACTTCAGTAATCCTGACAGACAAAATCAATGGTTGGAACCCTGTCAAACGGCGGAATGTGATCGTTTCTCAAAGAAGGCACTTTTGTGTGTTTGCTGGAATTTCGAAGGCGTAATTTACTTCGAGCTAGTTCCAAATGGTCGGTCCATCGACGCAGACCTCTCCAACTTGATCGAATGTGGCAAAAAATATCCAGCATTGGAAGCGGATACTCCTTCAACAAGACAATGCAAAACCGCACACCACCAGACAAACGAAGGAAAATATCAAAAATCTCGACGCCATTGAACTTCTTGCACATCCAGCTTATAGTCCAGACCTTGAGCCATCTGATCATCACCTTTTCCGATCCATGACACACTTTCTTCCTGGTCGTATCTTCAATGACCTGGCCAATGTCGAAAACGGGTGCCGCGTCTTTTTCGGCTCTAAGAACAAGTAGTAGTACCGTAGCGGGATCGAACAACTTCACCGATAGATGGGTTCAAGCCATAGAGTCAAATAGTCTTTACTTTGAAACCTAATTGTCTTTCATGTGTTGTAAAATTATGTTTAAATTTTCAATAAAAAATCGGAAAAAATTTTGGTTCACCCTAATATATAGTCGTCGCCAAATGCGATTACCGCCGCAAAGTGTGGCGCAGTTTTTTAAATATTATTTTTTCATCTAATTTTTATGATTTTTATTATTTTTCACGTTTATTCCACGATTGAAACAACATCTAAAACATATTCTTCAATTTATTTAAGCAAAAAAGTATATAACGAGCCTAAACAAGAAAGTAATAATATTTAGAAAAAGTGCGCCACACTTTGCGGCGGTAATCGCATTTGGCGACGACTATAACAAAAAATAATAAATTTGTTGGAAACGTGATACACTTCGTTGATCTTTATTTCTATTGTCGTAGTGTAAGTTATTGGGAAAAGCAGGTTTAAAGGTGCATTCCTAATAATAAAAAGGTCTCGATTGGGGTCATGTTGATTTAATTTCCAACTTGTTTATTAATTGGCTTTTCTATTTAATGTAACAACCTTTTTATTAAGAGAAAAAAATGAAACAAAAATGTGATGAAAACAAGAAAAGCGAAATAATAAACAAATCGCAAATAAAATCGACATGACCCCAAGCGAGACCATTTTATTATTCGGAATGCTCCTTTAAACCTGTTTCTTCAATAACCTGCACCACGACAATATGTGAAGGCGATTTTTCCACTGACTGCCTTCGGCGTGCTTTTGAGGAACATTAAACTTCTGCATTTTTTGCATTGTATATGATAAATATTATTATTTGTTGTAACAACTTTGGAATATTCCTGCCTTTTTAAATGTAACCATAAAATGAATAAGAATGCTTTTGTATTTACACGTTTCCGCAAATAGCGAAACAGCATAAACGAATAAACAAACCGACCTCCCCGTCGGATTTAACAAGACATCAATAATCATATCTGCACTCGATCCGATTCGTTCCAAAACACTTTGCTCTGGTTCGTTCATTCAAAATACAAACCCATCAATTGATCAATCAATATGACATCATATACGTAACAATCATCATCATCAGCATTGGCAATCTCATTGTGTACACCTATTACCTACCAATGTGTGCAATACTTTAAGCTCTCCGTTCATTCAATAATATCTTTTTTGTGTGATGTGATTTTATGTGATGAAGGTCATCGCATTCCTACGCGTACTCGGTTTTGGTCCGGTCCGGTCCGGTCACCTTTCTTCTCTTCCATCGCAATTCGATTATTTCTTATGTTAACTCAAATTATTGTTGACGTTGTTGTTGTTGTTTTTGTTTTTTCCTCGTTTTTTATTGTCCTATCTCCAATGATTGCCGTGATGATCCAATATGGGAAATGTCTCTGCCACTCGTTTCTATCACACATTTTTTTATGATCGTGGATCTGCCGGTTCCTTTGTGGACAGACCATTTCAATGTGCTTGAAACTTGACACTTTGTGATTTTTTCTTTGACAATGAACGCCGATCTGCTTTTGCTTTATTTTTCTTCCCAATTTGTGCAGCTTCTTCTTTTTATAATTGTACTTTTCCATTAAAGTTTAAATGAATCGTTGTTTTCGCCGACGTGGTGTTAGGCCATTAATTTAAGGCCACGCGTTTATTTACACCTCTTAGGAATTACATTATGGCGAACATTCTTATACTAACTTAAGGGCAAATCAATATCATTAAATCAAGAAACAACACATATTGTCTTGTTTATTTCTCCTAAAGATTTATTTGAGTTCATTTGTCGTAGTAAGAATGATCATGTCGGATAATAAAATCCATTGTGCAGAAATACGTTGGAAACGAGCGCGCACCAATTGCACGTTTTCTTCAAAAATTACAAAAAAAACTTGTAGCTCATTCAAAAAATTATTTGTACTATTTTAACAAGGGAAGTCACTTTAGCGTCCGCTTGAGATTTTGATGAGACTTGCACCATTGATAGATTCGGAAGCGCTGATTCCAAATCCGTTTTCAAAAACGGCGCAATTTTTCTCTGAGCCGAGATATGAGCCGCCAAAGTTTATTTTTGACAGCTTTATTGCCGTGCATAAACCATAAAATGTCCGACACAAGGAATAACTTAATTAAATAAGAAAATTATTTTGCGTGAGAAATGTGGCAGCAGCGAGTGGATGGATCAATTGGAGTGGAATAGTTATTATGGGTGGTTATTTCGACGTGTTTTAATTATTGATAAAGTTTATTTCGATTTTCTATGCAATTTGCAACTTTAATAACTTTAATCATTTCTTCCATTAATTATTGCAAGTTGTTGAAAAACATTCCATTCTTTTTTAAAAGTTAATGGTTAGTTGATAGCAAACAAAATTAATTTTCATTGGTAAAGTTAAAATATGTCCTAGCAACATTTATGGAAATCAACTACATGCTTATATGCAAATAACTAAAAACTTCTACAATACAGACATGAAATAAAAGATGTTTGTGAGTGTGATGTTTGTTGCCAAAATCAGGAAGAAACAGTAATTATTCTGGTCGTTGTACATTGAACCGGGACCATGGTGCCTGGGTTTAGCATGACGATAATCACCAAGATTTTTCCTAAATTACTTTTGAAATATTGCTTCATGAATTTTTCGACATGGAACTGACAAATAATAGAACTGACGGTTTTCCGTAAATTTTTTAATTGATGGAAATGTCATACGTCACAATGTGCTGCCTGACTGCCATAAACTTTTCAGAAACTACTGAATCATAAATCTTTGTAGTCTTTCATAACGGTGATGGTACCCCGATTATCATCTTTCCTGCTCTCTGTCAAACCAAATGAGGGGTGCACTTCAACTCGAACTAGTGTTAAAAGCGGTAGTGGATACAGCCTCTATTTTAACGGCCACGTTGTTTATCGGCCATGTTTATTTTTTATTATTAATTTTGCATGTTTAATTTATACCTATTTTTCAGTGGTGATTGTAGCTTTCCACTTAATTTTTATTTTAATATGATTAGAAAGACATATATGATTTTTCGAATGCAAAGTAAGTTGTTATTGCATCATTGACCACAAAAAATCAATATCGAAACTTGTTGCGAAAAGATGATGTTTTTTTTAATTATTTGCGAAAGAATTTTGTGTTTTTTATTTTACCAATAGCTTTATTATATATGTCTTTCTATATTACGAATCAAAAATTTCTAAAAATACTGATCGTTTTTTTATAATCGTGATTTTATTATTCGTTGCTCATATTTAATTATTTTTGTTGCAGAATTCGAAGAAATGGCTCAAATAAATAATTTTGAAAGTGTCAAGTCGATGTACAATGCCGTATCCTAGGTTTCCACTCTCTGCTAGGACTATCAAGTTTGAAAAAGGTATATTTTTATGTTTTATTTCATTATCATTAATTTTAGTGGAAATCGAGGAAATACAAATACATGAAGTGAGCGTTCGAAGAGAAAATGAGAATTTACGTCTGAATAGCTAGCCTGGCTAGCGCATCAACGATTTTATTTCCATTTACTATTTGTAAGTACCCATTTTTATAATTCTTTAACGAGTTAGGCTCTTACACTGGAGAATCCGAATAAGAAAATTAAAGTCGAATGATATAAAAACGAAGTTTTTTCAAGCTTATTAGAGCCAAGATCATTAAAATAAATTAAAATTGAATTAACAGGATTTTTAAATCAATTTTGGAATTATTAAAAAAAAATTATGGTACGTTTCAGTGTTTCAACTATCTTTTATTAAGTAAGCTTCTCTCGTAGCCTGATTATGAATACTTAAATTCTATGTTTTTAAGATTTCTCTCGTGAACGAAGCGGGTTTCGTTCGCAGCGGACGCGTTCGGATTGACCAGTGTTACATCAGAATAAAACGTTTTTTGGTCTATTTGCAGTCGATGTTTCTGCTGTTGGCGTTCAGAGGTTTATGACAGGCCTAATTAAATTCGGATATTATGGAGCACGGTATATTGATAATACGAACTTCTCACTGGATGTTGTAAAGAAGGATAGCAATGATAATTATATTTCGTTAATTTGTTTGTATTTTTGATAGTTCTATGGCGCTTATGAATGTCTCCGATGATTTTAAATAAAGAAAAATTTAATTGGGGTTATATATATATATATATATATATATATATATATATATATATATATATATATATATATATATATATATATATATATATATATATATATATATATATATATATATATATATATATATATATATATATATATATATATATTGGTATATATAAGGGCACAACATATTAATTTGGTTGTTACAATTTTTCTTATTATTGCATTCTTTCATATTGAATTTATTCAATATATTGAATAAATAAATTATCACGTTTTGCAATAAATTCGATATAATAATTCTAATTTTTGTTGATCTTTATCACAAATTGAAAATGAAAATGTGAAAAAAAGAATACGTTAGAAAAATGAAAATGTTAGGCCACCACCGCTTTCGGGTTGTAGTGGGGGTGTTTTCTTCAATGGCGAAGAGGATCTCGAAAACTGTCTCAACAACTTCTTCAACAGACGAAGAAAATTTTTTGTTCAAATAAATCTTTGTGAAAACTCTATGAACTTATTTCTCAACCCAATACCTTGTATAAGCATATCTGCATTCCTTCCTATGGTGTTGCCTCTACCCTTATACACAAAGTCAGCCGTAAATTCTTTTGGTAATAAACTTTTTTAACTGAATCACTTGTTTCCAAAAACATTTTATGTCTTCATAAAATTTCAGAAAATTTTCAGATAGAAATCATGGTACATCTTGTATCACAAATATGCTTGAGAAGATATGGATGACATATTCTGTTTATAGGGGTAAAGAGGGATACATAGGAAGGCGTGCAAACATTTTTATACGAAGTAGGTTAAGATAAGAGGTAGCATCACCGGTGTGAAAGACTACCAAGATTTATGATTCAGTAGTTTCTGAAAAGTTAATGGCAGTCAGCCAGCACATTGTGACGTATAAATTTTCCACCAATTAAAAAAAAATTACGGAAAAACGTCAGTTCTATTGTTTGTCAGTTCCATGTCGATAAATTCATGTAACAATATTTCAAAAGCCAAACGCTTTCACAGGCATGGTTGCAACTTTTTTCACAGTCGCTGATACCATGGACCCTGTTCAATGTATAACGACCAGAAAAAATTATACTGTATTGTAGAGGTTTTTAGTTATAAGCATGTAAACATGTAGTTGATTTCCATAAATGTTGCTAGGACATATTTTAACTTTACCAATGAAAATTAATTTTGTTTGCTATCAACTAACCATTAACTTTTAAAAAAGAATGGAATGTTTTTCAACAACTTGCAATAATTAATGGAAGAAATGATTAAAGTTATTAAAGTTGCAAATTGCATAGCAAATCGAAATAAACTTTATCAATATTTAAAACCCATTGAAATAACCACCCATAATAACTATACCATTCCATTTGATCCATCCACTCGCTGCTACCACATTTCTCACGCAAAATAATTTTCTTATTTAATTAAGTTATTCTTTATGTCGGACATTTCATGGTTTATGCACGGCAATAAAGCTGTCAAAAATAAACTTTGGCGGCTCATATCTCGGCTCAGAGAAAAATTGCGCCGTTTTTGAAAACGGATTTGGAATCAGCGCTTCCGAATCTATCAATGGTGCAAGTCTCATCAAAATCTCAAGCGAACGCTAAAGTGACTTCCCTTGTAAGAACTGCAGATAGATAGAGCAGAAAATTAGGAAATTTTAAATACTGGTTTCATAAAAGTAAACCAATAAATTTTCCAGAAATCGTCCTTTTTATGTTTTTATTACTCCTCGGTTTTAGCTCATGTTCCGTCGTTTTTCTTGTCATCTGGAACGTGGACGAACTCTCCAAAACATTATAACACTACAACGTTTAAACTAATGTTTCCGTCAAACAATAATTCATAAATAAAAGGTTTTTTGATAATTAAATGAAAATGCGTAATATGCGCGATTGGTGCACGGTCTTTTGCAATTTTCTCTTACTTTGTGGCAGTGGAGTGCGTTGGCAAAATCACGTATTAAAGGAGATTTTTATTGAAATTAAATGAAATCAATAATTATCGTTATTTTTAACTGGTTTCCGTGCAACTCTGTCGCCTATGGAAGAGAACAAATTATTTCAAAATTTTGTGAGAGATATCATAAATCGATGAGACTAAAAGAAAAACTTGTGGCAGCCAAAACGAGACCATAATTTTTTCCTTTTCTATTAGGTACCGATCTTGGAAAAGTATTATGAATAATATATTATGCATATTTAAGCTTTTAATTAAGATTTAATTCAACAGCATACCCACCAGTGATGGGAGGGAGCCCGTTTTTGTGGAATTCAGGGCTGGTGGGACCTTAAAAAATTGAAGATTTCAAAACCCGGGATCCCATTTTTTTTAAGGAAAATACCCGGGTCGGGGGGGGGGGGGGCGTTGGGAGTTTTTGAAAATTATTTTTGTTATATATTTTTGGGATGTTATTAAATCTAGGATAAGCGGAGATTGCTCCCGTCGGGAAATAAAATGCATTTCCGCAAACAGTCACGGATTATTATGCCATCTCATTTTAAATTTCGGTTCTTTTCATTTTTATTTAAAGAAAAACTAGAAAAAAAAACAAAAGATCTCAAAAGAATCGAACCAACATATATTTTTGGTGAATCAAATCCTCTACCAGGTATGCTACGCACCCTCTGTTGTATTAATTAATTAATCCGTTGAAGTTTGAAGAAGTATTTTAAATTCTATGGTGTAATAATCCGTGATTTCTTTTGCGGAAATGAATTTTATTTTCCGACGGGAGCAATTTCCGCCTTTCCTAGATTTAATAACATCCATTTTTGTGTGAAATTTCACGAAAACGCATTTCTGCACAAATAATTTAATTTTTCAACATGCACGTTGATTGAAATGTTCAATTCAGAAATGACCAAAGTACAAATTTTTTCATGATTTCTTATTTCAATGAAGTTGATCAAATTATGTATTAATGAGCAAATTCCAATGCTTAATTTGGCTGTTTTAACAATGATTTTTTTAACGTTTTTTAACGGATTCATGCTGGAAACATAATTATTTAATGCATGATCCTTTTGCACTCCACTGCCACGATCAATGCGTATCTTGCAAAAAAGTGTGGACAAATTGCCAAACCACGCCCTATACCTTTTATTTAAATTCTGTTTTTTTAAGGATTTTAAAATCGTTTTTGAACCTTAAAACAAATTAATAAATCATTATTCAATAATTCTAAACGATTCTAAAACAAATTAAATCAATTCGAAGAAGTTATGATTCTAAAAATATAAAGAATTTAAATAATAAATGAAGGGTGTGGTTTTGCAATTTGTCCACACTTTTTTGCAATATACGCATTGTTCGTGGCAGTGAAGTGCTTTTGAACTTTGAAATTATATGGTTTTTAACTGTTTTCTGATGTAATTAAGTTCTTGAAGAAAAGAAGATCTTAAAGAAAACTGTATCGATGAATATTTGTTGTATTGGGATATGTTATAGAGCAAATTATGCACATCGAGTCCAAGACAGAGATAGAACTGTTTATTGAAACATAAGAATTGCTTTTATAGTCTTCCTCAAAGGGGCGTGGCTTAATGCTAGTGCCTCAGCCACTACAGTACTTAAATATAGTGATTCCGTAAGAGAAGTGGTATCCTATATAGTTTGAGATGTGCCTGATAGGTTTAAGTGACAACTATTTAGAATTTAATACGTGTGTTCTTATAATACTCAATGAAATATTATAAAATGTTCATTTTCATTTGGCGTGCACGCAGAATTGAAAAAATGTGTTTAAATATTGCAAAATAGTCTTCATTTGGCGTATTACAATTGTTTGAAATGTTTCTAAACTTTATCTGTAAGACAATCCATTAAAAATAATTATCATAATAATCGTTGCACCATAGATTAGATTATGTTCGCGCACCATACAAGGTCAATCAAAAAACGCATAGTTTCCCTTTTATTTATTAATTTGTTTATATAATAAGTAAGAGCAAATTTATTTATTTCAAAGAATAAACTCTTCTTATTCAATCGATTTTCAATTATGGGATTACCCAGTTTCTCCAAATGTTGCCTAACTGTTATTCAAAATGTCGTCATCGTTATTTTTTACGTTCCGCTATGCGAGCACAAAATCTAAATTGCTATGACATGTGTTGAACATCTTTGAAGCGAATCAAAATAAATTGACAAGTGTGTTAATCTTTGTCGGCTGCCAAAGTTTCATATTTTGGATCAATCAGCAATCCATCATCCACGCGTCATTGGAATCATCCATTCATATGCGTGAATTATCTAAATAGGCACCTATACTTTACTTTTGCTGATTTATTCATTTCCGAATTGGGTTGTGTTATGTGGTATTTTACCCTGTATTTTATTGATGTTCAAATTTTGGTATATTGTTGTAGTTTAACTTTCTTTTTTTGGTATTTTGTTTGAAATTATTAAATTTCGCGCCTAGGAGAGCCTTTTCTACTTTTTTTACTATCAAAAGAGATCTGCCTTGTGGTGTTTTTTTAATAGTTGATAGGTATCTTTCCAATTTGTTTGGGGGTGGAAGTAGAATTGAAACCTTTTTTACGTTAATCTTAATTCAATTAATCGCCGACAGGAACATGAACACTTGTACTTTCACTCTGGCATAATTTTGTATTTTTTCTTCTATCGCAACATACATTCTCTTAAAGATTTATAATATTCTACTTTTTTGTTTAATTTTCACAAATTTTTCAAAATTCACATGAGAGACTATAATTTTGTTCTTATTTTCTTGCTCTTCCATTAGGCGCCAAAATCTTGGGAAGAGGAATAGACGAAAAAGTCGTTTGTAGCCGTGTGGCCGTCCATCATTTTCTCTTCTTTTTTTGCTCTTCCATTAGGCACCGATCTCTGAAAAGGACAATAAAAATACGATAATTATAATTATTAAATTCGTTTACGTAAATCCTTCCTTACTTTAGCATTCCAATTCTTTGGATGTTATTAAATCTAGGAAAAGCGGAAATTGCTCCCGTCGGAAAATAAAATGCATTTCTGCAAAAATCACGGATTATTACACCATCTCATTTTAAATTTCGATTTTTTTTCATTTTTATAAAAAAAGACTAAAAAATCAAAGATTTCAAAGGAATCGAACCAACATATATTTTTCGTGAATCAAATCCTCTACCAGGTATGCTACGCATCCTCTTTTGTTTTAATTAATTAATCCGTTGAATTTTGAAGAAGTATTTTAAATTCTATGGTGTAATAATCCGTGATTTCTTTTGCGGAAATGGATTTTATTTTCCGACGGGAGCAATTTCCGATTTTCCTAGATTTAATAACATCCAATTCTTTCTACGTAAATTATTCGTCACGTTGTGCACAAGAAAAGCAAAATAATAAATAATAAAATAAATTAAATCTCTTTGCCCAAAAATCCTTTAAGCCAATTTTCTTATTAATTTCCACTTTGACAATATTATTTCAATTTCTTTCGTTTTAAATTTGATATTATCAAAATATAAGAAATTGATAATTCCAATTGTATTTTCATTTAAATAATGATTTGATCTAGAAATTTTGAAGAAATATAATGAAAAACAGAGAAGTTATAAACATAACTTGAATATTTGTTTCATGATCTCTTTGAGACCATTGAAAATAATTCAAAAATGTTGAAACAGAATTATAGTCGTCGCCAAATGCAATTACCACCGCAAAATATGGCGCACTTTTTAAATTTTTTTAAAATTATGATTATTATTATTATTATTTTCCACATTTATTCCACGATTGAAACAACATCTAAAACATATTCTTCAATTTATTTAAGCAAAAACGTTATAGAAGCATCAACAAGAAAATAATCATAAAAATTAAATGAAAAAATAAATTTTAAAAAGTGCGTCACATTTTGTGGTGGCAAACGCATTTGGCAACGAATATATAAATTTCTTATATTTTGATAATAAAACAATAAAAATAACAAAAACATTTTTATTAAAAAAGAACGGAAGCAATTAAAAATCAAACTTTGCGTTTTTTGGTGATTGCGTAACATAAAATGCATTAGTTGTTATTAGCGTACTTTTGTGCATATATGCGGGTTTTTAATTGTATTACTTTTAAATAAAATATGATATTGTAAATTTCAGAGATCGGTGCCTAATGGAAGAGCAAAAAAAGATGAAAAAAATGAGGACGGCCACACGGCCACAAACGACTTTTTCGTCAATTTCTTTTCAATGTGTGCTGTACATTTTTTGAGACTTGATGAGATAGAAAAGAGTCTCATTAACTCATTCCATCCTAATTTTTTGCTCTTCCATTAGGCACCGATCTCTGAAAAGGACAATATTTTGATAATAAATTAATAATACACCACATGAAAATAGAAACTTTTCAATATTATGATTTTTATTATATATTTCTACGTGTAAATTACTATCCAATATTTAATACATTATTTTTTAAAATGAAGCACTCCAACTTGTATGGTAAAAAATTAAGCTCCGCAAAAATGCTCAACTTAAACTCTGTGGCAAGATATTAATATTTTAGATAGTTTAAGAAAAACTAGTAAAAATTGTCAAAAACACGATTTTCTGAAAAATTCGTTAAAACTTTAAGACACGCTTTAAAATCAGAAAATTGTTACTTCCATTTGGTGTGATTAAGTTTGTCTAATTACAAACAACCTTGCATTTCCTATAATTAAGACACTTAATTATAGCTATATAAAACTAGATTGGCGATATGTTTTCATTCCATAGGATATCATTGATCTATTATATAATAATATAGTTGTCGCCAAATGCGATTATCACCGCAAGATGTGGCGCACTTTTTTTTAAATAATATTTTTCAATTTAATTTTTATGATTTTTATTATTTTCCACATTTATTCCACGATTGAAACAACATCTAAAACATATTCTTCAATTAATTTAAGCAAAAACAGTATAGAACCAGCATAAACAAGAAAATAAGCGTAAAAATTAAATGAAAAATAATATTTAAGAAAGTGCGCCAGATTTTGCGGTGGTAATCGAATTTGGCGACGACTATATATAGACTATTTCAAAGTTTTTGACGGCTGCGTTGCGAACCGCTGCGCGTTGCGAAAATTATAAAAATAGAGAGTTGTCTTTGTGTCTCTCAATTTATATTGGTTTTACTGCGTAGCGGTTCGCAACGCAGCCGTCAAAAATTTTGAAATAGTCTATATTGTTATATGTTGCCGACAATTAAAGTAATTTTAAAACAAATAATAATCATTTTTAATGTTTTTTTTGCTACGTAGAATTTTTAAACTGTTATAAAAAATTTGAAAGTAAAATGACAGTGAAAAGTAAAATATCATCTTATAGAGAATTTCATGCTGATTCAGATGAAATGCATCTTAATATAACCTGTCAGTAAATTAATTATTTATATTGAATTTAATGAAACAGAAAAAAATAAAACTATAGAGAATCATTATTTTTTGTCACCAATACGTTCAGATAATTATTCTAATTATTCTAACACAAATTAAAACTTTATTAAACTTCAATACATCAAGAAATCAAAATATTTTACAAAATAAAAAGATGACAACAATTGTGCCCGCATTGAAAAAAAAAGCGTCAATACTTATGCTGTTGACGCCGGTTTCGAAGCGGTCCCGTTTTTGGTCCGGGTGTGTGTTGTCATCCCGTTGTCATCACACGAATTTTGCTAAATTCATTGGTACTGGAAGTATAAATTTATATTTCTGAAAAATCTAATATTCTAATAAAAATTGTAGAGAACGTTTAAGATGAAAATTCTAAAGTAGCATTATATTTATTATATTAAATCGATGATACCTAGTTAAACATTGTAAAATCTACATTTGGGATGTGTTTGATATGCGAGTCATAAAATAAACTATAAACTAAAAAAAATTATATTAATTGTGAATTAAGCGCAGGCACGCCAAATCAAGCGTTTAAACGGAGAACTCAGAAAACATACTCAGATCTAGTTCTGTGGTAAAACAAACGGCAACCCATATAGTTTAGAATATGCCTGACAAATTTATTTTATAAGTATTCTCAATAAAACACTATTAAGCTTATAATACTAATTTAATTATTAGAAAATGTTAATTTTTATTTGGCGTGCGCTTCGCTACTTTGGCTTGATCTGGATTTGTGATTTTTGAGTAACGCGAACATAAATTACATCATTCTACAGCTCTCATCAAGCTTTAAATACTTACTTCAGACACTTCAGAATCAATGTATCCTCAATCTGAAGTCGGAAAATAAGTATGATAAACACTGGAATGATATTTACCCATAAAACTTAAAACATCCTCTAATATTATGAAATAATTAAAGTATATGTGAATGTTGTTAATAAAACATATTTTATTTGAAGAAAATTCTTCATGTAGTTGAGATTTAAAGTTTATTTACTTTACGGGGAAGTCACTCCCTTTGAGAATTTGATGAAACTTGGACCATTGATAGGTTCGGGTGCGCTAATTCCAAATCCGTTTTCAAAATCGGCGCAATTTTTCTATGCCGAGATATAAGCCGTCAAAGTTTATTTTTTGTTACTTTATGTTTTTCAATATTTATCTCGAAATTTACGTCAGATTCGTCAAAACAGTACGTCAGAAAAGTCACTTAAATCAAATTTTTTGTAAAAATTTAAAGCGCCAATGATAGTTTAACGGAAGCCTGTAACATTGGCGTAAAAATTAGATTTTAATTGCACGTGGTATATTAATGGAATTCACTTAATATAATAAAGATTTATTTCTGAAATTGATTTAAAATTTCAAGCTAGCGTACTGAAAGATGTTCTTA
The DNA here is from genome assembly GCA_963931815.1 of Caenorhabditis plicata. Classification (NCBI taxonomy): domain Eukaryota; kingdom Metazoa; phylum Nematoda; class Chromadorea; order Rhabditida; family Rhabditidae; genus Caenorhabditis; species Caenorhabditis plicata. The sequence goes on along the minus strand of OZ007492.1, from coordinate 9,556,561 downwards.
AATATATAAACGTTAATCCGTTTTTCTGATTAAAATTACTATTTGGGCTTTTAAAGTTACTCTACTTGCCAACAATCTCTTATGGTATTTAGTAATTAATTTATTTTTACAATAATTATAATTTAATTTTTAAAAATATTAGCTTTTTTAGGGAACGAGCATCCTTATACTTTATACTAAAAATCTTTTAGGCCTGTATTAAGGTAACACATTTTAAATCTAATAATAGTAATAGATGATATCCCTTGCTTTACTATTATTGTCGTGGTGTAGGTTAATGAAAAATCAGGTTTAAAGGAGCATTCCGAATAATAAAATGGTCTCGCTTGGACAGGTGTAGAGTTAATTTGGAATTTGTTTCTTATTTCGCTTTTTTTATCACAATTTTGTTTCATTTTGTTTTCTCTTACTAAATTGGTTGTTAAATCAACATAATAATTATTATAATAACATTTTTTGTATAATTTATTATATTTAGGATCGAAATAAGAAACAAATTGCAAATTAAATCTACACCTGTCCAAGCGAGACCATTTTATTATTCGGAATGCTCCTTTAACCCTGATTTTTCATTAACCTACACCACGACAATAGAATTACGTGAAAATCAATTAATTTCATAAAATATTGCACATTTAAACTCCCGCCAATTCTTCTGGTTCAATGGAGCATAGAAGACCAAATGAAAATTATGGTGGGAAATTAAATTTTTGGTTTTTTTTTGCTTTTTTTGTTTCGTCTGTCATCACTTATAACCAACCAGCTGATTTGTTGTTTTTACGACTTTTTGCATTCTTAAGTGTCCTTAAGTAAATTGATTAATTTTGTTTATTTACCTGTTCATTTTCTAATCAAGTTGACTATTATTTTTTGTCGGCTTTTTGTTCAAATAACATCATTTGCATTATTTCAAAGCGGAAAAAAATTATTTGGTCATTGTTGTTGTTGTTTTTTTTCCCACAGACATATAACAATCGATGTAGGCATGATAAAGATCATCAACGACGTTCGATTCTATTTACCCAATATCTTGACCACATTCTATTCAAATCCGCATTGATTCGAATCCAATTAGGAGATATACATGTGTACACTTTGAATTTTACACGCCCAATAATTGAATCACACGGTGGGAGATGCTCATAATAAGTGCGCACTTGAATTGAGCACAATCGAACTTGCACCAATTTAATTTCCGTGTGAATATGTATTTTCGTCGAGATTAAAGCTCCTTTTCGGTTATTATTAATTCACACAACTGAAGATAATCCATGCCGACGATTGTTTGTTTGTTTATCTATGAAACGAAACGGTTTTTCTGTTTGATTATTTCCTTATATGATATTTGATAGTAGGATTAATCGACATTCTAGAAGGAAGATTAATGGAATATTCATTATTTTTAGTCTATTTATTACTTGCCTTATGCAATAATCATGTTTGAATCTGTTGAAATCTTGTTACATGTTGTAATGTAATGTTTGTAACTGTTTTATGTTTATTGATATCATTGGATATTATATTGATTCAATTTGATTCAGATAAAGATAGAATGCAAGTATAATGGTTTCGGAAAGAGATCAATTGGCTTGTCTGGTGCAGCAATGGAACGAGAACCGACTCGATTTATTCCATTTGTCGTATCCGACGGAAGATTTGGAGATCGAGGGAGTTATGCGGTTTTATTTTCAGGTACGCTAGTTTATTGGTTTTAAATATTGACGTCATGGTATTGAGAAGAAGGCGCACGCCAATTGAAATGATAAAAGTGGATGCTCAGTTATGAAATAAGGAGATTAAATTTCAGTGTCGTTTTATACAAATCAAGTCACTGTGTCATAGGACACGTTTAAATATTCAACAATTTTTCCATTTAGAGCGTAGTGTAGTTTTAAAGTAAAAATATTTATAATATTTTATCCATGGCGGAAAAAGCTTTACCTACGATTCCCAACAGTCTACGATTTTTAAATAATGTTTATTGTCCTTTTCAGAGATCGGTGCCTAATGGAATGAAAGAATGACGGTCTAAAAAGAGAGGCCGTCCAAACTAGCACCTCATTGCATCCTAAATTTTTTCCTCTTAAATTAGGCACCGATCTCTGAAAAGGACAATATATAATTAAATGAATATTTGGTATATTTTATAGCACGCCAAATTGAAATATTGATTTTCCGATTTTTAAAAGTTTCAAAGTTTTTATAGCGTTTCTAGAAAACACTGTTCTCGACAATCTTGACAAGTTATTTTTATTCTACCTTACAATATTAATATCATTCTGAAAAGTTCGTTTTAAGCACGTTTACCGAGCCCATTTCATAATTATACAATTTGACGTGTTTATGGTATTAATGTTAAAATCTTTATTTGTCTTTGGTTGAAATGAATAATTCAGAAATTACGCTCGCCAATTGAAACTGTCAATTTCCCGAAGTTTTATCGTGTTTTTCCAATTTCTTTCGTACACATTTAACTAAATTGTCACTATATTTTTGCGCGTGTCGTGTACTTGGTATAGATTAGTGCCAAATGTGTGTCAAATGTATGCTCTTGATGGAAATGAAGCGTGAAAATATGTTCTACGAGAAACCGATTACGAATTAATATTTTAAAATTTTTCAACGCACACGAAGTATGCCGCATATTGCAAAAACGCTCACCAATTGAAAGAAAAACACAAAAACATGACAAGCTTGTTATAATGCTTTATTTAAACTTTAAAATTAAAGCGTATTTTCATCGAATTTTATTTAATTTGTTGTTTAGTTCGATTCTTTAGTCAAAGTTCAATCAGTTCTTCAAATGCGAGGAAGATGCGATTTAATTAAAAAAAAGTTAAGGGCGTGTTCATCTTTCAATTGGTGCGCGTTCTTTTGCAATATGCTGAATACTTCGTGCCAGTGGAGTGTCAACGTGTTACGTAAATTTTCAGAAATGCACACCAAATAGAATTTGAGATTTTAGAATAGTTAAATGTGCCTCATCAATTTTCAAATTAAAACCTAATTTTCACATAACTTTAGAATTTGCTTCTTCAACTATCTAGTAACCTTAAAATTTTCAAAAAATGTTAGGTTAAAACGACTTTATGAGCTCCCATTTGTATCACTCCAATTGGCGTGGAAATGTGTTATGAAAAACTTTTCGTCAATTTTTCCGACTATTCTTTAACCATCAGTTGATTGGAGTATATTGAATACAATAATTTTTCTTTTTTACGGGAATTATTAAGAAAAATAGATCAAAAGAAATATGAATAACAATTTATATAGGCTCTTTCAATTTTTTTGACGACGCATTGAGAAACTCTGCGCAGCAATACTATTATAAACAGAGAGACACCAAAGACAACTCTTTCTTTTTATAATTGTCTCAACGCGCAGAAGTTTGCAATGCGTCGTCAAAAAATTTGATACAGTCTATAACGAAAAAGAATAAGAAACAATTTAGAAGCAAATTAATTCGGCTTATCTCGTTAGAATGAAAAATATGAATTTGTTTCTTTCCGCGTTCTATTCTTATAACAAAAAACTGTCAATGTTAATTAAATTTGAGTGGAAGGAATTTTTTCCATATCAAAAATTAAGTTTATAATTTCCAGGATGGTGGAGATAAAGTTCTAACAAAATGTGTGCGTGTTTCATCGACTGCCACCACGCGTGCTGTTGTCGACGCTCTTCAGGAAAAGTTCTTGCCGGATCTCAAAATGTTATCAAATGATAATTACTCATTATGGGAGGTTTTTGAAACCATTTTTCAAATATTTCCGGTTTTATTGATAGGTTTAGGTCCACGAGAATGGTGAAGAACGTTTACTTGACGAGGAAGAAAAGCCATTGCTTGTACAATTAATGTGGCATAAAGATGATCGCGAGGGACGGTTTTTGTTAAGAAAAAATCAGTCGAATATTCCGATAAAGGTAAAGGCTCGGCTCGATTTGAGTTTGTTAAAAAAAAATGAAAATCTAGACAAGTCAATTGCAAGAAGCGGATGCGAAGAACGGACGATTCTCGAAGAAGAAGGAGAAGGAGCTCCGCAGGAAGCATCAGCAGGGACAGCACAAGGATATCGGTAGAGTGGCTAATTAATTGAGTAGAGACAAGTGGCAATTACAGTTCATGTTAATTCGGGTCGTGAAGAGGCGTCGACAAATGATGACATTTATAAACAAGTGCCATTCAACACATTTACGAGGACCATTTCGAATCCGGAAGCTGTGATGAGGAAAAGAAGAGAAAAGAAGTTGGAAACGAAGCTGAAGGAGATGACCTATGGTAATTATTTTGTTTTAAAGTAGCAATGAGCTAATTTTCTGCTTTAAAGGGGGATCTTTGAAAATATTTGGAGCTGAGATTGTGCCGTCGAGGCCGTATGTAACAATTTTAGCTGGCATGCACGACACGGCTGAAAAGTTATTGAACGAGGCATTGGAGAAATATGGATTAGACAATGTGAATGAGTTTGTGCTTGTTGAGGTTAGTAATTAATATTTTGGGGGAACACTAAAGTATACGCGAAACATTTTTTCTCGATTATAGCCTATACAAAAACTTGATAAGACCTACAAACCAATGCAGAAAAAATGTAGAATAATTATTTAAGTCTATAATTGTCTAGGATTTTCGTGCTTGCTTTGGAATGCATTCTGGTATAGGTAGAGTAGGGGTACCCCGCCTCCCCAGGTCAGGTTTTTTTCTTTTAAGAAACGCGGTATCTCCAATCACTGAAGTATATATGATTGACGGAAGTGTGAATACGGAGCAGAGTTCAATAGGTTAAATTTAAACTTCCGGAAGCCCCGAAATACTGAAGACCGAACCAACTAACAAGATTAAGATAAAAGTTATTATGTTACCCATTCCCTCTGATATTCCTCATATCATTTCCAAGAAAAAAACGTTAACGTATAAAGAAAACATAAACGCATCAAATTTTTTTACAGTATTAGTAACTGAATTTTATGCGACTCATTTATTTACAACTCTTTCTAATGCATTATAGATAGTTTTGTAGTGGCGTGTATTTCGACGTTATTTGATAATATGAACAATATCATTAAATCACAAAACAACACATGAACACGTCGTAATTTTCGAAACAAAACCGGAAACTAAAATTTACAAGGGCACGACAGAATCCAGAATAATGTGGCGTCAATAAATAAAGAATTATATATTTTACTTTTCAGATATTTATGCCTAATGGAAGAGAAAAAAATGATGGTCTCGTTCGGACGGCCACACAGCCACAAAAGCCTTTTCCATCTATTTCTCTTCAATGTGTGTTGTCTATTTTTTTGAGACAACACACGTTGATGAGATACAAAAGAGTGTGCGTCCAAACGAGACCATTTTTTCTTATTTTTTCCTCTTCCATTAGGCACCGATCTCTAAAAACGATAATAACAATTAATAAATGTGTGGTTATATGGGAAAACACACTCTGAAAGCATGAATTTCTTTGCGTTTTTTCTTTCGCTTAATGTTATTCACTGAAAATTTGCATAAATATTTGAACCTAGAAGAAAAACTGTAGTAACATAACATGAACCATTCAGTTTTTATTTTTAACTCTGCGAAAAAAAACTGTTTGTTGAAGATTTAACGTATTTGGCTAAATATTTGGAGAAAATTATTAAATCCATACTAGTTTGGCTTTAGTATTATTACTGTATGATAATGATAAAATGTTTCTGAATTTTTTCTATTTTTTTTTGTCTGAAATATAATACATTATTCCATAATAAATTGAAGAAAATACATCAAAAATCAAAACTTTTTACAGTCTCAATATGCTGAACATCCATAAATAGCAAAAAACGAGTAGAATAGTTAAGAACCAGTTGAATGAAATCGAAATGAATCCACATAGTATTGAAAAAAATAAAATTCCTACCGAACAAAACAAAATTGGAAAAGATGATAGAGGTAATATAGCGGCTATCAATGTTATCATTCGATAAGTTGCTAATTTCTCGTCGATTTTTCTAAAAACTGTCGAATTGGTCGTCATCATCATCATCATCGTCGTCGCTGTCTCACTTTCAATTTTCGTCCTCATCAGATTGTGTCATTTTGTTAGGCGGTATATCTATTGAATTTGGCAGAGGCGATGAATGATGATGTCAACTATTATTCAAACTCATCATTATCGTGCGGCTCGATCGACACCATTGACGAGCTGTGCGGATTGCAATACGAGCGCGAGAAGGAGGTGGAGATGGCGAAGCTGGGCCGAACCGACGAAAAGAAATCGTTGGGACGGAGAATAGCCGGTTTCTTGTCGTCGAGTTCGAGCCTAAGCTTAGACCGATGGAAAGAATTGAGTGGGAAGCACACGAGAAGCTCGAGTGCCGATGAGATGAGTTTGAAAAAGAAGAGCCAGTTTAAGATAGCAGATAGGATTCGTAGATTTGCACCCAGGGGGGCTGAGGTTGGGTGGTGGATTGTTTTGAGGCATAAATGTTGGGAATATGGAATTGTTTGCAGATCACAACGGGCAGCGATGAGCCAAGAAAGAGCCTGTCGGATTTGCGACAAGCCGATGGACGGCCGATCCACCCGCATGAATGTCCGCTGGTGAGAATGGCGGCTGAAAGCAGCGCGAGTGGGTTCGAATCGTATTTGGCGATTAAGCGCAAGCCACATGACTATCAGTATTTATTTAGGGTGACTTTATTCAAAAGCAATTTGTCTTTGTAGGGTTCCGTCGACGTCTGTGAATGACTTGGCATCATCTATGAGCGAAAGTATTATGGTGAACGAGTCCAACAAGTACATGCCATCGTTGATTGTAGTTAATGGTGGAGGTAATAGGGTTTTTAATTATTTTATGCTTGTCATTTACAACAAGTCGCTTGAATACAGCTGTACTCACTCTTAACTTTCAAATGTTTACTTTCTAGAAAGTTGGCAGAGTAACAATTAACTGAGGTTTTCTGCAATTTAAGCCTAATCAAAGCCTAATCAAATAGGCTTGTTTTAAATTGAAGTTGAAATTTTAAAAATGGAAGCTCAGTTAAAATGTTTTAAAAATATTATTCTTCAATTATATTATGAAATAATTTTTGAGAAAATCTAGTTAAGTTAACGTTTAAAATCCCGAGACACGATTAAACTGGGTTCGGTGTCGCTATCTTTGAATTTGGTTAATATTGTGTAGAGCGTTTAAAGTTTAGAACAGATTTTTAATGATTTTGAACAAAATGAAATTTTAAAAAAACGGAATCCGTAAATTTTAATTTTTGCATTTTTCGGCATGTTCTACTTATTTTCAAGAAAGTATTTCAGATTGTTTTTAGCTAAAATTTATTATTTTTTATTCCAAATATATTTTAAATTTTAAAGGGAGATTTGAGCGAAAAAAATCTGCTTACGTTTTTATAACTTCAATTTTCGTGCTATCATAGTTTTTAATATAGACTGTATCAATTTTTTTTGAACTCTCTCTTTTTTAATCTCGTCATACAGCGGTTTGCAGCTGCGTCGTCAAAAAATTTGATATAGTCTATAATAAAAATTATTTAAGCATAATAAAATATTACTCTTTTCTTGGTTATTATGTATTGGTTTTGTTTTTCCAAATAAATTAGTAGGTTTCTAGTGTTGAGATATACTTTATCATTCGGATTGAAAGTGATATTTTTAAATATTTAAGTTACTATTGAAAATTTTTGCAATTTTAGTGTGGAATATTTTACATATCTGAACGTCAAATGATGAATTCGTAAAAACATTGGTTCAGCAAAATCTGTTGAATCATTTTTATAAAAACTTTAACACCCCAACTGAATTGTCAAAAACAAGACCTTAGAAGAGTCATGTAAATCTAATATTTTACAAAATTTCAAGCACCAGAGAGTTTTTAAAGAAAGCCTGTAAAATTTATGGGAAAGTTAATTTTTTCTCGAATGTTGTATATAATAAAAAGGGTTTAACTATTCCAAATTTTATATTTTATTTGTTGTTTTTCTATATTTAGCGGATATGTCTTATGATCTGTGTTCCTTGCTGAAATTGTAGATTAGAACACCTTTTGTGATTTGATGATTTTGTCAGAATTTAATTTGGCATTGTCAGTTTAAAGTTACTTTCCATGTACATTTGGGTCTTAATTTTCCCTGTGCACAAATTAGATTTGATGACCTAATTGAGCTTCCATTGTTTACAAAATAAAATTTTGTTTTGTTTGGCGCATTTTCTGAATTTTATTTTGAATCTTGTTGCATTTTTTATTTTATAGGAATTACGAATCAACGAATTGTGGTGAATCCGGGACTGACGGAAGTTGGAAGTGATCGTGAGATGTCCAACTTTTCACCGCATAATATTTATGTATGATCTTTACTTTTATGTGTATAAAATGTGTAATTTCAGCTCGATGGGATAGATATATGTGGAAGACATGCAGCGATTGCGAACATGGATGGAGTTGTCACTTTGACGCCGTCGACACCGGATGCTTATATTGAGGTAATTGGAATATGTACAGCAATTGCCCCGTTCTCTAGTTTTTTTGTTGGATTTATGTATTCTTAATTAGAACTGCTAATTGGAATTAATACGGATTTGAGTGGAAAACAAACCAATTTACTGGTTTTTTTCTATTTGTATTAATTAGTTAATATTGGAAAGCATTTTACCGTTATTCGGAGTACTTGAAATGAGCCATTTCCATTCAAGGTTATTTGTGTCGTTTTTTTATGTGAATAGTTGTTATTGTCCTCGATTGCGTTGAGGATTTGTTTGCTGTTGAGTGATACGACCAAGTTTTGAGAGCGCTATTCAAGAGGAATTTTCGCATTCAATGGCCTCGATTTTGTAGCGCCGGGAATGAATTCGTTTTTTTTCGTGTCGTTTGCATTTTTATCAAATTATTGATTTTCAAGATTTTCAATTTTCTTAAATGGTCCTTGCTGAGTAAATATCGGACTATGGTAATGTGATGAAAGGACAGTTGACGCTATGCTGTTTGTTTTGAAAGAGATTATCCGTCTCACATGTTGGAAGAATTGTTGCATAGTTTGTCGTCGTTTTCTTATTATGATTGTTGTTTTGTTTATTGGTGTGCAATTTATGCGTTGAATCGAGTTAATCCGCTATTTTCTATCTTTTCTTGACTGGTTTTGGTTTTCTCCTAGTTATTCTGTCGTTGATTTCAGCTGAGAATTGTGTTTTTGTTATTTTTAATATCGTGTTTCACTTTTTAATTGTTTGATACCGATCCAGCGCGATCCGAAACGATCCGATCGGAATGTTTATTGTCATTTTATCAATTAATCGATTGTATTGCATTGATACCGAATTTGCAATTGATAGTTGTCACATCTAAATATTACGAGAACGTGCATTTGAATAACTGCTCTTGACCGGATTCTTATTGTGATTGTTGCAGTTGAACGGCGCTCAAATAATGCACACGGAAATTTTGCGAGACGGTGATACAATAAGAATCGGAAGGGAGAATGTTTTCCGCTTCCGTATGCCTGAAGACGACGTACGGCTAAAGATGGACCACGGATATCGTAATAGCAGGCAGCAAAGCGAGGGACGAATGTCGTCGGGAGGAGCGCCATCGAATTATTCAGACGTTGTGAGTTTTTATTGTTAGTTATAAGAATGAATATGTATGTGTGGACAGAGGAAGAAAGTAATTTTATTGATACTGTCTAATAGGGAATTTTGATTCAATACAAGGTATAAATTTGGTTATTGGAAAATGACTGCGATGAAATATTAATCCCAAGTGCAACTCATCCTAATAAAGCTCTTTCTAATGGCAATGTCATATAAATTAATAATTATGAGCACTTTTTTCTATAGTCGTTTTCAGATATCGGTGCCTAATGGAAGAGGAAAAATTAGACAAATAATGGTCTCGTTTGGGCGGACACTCTTTTCTATCTCATCAATGTGTCTCAAAAAATGGACAGCACACATTGAAGATGAAGAAATGGAAATGTCCTTTGTGGCCGTGTGGCCGTCCAAACGAGACTATCATTTTTTAACTATCTTATTGCTCTTCCATTAGGCACCGACCTCTGAAAAGGACAATATATTTCCCTATTTATTGGAAAATTCAGTCTAACGTGCGTGTTTGGAAATGAAAAAATAGGGAATAATTTATGGTCTTGTTTGGAATAGCCTGGGAACGTTTCAAATGTGTTTTTTCTTTCTTCGCTTCGATATTCGTGAATAATTTTTTAATTGATTGTGACAAAGCGAGGAACACATTTTGGATTATTTTTATTTACGAAGAAGGCATTTTATCAGGAATTTTCGAATAAAACAAAGTGTAACAAGAAATTTGTTGTTTAATGTTCATATTAATATTATCAAAATCTAAGAAATTGAAAGGTCCATTTGATCATTTTTAATTATTTTCAATGGTCTCAAAGGGATCATGAAACAAATGTTCAATTTATGTTAATAATTTCTCTGTTTTTAATTATATTCTTCAAAATTTCTAGATCAAATCTGATTTATTACTTTTATTTTTTATGAAAATAAAATTTGAATTGTCAATTTCTCATATTTTGATAATATGTATTTAAAATATGCTATTGTCCTTTTCAGAGATCGGTGCCTAATGGAAGAGGAAAAAATTTAGGATGGAATGAGGTTCTCGTTTGGACGGCCATTCTTTTTTACGAAATTATGGGCAGCACATATTTAAGAGGAATTGAGAAAAATGTTGTTTGTGGCCGTGTGGCCGCCCATCATTTTCTCTTTATTGCTCTTCCATTAGGCATCGATCTCTGAAAAGGACAATATTAATTCACATAAATCAATTGGGAAATTTGGCAAAATCTGAATTATGGAAATAACGTGGCATTCTGAATATTTTTTAGCTAACAACGAAAATATCTTTAACAGACTAAGGAGAAAAAAAATTATTAAAAAAATGTTGGTCTCGACCAGAAATGGGCGGAACTGCGGATTCAAGAGTTCCAATTTTGTTTCCGATTTTCAATATTCCGTCCATCTCTGTTCTCGACTAGCCATAATTAGCAATATTTTTTCGTTTGGAAGACCACACAGTCACATATAAATTTTCCGTCTGTTCCTCTTAATGTTGCTTTTTTTCGTGACAACATACATTGATGAGATAGAAAAGAGTGACCGTTAGAACGAGATTGTCATTTTTTCTTATTATTTTCCTCTTCCATAAGGCTCCGATCTCTGAAAAGGACAATATGTTATTAATTTGTTTTAATGATGGAAAAATTCTGAAAGATTTCTTCGCCTTTGCCAAGCTTTATTCATTGATTTTTTGGCATAGAAAATTCTTTAAAAATGTGTGCCTCGTCATTGCACAATTCAAATTTTCATGTCAGCACTTTATAAAAGGATTGATAATATTAATTGATGAAATGGAAATGTTTTCAAAAATCGCAAAGGTTCCAGGTGAGTCCAAACGAGACTATTAATTTTCCTATTTTTCTTAAAATTAAAACGCGAAAGACGAAAGAAATTAAAAATACGTCATCTTCATTCATTATGAAGTCAGATTAAGATAATTTTGAATATCAGTGATGGGCGAAGTTCCAGATTTTTTTTGAAATTTTAGAGTAAAATTATAAATTTTTCAGTCAGTCAAAATAAAATTTGGGATTATTTTTCGATTAAAACTGAAACAGAATTTGTATAATCTTGAGTTTAGGATAATTTGAAATCGTAATTGCATTATTAGTTGTATCCAAGAATTTTGAGTGAAAGTATCCGAAATAATAAAAAATATTTTGTCTCATTTTGCTTCTATTTCAGCCGGATTCTCGTGCTTCAACAACTCGCTGTGGAGCTCAATCTGACTATGGCAGTCTACCATTTGTTGGAAATTATTATCCACCAAGGTTTGCCACTTTTCACTTTCTTTTCAGTCTATGTAGTAGTGGGAAAGGAGGAGTGGAATACTAAAAAATACCAATATATATATATTTATATTCGTGTAGCATTAGTCATCCAGTTTGTTTGTATAATATTTTAATATGTTTTGTTATAAATTAAATATGCACATGCCGGTGTTTATATCATTTGCAGCTAGTAATAATGTTGTTGTTGTTGTTGTTGTTCTTTTTACAAATAGTATTTATTGAAAAGAATTTCTAATTGAAATGGTTTTTTTCCACACAATTCCCGAAAATCAATGGCTGCCGCCGCTGCTGGGGGCGATTTGTTTGTTTATCATTCGGACATTTGTCGGCTGGATGATTGCGTGTCAACAAGACACGTAAGAAATCGGCGAGGCTCTTTTTTTGGAATGAGGGAGAATAAAAACAAGAAAGACACAACCTATAGGTTTTTGTTGAGTGCTTGGTTTTGGTTTCGTCGTTTTTTTTGTCTGTGGTTGTTCATATTAATGCGGTTTTGTTTGCTAATCGAATTGTATAACGCACAAATTTATTGAAATTTTTAATACCACCATTTTTGCGTCTTGGCTTGTGAGTCATTTTTTTTATTTCGCAGCTGTGAATCATAAGGAAATGTGTGTTTTATTATTTTTGAAATGTTTTATATTTCTCAAGTGTTCCTATTGGTTTTATGCTCATTTTCATATTATTAGGGATTTTATTTTTGAATGGATTGAATAATAATTTATGATGGAATTAAACATGCTCTAAAGTGTGATAAGACAACAACAACGGTTTTTTGTGCAAACACTTGCTCACATTGCCATTTCCATCAATATTTGTGTGCTTGTTATCATCACTTTTAATTTCCTTTGCGTTGTATGAGAAATTTATAACACATAAATTGTTGTCAATTCCGGATAGTTGATGCGTCGGTTCAATTCCGAATCACGGCTGCAGTTTGAGACGACGTTTGGAGTGTACCCGACAAATGTGAACACGAAACAGCAATATCACAGAAGAGCGGCGTCCATGGATGGTGATGAAGTGGTATCGCCGAAGCCAAGACCGCGGCGAGTCACATTTTCGAAGGAAGTGCTGCAAGAAGATGAAGGGCCGCAGTTTACGGCGGATCAATTGAAAAGATTGTGAGATTCCATTTCCCTCCCCTTCCACAATTTTTTGCTAATTAAGAAATATTGTTTTATTCCTTTTTTTGAGTGGGATTTGAGAAGATTTTAAAATTTTCAGTGTTTCTGGATCGTCCGACTCTTCATCGATTCGAAATAAGGTTGCAGAGCATAGAAGTTTGAATTAAAAAGAAACGGTGGTTTGAATGAGAATGTTATAGATGGAACGTCATACTCGAATGCGTTATTGGATAGCACGGATATTCCGATTTCGATTCAGATTGGTGACTATAATGTTTGGGATTTCCTTGGAGAAGTGATGTCATCGAGAGCATCGTCATCGACGTTTAGATTGTCGCCAGCTTATGCGCTTTACTTGGCAGTGAGGTTCTTTCGAAATCACACGAAGCCCTATTTGGTGCAATTTTTGACGAGGATCGAAACGAATCTGAGGCAGATTGCAATGGTAGGTCGGAGTGGATTATAATTAGTTTTATTCCACAACAAATAGTTGGGAAATAAGTCATAATTAGCGAGAAATGAAAATCAGTATTTCGCGATATTTAAAGTAAATGAGTCTTGAATGGTTTCCAGTGAATATTAAAAATTGTTTAAGACATTATTGTGACAAATTTCTCTTGAAATTTCTAAAAACCTAAAGCGTTAGGCCTAACGTTTAATCGAAATATTGTATTTGGCGTAACGTTTTTTTTTCGAAAAAATTGTTTTGATTTTTTGAAAAATGCGTTTTCTCGTATTTAATAATAGCTATTGAAATGTTCAGACTAACATGCATAATTTGAGAAGAAAATAATAAAACGTTTTACTATTTTTTATCTTGTTCCGGTATTATGACTAATTATGGTTTCTTTAGGAAAGCTCATCGCGAGACGATCTCATATTTTGGCTTGCCAATGCATCGGAATTTGCGCATTTAATTGACAAAGACGTAAAACTTAGTAGTGTAGGCAACGTTGGAGCAGAGATTGAGCGTCTTTTCCGGAAACTAGTGGTGGTAGTTCAGTCGATTGTCAGACAAGCATCGAGGAAGTGCCTTGACACGAATATAAGCGATGCGGATGCTACTAGTATGTCCAAATAATTTATAACGTAATCGAAGGTTCGTTTTTTAGATGATATTATAAATGTGCTGGATTCGACTCTACGGATGGCAAGAAATTGTCGCCTGAATCCGGCGCTGACTATCCAGTTTTGCGGTCATATGTTGCATACAATTAACGCAAATTTGTTTAATAGTGTTGTCGCCGTTGGATTCCCGGTTTGTTTAAGTGATTGTATTGTGATATTTGGAAATTTTTAGCCGATTCCACTCACGTCGAGACTCGGTCGTTGTCTTCAATCGCGGCTAGATATGATGTACCGTTTTTGTGAAGGAATGGGCGTTGAGTTAGCCGCGGAATGTCATCTTGATCGAATCCGACAGACGGCTAACCTATTGGCAGCCGCGAAGAATGATGTGGCCACGCTTGGATCGACGTGCTATAAATTGAACAGCTTCCAAGTGGTTCACATTTTGTCGTCATTTGAGGCGATGGATGGCGAGGTCGAATGTGACGACGACGTGATTGATCGGATTGTGCGATTGGCTGAGAAGCAGGCTGATCAATTGACGGTGGAAGACGGGCAGCGCGTGACACTGGAAGAGTCTGACGATTTGTCGCTTCCGTTTTTGGTGCCACAAGATGGGTATTTCGTGGAGCAGTTTAAGCAGGTTCCCGAAGGACTCTGGGCGTACTTGATGCAGCTGCAGAATAGAAGATTGTGTCATAGTGTCTGCAAGCAAGATCGAATGGTGAGTGTGGGAACACTAATGGTTTTTTCATTGAATTTTATTGAAGACTCAATCGCTGAATGTGAATCATCCGACGAATCCGAATCAGATTGTGAGGAGTGTTTCGCAAACGACGCTCACTAGCATACCAACAACTCAATTCGTTAGTTCTTCTAAAACGTTCTGACTAGATAATTTTTGTAGGGTGACAGCTTTGGTGGCAGCAGTGTGGGACAAATGAGCACTGACTCGCTGATTCACGTCATTTTGAATAAGAATGGAGGTGGAATTGGATTAAGTATTGTCGCTGCACAGGTGGGGTTTTTTGTTGTTCTTTTTTTGGAAATTTTTTGGAACGGTTTTGTTGACAACTTCCGCTGATTTAATTGGCTGAGATTAGATTTGAATCGGTGACTGGTTGTGAGGAAATGTCGATTAGTGACACATTTGTTTGTTTTAACTGAGAAATGGTACTAATTTTTGCTTATTCTGTTAATAAGGTTTGTCAAGGTTTTTGAGTTGGGATTTTGAGCTGTTGGGAAATAAACAATTTTGAAATTACTTTAAAGTGGCTAGTAGAAGATATAAGCCCAATAACAGTAGTTTTTCAATATTTGATATTTCAGTACATGTATTTTAAGATTGATATACAGCGCATACATTGACGTTAAATTAGAAAAGTGGTATTTCTAGTAAAATATCAGGAAAGTTTAATAGTAAATTTCGTTCATATTTGAAAGGAAATATAAAATCGTCATTTTCTGTTTTACTATTTCATTCCAAACGAAAATCAAAACTGGCATATTTAAACGTTTACTATGAAGCTCAAAGTGAATTTTCAGATTTTCTTTGATGTAGAATTACTATATTTTCCCAATGATATCTTAAAGTTATAGCAAACTCCTGAAATTTTAGCTTCTAAAACCTCACTGAGCAAACGTTTTTATCCTTTCAATTGGTGTATTATTTTTACATAGGAATGGAAGCTTCTCTCACGGTTCTGTCGAATGAGAATTTCACTTTAAAACATTTGAAAAAATTTAAACTGCTTGAAAAACAAACGTAATATTTCGATTGAGTAACGAAATTTAGTTTCGAAAAAGAAGACATTTTAAGATAGAAAATCTATCATTATTATTTAGGGAGTTGGTGATCGGAAAATGGGAATCTACGTGAAAAAGGTGGTTGATGGAACGCCGGCGGCATTGGATGGCCGATTGGAAACTGGCGATCAGCTGCTTTCGGTCAATGGTCAGTCGTTGGTTGGAATATCGCAGGAAGAGTATGTCCGGAATTCACGGATTGAAACGATGATTTGTATATTCAGAGCCGCACGTTTGATGACAAGTAGCAGTAACGAAGTGCACTTTGAAGTTCGAAAGCGAGCCGCGCACCGTAATGGACTCAGTGCTTGGCTGGTTGGCAATGGAACACCAAACGTTTGAATTTTCTGATTTTTTGAAGGTTTATAGTGGTTTTTAATAGGGATCGCATGCCGGAGTGTCACAATATCATCAATCGTTTATGAGCTCGGCTTCGTCAGTACCATCGACGTCGTCGTCGCAGATGCAGGCGATGCCACCGCCGCCGGCGTACTCGCACGTCAGACGAGACTCGTCCGACGCGCCTCCACCGGTTTATAACACGTATGGAGCTTATGAAAGAGGTTTGATAGTCGTATGATAACGGTTGAAGGTATTTGGTGACTGATTTAGTTGCTCAAAGATCAAATGGAATGGCGTCATCTATTCAACAGCAAAGGCACGCTAGGTCGAGCTCGGCATCGGATCTCGCCAATGAGGTTAGAAGAGAAATTGAAATTATCGAAAATTGCTTTGTAGGCGAACGCGTCGTTCTCGTCATCGGTTGCGGATTCGGCAAGGAGTTCTGTGTTTGACAAGCTTCCCGCACATTATCGGCACTCGACTCGTCCTACTGTTATACAGCCGGCTCGGCCTGCGCAGTCGCCATCTGCTTTAAGGCGCGGTGCCCCTTCGCCGGCGTCGTCAACGTCGACAAACTTGTACCGTCCGACGTCGGCGTCGAATTTGTTCGCGCCGCCGCCGCAGAAGAATGCACTGGTTGGGTATACGAGCAACGCTGTGCGCGAGAGCATGCAAGATCTGCACCGAGCGGTTAGTTTTTAGGTCTGAGAATTATCGCATGCGGCCCGTTTCAGATGGATTCACCGCTGGCGCGATCAACACCTAACGATGAGCCGCCGTCGTATCATCATGTGAGTCGGCCGTCAAGTCTTTACCAAACCGCCACTACTATCAACTATTGTGCGCCGTCAAGTGCCTCGACGTCGTCGCCGCCGCGAGTGAATATTAACACATCACGCGTGATCAACAGCATGACAGCGAATACATCAGCGAATATCAGTGCTTCCCAGGAGCCGGCTATTGTGCGCGGTAGCGATGCGGCCAAGAATATCAAGGGTGCTGTGCCGACGGCGATAACACAGGCTCTGCAGTTGCGTGCTGCCAATAACTCATCTGCACCGCCTTTGAGGCATATTCGACCGTCATCGGGAGGACTCAGAGAGAAGCTACAGGATGCGGATGTAAGACAGCTCGAAAAGACGAACACCGCGTTAATGGTTTGAGAGGAGTTCCTAGAATTTTTCAAATTAATTATGTTTAGAGTTACGAGGCTGTAAATGAAGAATTGGACCGGTTAGATGCCAAAGGTCACAGGATGACCGAGCAGGATCAGAAACGCTACCGAGAATTGTTGAATGTGGCAGCCGAACAAAGCCGTGCTAGACGGTTACTTGCCACGGAATCGCGGACGTCACAAATTATCGCTGAAAAGGTCCCATCGCCGAGTTCAAGAACTGAGACCATGATTGACGATATTCCAAATTCGAGCTCAAGGTATTATAATTTATATGGTGATCTTAGAATTAAATACGCAATTTAGCATTGAAAATGTGTCGCCAATAACCCCACCGGAATCACGTCAGAAAGTACAGTTCATTGAAGATGCCGATGTCCCACCGCTCCTGGACTCTCCTGGCGTAAATAGCTGTGTTTGTGCGATTTTCTTATTTATTATTTTTAGATTGTGGGAACGGGAGAAATCTACCGAGATCCGAGACAACGAAGACTTAATGAAATCCAGGCATCCACGTCTTCAACGTCGAACGGCGAATCACTCGCGTTCCGCGAAAAGCAGAGGTTGTTTGCCAGACAGCTTGGAGAGCAAGATGTGCCAAAGCAAAGGATAGATGTCAGCAGTGCTCAAAGACAAATTGAAACTGAAATTGTGCCGAAACAGCAGTGAGCTCATATAAGTGAAAAATAAACTGTTAAATATCAATTGATACATTATTAATTACTATTTTGATTATGGATTGTAGCTTATATATTATAAAAGCTTTTTAATTATACGCAAGCGTTAATGTTATTGTTTAGTCATAGTTTGATTATTGGTTTCGATTTGAGCTGAATTTTATCGAAATTGTAATATAAAAGGTAATAGATATTATTTGTAATTGTTCAAAAGTATTTATACTCGAAGTTGATGACGCATTGGCACTTAAACGAGATTTATTTGGGTTAGTTCTGAAACGGAAATATTTTGTCATACTTGATAGAAGCGATCGCTCGCTAGCGAATTGGCTTCAAATAGCCTCACTTTAACGCGACTCTTTTAGAATTACGTTGCCACTATTAATTTTCATATTCGCGCGCAAATCAAATAACGCGCGTACGCATATTTTTGAAACGATCGATTATGTGATCATTATACATCAAGGCTGTTGGGCAAGTATTCAAGGATTATGTTGCAGGCGGAAGATTCGATGAAATTTGGTCCAACTGGAAAGAGACTCGATTATTTATCATGGCATCAGCATCATATGTTCCTCGCTGAAGTGAGTTAGTTTGAATGCTTCGTTGATAAAATATAAATTTATCAGGAATATCTAAAAACCAGTAGGTGACCATTTAAAATGTTTATTATATAGTCTAGCGTCACTCTTGTATATCAATAATTTTTAATATATTGTCACGATGCAAATTAATTAGAAAATGGATACGAGAGAATAAAGCGAATAAAGCTGTTTTCGTATTTTCAAATTCGATAATGGAAAAAATAAGAGAAATAATCAAAAAAATTGACAATTAAATCGACATTGATGTTTCGTTGTCCAAACGAGACCAAACCAGCTTTACTTTATGTATAATAAAGCTTTGAGCATAAAAAGTAATTTTACTCATTAAATTGCATCTTGACTATATTTATTTGACATAATCGATTACTTGTACCAGTTTTGAGAAATGAGCCCCAAATGTAGGAACGCAGCAATGTATCCTCGACTAATGCCTATAATTTCGTGGATCGAAAGTGTGCTTTAATTTTATGATACTCTTATAATTGACTATATTAATCATACTTATTCCTCAAAATATAAGAAATTGACAATTCCAATTTTATTTTCATAAAAAATAAAAGTAATAAATCTGATTTGATTTAGAAATTTTTAAGAAATATAATGAAAAACGTGCTTAAAATTATTCCATATTGCAGGCAGAACAATTGAATACAATATGTAAAATAATGAGCCCACCAATGTCTTTTAAATTTCTAGTTAATAAAAAATAGTACGACAGGCTTTGATTCAGGCTATCCGTCTGAAAATATCCGAACCTTAAAATTTTAATAGAAAATCATATTAAAGCCTACAGTCGTTTGTAAAAGAGCAATAAAACTAAATTCCTGGTGGTCGATGTTACTGAATGATTTTAAAAAATCGTACTTTTTAGGCAATAACTGACTATTGTCCATTAAATAATCAACAAGGATGTTTGCTCGTTGACGCAGAACATTTCATTATTTCTCAAGGATATTCGAAAGGTTTTTCCTTAAATGAAAATTATAGTCCTCTGATTTTCAACAAATTTCAGGAGAAGACAACGATAACCACGAAAACCATGCCTTCTCCATGGCTTTAAAGAGTTTGGTACAAACTTTCTATTTATCATAATTTATAACTGGTGGATATTTCAGGAAAAACGTATAGAAAACTTATCTCTTTATATTACTGTTCTAGTCGATTGTGACAAATGTGCCCAAGAAATCATGGAAAGCAAAATATCGAATATATTCTATCTAAACACTGAAAGCCCACAAATAATAGAAAAACTGAACAACAATGGTATAAAATGTGAAAAATACCAAAAATCCAAAAATATCTCGATCAATGTATGAAAATTAATTTATTTAAATGTAAAAAATATTATATAAATTATTTTTATAATATCGTGTTTATTTTTCATCTTTCTTCTTTGTTGGAGTAGTGCTAGTTGTCTTGCTCTTTTTTGGCAACAACATGGTACTCGATGTATGACTAACGGCTGGTTCAAGGCTTTTGAGCACTTCAATATCGTTCACCTCATCGCGACAAACTTCATTATTTCCAATTGCTGGAAATGAGGCAGGAACAGAGGTGGAGTAAACGATTTCTAGAAGTTATTATTAGAAATGTGTAGAAATATAATTTTAAAATATTCGAACTGTGAAATTATCTATATTTCTTCTATCAATACTGAACTACACTAAATTGAATGGTTAAATTGGAGGCTCAGAAAGATGCTCATATTATAAATTTCGGCAAGAAGCGCATGTTTTTAGATAATTGAAGACGGGCTACTAACAATGACTTGTCAAATTATAGCCTATTTCAAAATAGTTGACGACGCAATCACGCTGCAAATGCGGCATACTAATCCAATTTCATTTACAAAACGATTATTTTATTCCATATAAGCAATAAAAACTAAAAAATGTCACAGAAATAAAATAAAATAATCGTTTTGAAAATGAATTTGAGTTAGTATGCCGCATTTGCAGCGTGAATGCGTCGTCAACTATTTTGAAATAGGCAATACATGAAAATAATACGTGTAAATTAGTAATACACGTTTAAATTATTAAAAATATTCATTTCGATTTGGCATGCTGAACAATTCTTGTTTTAATACTCTTGTCCGGGAGCCCATATGCAATAATGTATTTATTTGCTAAATGGTGATGGAAAATTATTGTTAACTACATTTATATTGTATTGTAATATTGTAATACAAAACAAATTCTAAAAGACTTACAATTTACTGTAAAAAGAAATTAATCAATGATTGTCCATCACCATTTAACGGATAAATACGTTCTTGCATACGGCCACTGATTTGGAAAAGAAAATGGAAAAATTTGATGGAAATAACGCATTTTCGACTAATTTTCTTATTTCGAAAAACGCCTTTTTATAATGGTTAGGATTTGGGTGTTGTAAAAACAGGGACCTAAAAATAAACCAAAAATTCTACAAAAAAATCAGTGGAACGTTTACGTCAAGGTGATGCCACAAACGACCGGACTCTACGGACTCCAGGGTTTTCAAAATTCTTGATATACTGATATGTACGAATTGCTTGACTCTCAGCAGAATTACTATAATCGAAATATATTTTGGATAGTTAATTTTAAAAATAAATTTTCGCGCCTCTCTTGATATCGTTGTTCTTTTTCTCTGCTTCTAATTATAGACGTGATCTGATGTGATTGACGTGACTTGTTGGGTGTCTTTGAGCGACCATCAAAAAAACTATAATTTTGTTCAAATGTAATCTACAAAAAAGTTTTAGTGACTTAATTCAGAAAGAACTTTTATATCAACCATTGCAAATATCACTATATTTAGTTGCATCTCACATTTACTACGAAAATATTTTAGATTACTCCGTTTGTAAACTTTCTAGATTTTAGAACAAGTTTCTTCGTCGGCTTCGCCAGGCTGATATTAAAAAGAAAAAATACGTCTCGTTTTTCCATAATTAGGAATACTGACAACTTGCATTTCAACTTGCAAATTTTTAAATCAATTAATATCCCGTTTTAATAACATAATTTTTAAATGATGACTAGAATCCATGCGCAAACTTTCCTAATTAGAGCATATCGAGACCACAATTTGTGGCATTTTTTTCGTTTTCAAAGAATTAAAACACCACAGCAACCTGAAGAAAATATTTTTTCGAAAAGATGTCACCAATGGCGAGACGAAGCGGAACACTCGGAAGAGTTGGTCCGCATCTCGACACAATCGACAAGAAGACGAACAATCAAGTAATCAAGTCGAAACTGACAAAGATAATAACTAAAACTAAAAGCTTTTCTCTCATTTACACAGTTCCTCCCTGTTTATAATTCTCTATTTTAATCGCGTCTGTTTGCCGTAATGACAGATTACAACATCTTTAAAACGAGAAACCTAGTTTCACAGTTCATAAGAAAATATTTAAAAAAAAAACCTAATGGTGGACGTTCAGGAAAATGCGAAATTGGTGCCTGAAATCCTTTGAAGCATCCTTGTCTGATATAGCAATTGATAGAAGCTGACGTGATCGTTGATTGATCAACCGTCGGAACAGAATATTGAATCTTTTCAGCTCTTTTTACTGAAATATACAATATTTAAATTTATATATGTGCCAGTGATGGGAGGGACCTTGTTTTTTAAAATATCAACGTTAATAGTGAAAATTAGAGAGGAAGATCGAGAACTCGAGACGCGAGAACCTTTCTCTTTTAAATTATGTAAAAATACGTATCAAAAAACATAACTATGTCAATATATACAGACTTCACTTTTTTCCTACCCGGGACTTTCCTTTTCTCTACTGGAACCCGGTGGGGAGTCCCTCCCATCACTTATATGTACCCAGTTTTCTCTGTGCACTTTACATCAACTCAAAAATTACCATTATCTATGGCGACCATAATAGCTCGACAAAGTTGTATGGCACCACCACCGCGAGGAGTAATTCGAAACATGACAGGACCATCAAGGTTGCCACCCGTCAATGGATCAACGGTTCCCTTTGATTATAATTATTATTAAAATATTTAATAGTATTGATAAGAAACTTTAATGAAAATTGAGGAGAGTAATGGTTGTTCAGCACTAACATCGCTCAAGGATACAAATGGCATTGAAAATGTTATAAAATCTTCTTTTGATTTCACATTTTTAAGAATGATCTAAAATAAATATGTTCATCCATTAGTTGCTCGTTTTTATTAACCCTGTGGGTAGTGAAAAACACCATACAATGCCTTCTCTTCTTTAAGGGGCCATCTTTAATATTTTTAAATGCTACACGAACTTTTGATATATAAAATAATATTCTGAAGTATGAAAATATAATAACTTTTACACACTGTGCATACTTTTCATCATAATAAAGAACGATTGAGTTTTCTTCAGCAATATGTGATGTGTTTAGAGCCATTATGTATAATACCTAAAGTTATTATGAATATTATCGAGTTTTCGGCTCAATTACCTAGAAAAATCTCAATTAACTGTTGATGGAAAGATGTTTCTAGTCAACAGCTTTTATAAAAACAATAATAGAGAAATGATTCATATAGTGAAGTTGATATTACATGTTTTCTCAAAAATGGTTTTGATTTCTAAATTGATAAATACGTTTTATATTTTGAAATAGCTTACCCTACATTTTGTAAACGGAAAATCCTCTTATTTCATATTTGAAGTCGGTATAGAACAAAATATTAAGTATAAATCGTCGACATCATTAAAAAGTACCTAAAGAAAATGGTCTAAAAAACATTAAAATTTAAAATAAAATAAAAACATTTGCAACTGACACAAAACTACAGTAACACAAAATAGGAACATTGGAAGACGAATTTTAGGTATTGTCCTTTTCAGAGATCGGTGCCTAATGGAAGAGGAAAAAAATTAGGATGGAATGAGGTTCTCGTTTGGACGGCCTCTGTTTTTAGTCGGCCATTCTTTTTTACGAAATTATGGGCAGCACGTATTTAAGAGGAATTGAGAAAAATGTTGTTTGTGGCCGCATCATTTTCTCTTCTTTTATTTCTCTTCCATTAGGCACCGATCTCTGAAAAAGACAATACCTAAATATTTTACCGGATAGGGAAAGACTGAATATAATTTCTAATTTCCGAACTCGGTGGAATATCGAATTCCATCACCTTTACAGAAAATTGAAAAACCGCAGTTTTATAATGTTTAAATATGAATTTACCTATATACGCCAACTGGTATGGTAATAAAACGGCTTAAATAAACGTGCTCAAATCTAACTTTTTGACAAAATATTAGTATTTTTTGATAGTTTAAGGAAAGCCGAGTTAAATTGCCGTTAACAATGTTTCACTGAAAAGACGTAAAAATTTTCAGAAACGCTTAAAAGTCGGAAATCATTATTTCCAGTTGGTCTGCCTATAGCAGAACAAAATGAATGTCGCATTTCACGTGGTAGATCTTGAATTACACAAAGCATTTGTTATAGGGGATTTTTCAACTGAAATAGTCATAATTCACATTAAACTATTATAAAACATCATGTTGTAATTAGCAAAAAACTTATTAAATTTCGTAAAATCAACATTTACGGATGCACGACAAATTGAAATAAATATTTTCTTATTTTTAGTGTACTTTACAAAACGAAAATTAACGACAACTGGTCAGATTTTTCATAAACTATATTAGTATCTTCCTAAAACACGCCAAATGAATTCATCAAAACTGAAGGTTAGAAAATTAAATTAAATCTTACATATCCAAAAAATTTGCCAAAATATTACATTTTAGAAGGTTTTCTCAGCTCTTTGTATCAGAATTCCATTTAAAATGCGGATGGCGTGAAATATTTTACTTAAAATATTCCAAAGTCACTATTCGAAAAAATTAGGAAAATGTAGTTAAATTTTTTTTAAAGCTTTAGAATTTAGTTTTCGAGTCGGGTTGTTATTAAATCTAGGAAGAGCGGAAATTGCTCCCGATGTAAAATAAAATCTATTTCCGCAAAAAAAATCACGGATTACACCATAGAATTTAAAATACTTCCTCAAACTTTAACGGATTAATTAATTAAAACAAATGAGGATACTTAGCATACCTGGTAGAGGATTTGATTCACGACTCTGCACTTTGCGTTTGACGGTGGTTTGACTGTGTTTTGCACGAAATAGTTATCAAAACACGTGCAAAACTGCCGCCAGAACATTCAATTCAAACCGAAAAAGTAACCAAAGTTTCATCAAAATTACACGAAGCGTCCTCAATCCAAAAAACAACATCAAATTTTAACAAAGATTGATTACGTGTTTACGCTATATAACAGGATGAGTCTGTTTTCGTGCAAAAAACACCTTGCGTCCTAACAGGAGCACTTTTCGTGCAAAACACAATCACGCCACCGTCAAGCGCAAAGTGCAGAGGAAAAGTCTATGTTGGTCCGATTCTTTTGAGATCTTTCGTTTTTTTATAAAAGTGAAAAGAATCGAAATTTAAATCTACAAGGCCACGACACAATTCAGAATAATTTGATGTGTAATAGAAGCCTTTTTTATTGGGTTGAGGAATAAGTTTGTTTCACAACAATTTTCTTGTTGTTTGGTGTTGTATTTGAACGTTTTATTGTCGACTCGAAAATAATCATAGCATTACAATTGAACGGGCTATTTATACTAATAACACGTACAGATCTGGGTTGTGATAACGAAGAGGTGATGTCACGCGATACGTAACACCTCCCCCAGTAACAATAAAAACAGTTACAAAAATTTAACATAAGACTTCTTGCGTGGGTCCACTTGAAGACGATCCACTGGTCTTCGCTTTCTCGTTGATTGTCGTTGCAGCTGCGGCGTTGGCGGTGAATCTCTTGTAACTGCTGTTTGTGGCGGCTTCTCTGCTGGTCGTTCTCGTTGGTAGTATGGAGGTTGTGATGGCAGGTCGAAATCCTCGAATAAAGTCGTCGATCTTTCAGCGTAGCGGTTTCTTAGCTGGTTGGTGTGTCTTTTCCAAATCCTTCCCTCACATTCGACAGAATACAAAACCTTTCCGTGTCGTTTAGTAACGCGTCCTCTTGTCCATGTTCGGCTTGGTCGAAAATCCCTTGCGAACACAGCGTCCCCAACATTGAATGTTCGGCTTCTTGCTCCATGATGTCGGTTGAAGTCGTCTCTCATGCGTTCACTAGTCGGCGTCGGAATTCCAGATGAATGTTGTGTCGGCATCATGAGATCCATTAAAGTCGTCATCTTTCGTCCAATGAAGTTCTCGGCTGGCGACTTCCCATTGGGTGAGCTTGAGCACGGCGTAGAGCGATAAAACTGGAGGAATGTCTGTAGTAGATTCCTGGTTGGTTCTTCTCCTTTCATCTTTTTCAGCGACTGTTTAAATGTGGCCACGAAGCGTTCTGCTTGTCCATTACTCTGCGGGTGGAAGGGCGGTGTGCGGATGTGCCGAATTCCAAGGGAGTTGCAGAATTCGGCAAATTGTGATGATGAGAATTGAGTGCCATTGTCCGATACAATGGTGTTCGGGTTTCCAAAGTTTGCGAAAAATGTCTTCAATCCGGAGATGGTGGAGGCTGCAGTGATTGATCTTGTTGCGATGATCTCCGGCCACTTTGAAAAAGCGTCTACGATGATGAGGTAATAGGTGTCGTCGATAGGTCCAGCGTAGTCGATATGAATGCGGTCCATCGGTGCTGATGCGGGCTTCCATGGTTCCAGGAGAGTCTTTACAGGATTCTTCGCGGCCAGTTGGCATTGGTCGCAGCAACGTACTAGTTCTTCTATTTCCTTGTCGATTGAAGGCCAATAGACATAGCTTCTAGCAATTTTCTTCATGCGATCTGTTCCAGGGTGAGCTCGGTGTAAGGTGCGCAGCACTTGTCGGCGAAGCGAAGTCGGTATGACAATACGATGACCAAACATGAGAATGTCGTTCACGGTTGATAAGCTTCCTCGGCGATGAAAGAAATTCCTTATAGCGGTCGGGTTCTCCTCTTTCGGCCAAACTCCGGTGTTGATAGCTTTCATCACGGCGAGTAGTGTTGCATCTTTCTTCGTTGACAGCTTGATCATGTTGAAGGTAACCGGCAGAGAGTTGATTAATCCGATTTGAGTTGCACTGATATCGGATTCTATTTGAGCGATCAACTTGTCCTCAATTTCAAGACTCTTGGTGTTGGTTGCAATTAGGCGACTGAGTGCGTCGGCTTGTCCGAATGATGTCGTGTTGATATACTCAATAGTGAAGTCGTAATTGAGCAAAATGACGGCCCAGCGCTGTAGGCGGTTAGCGCTGTAGATCGGGATTCCAGTTTTTGATCCAAATATGGAGAGCAGTGGCTTGTGGTCTGTCCGAAGAACGAACTTCCTTCCATGCAGGAATCGATGGAACTTCTCGACGGCAAAAATAAGACCAAGGGCTTCTTTCTCGATCTGACTGTATCTCCTTTGAGCGGTATTCAATGATCGGCTTGCCTGAAAAATTGCCTTTTCGGAACCATCCGGAAAACGATGAGTGAGAACGGCACCAATCCCATAGTTTGATGCGTCAGCGGCGACAATTATTGGTAGGCGTGGATCGAAGTGGGTGACCAGTAAATCTGATTGCAGAACAGATTTAATCTTCTCGAAAGCTTCTTGGCAAGGTTTTGTCCAGTTGAAATTTGCATCCTTCTTCGTCAGGGCGTCAAGAGGCGCGCGGTAGTTGTGAAGATTTCGAACAAAGGATCCATAGAACTGCACCATTCCAAGAAAAGAGCGAAGCTTCGTGACGTTGTCGGGAGGAGGCATCCGTTTAATAGCTTCTATCTTCGACGGGTCGGGTCTTCGGCCTTGAGAGTTGATAACGAATCCCAGGAATTTGATCTCCGGCTGCAGGAATGAGCACTTCTCGGGTCGGACTCGGAATCCATATTCTTGAATTCGCTTGAAAAGATCTTCAATGTGTTGATTGTGCTCCTCGATCGTTGATCCAGCTATCATTGTTTCGACGATTTGTTGGAAAGTGGCGGGTGCTGTCTTCACTCCAAACGGCAAACGATTGTAGTAAAAAAGTCCACGGTGTGTGTTGATCGTGAGCATCTTCTTGTATTCTTCTTCGACTTCGATTTGGAGATAAGCTTCGGCGAGATCGATTTGCGAAAAGTATTTTCCTCCGTTAAGTGTTGAGAAAATATCATCGGCGGTGGGAAGCGGGTGTTGGTGATCTTCTAACGAATTGTTGAGGCCAGTTGAGAAGTCGGCGCACATTCTGATGCTCCCATTCTTCTTCTCGATGACTACGATGGGCGTCGCGAAATCCGAGTAGTCGGTCGGCGTAATGACTCCTTGTTGTACCAATCGATCTAGTTCTTCGGTGATCTTCGGAAGAACGGCATATGGCACGGGGCGAGCTTTGCGGAAGGTCGGTTTTGCATCCGGCTTGAGCTTGATCGTTGCTTTGGCTTTGACACATCGTCCAAGTCCATCTTTGAAAACGTTGGCGAAAGATGATTTCAGCTTGTAGATTAAACGGCTTCTAGAACTTTCGGCATCGTGTAGAGTGACGGCGTTGACTGTGTCTTGAGTGAGGCGGTTGAAAAGGTCATGGTCCTGCGAAATCCAGTCGATACCAAAAGTGTATATATATAAAGTGTATATATTATGGTGAACCAAATTTTTTTTCCGATTTCCTATAACTTTTTGTCTAAATGATTTTACCAAATAAAGATTTTTATATATTATTCATTTCGGAGATCGATGCCTAATGGAAGAGCAAAAAATTAAGGGCGGAGAAAAGGTCTTGTTTAGGCAGCCACACGGCCATTAAGGCCATCGAATCTCTTCCTCTTTTGTTTCTCATAAATTTTTGTTATCTATTTTTTGATGACAAGAAATGAAAAGTTAAATTTAAAAATGAAAATGGATGAAATAAAAATATTGATGAGAAACAAAAGAGGAAGAGATTCGATGGCCTTAGTGGCCGTGTGGCTGCCTAAACAAGACCTTTTCTCCGCCCCTAATTTTTTGCTCTTCCATTAGGCATCGATCTCTGAAAAGGACAATACATGGATTATATATATTTTTAAAGCTCTTGAACAGATCTATCCTAATATATATTAAAATTTTTAATTGGTCTTTTATTTAAAAATTTTTTAACTTGTAGAAGAAAAATAGAAAAATCCGAAATTGGTAGTGAAATTGGAATCCGAATTCTTTTACGCCATTACTGGAAACAAGGCTTCAACGCAACTGCAGCAACGAAAAAGATATGCAAAGTTGAAGACGAAAATATGGTCTCGGATCGTACTGCGTGAAATTGGTTCAAAAGATTTAACGACGGCGACAGGACAAGACAGTGGATTCTGAAGCAATCCGTGAAGCTGTGGAGACAAATCCATCAATAAGTACTCGCAGATTTTCGACCGAGCTCGATATTCCTCAAACATCAGTTGTACGACATCTTCACGCCCTTGGGAAAGTCAATAGACGCTGTCTAGAAGTACCTCATGCATTGACTGAAATTCAAGCTCAAAAACGTGTCGAGACTTGCCGAAAACTGCTCGAAAATCCACAAGATTAGCGTTTTATTCGTAGAATTGTAACTTTTGATGAAAAGTGGGTCTACTTCAGTAATCCGGACAGACAAAATCAATGGTTGGAATCCGGTCAAACGGCGGAACCGATAGCAAAAAGTGATCGTTTCTCAAAGAAGACACTTCAGTGTGTTTGATGGAATTTCGAAGGTGTAATTTAATAGTACCAAATGATCGGACCATCGACGCAGACCTCTATTGCGCCAAAGTTGATCGAATGTATGCGGCACTTGACGAGAAATATCTAGCATTGCTCAATCGGAAGCGGATACTCCTTCAACAAGACAATGCAAAACCGCATACCGCCAAACAAACGAAGGAAAAGATAAAAATCTCGACGCATTGAACTTCTTCCCCATCCAGCTTATAGTCCGGACCTTGCGCCATCTGATTATCACCTTTTCCGATTCATGGCACACTTTCTTCGTGGTCTTAGCTTCAATGACCTCGCTGTTTCTGCTTTACAAAACTTTGTTTTTAGTTTGTTTTGACATTTTAAATTTTAATCATTTTTCAGTCTCACAAAAACATTGGGAAATGCTCGAAAGAAACGCCACGTTAAACAAGGAGCTCTATGTTGCCCAGCTGCGCCGCATAAATTAGGCTATTCGACTGAAATGACCCGATCGACAAGTCATCTTGCACCACGACAACGCTCCAAGGGCTCTAATGGTAGGTTCTTCACCCTCCACCGTACTCTCCACAACTTGCGCCATCCGATTATCACCTTTTCCGCTTTCTGTCACACCAAATGAGGGATGTTACCTTCGAGAACTTCAAAAACTGGCTCAACAACTTTTTCGACACCAAACCGGGCGATTTTTTTACAATTAAATCGACATTGATGTTTCGTTGTCCAAACGAGACCAAACCAGCTTTACTTTATGTATAATAAAGCTTTGAGCATAAAAAGTAATTTTACTCATTAAATTGCATCTTGACTATATTTATTTGACATAATCGATTACTTGAAAATATTTATGTCTAGCGCACTAACTTGGGACCTTTACCAGTTTTGAGAAACGAGCCCCAAATGTAGGAACGTAGCAATGTATCCTCGACTAATGCCTATAATTTCGTGGATCGAAAGTGTGCTTTAATTTTACGGTACTCTTATAATTGACTATATTAATCATACTTATTCCTCAAAATATAAGAAATTGACAATTCCAATTTTATTTTCATAAAAAATAAAAGTAATAAATCTGATTTGATTTAGAAATTTTTAAGAAATATAATGAAAAACGTGCTTAAAATTATTCCATATTGCAGGCAGAACAATTGAATACAATATGTAAAATAATGAGCCCACCAATGTCTTTTAAATTTCTAGTTAATAAAAAAATAGTACGACAGGCTTTGATTCAGGCTATCCGTCTGAAAATATCCGAACCTTAAAATTTTAATAGAAAATGATATTAAAGCCTACAGTCGTTTGTAAAAGAGCAATAAAACTAAATTCCTGGTGGTCGATGTTACTGAATGATTTTAAAAAATCGTACTTTTTAGGCAATAACTGACTATTGTCCATTAAATAATCAACAAGGATGTTTGCTCGTTGACGCAGAGCATTTCATTATTTCTCAAGGATATTCGAAAGGTTTTTCCTTAAATGAAAATTATAGTTCACTGATTTTCAACAAATTTCAGGAGAAGACAACGATAACCACGAAAACCATGCCTTCTCCATGGCTGTAAAGAGTTTGGTACTAACTTTCTATTTATCATAATTTATAACTGGTGGATATTTCAGGAAAAACGTATAGAAAACTTATCTCTTTATATTACTGTTCTAGTCGATTGTGACAAATGTGCCCATAAAATCATGGAGAGCAAAATATCGAATATATTCTATCTAAACACTGAAAGCTCACAAATAATAGAAAAACTGAACAACAATGGTATAAAATGTGAAAAATACCAAAAATCCAAAAATATCTCGATCAATGTATGAAAATTAATTTATTTAAATGTAAAAAATATTATATAAATTATTTTTATAATATCGTGTTTATTTTTCTTCTTTCTTCTTTGTTGGAGTAGTGCTCGTTGTCTTGCTCTTTTTTGGCAACAACATGGTACTTGATGTATGACTAACGGCTGGTTCAAGGCTTTTGAGCACTTCAATATCGTTCACCTCATCGCGACAAACTTCATTATTTCCAATTGCTGGAAATGAGGCAGGAACAGAGGTGGAGTAAACGATTTCTAGAAGTTATTATTAGAAATGTGTAGAAATATAGTCGTCGCCAAATTCGATTACCGCCGCAAAATGTGGCGCACTTTTTTCAATATAATTTTTATGATTATAACTATTTTCCACAATTATTCCACTATTTAAACAACATCTATAACATATTCTTCTATTTATTTAAGCTCTAACAGTATAGAACGAGCATAAACAAGGAAATAATCATGAAAATTTAAAGAAAAAATAATATTTGAAAAGTGCGCCACATTTTGCGGTGGTAATCGCATTTGGCGACGACTATATAATTTTAAAATAGTCGAACTGTGAAATTATCTATATTTCTTCTATCAATACTGAACTACACTAAATTGAATGGTTAAATTGGAGGCTCAGAAAAGATGCTCATATTATAAATTTCGGCAAGAAGCGCATGTTTTTAGATAATTGAAGACGGGCTACTAACAATGACTTGTCAAATTATAGCCTATTTCAAAATAGTTGACGACACAATCACGCTGCAAATGCGGCATACTAATCCAATTTCATTTACAAAACGATTATTTTATTCCATATAAGCAATAAAAACTAAAAAATGTCACAGAAATAAAATATAGTCGTCGCCAAATTCGATTACCACCGCAAAATGTGGCGCACTTTTTGGAATATTATTTTTTTGTTTAATTTTTAGGATTATTATTAATTTCCGCATTTATTTCACTATTGAAACAACATTTAAAATATATTCGTAAATTTATTTAAGCAAAAACAGTATAGAATGAGCATAAACAAGAATATAATCATAAAAATTAAATTAAAAAATATTAATTGAAAAGTGCGCCACATTTTGCGGTGGTAATCGCATTTGGCGACGACTATATTTATTTGTTAAATGGTGATGGAAAATTATTGTTAACTACATTTATATTGTATTGTAATATTGTAATACAAAACAAATTCTAAAAGACTTACAATTTACTGTAAAAAGAAATTAATCAATGATTGTCCATCACCATTTAACGGATAAATACGTTCTTGCATACGGCCACTGATTTGGAGAAGAAAAAGAAAGGAAAAATTTGATGGAAATAACGCATTTTCGACTAATTTTCTTATTTCGAAAAACGCCTTTTTATAATGGTTAGGATTTGGGTGTTGTAAAAACAGGGACCTAAAAATAAACCAAAAATTCTACAAAAAAATCAGTGGAACGTTTACGTCAAGGTGATGCCACAAACGACCGGACTCTACGGACTCCAGGGTTTTCAAAATTCTTGATATACTGATATGTACGAATTGCTTGACTCTCAGCTGAATTACTATAATCGAAATATATTTTGGATCTCATTTTAAAAATAAATTTTCGCGCCTCTCTTGATATCGTTGTTCTTTTTCTCTGCTTATCATTATAGACGTGATCTGACGTGATTGACGTGACTTGTTGGGTCTCTTTGAGCGACCATCAAAAAACTATAAGTTTGTTCAAATGTAATCTACAAAAAAGTTTTAGTGACTTAATTCAGAAAGACCTTTTATATCAACAATTGCAAATATCACTATATTTAGTTGCATCTCACATTTACTACGAAAATATTTTAGATTACTCCGTTTGTAAATTTTCTAGATTTTAGAACAAGTTTCTTCGTCGGCTTCGTCAGGCTGATATTAAAAAGAAAAAATACGTCTCGTTTTTTCCATAATTAGGAATACTGGCAACTTGCATTTCTTGCTTTTATATCAATTAATATCCCGTTTTAATAACATAATTTTTAAATGATGACTAGAATCCATGCGCAAACTTTCTAATTAGAGCAAATCGAGACCAAAATTTATGGCATTTTTTTCGTTTTCAAAGAATTAAAACACCACAGCAATTTGAAGAAAATATTTTTTTTCGAAAAGATGTCACCAATGGCGAGACGAAGCGGAACACTCGGAAAAGAGTTGGTCCCCATCTCGACACAATCGACAAGAAGACGAACAATCAAGTAATAAAGTCGCCATACGAAACTGACAAAGATAATAACTTAAATTGAGCTTCTTTTCTCTCATTTACACAGTTCCTCCCTGTTTATAATTCTCTATTATAATCGCGTCTGTTTGCCGTAATGACAGATTACAACATCT
Organism: Caenorhabditis plicata; assembly: GCA_963931815.1. NCBI lineage: Eukaryota > Metazoa > Nematoda > Chromadorea > Rhabditida > Rhabditidae > Caenorhabditis > Caenorhabditis plicata. The sequence goes on along the minus strand of OZ007492.1, from coordinate 9,523,033 downwards.
TTAAAACGAGAAACCTAGTTTCACAGTTCATCAGAAAATATTTAAAAAAAAAACCTAATGGTGGACGTTCAGGAAAATGCGAAATTGGTGCCTGAAATCCTTTGAAGCATCCTTGTCTGATATAGCAATTGATAGAAGCTGACGTGATCGTTGATTGATCAACCGTCGGAACAGAATATTGAATCTTTTCAGCTCTTTTTACTGAAATATACAATATTTAAATTTATATATGTGCCAGTGATGGGAGGGACCTTGTTTTTTAAAATATCAACGTTAATAGTGAAAATTAGAGAGGAAGATCGAGAACTCGAGACGCGAGAACCTTTCTCTTTTAAATTATGTAAAAATACGTATCAAAAAACATAACTATGTCAATATATACAGACTTCACTTTTTTCCTACCCGGGACTTTCCTTTTCTCTACTGGGACCCGGTGGGGAGTCCCTCCCATCACTTATATGTACCCAGTTTTCTCTGTGCACTTTACATCAACTCAAAAATTACCATTATCTATGGCGACCATAATAGCTCGACAAAGTTGTATGGCACCACCACCGCGAGGAGTAATTCGAAACATGACAGGACCATCAAGGTTGCCACCCGTCAATGGATCAACGGTTCCCTTTGATTATAATTATTATTAAAATATTTAATAGTATTGATAAGAAACTTTAATGAAAATTGAGGAGAGTAATGGTTGTTCAGCACTAACATCGCTCAAGGATACAAATGGCATTGAAAATGTTATAAAATCTTCTTTTGATTTCACATTTTTAAGAATGATCTAAAATAAATATGTTCATCCATTAGTTGCTCGTTTTTATTAACCCTGTGGGTAGTGAAAAACACCATACAATGCCTTCTCTTCTTTAAGGGGCCATCTTTAATATTTTTAAATGCTACACGAACTTTTGATATATAAAATAATATTCTGAAGTATGAAAATATAATAACTTTTACACACTGTGCATACTTTTCATCATAATAAAGAACGATTGAGTTTTCTTCAGCAATATGTGATGTGTTTAGAGCCATTATGTATAATACCTAAAGTTATTATAAATATTATCGAGTTTTCGGCTCAATTACCTAGAAAAATCTCAATTAACTGTTGATGGAAAGATGTTTCTAGTCAACAGCTTTTATAAAAACAATAATAGAGAAATGATTCATATAGTGAAGTTGATATTACATGTTTTCTCAAAAATGGTTTTGATTTCTAAATTGATAAATACGTTTTATATTTTGAAATAGCTTACCCTACATTTTGTAAACGGAAAATCCTCTTATTTCATATTTGAAGTCGGTATAGAACAAAATATTAAGTATAAATCGTCGACATCATTAAAAAGTACCTAAAGAAAATGGTCTAAAAAACATTAAAATTTAAAATAAAATAAAAACATTTGCAACTGACACAAAACTACAGTAACACAAAATAGGAACATTGGAAGACGAATTTTAGGTATTGTCCTTTTCAGAGATCGGTGCCTAATGGAAGAGGAAAAAAATTAGGATGGAATGAGGTTCTCGTTTGGACGGCCTCTGTTTTTAGTCGGCCATTCTTTTTTACGAAATTATGGGCAGCACGTATTTAAGAGGAATTGAGAAAAATGTTGTTTGTGGCCGCATCATTTTCTCTTCTTTTATTTCTCTTCCATTAGGCACCGATCTCTGAAAAAGACAATACCTAAATATTTTACCGGATAGGGAAAGACTGAATATAATTTCTAATTTCCGAACTCGGTGGAATATCGAATTCCATCACCTTTACAGAAAATTGAAAAACCGCAGTTTTATAATGTTTAAATATGAATTTACCTATATACGCCAACTGGTATGGTAATAAAACGGCTTAAATAAACGTGCTCAAATCTAACTTTTTGACAAAATATTAGTATTTTTTGATAGTTTAAGGAAAGCCGAGTTAAATTGCCGTTAACAATGTTTCACTGAAAAGACGTAAAAATTTTCAGAAACGCTTAAAAGTCGGAAATCATTATTTCCAGTTGGTCTGCCTATAGCAGAACAAAATGAATGTCGCATTTCACGTGGTAGATCTTGAATTACACAAAGCATTTGTTATAGGGGATTTTTCAACTGAAATAGTCATAATTCACATTAAACTATTATAAAACATCATGTTGTAATTAGCAAAAAACTTATTAAATTTCGTAAAATCAACATTTACGGATGCACGACAAATTGAAATAAATATTTTCTTATTTTTAGTGTACTTTACAAAACGAAAATTAACGACAACTGGTCAGATTTTTCATAAACTATATTAGTATCTTCCTAAAACACGCCAAATGAATTCATCAAAACTGAAGGTTAGAAAATTAAATTAAATCTTACATATCCAAAAAATTTGCCAAAATATTACATTTTAGAAGGTTTTCTCAGCTCTTTGTATCAGAATTCCATTTAAAATGCGGATGGCGTGAAATATTTTACTTAAAATATTCCAAAGTCACTATTCGAAAAAATTAGGAAAATGTAGTTAAATTTTTTTTAAAGCTTTAGAATTTAGTTTTCGAGTCGGGTTGTTATTAAATCTAGGAAGAGCGGAAATTGCTCCCGATGTAAAATAAAATCTATTTCCGCAAAAAAAATCACGGATTACACCATAGAATTTAAAATACTTCCTCAAACTTTAACGGATTAATTAATTAAAACAAATGAGGATACTTAGCATACCTGGTAGAGGATTTGATTCACGACTCTGCACTTTGCGTTTGACGGTGGTTTGACTGTGTTTTGCACGAAATAGTTATCAAAACACGTGCAAAACTGCCGCCAGAACATTCAATTCAAACCGAAAAAGTAACCAAAGTTTCATCAAAATTACACGAAGCGTCCTCAATCCAAAAAACAACATCAAATTTTAACAAAGATTGATTACGTGTTTACGCTATATAACAGGATGAGTCTGTTTTCGTGCAAAAAACACCTTGCGTCCTAACAGGAGCACTTTTCGTGCAAAACACAATCACGCCACCGTCAAGCGCAAAGTGCAGAGGAAAAGTCTATGTTGGTCCGATTCTTTTGAGATCTTTCGTTTTTTTATAAAAGTGAAAAGAATCGAAATTTAAATCTACAAGGCCACGACACAATTCAGAATAATTTGATGTGTAATAGAAGCCTTTTTTATTGGGTTGAGGAATAAGTTTGTTTCACAACAATTTTCTTGTTGTTTGGTGTTGTATTTGAACGTTTTATTGTCGACTCGAAAATAATCATAGCATTACAATTGAACGGGCTATTTATACTAATAACACGTACAGATCTGGGTTGTGATAACGAAGAGGTGATGTCACGCGATACGTAACACCTCCCCCAGTAACAATAAAAACAGTTACAAAAATTTAACATAAGACTTCTTGCGTGGGTCCACTTGAAGACGATCCACTGGTCTTCGCTTTCTCGTTGATTGTCGTTGCAGCTGCGGCGTTGGCGGTGAATCTCTTGTAACTGCTGTTTGTGGCGGCTTCTCTGCTGGTCGTTCTCGTTGGTAGTATGGAGGTTGTGATGGCAGGTCGAAATCCTCGAATAAAGTCGTCGATCTTTCAGCGTAGCGGTTTCTTAGCTGGTTGGTGTGTCTTTTCCAAATCCTTCCCTCACATTCGACAGAATACAAAACCTTTCCGTGTCGTTTAGTAACGCGTCCTCTTGTCCATGTTCGGCTTGGTCGAAAATCCCTTGCGAACACAGCGTCCCCAACATTGAATGTTCGGCTTCTTGCTCCATGATGTCGGTTGAAGTCGTCTCTCATGCGTTCACTAGTCGGCGTCGGAATTCCAGATGAATGTTGTGTCGGCATCATGAGATCCATTAAAGTCGTCATCTTTCGTCCAATGAAGTTCTCGGCTGGCGACTTCCCATTGGGTGAGCTTGAGCACGGCGTAGAGCGATAAAACTGGAGGAATGTCTGTAGTAGATTCCTGGTTGGTTCTTCTCCTTTCATCTTTTTCAGCGACTGTTTAAATGTGGCCACGAAGCGTTCTGCTTGTCCATTACTCTGCGGGTGGAAGGGCGGTGTGCGGATGTGCCGAATTCCAAGGGAGTTGCAGAATTCGGCAAATTGTGATGATGAGAATTGAGTGCCATTGTCCGATACAATGGTGTTCGGGTTTCCAAAGTTTGCGAAAAATGTCTTCAATCCGGAGATGGTGGAGGCTGCAGTGATTGATCTTGTTGCGATGATCTCCGGCCACTTTGAAAAAGCGTCTACGATGATGAGGTAATAGGTGTCGTCGATAGGTCCAGCGTAGTCGATATGAATGCGGTCCATCGGTGCTGATGCGGGCTTCCATGGTTCCAGGAGAGTCTTTACAGGATTCTTCGCGGCCAGTTGGCATTGGTCGCAGCAACGTACTAGTTCTTCTATTTCCTTGTCGATTGAAGGCCAATAGACATAGCTTCTAGCAATTTTCTTCATGCGATCTGTTCCAGGGTGAGCTCGGTGTAAGGTGCGCAGCACTTGTCGGCGAAGCGAAGTCGGTATGACAATACGATGACCAAACATGAGAATGTCGTTCACGGTTGATAAGCTTCCTCGGCGATGAAAGAAATTCCTTATAGCGGTCGGGTTCTCCTCTTTCGGCCAAACTCCGGTGTTGATAGCTTTCATCACGGCGAGTAGTGTTGCATCTTTCTTCGTTGACAGCTTGATCATGTTGAAGGTAACCGGCAGAGAGTTGATTAATCCGATTTGAGTTGCACTGATATCGGATTCTATTTGAGCGATCAACTTGTCCTCAATTTCAAGACTCTTGGTGTTGGTTGCAATTAGGCGACTGAGTGCGTCGGCTTGTCCGAATGATGTCGTGTTGATATACTCAATAGTGAAGTCGTAATTGAGCAAAATGACGGCCCAGCGCTGTAGGCGGTTAGCGCTGTAGATCGGGATTCCAGTTTTTGATCCAAATATGGAGAGCAGTGGCTTGTGGTCTGTCCGAAGAACGAACTTCCTTCCATGCAGGAATCGATGGAACTTCTCGACGGCAAAAATAAGACCAAGGGCTTCTTTCTCGATCTGACTGTATCTCCTTTGAGCGGTATTCAATGATCGGCTTGCCTGAAAAATTGCCTTTTCGGAACCATCCGGAAAACGATGAGTGAGAACGGCACCAATCCCATAGTTTGATGCGTCAGCGGCGACAATTATTGGTAGGCGTGGATCGAAGTGGGTGACCAGTAAATCTGATTGCAGAACAGATTTAATCTTCTCGAAAGCTTCTTGGCAAGGTTTTGTCCAGTTGAAATTTGCATCCTTCTTCGTCAGGGCGTCAAGAGGCGCGCGGTAGTTGTGAAGATTTCGAACAAAGGATCCATAGAACTGCACCATTCCAAGAAAAGAGCGAAGCTTCGTGACGTTGTCGGGAGGAGGCATCCGTTTAATAGCTTCTATCTTCGACGGGTCGGGTCTTCGGCCTTGAGAGTTGATAACGAATCCCAGGAATTTGATCTCCGGCTGCAGGAATGAGCACTTCTCGGGTCGGACTCGGAATCCATATTCTTGAATTCGCTTGAAAAGATCTTCAATGTGTTGATTGTGCTCCTCGATCGTTGATCCAGCTATCATTGTTTCGACGATTTGTTGGAAAGTGGCGGGTGCTGTCTTCACTCCAAACGGCAAACGATTGTAGTAAAAAAGTCCACGGTGTGTGTTGATCGTGAGCATCTTCTTGTATTCTTCTTCGACTTCGATTTGGAGATAAGCTTCGGCGAGATCGATTTGCGAAAAGTATTTTCCTCCGTTAAGTGTTGAGAAAATATCATCGGCGGTGGGAAGCGGGTGTTGGTGATCTTCTAACGAATTGTTGAGGCCAGTTGAGAAGTCGGCGCACATTCTGATGCTCCCATTCTTCTTCTCGATGACTACGATGGGCGTCGCGAAATCCGAGTAGTCGGTCGGCGTAATGACTCCTTGTTGTACCAATCGATCTAGTTCTTCGGTGATCTTCGGAAGAACGGCATATGGCACGGGGCGAGCTTTGCGGAAGGTCGGTTTTGCATCCGGCTTGAGCTTGATCGTTGCTTTGGCTTTGACACATCGTCCAAGTCCATCTTTGAAAACGTTGGCGAAAGATGATTTCAGCTTGTAGATTAAACGGCTTCTAGAACTTTCGGCATCGTGTAGAGTGACGGCGTTGACTGTGTCTTGAGTGAGGCGGTTGAAAAGGTCATGGTCCTGCGAAATCCAGTCGATACCAAAAGTGTATATATATAAAGTGTATATATTATGGTGAACCAAATTTTTTTTCCGATTTCCTATAACTTTTTGTCTAAATGATTTTACCAAATAAAGATTTTTATATATTATTCATTTCGGAGATCGATGCCTAATGGAAGAGCAAAAAATTAAGGGCGGAGAAAAGGTCTTGTTTAGGCAGCCACACGGCCATTAAGGCCATCGAATCTCTTCCTCTTTTGTTTCTCATAAATTTTTGTTATCTATTTTTTGATGACAAGAAATGAAAAGTTAAATTTAAAAATGAAAATGGATGAAATAAAAATATTGATGAGAAACAAAAGAGGAAGAGATTCGATGGCCTTAGTGGCCGTGTGGCTGCCTAAACAAGACCTTTTCTCCGCCCCTAATTTTTTGCTCTTCCATTAGGCATCGATCTCTGAAAAGGACAATACATGGATTATATATATTTTTAAAGCTCTTGAACAGATCTATCCTAATATATATTAAAATTTTTAATTGGTCTTTTATTTAAAAATTTTTTAACTTGTAGAAGAAAAATAGAAAAATCCGAAATTGGTAGTGAAATTGGAATCCGAATTCTTTTACGCCATTACTGGAAACAAGGCTTCAACGCAACTGCAGCAACGAAAAAGATATGCAAAGTTGAAGACGAAAATATGGTCTCGGATCGTACTGCGTGAAATTGGTTCAAAAGATTTAACGACGGCGACAGGACAAGACAGTGGATTCTGAAGCAATCCGTGAAGCTGTGGAGACAAATCCATCAATAAGTACTCGCAGATTTTCGACCGAGCTCGATATTCCTCAAACATCAGTTGTACGACATCTTCACGCCCTTGGGAAAGTCAATAGACGCTGTCTAGAAGTACCTCATGCATTGACTGAAATTCAAGCTCAAAAACGTGTCGAGACTTGCCGAAAACTGCTCGAAAATCCACAAGATTAGCGTTTTATTCGTAGAATTGTAACTTTTGATGAAAAGTGGGTCTACTTCAGTAATCCGGACAGACAAAATCAATGGTTGGAATCCGGTCAAACGGCGGAACCGATAGCAAAAAGTGATCGTTTCTCAAAGAAGACACTTCAGTGTGTTTGATGGAATTTCGAAGGTGTAATTTAATAGTACCAAATGATCGGACCATCGACGCAGACCTCTATTGCGCCAAAGTTGATCGAATGTATGCGGCACTTGACGAGAAATATCTAGCATTGCTCAATCGGAAGCGGATACTCCTTCAACAAGACAATGCAAAACCGCATACCGCCAAACAAACGAAGGAAAAGATAAAAATCTCGACGCATTGAACTTCTTCCCCATCCAGCTTATAGTCCGGACCTTGCGCCATCTGATTATCACCTTTTCCGATTCATGGCACACTTTCTTCGTGGTCTTAGCTTCAATGACCTCGCTGTTTCTGCTTTACAAAACTTTGTTTTTAGTTTGTTTTGACATTTTAAATTTTAATCATTTTTCAGTCTCACAAAAACATTGGGAAATGCTCGAAAGAAACGCCACGTTAAACAAGGAGCTCTATGTTGCCCAGCTGCGCCGCATAAATTAGGCTATTCGACTGAAATGACCCGATCGACAAGTCATCTTGCACCACGACAACGCTCCAAGGGCTCTAATGGTAGGTTCTTCACCCTCCACCGTACTCTCCACAACTTGCGCCATCCGATTATCACCTTTTCCGCTTTCTGTCACACCAAATGAGGGATGTTACCTTCGAGAACTTCAAAAACTGGCTCAACAACTTTTTCGACACCAAACCGGGCGATTTTTGGTGGAGCGGCATCAACAAATTGATCGAGATCTGGGAGCAAGTCGTAAACAGTCCTTCGATGGCGAAGAGGACCTCAAAAACTGGCTCAACAATTTCTTCATAATTGATTAATTGATTATAATCATTGTTTTTTGTCCAAATAAATCTTTGTGACAAAAACAAACTTATTCCTTACCCCAATAATAGTGTTTTGCGGATTGTCACACACATGAGATGGTTTTATCATTGCCATACCGCCATAATATTCACAGTGTCCACATCCCATTTAAATAAAATTTATTTATAACCCACTTTTCAACTTTTTAGGGCCAGAAATATGTTTAAAAACTATTTTTCCGCGAAAAACTAGAATAATTCGTCAAACTTTTGTACCTTCATATGTGTTCTTTTTTGTTCCAATTAGATTGTGGAACTTTTCGAACATTTAAATTAACTCTCTTCTTGTTCTCTGAAAAAACACACAAAAAATCGATAAAATTGAAAAACAATAAATCCTCTAGAACAATATCATTTATCAAACGAAACCTGACAATAACAATAATAATTTCTGGGTCAAAAATGTTATGGCGACTATCATATCCGCCACTTTTGTTTATGAAAAGTTTCAATTCATCAAAGCTTCCGCTTCACGTTCTCCTCATCATTTTCTAAATATAACATCAGACTATAGTTGTAATGTGTGTGTGTGTTTCATTCAATTCGATTCCATTCATCACACCGCTCATCGTTTACCGTTCAAAGACTAATGACGTTCGATTTTGAAACATCCTCGCTTACATTTAATTCGTTTGTACCCAAGATCTGCCACTTTGTGTATTAATATTTGAACCCATATTGCTCCCGCCCTTCCGCGATAAATGATAAACATATTGTTTGCCTTTCAGTTACACGCATTCGTTTCTTTCTTCTACGGTCGATTCCCAAGCATGCGAATCCATGAATGCTTTCAATCGTCAGACATCTTCCGTTGAACATTACGACATGCTTCTTCCTCTGTTTACTCATCGGTTTGTGCCCGATGTTTTCCGATACATTTCTTCTTTATTATCCAGGCGTGTTAGCAGACGAGCCCGAAGACCATCCACCCCGAGGTGTTTTCTATTACACCGACACGGAGAGGAACCTTCAGTCAAGGTTTAAACTTCCAAATCTTGCAGAGGTTAGTTGCTTTTGATCGGTCACGATCGCCGTTTTATCATTGAGGTTGATTTTAATTTGATTTGTCGTATTACTGTCAGATTTAATTATAAATATTTGTAAGTTAATTATAAGTCTGTTATAATTAAAAATCAAATTGTGATCTTATGAAGGGAGATACTGGGTTGCGCATAATTACCCGGACAACTTTGAAAGCATGAAACTCAAGAACTAAAAGTGAGAATTAGATGATATTCAACAACTTTTTTTTATTGATATTGTCTTTTTCAGAGAGGTGCCTAATGGAAGAGCAAAAGCTAATTTTAAAAAATTATAGTCTCATTTGGACGGTCACACGTTCATAAACGGCTTTTCTATCTATTCCTCTTCAATGAGTATTGCTCAATTTTTGAGACTACACATTGATGAGATTCACGCATGAAAAACAATTAAAGAAGAAGACTATTTGACTCTATGGCTTGACCCCATCTATCGGCAAGTTGTTCGATTCCGCCGCGGTACCACTCCTTGTTCTTCGACGCGAAAAACTCGCGGCACCCGTTTTCGACATCGGTCAGGTCATTGAAGCTACGACCACGAAGAATGTGTGCCATGGATCGGAAAAGGTTATAATCAGATGGCGCAAGGTCCGGACTATAAGCTGGATGTGCAAGAAGTTCAATGGCGTCGAGATTTGTGATCTTTTCCTTCGTTTGTCTGGCGGTGTGCGGGTTTGCATTGTCTTGTTGAAGGCGTATCCGCTTAAAATTGATAAAAGCGGGATATTTGCCGCCAAGTGCTGCATACAGTTGATCAAGTTGGGGGCAATAGAGGTCTACGTCGATGGTCCGTCAATTTGGAACTAGCTCGAATTATATTACGCCTTCGAAATTCCACCAAACACCCAGAAGTGTCTTCTTTGAGAAACGATCACTTTTTGCTACCGGTTGACCGGGTTCCAACCATTCATTTTGTCTGTCCGGATTACTGAAGTAGACCCACGTTTCATCAAAAGTTACAATTCTACGAATAAAATGATAATCTTGTGGATTTTCGAGCAGTTTCTCGACACGTTTGTGAGCTTGAATTTCAGTCAATCCATGAGGTACTTCTCGGCAGCGTCTATTGACTTCCCCAAGGTCGTGAAGATGTCGTACCACTGATGTTTGAGGAATATCGAGCTCGGCCGACAATCTGCGAGTACTTATTGATGGATTGGTCTCCACAGCTTCACGGATTGCTTCAGAATCCACTGTCGTAGGTTGGCCTGAATGTGTCTTGTCCTCGAGATCAGTGATATTTTTAATTAATTATAATAATAAACTAATGAATTATATATTCGTCGTTACTGTTTACGACTTGCTCCCACCTCTCGATCAATTTGTTGATGCCGTTCCGCCAAAAATCTCCCGTTCTGGTGTCGAAGAAGTTCTTGGGGCAGTTTTAGAGGTCCTCGAAGGTAACACCCCTCATTTGCTTTGACAGAGAGCGCGAAAGATGATAATCGGATGGCGCAACTTCTTGTGATGAATCTCCCATTGGAGCTCTTGGAGGGCGGTTTTTACGACATGTGCAGCATGCGGCCTGGCGTTGTCGTAAAGAAAGATGACGTTTCTTTCGAGCATTTCCCAGTGTATCATGCCATCCCAGTTCCACCACAGTCACGTCGTCTTTTGCTTTCGATGAAAAGCTAAGAAGAGCAAATGTCGAAAATGCTGATTATTGTTTGCCTGGATAGTTCCCTTCGAAGCCTGAAAAATTATGAAAATGTACAATTTCAGAACAAACTAAAAACACAGTTTTGTAGAGCAGAAAAAGCGCTATCAGATAAATATATAAACTTTTCCAAAAAACAAGAAAATTGTTGTGACACAAAAGATAATATAAAAACTCTATTTTTGAATGTATTTAATTATGTTGGTGAACGGCCAAAATGACAATTTTAAATAACAATGACGTCCTGGAGTGCTATTAGTATAATAATATCTATAACGCCCAATATTAGAAATGTGGGTAAGATTTGACTATGGAAATTAAAATGCGTAAAAACAGCACCTCATATGAGTTATTTAAAGCAAGTCTTTTGTAGAAATTTTAAAACGTCATTGAAATTTTAAGTGAATCCTAGAAAATTGTAAATGCAATTGGCAAACTTGTACAGTAATTTGAATTTTAAAAAATTCTAGAAATATTATTGTTTTCTACAAAGATGATCAGCCTTAACCTAAAATTAGAATATTTATGTAAATTTATTATATAAAGATTGTGAAAAGTAAAGAAGGATTTGTAAACCATTACACTTTAAAGTTAAAATTATCCGTGCTTTACTCTATACAAAAAAAAAAGTTTGCGACACCCCCACTTACTAGCTGTTTCGTATATTACTGCAGCACTACAGTTAAAATGAGTGGTACCAATGGATTCCCCGTCATGAAAAACCTATTTCCATAAAATTTCATTAAAATCGGTTTTGTTTCCGCTACGCTACAGAACATTTTCCACAAACAGTGGTGGTCACAGCGATGAGACATCCTTCTATTGCTGATCATTAAATCTTCATTTGGGGCAAAAAATGGAAGTTTTTTCAAATAATTAAAGTATAACAGCTCAGAAAACATTTATTGAACATTATATCACTAAATGAGCAGCGGATGTCGTTTTTCTCGCCAGGGATGTGCAAAAATTGAATGGCGAAAATCGCTGCGCATCTGGACCGATCACGTTGCATTGAGAGTAATTATTTGAAGGACCGTATTGGCTACGGAAAGACACCAATTCCGGTACGTAAAAAGATTCTATCGACCACAGATGATCGAACAATTGCGCGGAAATCTTCAAATTCGATGAAGTCGGCTCGACAAATTGGCCGTGAAGCTGGAGTTTCGACCTCGAGACAAAAAATTTATCGATCTCTGTGTCGGAGCTAAATTATTGTTCGTAAAAAACTAAAAAATGCAACACGTCTGACCCCTGATCACGAATTGGGACGTGTTGACTTTGCTCGCCGAAACTTGGTCACAGATTGGAAAAGAGCGAGTCCATTTACGGATTCAATTGTCACTTCAAACGTGTTCTGATAATTTTTTCTGATGAAGAGAAGTTTAATCTTGACGGACCGGACGGCTGGAATTCTTATTGGCGTGATTTGAGGAAGGATCCATTGACATTTTCTAAGAGAAGTTTTTGAGGTGGAAAATGCTTAGTTTGGGGAGCCTTCTCGTCAACTTGAACTCTTGATTTGGAACTCATTTCGCCTCGAATGAAATCTGTGGACTATCAAGATGTCCTGGAGGAACGTTTAGTTACATTCCTGGCATCCAGTCAAGCTATTGCGTGGACATTTCAACAAGACAGCGCCTCCATTCATGCTAGTGCTTCAACGACGACGTGGTTGAGGTCAAAGGATATCACTGTTATGGACTGGCCAGCGTGTTCTCCCGATCTCAATTCAATCGAGAATCTCTGTTCCGTCCTTGCCAGAAGATTTTACCATCAAGGACGTCAATTCAACACTGTATCGGATCTGAAAGCCGAAATGCTTCGTCAATGGTGTCTGATCGATACAAATCTGATTGGAACCCTGATGGCAAGCATGCTAAACCGAATTAATGAGGTTATTCGGATCAATGGAGCAGCAATAAAGTACTAAATAATGAAATTAATTAATTAATGTCGCTAATTTTAGTTTTATTTCCTAGTTTAAAAATAATGTCATATCACTGTGACCACCTCTGTATGTGGAAAATGTACTGAAGCGAAGCGGTATTAAAACCGATTTTAATGAAATTTTATGGAAATAGGTTTTTCATGACGGGGAATCCACTGGTACCTCTCATTTTAACTGTTGTCCTACACTAATATGCGAAACAGCTTATTAATGGGGGTGTCGCAAACTTTTGGACACCACTGTATAATGGTAACAAGACAAATTTAAAACGGAATAAGCTAATTTTTTAATTAATAAAAAGATTTAATTAAAATTATAGAATTTTATTGGATGAAAAAAAACCACAACCCTCGCGTAATGCCGCGTAATGTAAATTTCAAAAAATTTCGACTATTTTGATTTGAAATGCACTTTTGAGACCTCATCTCAACAATCTTGTCTTTTAATCCTTCAATGCCTTCTTGCTATATTTGAAATAATTCCAGATCGATCCAATAGACATGGCATCAGACTTACTATCAACTGCCATGGAAGCAAAAACGAAGCAGAAGACAATATCCGGAATTGAGTTGCCGCTGACATTAACTGGAAAACCACTCAAGCTGGAGGTTCGTCTTTACCATCTCCACTGACACTTAAATAGAAATTCAGATTGAAGGGGAGAGCAGAGAAGGCATGAGCATGATGTCGCCAAACTCCAATCATCAGGAGCATTCAATAAGGTTTGCAAGGGAAGATTCATTTCAACGTTGTTTATTTGAGAGCATTCCCTCCAACTGTGCGTCGCTCATTTTTACACGTCCGTCAAGTATGTCTTCAAGAATCGGTTGAACAGTGCGATGAAGCGCTCGACAATTATCACCGCATCAAGTATGGAAAATCGCTCCTAGAGCAAGAAGAATCGAGTGAGAACGGGAAGTTGACAGAGATTATCGAGAAACGCTTGAAGCAACAGGTTCGGCTGGGATGAATATTGTATAGGTGAAATCGGTGTGTTAAGATGAGCACAAGCACAGTGGAGCCAGATGAGTTGGAAGATGACGAAGACTATGTGGAAACTACAACGAAAGCTTCATTGAGAACTCGTTTTGGGCAGATCAGATTGCATAATATTGCTCATTGAGATTATTGTTATTTGTTTTAGTTGGAAGACATTGTCATGTCTCTAAATTGATATCGATATAGTTGAATTGCTATAACTTTGCTCAAAGCGTCATGTTTCATTTATTCGGGTTTAATTTTAGTCAACCTCTAACTTGTTACAACCTGTGTCATTTTCTATTTATTCATTTTTGCTTCTTTTGAGATAAACAAATTGAAAAGAAAATCACCGTTGTCTCACTGTGTATGATCTGTCGCTTCCTGAGACCTTCGTAACCAGGGATTGGCGGAATGACAGTTTTTGAATTTCGAAATCCGGAGGTCGTATGCAAGAAGGTCGTATGCAAAAGGTGATGGAAAATGATTGATAAATTACTTTTCTAGTAAATTAAATATATTTTCAATCAATTTTTCATTTTGAATATTCTTTCTTACAAATACTTATTTAAATGTGCGTAGAAACGTAATTAATCAATGGTTTTCAATTACCGTTTGCCGTTTGAATACGTTCTTGCATATAGCCACGGAATTCGGAATAACATTCGAAATTACGGAGTCAGGAATCCGAAATTCCGCCCATCTCTGATTGTACTTCAGGACAGGATTGGTCCAAAAAATTATTTGGAAGCGGGCCAAAAAAAGTATGCCCATTTGACAAAACAAATGTGCCTTGATTTATTAATCTTTTCAGGCAATATTTTATTTTATATTATTATTATTATTAGTTTATATTAAGTCACGGAAACACTACAACAGAGGTTAGTTCATACATTAATAAGTTTATTGATATGCATAACATATAAATTTAATAAAATTAACCAATTATTAGGCTGGGCAACATAGAGCTCCTTGTTGACCGTGGGGTTTCTTTCGAGCGTTTCCCAGTGTAGCATGCCCTCTTTTCTGGGTGAAGATCTTGCTTGACTCTCGGCTTTGGCGTATCTCCTGGAGCCACTCACTCCTTTCTTTGATTCAGATTGACGTACGGACACCATCTCACGTGACGATTCGGTACAAAAATCGCTGTTTATGACCTCGTGTTGCTCGATGGCGAGCGAGCTGCGATTTGAAGGCGATTTTCTATGTTTCGTTCGTTGAGCTCATGAAAAATGATGCATGTACGTCAATCTGAAGCCAAGAAAGGAGTGGGTAGCTCCAGGAGATACTCAAAAATACAGAGTCAAGCGAGATCTTCACCCAAAAAAGTTCATGATCTGCATTTGGTGGGGAGGGCATGCTGCATTGGGAAATGCTCGAGAGAAAAGCCACGGTCAACAAGGAGTTCTATGTTGCCCAGCTGCGCCGCGTAACTGAGGCTATTCGACTGAAAAGACCCGATCGACAAGGCCAAGTCATATTTCTCCACGCACTTCAACTCGAACTAGTGTTAAAAGCGGTAGTGGATACAGCCTCTATTTTGACGGCCACGTTGTTTATCGGCCATGTTTATTTTTTATTATTAATTTTGCATGTTTAATTTATACCTATTTTTCAGTGGTGATTGTAGCTTTCCACTTAATTTTTATTTTAATATGATTAGAAAGACATATATGATTTTTCGAATGCAAAGTAAGTTGTTATTGCATCATTGACCACAAAAAATCAATATCGAAACTTGTTGCGAAAAGATGATGTTTTTTTAATTATTTGCGAAAGAATTTTGTGTTTTTTATTTTACCAATAGCTTTATTATATATGTCTTTCTATATTACGAATCAAAAATTTCTAAAAATACTGATCGTTTTTTTATAATCGTGATTTTATTATTCGTTGCTCATATTTAATTATTTTTGTTGCAGAATTCGAAGAAATGGCTCAAATAAATAATTTTGAAAGTGTAAAGTCGATGTACAATGCCGTATCCTAGGTTTCCACTCTCTGCTAGGACTATCAAGTTTGAAAAAGGTATATTTTTATGTTTTATTTCATTATCATTAATTTTAGTGGAAATCGAGGAAATACAAATACATGAAGTGAGCGTTCGAAGAGAAAATGAGAATTTACGTCTGAATAGCTAGCCTGGCTAGCGCATCAACGATTTTATTTCCATTTACTATTTGTAAGTACCCATTTTTATAATTCTTTAACGAGTTAGGCTCTTACACTGGTGAATCCGAATAAGAAAATTAAAGTCGAATGATATAAAAACGAAGTTTTTTCAAGCTTATTAGAGCCAAGATCATTAAAATAAATTAAAATTGAATTAACAGGATTTTTAAATCAATTTTGGAATTATTAAAAAAAATTATGGTACGCTTCAGTGTTTCAACTATCTTTTATTAAGTAAGCTTCTCTCGTAGCCTGATTATGAATACTTAAATTCTATGTTTTTAAGATTTCTCTCGTGAACGAAGCGTGTTTCGTTCGCAGCGGACGCGTTCGGATTGACCAGTGTTACATCAGAATAAAACGTTTTTTGGTCTATTTTCAGTCGATGTTTCTGCTGTTGGCGTTCAGAGGTTTATGACAGGCCTAATTAAATTCGGATATTATGGAGAACGGTTTATTGATAATACGAACTTCTCACTGGATGTTGTAAAGAAGGATAGCAATGATAATTATATTTCGTTAATTTGTTTGTATTTTTGATAGTTCTATGGCGCTTATGAATGTCTCCGATGATTTTAAATAAAGAAAAATTTAATCGGGGTTATATATATATATATATATATATATATATATATATATATATTGGTATATATAAGGGCACAACATATTAATTTGGTTGTTATAATTTTTCTTATTATTGCATTCTTTCATATTGAATTTATTCAATATATTGAATAAATAAATTATCACGTTTTGCAATAAATTCGATATAATAATTCTAATTTTTGTTGATCTTTATCACAAATTGAAAATGAAAATGTGAAAAAAAGAATACGTTAGAAAAATGAAAATGTTAGGCCACCACCGCTTTCGGGTTGTAGTGCTCCACGACAACGCCAGACCACATATTGCCCAAGTCGTCAAAACCGCCCTCCAAGAACTCGAATGGGAGGTTCCTCAGCATCCACCGTACCCGCCAGACCTTGCATCACTCTGTCAAACCAAATGAGGAGTGTTATGGCGAAGAGGATCCCAAAACCTGGCTCAACAACTTCTTCGACACCAGGCCGGGCGATTTTTGGCGGAACGGCATCAACAAATTGATCGAGAGGTGGGAGGAAGTCGTAAACATATATGATAAATAATTGATATTAATTTATTATTATAATTGTTGTTTTTTGTTGAAATAAATCTTTGTGAAAAAAACTCTACGATTATTCCTCAACCCAATAAATCTTGAGATCTAGCTGACAAAAGTTTTGTCACAAATGTTTTTTCGGGTTTAACTTTTTTGTGACTTGACCAAATTGGCTGATTTTTTGATATTTTATGTGAATTAGTGTTTAAAATGTTATAGTAGCAAAATTTGGTTTAAATTACCATGGAAAATAAAATATGAGAGCGAGTACTGAAATCGCATTAAAATAGTCAATTTAAAAACTTAAGAAAATTATTTTATATGAAGCAGGAAATCGAACGGAATGAGGTACAAAACAATTTATCAATATTAATACTTCGTTGGGAACCCACGAGAACGAATAACAGCTTCGTATCGATCCTGCATAGAGTCGAAAAGCTTCTCAAACCGCGATTGTGGGATACGATACCATTCATCCGCAAGTATCTTAAATTTTTCGGCCTTGTTCTTGCATTTTTTCATTGCAACTCGTCTCCCAAGTTCATCCCAGATGTGTGCAATCGGGTTTAACATAAGTTGAAAGTTTTGATGCAGGAACGCATCCTTTGCTACACGAGATGTGGCTTTGGGTCGTTATTTTGTTGCAGAATCCATCCATTTGGCATATTTTGATTAGCCCTTGGTCACGACCATATTTGCATAACTTTGACCAGCCATAATATCGTCAATGAGAACGATTGGACCCATTCCATTTCGAGTGAACGCGCCATACACTTGCACCGATCCTCCACCGTGTTTATCGTCGGTTTAATGTACTTGGAATTGAATCTTTTGCCTGATGGTGTAAAGTACTTTGCTCCAGTTTGCCGTTGTCCAGTGACTCGCGCAAAGGCAACTCTTGCCCGACGATTCTTTGCTCCAATGAATGGTTTCTTTGCGGGTCGGTGTCCATTAAGTTCAGCAACAACTAGTCGGCGACAAATAGTCCTTGGACTAACTCTGAGGTCATCACTGTTTCGAAAATCGGCGCAAATATCGACGGAAGTCAGATTCGGATTCGCCTTTGATTCTCGAGCAATGCGCATATCTTGTCTTGGAGTTGTCGAACGTGGTCTTCCTGGCCGCGGTGAACGCTCCACACTTTCAGACATCGCATGACGCTTTAACATTCTCTATACAGTTCGTTTCTTGATTTTGAGGATCTTGGCAATTTCGGTACCACGCATTCCGTTTTCCCTCATATTGATAACAGCTTGCCGGGTGGCAATTGGAGTTTCTTTACGTGGAGTCATCTCTAAAATGTTGCCAATTACTGCTATTTTCAATAAATTATGAAAAAAATATAACTGAACTTTAAAAATTATTAAAAAAGGCAGTGCAAGAAAAGTGCGTAATATCTTTGAGCTACGCGTTTTACGATAAACGCTTGTAACTGTAAAACGGATCATCGTAATCACAAGCGGGAATTTGTAAAATAATCTACAACCATATGAATCTATCATATCAAAAAATCAGTCAATTTGGTCAAGTCACAAAAAAGTTAAACCCGAAAAAACATTTGTGACAAAACTTTTGGCAGCTAGTGTATGTTTGATTTCGGTCTTTCTTGCCATTCAATTTTGGTAAAACTCAAAGACCTCTGATCTGTGTTTGCATTAAAAACTGTGCGTTGCCATTATTTAACCAAGTATAAGCCATGAATCTACATCAGTGATGGACGGAATAGAAATTTTCAATTTTGGAATACGGAACGCAGAACGCGGAATACGAAATACGGAATTCCGTCCATCACTGATCTAAATATTAGAATTTGTCGAATCTATTGATTCGCCACATATTATTCATTAATAGGAATTCATTAGAAATTATTATTATCAACAATTATCAATCAAAGGAATTCAATAAGACGGAAGAGTTGCTGTTTCATAATAATGCTGTTTGCACGCACTATCATAGTGATCACAGGCGAGAATGTATTGATTCCATGCCGTTCCAGGACCACATGGTCGTTGCATCCAGTTTCCATGCACACATTGGTAATATTTTGTGCAATCATAGGGATCTGGCTTGTAACCTGATGGTCCGGCGCTTTCCTGTTAAATTGGGGGATTGAAAGAATGTTAGGAAATATTCACTTGACATCTAGTGCTGGCGGTGGTTGTAGTCGTCGAAGATGTAGTCGTGGGAGGTTTGAGGTAGCGGCAACTTCCGTCCTCGAACACTTTTCCATATGAGCAACTTTTGAGTAACCATTTGGTGCCGTCTTTCGAGCATTCCTGTATGTAAGAATGGAATCAAAACAATTTATGTGAGCTTTGGAGGTACGTAGTATTTCGTGTCATCGAAGAAATAACTCTTCTTATTTCCTGGCGTGCATATACGTGTGGGATAAGTTGGAGGAGCTGGTGGAGTTGCAATGATGAGACATTTCTTTAACTGCAAATTAAAGCAATTTTTGATGTTAGAAGAATGGAAGATCTCACATCGTTGTCGAACTCATAACCCTTTGGACAGAGCACAACATGCCAGAGATGATTGCGACAAATGATATAGGAATAATCATTGTTTGGATTTGGGACAATTTGTCCGTTGTATGGACAATAGTCTTCTGAAATCGAAACAGCTGTGTTATGAGCAAAGTACACTATGGGAGCAACACCGACCTGGATATGAATCAGCCGCAAGTGAGAATGTCACGAGAAACGAAATTAGACACAAAATACCTGTGCTCATTGTTTGCAATTAAAATGCATAAAACTATTGCATGCTTATATATGGTTCAGCAATTTGATTTCTTCCCATTGTTACCTATTTTGTCATTCATTAAAAATTTAATAAGAGGGTTTAAAATGGAAATTCAGTGATATGTTCGAATGATTAGTCATACATGTTTTGTTAAGCTTTTTTCATCGATAAAATCATATTGAATAAATTTGTTTAGAAAAAACCAAATGAAAACATTTAATATAATTGTTTCAGACATGATAATGTTTTTTTTCTGAAATATCTGAGCTCATTGGGGAGAACTGCTCAATGATAAGCCACGCCTTGTGGGATTTGGTCGGATCACATAATATAAAACCGTAGATTGAGCAGCTGTTATACTATTGCGAACAGACGTTGAGCTCAGAATCGAACATTTTCGTACCGCTATGCGACCTTTTCTCTTTGGACTGGTTGTTTCGTTATTTATTCAATTTCATATCGGTAAGTGTTCTTTTTTACATGATTGTTGTTGTGCTTGTATCGTTATCAGTTTACTAAATGTGTTTTGAAAGCGGTTTATGTGACAGTATCCTAACCGGTTTTTATCATTAATGATCATTTTAACATGCGTGGCCTTCACCTACGGACGAACATTCTTCTCATTTTTTTTAGTCCATAGTTTGACTAACTTAAGTTAACTTGTATTCAGGGCGTTATATTAACCATAAAGATTGGAGTATAATATAGAATAATTTGGCAA
Organism: Caenorhabditis plicata; assembly: GCA_963931815.1. Lineage (NCBI taxonomy): Eukaryota > Metazoa > Nematoda > Chromadorea > Rhabditida > Rhabditidae > Caenorhabditis > Caenorhabditis plicata. The sequence continues at coordinate 9,502,471 of OZ007492.1, read as the reverse complement.
TTTTCTTCAAATCCTAATTTATCAAATTTACTTCGTTTTGATCCATCTAATGTATTGTCCTTTTCAGAGATCGGTGCCTAATGGAAGAGTAATAAAAGAAGAGAAAATGATGGGGCCACAAAAACATTTTTCTCAATTCCTCTTAAATATGTGCTGCCCATAATTTCGTAAAAAAGAATGGCCGTCTAAAGAGATAGGCCGTCCAAACGAGAACCTCATTCCATCCTAATTTTTTCCTCTTCCATTAGGCACCGATCTCTAAAAAGGAGAATACAAATACTTAATTTATTGAAATTTAAATTCATTTTGAGAGGTCCGGATTAGCAAGAGAACCAAAATAATGTTCTAATCAATACTAAATAAAATTGAAAATCCCAATAGGTATAGGAATACCTAGGTCTAGGTAATAGCCAAATCGCGTAGAATAATATGTCTACACTGTTTGTGCCCGTAACGGTGTTTGCGGACTTATCTTGAATGAGTTTTTATTTTTTGATTATTTTATTCTTTCTTTTTTTAATATTATCGTGTTCCGACGAATCAGCCTCCCTCGGGAAGAAAAATAATTCCAAAAATATTGTTCTCATTTTGCCATAATTAGGAATGATGGACGGACACAAACGATTTTTTCGTCGATACCTCTGCAATGTGTGCTGCCCATTATTTCGAGAAAAAGTGTGGCCGTCCAAACGAGAACCTCATTCCATCCTAATTTTTTCCTCTTCCATTAGGCACCGATCTCTGAAAAGGACAATATTTAAATGTGTGATGCCTCAAATGAGGCCATTATAAACCGAGAGGGTTGTATTTTTGTCTTTATGTTTATAATTGTTTTGCCGCCACGCAGCTGTTCATGAATAGGTCAACAAAAATTTTGATACAAACTATATATAGAATATTTCAGTTTTTGACGGCTGCGAACCTGTATTCTCCTTTTTAGAGAGGTTGCGAACCGCTGAGCGTTGCGAAAATTATAAAAATAGAGAGTTGTCTTTGTGTCTCTCAATTTATAATGGTTTTACTGCGTAGCGGTTCGCAACGCAGCCGTCAAAAATTTTGAAATAGTCTATAAATGAATTTAATAATCATAGAAAAGTAACACAAAGTTTTATGAGATGGAAGAGTAAAAAGGAAAAATTCTTATTAAGAAAAGAACGACCCTACACCTTTTTAGGTAAATCATATTTTAATGGGTCGAGGGGGCTAATTAGCTTGACGACGGTAATAGGATTTATGATTTTTATCGTCTAGAATTTTGGCATTATTTAAGAATATCTCTGCCCATTCTTCCAGATAGATTATAAATAAAGTTTATTTGTCGGAGGAAAGAATAGAAAGTCGTGTGAAGATATAAATTAAGGCAAGTCTAGTTAGTTTACGGGAATTTCACATCAATTTAATTTTAAATGCTTGAATATTTCACATTAAGTTTTAGTTTGATTATTTCTTTGTTTTATTGTCCCTTTCAGAGATCGATGCCTATGAAATGATGTTCTCGTTTGGACCGCCACTCTTTTCTACCTCATGAATGTGTGTTGTCTCAAAAAATGGGCAGCCCAAATTGAAATAGACGAAAAAGTCGTTTTTGTCCGCGTGGTCCTTTGTGTCCGGCTATCATTTTTTCTTATTTTTTTAATTTTCCATTAGGCACCGATCTCTCAAACGGACACGCAAACTTGTATGGTTATAAAATGAGCTCAATAAACGTACTAAAATCGAACTTTTCGCAATGTAATATTATTTTTGGACAGTATAAGAATAACTTGTCTAAATTGTCAATAACTACGTTTTCTAGGAGGTCGTAAAAAAGTTTAAAACACTCTTGAAAATCGCAAAATTAGTTTTTCAATTTTGCGTGAAAGGACAATATATTAATTCCCTAAAATTTTAGAAATATATTTTATTCTTATCAGTATGCCTGATTTAGTTGCACGCCATCTGCAATTTTAGGTCTTATTTAGGTCTATAGAATAAAATTAATCAAAACGAGTTTTTAAACTTTATATTATTTTGATAAATTAAATGAGTTTTTTTAATACAACTCAAATGTGTTCGTGACGTTACTTTTTTCAAATTTATAATTCTGAAGTTTAAAATTAGAAAATTGATGTTCAATGGGCGAGCTCGTATTTAAATTATATGTTAAGGAAATATATTTCCTTATTTTATGAAAATAATTGTTTCATTTTTTGTATGTCTAGAATATTATTACGTGAAAATTACAATAGTTCGAATAAACGGCTCATTATTCAGTATTTTTTGACTTTTTAATCAGCTCTGAGGCATATTTCATCGACAAGAAACCAAAATTATGAAAAAAGGTAGGTCTCGGTTTGATGGAATATATCAATAGTCTAGATCAATTAATAATTTAGTTTAATATATTAGTGAGAAAAATGTTGAGACAGAAATGTCTAACACGTTTTACATAATCACACCAAGTGGAAAATACTTTGGCGTGATTATGTAAATCTATTTGATGTTATAAACGCCAAGTGGAAAATAGAATAATCGATAATTTATATGAAACTATTTGATTTTGCGTTTTTGACGTTGGATTTGCGTGATAACTATAAACATCCTTTAAATTTCATAAAAACGTAATGCGTAGATGTCGTGAAATAGTATTATTCTCTTAAAGTCTGCTTCTCGTTTCCACTATAATTAGTTTTTTGATTGAATTAACTTTATTATTTCAAATAATAAAAAGTATAGTTTTCCATTCTAGAAATGTGCTCACTTCTATAATATGATCTCTATATCTTATAGAACAGCACTTATAAGTGATATATAGAATAATTTTAAAAAATATTTACTAATTGCTGCGCTGAATGACGCATTTTTAATGTTTTGCTCGAAATGTGTTTTAAAAATATTTTTTCGAAATTTTAACATTCTTCGGACTTTCCCTAGATATTTTCAGTTAAGAGTAGAGGATAGCAAAACTGTACGCGTGTACGCAATCATTCGTGGTTGTCGACATTTTGCAGATAAGATTTATGTTTCTCTTTTAACACCAATCATCTCCTCTACATATTTTTCCTTATTACTAGAACTCCTATTTTATTTGTAGACCTTTGCTCAATGACGCCATCATCCGTAGAACTTCACGGTCATATTGATGAGCTAACAGGCGATGATACGAAGGCGAGTTGATTGTAGCATATTTACACGTGAGAATAACTGACAGCGAATTTTTCTAGTATGCCGAAGCATTACGTGTAGCGTCGGAAGCTTTTAAAGACGTTGAGAATATATTCAACGAACCGGGGTATGAGAGCAAGACTGGCTGGTTCAAAGACGAATCGAACGATGAAGGCGATGTCGTCTACGCGCGAGATACACCGAAAGGGCGAATGGTGACGATATCGGTGAGCAGATGCAATTCATCGTAATTTTGCTGATGATTGTTTTTATGAAGACTGTCCTCAATGCTCCGACGCCGTTTGTGATGAAGGAAACGTGGGAAGGGGTGGAAACGTTGCCGGAATGGAATCGAAATATTAACTTTGCGCAATTGGTTGCAAGACCGACGTCGAATTTTGATATAGTGACTGTTTGAGAGACTCTTTTCCGATGTGAACCATTGACTGTTTGGTTTTGTATTTAGTATGGCAATAATGACGTTCTGATTGTGTCGGGTCGCGAGTTCATGTCAGCTAGGATTTGGCGACAAATCGGTGATTCGTATATTCTAGCTTCCCGAAGTGTCGAAGTGCCATTCGAGTCGAAGCACAAAGGAAAAGTCAGGTATACGTTGGGAATAAGGCGTTCAGTAAATGCTCGAAAACATGCAGAGCTCATCTTCACATCGGAGGAGCGCGAATGCGCCCGAATCCGGAAGACCCCAATACTACTTTGACCGATGTTGTTATGCTGGCTGATTTGAAGGGGATGCTTCCGAGGTTCCTCGTGAATCAAGTCATTGGGAAGGTCATGATAATGGATACGGTTACTAATAGACAACACTTTAAAGATTTGATGAAGAAAGAAACTGACTAATTGTGTTTTTATATGTTGTTGGCTTATTATATATTTACATATAGAACGTAGGAAGATTAAGTTAATCAAAGGTTTATTGAAAACAAAATGACATATATCTGAAATTTATTAAAACTATTATTCGCTTATGCACGCCAAATTAAATTCACCGTCGAGGGGATAGACCACGTGTAAATTAGAATACCTTTAATTCACATCATTTACTAAATGAATATAATTTAATTTTAAAATAGCGAGATTGAGAATAATTTGGTGTACTTATGATGAGCCCCGCCAACTCTATTTTTAATATGTAAAATAATAATTAGAATTATAAGATTAGAACATATTATAAGAAGTTCAATGTTTCAGCTTCCATATTTTAAAGATTAGCTAAATGATTTCTGTAGCTTATTGTTGCTAACGATTGGTACCATTTGTTTCGGAAATATAGTCCTTGAGTAAGGAAATTACTGAGAAAACCAGAATACCATACGAAGTTTACCAGCCATTGCCTGCTGCCACGCTTCTTTCACTGTCATTGAACAAAATAGGAATCGTTTTAAGAGTTTCGTTTTATTATAAATTTCGGAATTGTGATTATGTGGGCAGCTTTTTCAAAAGCCTAGTTGAGCTTATCTCATTGTGCCTTTTAAATTAAAAATAATATTGAATCATAATATAATTATTTTGAGAAATGTTTTGATTTCAAATAAAATTTCCTTTAGATTGTGATTTGTATATGCCGTATGTTGTTAAAATTCATAAATATATGAATATAAGTGTGCTGAATTTTTTTTGTTTATATATTTTAATGATTTTCAGCACAGAAACTTGAATTAATATCAAGCGAAGAGGATGTAGCATCAGATACGTCAGTAACAATCAACGGTGTTGTGGATGAATTGGCTCCTGATTATACAGAAGTTTGCATTTTTCTTGTTTTTTCATTTAAAAGGTATCAGAGTCATAGACCATAAATTATTTGCGACCGCAGAAATTCGTCGACCATGACATAAATGTGACTGAATTTTGATTGTCTCTACTTACCTTGGAGCCTTATCATTCTCCAGAGGCCGATTACAAGAACGATGGGGAAAGTATTCCCGATTAAAAATCTAGTGGTGTAAGCATAAGTCGATTGCGAGAAAATAGTTACCCGATAAAAAACAAGGTAATTTTTATAAGGAATGAATCCCAAAAAACCTTTCCCCATTACCATTCCACGATAGAGTTTCTTGCAATCGGCCTCGGAGGAGAAGCAAATGTAACAATTTTGACTTTAGAACCCGTATCGCAGTTTTAAAACGTTATTTTTGAGTTTTAAGGTAGAAATATAGCAAAGTTTGATTAACGGTGTGAAAAAAATTACGCAAAACCCCGCATTTTGGAATCAAAATCCGGAATTCCACCCATCTCTGATGAATAGCCAGACCGTCTGCGGATGCAAATAATTTTTCCAGCGTCACATTTGGCTGACACTAGGATTAATACTTTAAAAAGAACAGATTGATCTCAGTGTGACACCTTTAGACCTATTTGCAAAATTGACCTTCGAAATCCGTGTAACAGTTAAAATATAAAGCATATGAGGATATTTATTTATTTATTTAAAATACGTGTACTAGACACGTGAAGAAAAGTAATGTAAAATACCACAAAAACATACAAAAAAGAAACCGTAGGGTTTGTTTAAAAAAAACTAACAAAAACAGACAATTAAAAAAAAGAAAAAGTTTGGCACAATTTAAATAATTTAGGTAAAGTTAAATTAAATAGTTCACAGAAGGGAAACTGATGGGAATAATAAAGGGATATTTTCGAATCTTGTAGCAAATATAGAACTATGATTACTTTATTTTTAAAACATTCAAATGAATTTTACTCGCAAATCTTATTTTCTTATTTTCTTTTTATTTTCTTAGAACTTATTTTCTTAGCGGTGCGGATGAACTGTTCCACGAGTTCTTCTTGGGACCATTAGGTTATCTAGGGTGTAGGAAAGTTAAATAATCGTTAATTGTTGTTGTAAAATAATATTCTTCTAAACGAGTTATGGGAATTTTTGTCAATGATTATTTTTAGTATTTTAATCAACTGGAAGAAGCAAAAAACGCATTTGAAGAAGCGATTGACATTTTTAACGATGAAGAATATATAGAGAAGAAGGATAATTGGTTTTTGGCTGATTGGAATTCAGATGGCGATAATGTTTACGCGAAGGATACGAGAAACGGAAGACTGTTTGCTGTTACTGTTAGTAATTTTATTGGATTTATTATTATATAGTTTTTGCAGACTGAGATGCCATTGTCACCCATTAATATGAAAAAGGAAGCATGGGATGGATTGACGAACCTTACCAAGTGGAATCATAATATTGAATTCGCTAATGTCCTCGTTGCACCAACCGATCGGTTTGAGATTGTGACTTATGGTAGCAATGATGTTCTCGTGGTGTCGGGTCGAGAGTTCCTTGCGGCAAGAGTTTGGAGAAAAGTTGGTGACTCGTATGTGATTGCGAGCAGAAGTGTTGATATTGAGAAGTTTGCTGACACACGTGGCAAGATCAGGTTGGAATGATTGACATGTTGTTGTTGAAGTCTAATGTTGTTTAAGAGGGCACATTTACTTGAACGCACTACGATATCGACCACATCCGACAAAGGCCAATTACACATCAGTTGACATTTTGTCGTTGGTGGACATGAAGGGATATATCCCAAAGTTTCTGTTAAATCGCACCATTCCGAGGATTATATTGAAGGATACGGTGGTTAATCGTGAATATTTACATCGGATGAATAGAGAGAACTAGGTCTAACAAGTTGTAAGATTTAATATGAATTGGTTCTATTGGGTGTGCTATTGCGGGCTTATTCTTGAATTTAATATGAGCTAATTGTATCACTTTATATCTATTGCATTATTACATTGATTAATTGGAATAAATTCGTTATATGAATTATTGTTGTAAAATAGTTTTTTTTCACATTTATGGATAATTGAAACGATTTATAAATTAGGATTTCAAAGACTTTTTGTAAATGTCTAAAAAAGAGTTGTTCAAACGATAAAAGTTGAAAGTAAAGTTGGTAATAAGGAAAAGTTAATTCATTAAAAAGATTTTGCAAAACACCAAATTATCTAACTAGCCAGAACCTAATTTGAGTTATTCTTTCTCAAACATTAAAAAAAAACGTTTAAACTGTTTCAAACTTGTGCGCATCGTCTTGTCGAAGAAGATAATTGAAACTGTGACTATCATGTGACTGACTATCTTTATTTCAATTTTCATTTATTTTAATGATCTTGGCTCTAATGAGCTTGAAAAATAATTGTATTAAATTTTACAGAAAAGCCTAGTGGATGATGCATTATTACCATTTGTCGATTTGAAAATAAAAGCCTCGGCCGTGGCCCGAAATAAATCAAGAAATTAAGAGCTCAAAAATGTGTTCCATATTTTCATAACTTGCTGATTTTATGTCCAGAATTTATCTCCAACTTACTTCGGATACTTTGGAGTCCGAATCATTCTCGCAATGAGAAGCGGACTAACTCTCTCCAATTTGAGCGGCTTCGTCGAGCCACTGTCGACCATGCAGCTCTCGTCTCCAGGATTCCTATCCGTCTTCTGGTGGATCTTGTCGTGGACCGTTCGTGGGTGAAGTTTGAGATCCAGAGTTTGACGGCATCAGACCAGCGTACTTTAGGTCGTCCTTTTGGTCTAGTTGATCCTCTGGGGTCCCATTCTGTTACGCGTTTGCACCAACGGTCCACCGGCATTCTGGAAATATGACCTGCCCATTGTAAGATCTTAGCGCGGACAATCCTCTCAATGTTGATGGTCTCACAATTGGCATAGAAGCAAATGGTGTCGATTGCTCTTTGCAGACGTGTGATGTGCTCAGAAAGGTGTGGCCATGTCTTGGAGCCATATAGAAGGTCAGGAATAACATTTAGCATCATGAGCTTCCTCTTTTCCTTATGGTCAATGTGCATGAAGAGGAGTTTGTATTTCCCGTATGATGCCCACGCCGCTTTCCTTCGCTTTGAAATTTCATCTGCTAAACCTCCATCAATCCTGATATGGCTTCCTAGATACCGAGCACCTTCTTGGAAAGGACTGACAACCCCGTCGATCTCGATTTCTGAGCCCGAAGCGAAATTGTTTTTCATGATAATTGTTTTCGCGGGATTAATTTCGAGTCCGTGTTCCTTCGCCAGTCGTGCCAAAATCGATATTCTTCGTTCCATTTCTTCCGTGTCATTCGCAATGATAACAACGTCATCAGCGAACTCGAGCCTCTTCAGCTGTTTCCCGTCAATAGTTGTTCCATACAGTTTACCTGTGCGTTCCTCAAGTGCCATTTCTTCAATTTCTACCTTGTAGAGATTGTAAGGCAAATGCAAACAACGTGGGTGACGCGGAGTCACCTTGTCGAACGCCTCGCTGCAATGGAATTGAGATGGTTTCATCGTGGATAACAAGCTGTGCTTCTCCTCCTTCGATTGCGCGACGAACAGTTTCCACGATACTACGAGGAACTCCAGCTTCTGATAGCGAATTGACAATCGTGGATTGCTTGACTTTATCAAATATCAAAATCGGATTAAAGTTCGCACTCTGTGATGGCCACTTCCAACGTCCCCTCGGCGACGTAGGAACCAGTTCCGCACATTCGACGACGTGTGCTTGGGGTCGTTATCTTGCTGAAAAACGTAAACCCAGCCCAAGTTTGTCAATGCCCAAGGTCGCATTGTGTTCTCCAAGATATCCTCGTATTGAAACCTATCCATGATTCCATTTACACATCGGAGAAACAGCCCCAAATCGTAATTGAACCACCACCCTGCTTAGGAAGGCATCTGGTACCAACACCTTATACTGTTTAAAACATATTAATAAATATTTTTTCTATAGTCGTCGCCAAATGGGATTACCACCGCAAAATGTGGCGCACTTTTTTAAATATTATGTTTTCATTTATTTTTTATGATTATTATTATTTTCCGCATTTATTCCACTATTTAAACAACATCTATAACATATTCTTAAATTTATTTAAGCAGAAACACTATACAACGAGCCTAAACAAGAAAATAATCATAAAAATTATATTTAAAAATAATATTTAAAAAGTGCGCCACATTTTGCGGTGGTAATCGCATTTGGCGATGACTAAATTCTTTCAAAATATACAAATAGGATTATTATGATTTTGATATAGGAAAAATCTAAGAAAAAATTGGGTGGTAAACCCGTTTCCAAAAAATTTAGAACGTAATTTTTTGAGATATTAGCCTTATAAATTCCAACGAAGGTGGTGACCAATTCCGGATGCAATAGATTAAACGCGATTTCGTCACTCGAGTTGTTTACAATTAATTTTTACTGAATCATCCATTTCGGGTGGCGTGACTTAAAAAACATAAAAAACAATGAAAATAAAATTAACAATAAAAAATAATAAAAGTGTTTGCTGGCTGGCGATTTGAAATGCCGCGAAAAAATGTTTGCTACACCGATTCCCACTGAATGTCCGAGGCCTCGACCGAGGCGTGATGATTAAATTATCAGTTTCTATTATTCATTTCAGAGATCGATGCCGAATGGAAGAGAAAAAATTAGGAGCGGAGAAAAGAGTGTCAGTAAATAACAATTAATGCGCTGAGTCGAACTGTGGCGGTGTTTACGTACTGTCGTAAAATAAAATGTTTGCTTCTTTAAAATGTTCGCTTGTTTATGTCAATAATAAACAAGCGAACATTTTATTTTACGACAGTACGAAAACACCGCCAGAGTTCGACTCAGCGCATTAGTTGTTATTTACTGACACTCCGGAGAAAAGGTCTTGTTTAGACATCCACACGGCCACTAAGGCCATCGAATCTCTTCCTCTTTTGTTTCTCATAAATTTTTGTTATCTATTTTTTGTTTATTATTTGAAGACAAGAGATGAAAAGTTTAATTTAAAAATGAAAATGGATGAAATAAAAATATTGATGATAAACAAAAGAGGAAGAGACGTGATGGCCTTCGTGGCCATGTGGCTATCTAAACAAGACCTTTTCTCCGCCCCTAATTTTTTGCTCTTCCATTAGGCATCGATCTCTGAAATGAATAATATCAATTTCACAATAATTTTCCAAAAGAATAATTTACGTGAAAACATCATATTCATTTATTAAGAAACGTTAACGTAACCTCATTTTGACAGCTTATAAACCATTTTAATTACAAATATCATTTCTTAATTAAACATATATTTTGAACAAAATATATTCATAGTGTACTTAATTATTAAATTAGGTGCACTATTAGTAACATCATTGGGCAATGATGTACTGAGCTCGCGCTATGAAGTAAGTACTATTTGTTTATTATTCCAACTACACTTATTTACAAAATCTTTCTCTTAATATGCGTCAAATTTATTGATTTGTCCAGGTTCCGTTGTTTACTGTAAATATAAAATTGATTTTTGAGACTTTTAGAAAAACAATTTTAAATGTAAATAATTTACTTTACTCTTCGCTGAAGTCATCAATTGACTACTTATATGGTGCATCGGCCGGGAACCGAACACGGGTCGCCCAAGTGGAAAGGATTCTACTACTGAACCACCAGACGCAGGAGGACAATCATCCTTATACACGGTAAATGACATCAGGGGATCCATGTTGTACTTAAATGAAGATGAAATTTCTTATGTGGTATGCTAATGGGAAATGGCTGCTATTCATGTTTTTGGAATATAATTTCTGGAAATATCAAAAAGAAACATTCAACAGAAAAAATTAAAACAAAAATAAAAAAAAACAAACCTAACAAGAGGATGTTATTAAATCTAGGAAAATAGGAAATTGCTCCCGTCGGAAAATAAAATCCATTTCTGCAAAAGAAATCACGGATTATTACACCATAGAATTTAAAATACTTCCTCAAACTTCAACGGATTAATTAATTAAATCAAAGGTGGATGCGTAGCATACCTGGTAGAGGATTTGATTCACGAAAAATATATGTTGGTTCGATTCCTTTGAGATCTTTGATTTTTTAGTCTTTTTTATAAAAATGAAAAAAATCGAAATTTAAAATGAAATGGTGTAATAATCTGTGATTTTTGCAGAAATGCATTTTATTTTCCGACGGGAGCAATTTCCGCTTTTCCTAGATTTAATAACATCCCTAACAAGATGATGTTCAATATATTGAAGAATCAGTTTAAGTTGAACAGAACATTCATTTATATTCCAAGATCATTTCTAAATAATCGATTTACCATAATTGTATTCAATTTTACAGAAAAGCCTAGTGGATGTTGCATTGTTAGACGTCTCTTTAATTCGACCAAAATGGAACTTTGTCTAATCGCGGGCATTCAAAAATTGTCAGTGGAGCGCACTATCAAATTCGCTATTTTTTTTTAATTAATTTTTTTTCTTTAAAATATAATGAATTTACAGAGGATATTGACATTTTTTATAGCATTGTAACTGCCGTGAGCACAGATTATACTATTTCCGAGGTTAAGTTTATCCGGAAATGATGTGAATGTGATGAATTCATACTTAATGGTAAGAATTGTTTCGTTATGTTTCAAATTTGATATTTTTAGATCTATGGCGATCGTCGTTATAACAGAAACAACATTATATGATATCAAAGCATGGACTTTGCTTAATAGAGAAGATTTAATATCTGAAGGTATATGTTTTTAGCGTTTGTTATTATTTTTATACCAATTGGCTCATTAGACAATATTTAAACTAAAAATAACCTAAAGTTAAAATAAGTGGTTTTTTTTCTAGATATTATCTTTGTGAGTCTAACATTAAAGAAAAATTGTTTGTATAAAAATATAAAATATTTGTCTTGTTAAAAGAATTTGTTCATATAGATGAATTATACCAATACTTAAAAAATTTTATGGCTTAAGAAAGGTTGCTAGCATGTTGAAGATAATAAACTTAAATTATTTTTGCGATTAAGGAGTTTGTCCAGCATGTAAGGAAAATTATTTTTCTTTAGCTATTTTAGTCTTTTCCATTCCACCGACCGGTTTTATATATCAAAATGTTTTTTAATGAGCCAACAATGTGTTTTCTTTCAGAATATTATGTAAGGTTGCAAGTTTATGGAATATTTTTAATCTTGATTTTTGAATTCACAACGGGCTTCTAAAGGTGACAAATAAATTAGATAACTAGATAAAGGTAAATGTATATTTTTATCAAATATTAAATACCTTATTTAAGCATTATTATCAAACAGATTTTCAAACAAGTAACTGTCAGTGTGGATACGAAAATGGATGGGTCTAATTGTTCATTATAAAACATTTTTTTTAATTTGTAAATAAAGAATATTATATATATATAATTTATTAAAAAATATATTATATTAATCAAATGTCATTTGTGAGGTAACTATCAGGGTTGCGTAGAATTACATCTTCCATCTTCCGTTTTCCGTCGTCCGTTTGAAAAAATCATTTCCATTCCATTGAGTAAAACTTCAGATTTTTTTCTTAATAACGAGAACGAAAGTTTCCATCTTGTAAAAATTTGATTATACACATTATTTTCAAGTAAAGTCTTTATTATAAGTTTATAATAAATAATTTCAATTTAATTTAGTCTCCTTCTTTTTATAACTTGGGACTTCTGAAAGTAAATAAAACATTACATGCGCGCATGCATAGGCATATTTCCTAACCGATAACAATTTTTGGACGCCATATTCTCGAGCAGGTGCGTGAGTGGAATTTCTTGTGACAAGCATTCGCGGTGCCAGTGAACATACATTACGAGATAAGTGATTTTGTGCATAGTGTTGAAGCGGCATGCTTGCATTAATAAATTCATTTCTAAAGGTTGCATCTACCAGAGATCTTTCAAAGCCTGCATCCACTATCTAGAATACAAGACATCACAACTTCTATTGAAATAATATAACAAACAGCTCTTAAATTATTAAACTCTTCGTATATTGTTTCCCTCTCTGATGATATTCCGTCATTCGAAGAACCTTGTACCGAAAAACCTAAACAATCGTCATGAGAACTATTATCAATGTTTGTGCGGTCATCATCAACTCTATGTTTCGAAATATTTTTGGATAATATAAATTCATCTGGAGGTTGAGTTGATGACGATCGCACAGATATATCGCAATTGTTGCTATCGTCATCGTCATTTTCAATGTTCAATATCGATTCTTCGACATTATTATTTGGGTCCAAATCTGTAAAACATAATTATAAAATCAAATATTTATCTGTAAGAACCTCCATATAGCGATATTAAATGCATATGTATACAACAAACTCCAGATCGTTGGTCCAAGCATGTGCATTTGAATCGATATGGACAACTTTGGCAAATTTGGCAATGCACATTGTTCTAAAAACACTAAAACACTCTAAATAAACTTCATATACTCACATTTTCATCGCATCTGCATGGTCCGTTATCCGCCAACATACTCGTATGTACTGGCGAATACCTATGATCCTGGGAGTTGCTCCATTGCTGCATTTTGGCTATAAATTATAATCTACAGAGTAATTAAAAAATCATTACTTAAATAATATGTCTCCATATACTCCATGAATTTGCTGGCATCCTCATTGTTTTCTACCATGAGCATGTCAGACATACTTTGCCACATCCTGTCTACTTCCTGCTGTAATGGTTCTTTTAGTATAACATTCAAGACTTTCAAACAGTTGTCCAGTAAGTCACCCTAAATATAGTACAAATAAGAATATTTAATAACCAATACAAACCTTTAAATGTTGTTTAGCCTTTTTTTTCCACGCCCTAAAAACGTGCCATCGGCATAACAATTTTTTGGTAATATTTTGGTTTTCTGGGAATACCTTAAAAATCTGTTTAAAAGAAATATTTATTTACTGACCTGAATGTACCCATTCCAAAACGCTGATGCTTCATCAGACATAAATGTTTTCGGGCAGAATGTCGGCATTAATTTTTTTATACATCCAAAAAGCGTTGATATATCATTTGATCGAGATGTGTGGGACAGAAGAAATGCTAAGGTTTATTAAATTAATGGATTTTTACAATTAACTACCTATAGGGACGCCTTTGTCGAACTCGTTCATTGCTAAAACTGTAGTTAACTTTAAATTATACCTTGTAATATTATGGGTATCGTCTATAGTAATACCACGACCAGAGTAATCTTTCATCCATTGAAGTTGCTGTGGGGTGATTATCACTGAAATCCCACGGAATATATATATATATATATATAATCAAAATCTAAGAATATGAAAGGTTTGATTTGATCATTTTTGAATTATTTTCAATGGTCTCAAATATAAAATGAAACAAATATTCAATTTATGTTAATAATTTCTCTGTTTTTCATTATATTTCTTCAAAATTTCTAGATCAAATCAGATTTATTACTTTTATTTTTTATGAAAATAAAATTGGAAATGTCAATTTCTTAGATTTTCATAATATATCAATAAATAAACAAATGATAAATGTATAACCTAATTTAAATTCGCTGCCAGTTGTATCTTTCGGTGGCACATAAAGTTGAAAGCCATCGTTGACGTCTCCGTTATCGATTCTAGTTAATAATGAATTTAAATCATTCTCGTGTAGACGTCCTGGGATATAATTCATTTTATGGCGGAAATTCCTTAAATAATATTTTTGTTAAACTTATTAGGCTTAGTATAAAATACCACAAATCTTGAGTAGTGACATAGAATAGCCTATTCGTATGTGGATAATTTTCCCTTAATTTCAAAATAATCTGCATGTTGGTCATGCCGTCTCGAAGTAATCTGAATTAAAAATTATTTAGCACTAAAACAAATTTAAACTTTTCGATAATTATTTTCTGCTGATAGCTATATTTTAGAGATTCGTAATCTATATTATGGTTCAAATGACTGAAGCACGCCTCAACACTAATCTTCCCATTTTCCGCTGTTTTAACCTTTAATGAATAAATACATATAATATTTTTAATATTAATAATTAATATACCTTCATATACGCTGTACATCTCTCATCAATCTTATCATTTTCATGACCTGCTCTTATCGCTGATTGTTGCTTGTAATTTCCCTTCCGCACTCGATGGCATATGTTATATTCCACATGTGTTCCATTTATATCTGTCGACGATGAAATTCTAAATGAAGTTCCCGTATGTTCCTCTCTTGTTGAACGCCAAATCTATAATAAATGAACCAATAATTAATAATAAGATATAAACAACCATATAATCTTCAAAACAATCAAATTCTTTGTGTTCCATTTCAAATGCTCCATTATCGTTATGCTCTTTTGTCATGTGCTGTCTCAAACCTGAAATAGATGCAAACTTACCATAGCATATCCCACATTCCACTCGTTCGCCATCAGAATAAATCTAAAATTTTTAATATTATATTTAATATAAATTATTAGCATGAATACCTTCCCATGAATATTCTTACAATGTTTTTTCATTCCTTTTACACTTTTCAATTGAACATCGCAGTGTGGACAATTCAATAGAACATGTGTTTCATTGTTCTTGCGAGTGCGAAGTTCCTGAAGACCATTATCAAACTTACTCATCTCCTCGAACCCATAGCCATGAATTCTTCTTAAATGACTTCTCAATTTTTTTGGAATTTGAGAATAACCACAGTTTTCAGGGCATTCAAAAACTGTAGATGAAATTGAGCACATTTTAACTTTGTTACTTGAATTAAATTCGAGTAAAAAATTTATTTAAAAAAAAAATAGCGAATTTGATAGTGCGCTCCACTGACAATTTTTGAATGCCCGCGATTAGACAAAGTTCCATTTTGGTCGAATTAAAGAGACGTTGCGGTGCTCACATAATATTCCGTGAAATGTATAAAAATCCTTAAAACTAAAAAAGTTTAGGATGATTTAAGAGAATTCAGTAGATTTGAATTGAAATTCGTCCAAAATAGGAGAAACTAAATTATTTACGAGGTTTTAGTTGAGTACGCTAAATGTTAACTTAATTTTATAATTTCAATTGCAATTGCTGCACATGCCCGTTGATATCAAATTTTCTAGATGATATATTACTTTCTCTCAACAACAACTTAACAATTCAATAAATCCATTTACTTCATCATCAACTATAGACTAGAAGCTCTATTTTTACAACAACAATAACAAACGATTATTTAATGGGTCTGAAATTACAATCTATGAAATTTATAAAAATTATCTACTATAGCACACAGAACAAACAATATTAAAAAAGTTAATAATAATATTGAGCAAGCAGTTATGTTAGTTTATAATCAATATACACAAGTGTTAATAATAATTTCGTACAATGAAGAATAGAGCACAATTTCGAATCTACTTCGTGAGGAAACCCGTTTTTGACAAAATTTTAATTTCAAACCATTTAACATGAAACCAATGGAACCCGCAACAAACTATCAATTGGTGAAGTTTTAAAAACATGAAAGATAGAAATATCATGGACGTGCAAATAAAAAATGAACAATAAATTGGATTGGTTACAACATTCGGCGACTTCCAGTTCTCGGCATCGTCGGCGTATCAATAAGAGTCGATGAGAATCTAGGTTTTCCAAATATGTGCTCAGGAGTTGGTTCAACAGCAGCAGATCGTATAGGTGAAGGGGGTCTTCTCGTTGGTGTCATCTGATTCTGACCGGGAGGAGTTGATGTGCCACCACTAGGGGTATTCCTATACATCAAACTAAAAAGGAACCATTTATTAACTTGTTAGAAATTGAAAATCAACCTTTTCCTTTCCCTTCTTTGTTTTTTAGCATATCTGACAAAGAATAAAACCACGACAATGGTAACAAGAGCCACAAACGAAAATGATATGGCGGTAATAATCCTAAATCTCATAAATCATTCCCTTTCAACATCTTGTATCATACCTAATCTTTCTATGGCGTTCTTGAACTTCTTTTTCCAGTATCATTTCACTAGTCAATTCATTGATATCATACGGAACAAACGTTGTCAATTCTGGCCTTACAAACACCGGCAATTTTTCGATAATCGACTCCATTGTTATATTCTTCTGAAAAAAGAACGTTGAATACAAATTGATTTATATTCTTTCCCACATCCTTCGCTCCGGCGAACAGCGAAGCCAACGAATCAGTATGCGATCTAAAATGATCGACCAAATCCTGTGGAAGCAATCGCATATCGGGCACTTCTCCTTTCGTCACTGCCGAAATAACCTCCGATGGGATTTTGCTCAAATTGTACCCTGGTGGCAGCATTTTGAGCAAATCGAAAACAGCAGGGTTGAACACTGATTGTTTTCCCGAAGATGTCGAGTTTGTTGAATTTCCAACAGCCGTAACATTTCCTCCCATCGTTGGCATTTGTTGAGTGTAATATTCCTATAAACTCAAATCATACATCATATTTAAATCTCATTACCATGATGGTTTTCGTTTCAGCATGATCAAGTCCGGGCAATGGTTCTCCTGACATCACTTGCGTCACAAGACTCGATGGAAGATGATCAAGTGGTGGCAACACCTTATCTTGGTTTTCAATTGGATTTCCAGCCAAATTCGCTGCTGCAGCAGTGTGCATTTTCTTCATTGCCTGCTTTATAATCGAATCAAGAGTGGCTTTGTCAATTCCTGGAATTTGTCCCCCATTCAAGACGTATTGAATCATGGCCGGATCCATCTACAAAAAAAAACACAATTATGTATACAATGTCAATTGTTCTTATTCTAATATTCAAAACGGACAACAATAATAATAGCCAATTAATGTTTTTTCCTTTTATCCTTCGCATCCCTACTTGATATCTATTTTACTTCTCTTACGACAATCAATTGACATATATTACACGAACCGAATAAAGAAAAACTTCCTACCTTGCTCAAGTCGACTTCACCAAATCCAGGAACATTCACCATTAGATTCGGAAGCGAACGTATCATCTGCTCGATATCACTAGGACCAGGTTGCTCACCAGTCGCGAATCGAACAAGAGGTGCCGTAAACTAAAAAAAAATGCAAAATTACAATCAATTTCGCAATAAAGGCTGAAAACCTGCTCTAACGCTTGATTGAGTTTAGGATTGGGTGGCTCCATTCCACGTGTATTTCCCGAATTTTGGGCAATATTCCTGAGTGCTGGAAGAGATTGAGACAATGTGTTGATTAGTGGCACAGCCCCTTGATTTCCAATTGATCCCATAGATGGCAAGAAAGATGAGAATATGGAGTGTTGGTTATTCGTTGCAACTGGATTCAGGTTTCCTCCCATTGTCTCGTTGGCCTTTTTTATCATCAAGTCTTTCAATCTAACTCCAGCCATCTTTTCCGGCCCAGCACATTTAATCTCAGCTTGGAAAGGAAGGAAAGTCCGCACTTTGTTGATTACCAAATAATTGATAAATGCGTCAAACTCTTCATCACAAATAAACTCGTTGCCTAAAACCATAATCGACACAAATTTCTTTTATCCCAATGTTACCGTCAACGATTATATTCGATATCTTCTTCTTGAATACGTTCGACTTGAATCCAGCAATATGATTCGCCGAAAGATCAAGCCAAAAGAGTTTTGTCATTTTATCAAACGTTCCCTAAAACAATATTGAGAATTTAATTGATGTCACTTCAGTAAACCTCTTCAATCACGCTAATTTTATTATGTCCAAGATCAAGCGTAGTGAGATGTGATAATTGGGGAAACGATGATGAATCGAGACGCGTTATCGAATTATTTCGGAGACTAAGCTGATGCAAATTCTTCATCCCATCAAGCATACCACGGTCGATTTTAGATATCGAATTATTTCCCATCAATAGGACAATCATTTGGTCGAGCGCGTCGAAAGAGTTGCGAGAAATTTGAACAATCCGGTTATTCTGAAAATTATAATTTAAAAAAGGTCTTTTAGACATCTGCACATCACCTGCAGACTAATCAATTGCAATTTTGGATTGTTTGAAAACGCCAACGTTTCAATTTTCGTAATCAAGTTACCATCAACCTTTACTTGCTTCAAATTTGGCAAATCTTTCATGGATGGAAGCTTAAAGAATCAAATTAACCGTGACAGAAAAATAAAGCAGATACCATAACAAGAGCATTATTGCTGATATCAAGAATTTCCAAATTCTTAAAAGCCTGCAGCCTATTCCCATCCAAATTCGAAATCATATTATTCTGCAGATAAAGATATTGCAGTTGCGGAACATTCATAAACGCCATCGGATGAAGCCTTTTCAGAGAATTACTTTGTAATCTCAACTCGCGAAGATGTGGCAAGTTCATCAACTCGAAATTGTTGATCTAAATGAAGTTATAAAACTCCAGGAGTGGAATTAAAAAATAAACCTCGCTAATATTATTTCCAGCCAAGTCTAAATACATCAAACTGGCAGCGTTTCTCAAAACCTGCGCTGGAATCGATTCAAGGCAATTTCCACTAATATCAAATAATATTAGAGTGGATTTTAATGAATCAAGTGACTTTCTGGAAGACATTATAATTAATAAAATAGCTAATATAGCTAATCTTACGAGTTGAGTTCACAAATTTTGTTATTTTCCATTCTTAATTGTGTTAAAGATGTTAATGATATCAATGACTTTTCGGAAAACTTTTCAATCTAAATCCAATATAAGCCACTTTAAAAGAACATTTAATATTCACCTGATTGTCATTTAAATTTAGAGATATCAATGATTTCAATTCCCCAAAAGTTGGCACCGATTTCAGCTTATTTCCAGATAGTACAATATGCTCAATAGTCTTTTCCATCCTTTTCCATGCCTAAATTATTACAAATTCCTTAAAGCTTCTTCTTCCCCTTTCATCTCCCTCCCTCCAACTTTGGTCAATAAAAAAGTACAATATGCAGCAAGAAAGGGAAACGTCCAAAATCATCTGTCAATTGGTTCGCAGCCATCCGCATTTCGTTTTGTCTTTACCATCCATCAATGGTCATTGCAAGCATCAAACACACCACTCATTCACTTTCATCCAACAGATGACCCACTTTTACGTATGCCTTTTGCGATGCAAATTCGCTCACCGAAATATGACTAAGCCGATAAAAACTTATTGTTATTGTTGAAATTGAATATTTTTCAAAACTAGTTAGGCTTGCCTGAAAAGCCTCGACAAAATCCATGTAAACAATAATAAATATTCAATGGTTCGAATCGACAAAAAACAATTCTTCCGATAAACATCTATCCCCCTTTCAATACAATGGAAAAATTAAACAATCTCGGTTTAAATAAAAAAAACCGTGTCAGATTGTCAACGAACCGATGTGGAAATAGTTTCGACCGATGAGTTGACAATTCTCAGAGATCTGAGACCATTAAATGGCAGCGCTTCAATTTTAACATCCGAAGATTCGGTAACACTCAGAACATCTATTGTCTGAGTACCAAGAGCCTTAATAAAACAAAATAGAAATTATCCAATCAATTCGTATACCTGAGCAATTTCATCTATCCTTAGTCCACTACAAGCCACAGTTATCAATTTTTTGTTTATCTAAATAATAAATCCAAATAATTTCATCATTTCGATACATCCCATCTAACCTTACAAAAACATTTCTCTGGAACATTCGGACATGTCGGCTGACAGACAGCTATGCCGAAAATAGTGGCTAAAATAATAAATTTCATAGCCACTAGGCTTCTGCTAAAAAAATTTAAAAATTATTCAAATATCAACCGTAAAGAAAACCTTACAATTGACTAAATTCCAACAGATTATGCAAACAAAATCTCGTCAGCAAAGATCCGTCAACTCTCTAAAATACCAAGCAATTATAACGACAATATAAAGGACAATTTAATCAAATTTATTAAACACCAAAAAACGAGTAATTAAGTAATGTGACAAAAAAAACCATAAAATGTGGGTCAGCCAAAAAAAATATCCACCACATATCAGAATAGAATTTGAGTAGAGGAAATAATAAGATGAACAATCATTAGACACGGTCAGTTTTCCGATTTCGTTTAGAACGGAATTGGACATTCAAATAAAAAAAAATCAATTCATTACCGCCCTTTTTTCGACAAATTTGTTTTGATCTTGACAAAACTGAGAAAGCGACAGGCAGCCTAAATTCCTTCCCAATAAAGTACCACAACGACGATTGCATAAGATTTTGAAAGAACGGTAAGGCACACATCCAGCTGTGATTGATAATTAACCCCGATATGGGCAAAGCTTCCCATTATTTAATCGCATAATTCTTTTCAAATATATTGGCTTGATCAAATTATTGTTATTAAAAGACGATAATAATAATAACAACAACAAATGACACCATTCGTCATGATCAGTTTGATTTAAGCGATAAAATTGGACTCAAGAAGTGAATGACCTAAAAGCCACAAGAATAATTGGCTTAATATTCAATAAATCTAATTATCTTTTAGATAGCATGAGAATGTGTCATTATCAGTTCTAAAGTAAATCAAGTCAAAATTCCATAAGACCTAAACACAACATAAGGCCTAAAAACTAAACTGTTCCAAAGATGAGGATAAATTTTATATAAATGCCAGCTTTAATTTGTACTACTGGAAAGCCACAGGATTCCCATTAGATCGTAAAAAGTATTTGAGCATAAATAAAAATGTAATATCAAATCCTAATTGCACACCAAGCGAAAATTACTATGTATTTTATTCATTCACACGTTAAAGTTAAAAGAAAAACTATTTATCAGGCTTCTCTTAAAATATCTTTGGCGCTTTAATTTTGACAAAATACTAGAAATAAGTGACGTTTCCGAGCTTTCTTACCAGTCAGTTCTTACGAAAATTATAAGAGGCAATATATCGCGGATTCATTTAATCAGAGTGCAAAATATAAAAAATTTATTGGAGAGCATTTTTTCAGAGATCGGTGCGAAGAGGAAAAATACAAAAAAAAAGAATGGTCTCGTTTTGCCGGCCACTATTTTGTATCTCATAAGCAACCCACATTGAAGAGGAATAGATGGAAAAGTCCTTTGTGTCCGTGTGGCCGTCCAAACGAGACCACAATTTTTCTTATTTTTCCTCTTCCATTAGGCACCATTATCTGAAAAAGGCTATAATTTTTAATCAAAGCACTATCTCATTTGTAATTGGCAAATAATACTATGTAACAATTCTAGAGATGAGTTCCAAAACTGTACCATGCTAAATGAAAAAAAAAACAAAATTTCAAATTTTTAGACGTTTATCCTAATTTCCAATTGAATTAGCGTCGTCTCAAAATCTACATCTGTTTCTAAAATTTAAGCATAACTTACTTATAAAAATTTCAATTGGGCTTCCAAAGAATAATCGAATTGAAACCGACAATGGCACGCCAAATGAAAATGTTAAATTTGCAAATTTTAAACGCATTCTTTTTTAAATCCACGTGAAAGTTAACGACTAATCTATACGGCTACATTACAGACCTCTCATAAAACTTTAGATTCCCGATGTGTTAAATTTAAATGACTTTTCTGAGATTCTGTTTTTAAGAATTTATTTGGCGTGCAATAGTATCAGACGATTCTAACCGAAGCGCTGCGCAGCACTACAATTATAAACGTCACCCAAAAGATTGTCTATTATAATTCTTTAGGTCTGTAAATTTGATAAAAATTTTAAAAAAAGTAATCATGAACCACTAAGGAATTCCGTAAAAACTCGACACACACCATATGAAAACAAACATTTTTCAATATTGAAAAGCATTTAATTAATTTTTACCTAAATTATACAGGATTTACTTAAAATATCTCTGGAATTTTATTTCGAAATTTTAGCTATAAGTTAATCTTATGATGTCCTGTTTTTGCTAATTCATTTGGCGTGCTCAACACCTATATTTCTAAAATATGAAACCTCGTAAAAGAAAGTGGAGTGTACAGAGGGTTTTGTCATTCCGCGTAGCGCTTACAACAGCTCGCAAATTGAACCATTTTTAATTTTGTATAATCAACTGACACGTAAAATTCTGAATGATTCCTACGTAGACTTGCTAGATTTGTTCAAAATTATATACTAAACATATTGTCCTTTTCAGAAATCGGTGCCTAATGGAAGAGGAAAAAATAGGCTGGAATGAGGTTCTCGTTTGGACAGCCACTCTTTTTTTCAAAAAAAAATCTTCCATTAGGCACTAATCTCTGAAAAGTAAAATAAAATATTTCTGGAATAATAGTCTTAAGGCCTTTAACTGTGCTCCCGTTATTATTAGTTCAATTGGCGTGCAATAAAAAAAATTTCGTAAAGCCTTTATCAAAATTTTATCGCGGTAGTCTCGAACCTCTCCAGATATAAACAGAAAACATTTTTTGTTATCTGTTTATTATTTTCTGACCACGCAGCTGTTCGCGGTTGTGCCACATATATATGAACCTTAAAATAACTATATGAAACCTTAAAATATGACACCAAAAGTAACCTGAAAATCTTATTATTCTTTAATACAAAATGGAACTTATTTTGAAAGCAAATTGAATCAAATAAAACATAAAATATGAAAATAAATCCGGAAAGTTTTAAATTCCCATAAATTGGCGCAATTATAGGCCAAAAAATTCGAAAGAAAACTCGATAATGAAATGTTTTTACTTGTGACATAGGTTGGTCAAAAAAACCTAAATAACAAGATAGAAGTCTTCGCATACTTTCATTTTTATAATTAGTGGAATGTAATTAGGAGAAAATGTATATAATCGAAATCAAGAAAAATGAGGAACAAACATTATAACAGCATTTGATACAAAATCCGAAATGTTCTCGTCGAATAATGGAAAACTGGGGTGATAATTAACAGAAAATTGATGGCACTGTTATCAAGAATATGACATAATTGAATATTTGTTGTTATTCTTGTTGTTGTTGACATGAATATCCAGACATATTAATGAGGTTGATTCGCAACACACTGACACTTATACTGATTTCAATAGATTTCAATAAACGTCGAGAATTAAGGTGTTTTAAAAGAAAAGTTAATGCGATTAACAACATTCGGCCTATATTGATTAACCAATACATGAATATAACCAATAATTACAATACAATGAATGATTGAAATTCGAACCTTCTGTCCGGTTTTAGGCTAACGGAAAAATCCATATAACGGCTCATAAAACATAATGTAGTAAAACAAGTTTGCAGATAAAGCTAACAATAAAGGAGATTCTCGAGCTAAAAAAAATCACGGATAAAAGTTTGGATAATATTTTTGCATGGCTTTATTCGAAACAATTTCTCAACCAATTCCACAAATTGGGGAAGGCGGAGTTATTGCAAAAGTGAAGGAGGATCGAAACAGCGGACAGATCAAGTGAAAATAATTGGAAGACAGCTTGGTTTTGGATTGTTTGGATGTGTCGCCGTCCACTTTTCTTCTCCACAATGCATAACAACAATAATGTTTCCATTAAATGACTAATCCAAGACTCACACTTTATTATATTATCAAGAATCAAGTTATTGCTATTAAATATATCATTTAATTGTCTGAATTGTAAAGTCTAGACAAAATACCATAAAATACATTCAAAAATTGACAAATGAAATGCACGTCATTCGCAATATTAAAACTTCTGTCTCATTTATGCTTTCCCAATATTAATTACAAGGATATGATTTGATATACATGGGCACTCCACTGGCACGAAACCGAGCCGCATTGCAAAAGACTTTGCACCAAATGAGCGAAACACAACGAAATTTCTTAATTTTTGAACCTTTAAAAAATGCAAAAAGTATAAACAAAATTATTATATCTATTATAATTTTAGGTACAACATATGACATTTAAACGAACGTTTCGGTTAAAAAATAATTAATAAATATTGTCCTTTTCAGAGATCGGTGCCTAATGGAAGAGCAATAAAAGAAGAGAAAATGATGGGCGGCCACACGGCCACAAACAACTTTTTCGTCAAATTCTCTTCAATGTGTACTACCCATAACTTCGTAAAAAAGAGAGGCCGTCCAAACGAGAACTTCATTCCATTCTAATTTTTTTCCATTAGGCACCGATCTCTGGAAAGGACAATAAATAAATTTAACAAAATAATAAATCGAAAAGTTGTGTTTCGCGCAATTGGTTCCAAGTCTATTGCAATGCGGATCGGTTTCCTGGCAGTGGAGTGCATTGGTCGTCATAAAATATCGAAAATTCATTTAAAACTCTTCTTAAAAGTCCACACACAAATTATACTTCGTTACATTTGCGAATACCGTTGCACGTCATCTGAAATTGCACATTTACTTGGATATTAAAAGCTTTAAAATTGAATTTCTCTATACGAATTCATCAACAATTTAATATTTAGTTTAAACAGGCAAAGTATTTTTTAATTTTAAAGAATATTGGTGATCCATACATTCAAACGTTAGAAAAAACGTGCACACCAAAGAAAAATGACGATTTTTTAAAGTTTTAGATTGTCTATCTGCTATCAGTGATGGGCGCACTCCACTGCCGCGATACTGCGCCGCATTGCAAAAGACTTTGCACCAATTGCAAACTCAAAATTTAATTTATTATTTTAATTTTCAATATTTAAAAGTCACTTATACTGACGATGAAGATTCTTCTGGTCCATTAATTGAGATACTAAGAATTTATTTTCATTAATTCATCAGGATTTCTGCAGAATGAAACGTTAAGTGATAAATACAATACTGAAAATAAAAATAATAAATTAAAAGGTAGTGATCGTGCAATTGGTGCGAAGTCTTTTGCAATGCCGCGCGGTTTCTTGACAGTGGAGTGTGGGCGGAATTTCGGATTCCGAATAAATTTTATATTTTAATTCCGAAAATTCACTTTTCATAAAAATGTTAACACCGGATACGTTCAAAATTCCGGAATACGTCTATTTTTCGATTCCGGATTCCGAAATTCCAAAACTGCTATTATATATATATACATCCATTTCTGTTGTCTATTTTTAATATCTATAGTCGCCACCGCAAAATGTGGCGCACTTTTTTAAATATTAATTTTTCATTTAATTTTTATGATTATTATTATTTTCCACATTTATTCCACGATTGAAACAAAAACAACATCTAAAACATCTTCTTCAATTTATTTAAGCAAAAACAGTATAGAAAGAGCATAAACAAGAAAATAAAAATTAAATTTAAAAATAATATTTAAAAAAGTGCGGCACATTTTGCGGTGGTAATCGCATTTTGCGACGACTAGATTATAATACAATTTAATTAATCTACTTCAACTATTTTAATTTGCAGATCGCGTTCCGTTAAAATTAAAAATTTACGAACAAATGAAATTGAATTTTCTGATGTTACAATGAGTAAAACTGGGTTCCCTGTCACTTTAAAAGAAGATATCTATTAAGCTAATTTTCTTCCCTAAATGACTGATCTAAGCATCTCATTTGATCCCTTAATATCATTTGTTGTACGAATAAAACCAGTAATGGGAGGGACCTACTGTTTTAAAAGTCCAGGGGGGGGGGGGGCATTAAATTGAACCTTTCAACACCCGAGGACACTGTAGTCAAATATAACGAGAATAGAGCGCATTTGAATAAAACTATCTTAAAATAGTCAAGTTTTACTAGAATATGAATATAGAGAATATTATTTGAGCTTCCATTTTGATGGTTCAAATTGGCATACAGCAACATAATAAAAATCTTTTAACAAAACAAAACAATAGTGTTTAAACAACACTCCAATTCGAATTTTAAAATTGGCGACTCATTTAAGCAACTTCAAAAATTACTTAATTTTTAATTTCCTTAAGGATAAAACCCACGAATTATTAGTGCCATGTGCCCGTCAGATGATAATTTCAATGTGTCTATATTTGAAAGAGTTTTATAAGCTCTCACGTATAAATTTGATTATAATATCCTTGTCTGAAAACGGTAAAAAACTTCTATAATAATAATAGAGAACATACGGTACAGAATATGTTTTTTCGAGATCAGTAAAGCTGGAAAACGTTAAAGATTTGAAAAAAATCAAATTGGTGTGAATGCAGTAAATAATAAAAACGAACAAAGTTATCCATATACGACTATATAATGGATAAAATTAAATTATAACCGGTTGTCACCAAATTACTCGAACTGAATACCTTAAACAATTAAATAATTAATTGGTCTCTATTACAATGCGTGCATTCTCTGAAAGATTCAGCATTATAATAGATCTTAAGAAGGTGAATGGAATTGTGTTCAAAAATTCAACTTAAGTTAGTCTATAAAACCGTATAAAAATTAAAATATTTCAGCTCTTAATTACGATTTTATGAAATTTAATCATATCTTACTAATTCCAGTGTGGAGTTTTAAGAATAAATACATTGTATCGTTTTATATAGAACTTATTTCAAGTCTCT
Organism: Caenorhabditis plicata; assembly: GCA_963931815.1. Taxonomy (NCBI): domain Eukaryota; kingdom Metazoa; phylum Nematoda; class Chromadorea; order Rhabditida; family Rhabditidae; genus Caenorhabditis; species Caenorhabditis plicata. The sequence continues at coordinate 9,475,074 of OZ007492.1, read as the reverse complement.
CCAAAATTGGTAAATCGTGAAAGATTTGTAAAAATCCAAGTTATCCGGTAGTGTGAGCCGACGAACCACATTTCATTATAAAAATTATTTTTGTCGAAATTTTTAGTTTATATGACTAAATATTATTATTAAATAATACAATATAAGAAAACAATAGAATATATTTGCAAGCGCAAAAATCGTCGAATAATTTCTAACATTGAATGTCGTGTTGCTCAACGTGTATCTGGCAAAATAGTTCAATGAAGCGTCGTCAAAAACTTTTTTAATATAGTCGTCGCCAAATGCGATTACCGCCGCAAAGTGTGGCGCACTTTTTTAAATATTATTTTTAATTTCATTTTTATGATTTTTATTATTTTCCACATTTATGCCACGATTGAAACAACATCTAAAACATATTCTTCAATTTATTTAAGCAAAAACAGTATAGAACGAGCCTAAACAAGAAAATAATCATGAAAATTAAATGAAAAAATAATATTCAAAAAGTGCGCCACTCTTTGCCGCGGTAATCGCATTTGGCGACGACTATAATAAATTTATATTCTTACTTTTCCTGCATTCCAAAAACCCTGAAAACTTAAAAAAAATGGACAAAATTGCTCAATAATATTACTTCATTAAATATGGACAGTCGGAGCCGTCTGTAAATTAATAAGTTAAGGTAACAAATGGTCTGAATAGAAACAATCAATTTATATTAATTTGGAACATCTAAAGCATGTAGTTATAACGTGATATACCTGAAACAAAATAAAAACTAAACAAAAACTAAAAAAATAAAAATAAAATAAAGAACGAACTACAGTATCATCAGAAGAACTAGGAAATTTAATGAAATGATGCGTTTCGGAACCCAATAAGTGAGTAGGACGGCTGCTCCTTTAGTATTGTTTTTTATTTTTAATTTTTTTGATAAACAATTTTCATTTCGTTATTCAAATTAATTTTAGTTGGTTTAAAAGTTTTTTTTAAGGTTTATTGCACTCACATCTAACAACTAATTATTTATCTTTTACAATAATGGGAAAGAAAAAGGTAACTGTTTTCTATTTTCCCTATCTGATATTTTTCTTCTAGGGTAGAAATAATGCTAAGAAGATATCTAAACCAATGAAGAAAGACGAGCCCGTGATGGTTGCTCCAATCAATGAAGCATCTAATGATGAAACAAAGATCGAAGAGAAACCGGTAGATGAATTCATTATAGTGGATTACTGATTTATTTTCAGCGGGTGTCATCAAGAACTCACTCTATAAGATCTCTTAATCTTAGCTACGATGAGATGGATCTTCAGCTTACTGGTATTGATACGTATGAAGCTGTTGAAAACGTGAGTCAGGAAGTGGAAATAATCGCAGAAGATGAAACGCAAGACGATTTGAATATTGTTTAGAATTTCTACTATCATTTTTTAAATTCTTTTTTTAGAGTTCATTGCCAGCTGAATCTTATAAGGTGGTATACTTGAGCGGTGATAGCTCGGGAAGTCCTAACACTCGAACGCGGAGCAATATTAGTGTAAATAAGATAGCTGTAGGAGAACTATATGTTAACTATGGTTATATTGAGTTTTTTAGGAGGCACCGATAGCTGCTCCACGTAATAGGAAAACTTCTATAAATGATGAAGTAATTTTTTGATAATTCTTGGATAAAATCAATCCAATGAGAAGAAAAAATATTATCATTGTCAGGAAACGATGCATTTTTGTAAAATACTATATGTTGTAAAAATGTTGGTATCGACTTTCCATAATTAGTGAAGCTGTCAACTTTTAATCGATTATTGTTATAAATTTTTTTAATGAATGCAATAATCATAAAAAATATTGACATAAATTGACGAGATTAAAGAGTAAAGTTGGCAAGTCGTAACCAATTTTTTTTATTTTGAAAAAGGAATCTCTTCCTGGCGATGCTATTAACCTTAATTAAACATATGAATAGCAAACAGTGAAAAACGGCGATGTAAAAAGGAACTTAAACTTTGGTGAACATTTCAGTGGGTGAACAATAGATATTAGCATTCATTGTAGTAATAAACTACCTGACTACTTACCTAAAATTTAGAAATAGGTGTTAAAGTTGAAGGTTACACGTAAATAAAATGGTGTTCGATATAAAGACCCTTTTTGATTCCAAAGTTTAACATCACTTTACCTCATTTAATTTAAAAGTACAAACTTTTCTTTAGACTATTCATGATGGAGACGCCTATGCTCAATATCATAATTCTCGTAACAATTTGTACTCCGAAACGGTCGATTTTTCAAATCACGATTTTGCTGATGACAAAGTAAGTGTTTAGTTTCTATCGCATCCATGTGGGACCGAAGTGAGTTCATTTAATAATAATTTTAGTTACTGTATCAGTACTGGCAAATTTTCAAAAAATGAATTCGTAATTAAAAAGATTGGCTGAAAATGGGATTCGTAGTCCGGTTTTGAATATAAAAATTTTAAATATAGAATCTGTCAAGCATTTGCAGATGCTGAAGACGTAATTTATAAATTTTTAAGCGAAAAATATCAAAAAATTTGATCAACGGGTTAAAAAATTTAAGTTTTTAATCCAAATCACGCAATTCGAATTTTGGTTTTCCAAAACGGAAGTCGGCACCCCACCTATCACTTATATCTGTTCTGGAATTAACCTACCAAGAGAAATAGTAGAGTAGAAACAATTAATGTTATGTGAAAGTAACTACTAACTACTAAAGTAAATTTTATTGTTATTTTAAATTCTGCTATTTAAATCTTACATAAACTACCCGTCGAATTAGTAGATTAATATTTCTACAACCTTAATTACTCAATGGAATATACGAATTTAGTGTTTGTCTGGTTTTCCGCGCTCAATCTGCAGCTCAAAATCAAGCATTAATAATGGTTACGGAAACGAATTCTCTAATTGTCATCGGGACTCTAACACCGACCCAATAAATAAACGGTCAAGATCTCAAAGTTCCTGTGAATTAACTCCAAAAGAGAACAAAGATCAGGATCCTTTTTCAAATAACAAAGGTTATGCGATTAGTCGATCCATCAGCCAAACGTCTTATAACAATCATGACAATTATATGGTACGAACCAGCGAAGGAGTTCGCACGTATCATGCGGATTCCGAGTGCTTACAACAAAGGCTTAGCAAGGTTTTATCGTTTTTATATTGTTAATATTAATTTATTTAGTTGTCAATTCATACTAATAATGACGAGTTTGTGTTGATTGGTGGTCGACCGGAGCACTTCGAATCATTGCAGAAATCATCAAAAACTTCTTTAAATGACATAGAAAACACTAGCTTCGGTATAAGGAAACATGAGAAGGTATATTTTGATCAATTATAGAATGGATATTTAAAACTATAATATTAAAAATTGATGACTTATTTATGATTGCAAAATTACCATTTTCTTCATTTTAGGATGATTCTGAAGTTGGAAAATCAATATCACAGAGAAACCTTGTTGGAGAATTATCCCGCGCATCATCGAAAATCTCTGTCGGATCAGCCAGTACTGACTACCGACTTCGTTTGGCAGCAAAGTACTGCCAGCTACCAGAAGCAGAAGGCCTCACTTCCAATCATTCCAATCAGTCATCAAATGTAAATACAGCACCATTGTCTAGCGAAGTTCTCAATTATTTAAGCAATTTTTGGTTAAAATACAAATTCTAGAATCAATTAACCACGGATAAAGTAAACTTTTCGGATTTTCCAACGCTTTATAGTCATCCGGATGATCGTTTCGATGAAGAGGACAACAAAGGAGAGCCATATCTTCCAACGAAAGAACATAAGAAGACTCCGAAAATTTCACTATCAAGAAGCAGCTTGAGATCGTCTAATGATAATGGAATATCAACTGATGACAATTCCGCCACTGTTGGTTCAAATTAGAGTTGTAGAATTTTAATCAATTTTCAGACTATAAAATGTTTTGGATCGGAATCAAATGATAACTTAATAGGTACTCCACAAACCGTTATCAGGCGAAATGAGCCAAGAAGACTTATCACAAAGCCGGTATTGATTTCTGGATAATTCTGTATAATTTTTAAAAATTAAGATTGAAAAGAAAACATGTGAAATTGCCATCCAAACTGGAGACACGATACGTCTTCGACAAGGATCCTTAAACTCAGAAGGTTTGTCATTTTATTTTCGTTGTCTAGCACGCCAAATGAAAATGGCGATTTCTCACAATTTAGACGTATACTGCGTATTTTACGTAAATAAATTAACTATTGTTTTTACGCCATCATTAATGATTTATCTGAATCTACCTTAAAATCATCATATATTCTGAGATTATTAATATTGAGCACCTTATTAGTTGTGTATCTTGATACATATTAGTACTACGATATCTCTTCGCCAATGATTTATAAGAAAGATCTAACTCGGTTTGAATTCTTTCGCCAAGACAGAGGTAAACTGATGTCATATTCTTGATTCTGAAAATAAAATTATTTAATTCTTAATCATATCAACCTATGTCACATTGTCTCTAATTTATTAAAATTGTACCGTTTTCAGTATTAAGCGCATTGGCTACCATTGACAATATTGACAAAGAACCATATGAGCTGAAATGTCAAGAATACTCAAGTTCCAACTATTTGAAGAAACGACCGAACAGACCACTGCAAAATAATTCGTTTGAAAGAAATGGGGTTTAATTCTGTATATTTATCTATTTTATAAAGACTTTATTTAAGCATCCAGCAGCTTCCGTAATTGCGAGTCTGCTACAGAAAAGAGCCAACGACAACAACAACAATAATAATACGTTAAATCGAGAACCGACGAAGAAAGATTGCGCTCTCAAAGACAAACTCGGATCGATTTCCAAGCTTTATAGCTGTGAAGGAGAGGATAAGATGGAAGTTGCGCAACCTTCGTTGTCTTCGAATGTTGTTACGACAAGCCCTGTTAGAAACGATTTTTTGGGTAAAAGTAAGAATGTAGAAGATTATGTTGATGCGAAATGGCCACAGGAAAAGCCGCAATATGGCGATTCGATAAGGTTTGTATTTTTTTTGATTTTATAATCTTTTTTCCCTCTAAGCTCTTAGTAATTTTAAAATTCCGTCATTCATTTCTGTTGGTAATTTTTATGAACCATTAGAACATTGCAATGAATATAGTCCAAAAATTCAGGAAACATATTCCCCGTGGAAGAATACGAGATTTGGCGAATGTTTTTGAGGCAATTACCGTATGATATCCTTTTATTTTAAATGACTGTTTTTGTTTTTAGTGTAGCAATCCAGCGCTTAATACCAAGTCTGATTCAAGAACGGTTTCCGAGTCAAAATCTTCAAATGATCGAATAAACATGAGGAATAATAGTGAGCAAAGTAAGAGTTTTATAGAGGTTATATGACAATGGATAGTTTTCCAGATGATGAAGTTCTTTCAAATATTGATGCACAGAGCTCTTCATCTTCTAATCGCCAACTTTATAATTTGTCGTTATCATCGAATACCGAAAAACCTCGGAATCCATCAAGACTCAGTAGCACATCCACAAACTCGAAACAGTCGTCTGTTTTTAATCGCAACACGTTTTTGCGAAAATCTATCAATGAGGGCTCTCTGAATACATCCTCAAGAAATGAGCCGGCATCATTTGGCGGTGAATTTGTTTCGATGTTCGAAAGAATTCCATCGATCCGGGAACATGATAGAATCGATAATACGGATGAGTATAGGTTATTTGTTTATTTTCGATTTGTTTATGAACGATTGCGTATTTGTATCATTATAATTTATTATAATTTTATAGACAAATGGGTGTAAATCAAAGTGAAATTGGATCAGGAGATCATTCGAATAATTATTCGCAAAGAAATAATGAATATAGAAGGTAATTTTTGACAAAGTTATAATTAAAATGTGATTTTTAGATCATATTCGGTTAATGAAAGAACAAGGATTCCAATTATCCGTCGAGAAACGACTATTTCAGAGCATAGAACCATAAATTCTCAAAAAGATTATGTACCAAAGTCAAGCTCTTCTCACAATTTTAAAGAATCTAATGCTCCAAAAACACCAATAAACATTCCTATTAAGAGAATATCAAATGGTAATTTTTTACAAACATTTTATCTAGTTAGAACATGGGAAGGTATTCGTGTCTATTCTCTCTCTCCAAGCAAAAATAATGATAATTTCGTCTTCAGTCTTTTTACAGAGAGTTTTAATAATTAAATTATAAACATCTTTGGGGCACAAACGACTAAATTAGAAACAAACTAACATTAGCGGAAATAAGCTATTTTAACTATTTATTTTTGGCTGCGATAAACTATAAAATCATTTTTAGATTCCATTAACACTACAAATTCCTTCAATGTTCCAATAAAAAGAATGGCTTCGACTTCTTCCCCGAAATGGAAAAAGAAGTTTAGTCCTATGCGAATGGAAAGATCTAAAACTCAGGAGGTTTATTTACTTTTCTGTTGACTGGAACGATTATTTTGTTAAGGTGAAGAGCAATTTTCTGCCACAACAGAAATATGACGTACGTGCGAACAGCGGGGATATGAAGGACAATGCAAAGGATATTTCATTTTTTGAAAGTAGTCGAGACGCATTCGGAAGGCAAACCACTGAAGATTTGACGAGAGAATCGGTAATATTATTAAACAATATCAAACATTCGTAATATTTAAAATTATATATTTTGTTTTATTGTTGTTTCGCTAAACTTTGGTAGCGAATTGAAAAGTAATTGAACTGCATCTGATCAATTTTTAAAGTTTTACACGATTTATAGTTAGTTTTATATAAATTTTTGCAAGTGTTTTGTTGTACTTTACTAGTATAATTAAAGATATTGGATGATCCAACAAATTGGAAGACACGAAATGTTATAAAGACTCGAAGAGATGAAGGAAGAAATATGTTTGAAGAACGTAAAAAGCTTAGGGAACAAGAAGAACGAATGGAACAGGAATGTGATGCGCAGCAGAATCAAAATAAAGTTTTTTTTTAATAAGTAAAATTATTAGTTTTAAGTTTTGAAGGAAATGGACACGCACAACAGCTGTTCTAATGAGAGCCCATATAGAGAAAATAATTTGACAAATACAAGGATTCATAGTCGTTATTCGCCGCCTGTCACAGAAGTGATATTTAGAATATTATTGAATACGAAATGTTTGTTTATCTTTCAGGATGCTGGAAGCAGAATAACTCACCACACGTTTCAAGAAGATGCACAATCGTATGGAAGAAGTTTGACGACTGCCGAAGAGAGCAGTATTCCCGGAAAAATTGACAAAATGTTTGCATTCGTGGAGAACGATGAGTTAACGAGAAGACCCTTGAAATGCTCATCGACAGGCAGCTCAGGAATATCTCTCAATGGTGTTGAAAAGGAATCGGTGCACTATAAGAAAAAATATGAAACTTCACCGAATAAGTACTTTAAAGGGAAAGTTATAATTTGTTATTATTGTACGTTGCAGGTTTGCTGGTTATGTGTCTGTGGTAAACAAGCGAATTGATGATCAAAGAGGTGAATGGGAAAGAGTTATTTATGAAAGAAAAAGCAATAATGGTCTGCGAAAAATTTAATATAACAGTGCACCTATTTTAAATCATGTTTACAGAATGCATGAGCGAAATGGATAATGAAAATTCACCATCTGAATCGTATTGCTATAGTCCGATTTTCAAATTTGTACCTGACGATGCCTACTCGGTATTCATGTCAGTTGAAGAATAAATTTAATCTAAATTATTTAGCTGACACAATATCGCGAAATTCAACGAGAGCGTCTCCAACAAAGACCAAGCAATGAGCCACAATATTTCCGTTCTCCAAGTCTCACTACTCCGCATGCAGGTCAAACGGTCAATTCTTTCCGCCCGTCGCGGAATCCATCTGTTCAAAACTCTCCAGTTTGCGTATAATATATAATGTATTTTAACTATGAGTTTCAGGGAGTTCAAGCGTCTTCCAAGTTTGAATCATATGAAGAAAGCGAGTTTCAGCGAAGTTTGATGGAAGAGAATAACAATTTATACAAGAAATATAATGAACATGAAACCTGGGCGTCGACTAAAAGCGGTGTGTCGTGTTTCGAGAAGGTTGATGAAATTAGTAGGAAGATTGAAGTTAGTTTTTCATTAGATAGGAAATTCTGTTTTCGTTTTTAGCGTGTTAGTTATATGATTGAGAATACACAAAAGATAATGCACATGAATGAAGCGGCGCTGGCTGAAGCTGTTAAAAGAGGAAGGCAGTCTCAGGAGGTATTTTGTTGTGGGGTACATAGGTAATTTTAGATTTTTTAGATTGCCGCAAATAGGCTGATATTAATATCTAGAGAATCATTGAAGCTGCAAAGATATGAGTTGAGAAAGTTGCACGCAATGTTGTCTGCGCGAAGACCACCACCACCGCTTGCGAGAGAACTTCGTGGGAGTGTTTCGTTTTCGAATGTGGTTTTGAGTCTTAACAAAAACTTTTGCAATAGATTGGCAGTGTCTGACAGTGAGTACGCTTTCAAAACTAATCGATAATATAATTGGTAGAAAATCAAAGATGTGCATAATTTTTATTCGGGTTTTTGAATTTTGATTCTGTATTAAGAAATTCTAAATTTTTGCATACGTGATTCAGAATTTCGTAGCTCGCCCTGTTTCAATACCGTATTCAGTTTTTGAAAATTTATTAATTTTATTTCGTTTACCGGTTTTATTAAGAACTATATTAAAACTAAATTAGTTAATTTTCAAGATCATCCTTACGCATTCTTGATTTTATTCAAATGTGGGCACCAAGTCGAATCAACGGAATACTTAACATTAATGGTCAATTCTTCTGAACAAATGAGAGACAAGTTGTTCTTTGAGAAAGTTGTCAAGTTCACTGATGTTCCCATTGATTTCTCGGTCGCTGTTGAAGTTTATGCTATGGTATTTTCTATTATTACCTCTATTTTTATTAATTAATCGTAGCAACTGCAACCACAGAAGACATCGGATCACTCTTTGGGCTCATCATTTGCAATGAAGTGCAAGAATTTAATTGGGCCACCTCAGAGAAAGACGCATGTTAACGATACCTCATTCAAGATTCGTGGACAGTTGACATTGGATCGAGATGCGGCATTTGAACGCAATTTTTACTTGGATCATTTGAAATATCCATTAGAGGGAACAATATCAATTACTACTGAATGCAGTAAGTTGCCGGAAGCGTTCGAGGAAGATTTCCGAGGATTTTTGGTATATCAACTTTAGTTGTTTTTTTAATTGTTTCAGTTTCAGTCAATGTATCAGACGATTAGTAATATGGCATCATGGGAACGTTATTGGGCTGTTTTGCGACGAGGGGTGATATTCTTGTGGAAGTATCCGGAAGAGGAACAAATTGGAAAGGATCCAAAGATGAAAATAGATTTGACAAAGTGCACGAATAATGTGGTTGATCAGTGTTCGGCTGATATATGTCCACGCCCGAATTCGTTTTCTATTCAAACACTGGTGGATGCCGAAGAATGTACTGTTGGTAGTATTGTGGAGAAAAGACGGTTATTGAATACAGTTGATTGGAATTTATATGTCCAGTTTAGAGTAATTTTATCTGCCGATTCGAACGAAATGCTGAAACAATGGTTATTCTCTATTAATCAAACTTTAGATGTCATCAGAGGACCAATTTAAGTGTTTTATTTATATTTTACCGTTGTTTTTTCAATATAGGAGCGATTTCATGTTTAATTAATGTTTTATAATAATTTTATAGTATTTAAAAAGTTCTAACCAATTTTTGTTATTATAATAATTGCCCAATATTAAATTTATGTCAAATGGTTATTCGTTTATGTTAATTAATATAATAAAGCTTTATTCGTCTCCAATTCTGTTGGATTTTTGGCGGTGTATTTGTTATTGACAACTTTAGTTTACTTTGCTAGTGTTATTACAACCATAGTGGTAATTAGAAGGAAACTGTTATGAAGGAGCCGAATTAATGAGTTGGAATTAACTATCGTAATTCCGTTGAAATCTGAAATATTATTGATTTGAACGTGTATTGTCGAATACCTTTTGTTTCTACGTAATAGATAAGAAATCCAATTGAACGAAAAACTGTTTTAATGATTGATAAAATCTGAAATAGGTAAATTATTTGGCTAGACCTAAAAATATCAACTTAATGCTATTCTCCTTAAATTTTCAGTTTCCTGAATAAACTGTAGTGTAACTTTTAATGAAAATTAAAGAGCGCTATGATATAAATTATATTGAGCAGGAAGGAAATTGTCATATTTTTCTAAAACCGCAAGAACAGCGCACAACGCGTGTTCCAAATTCAGGTAGACCAATAAAGAAAAAAGCAGGCGTGGTATCAAGTTTGCGAGACATTGCCACCAGTGATGGGAGGGACTTTTTTTGATACATAATTTAAAAGAGAAAGGTTCGCTCGTCGGTTGTTCCGCTCTTCCTCTTTAATTGTCACTATTACCGTTCAGTGATGGGAGGGACTTCCCCTGTCCGGGTATTTTTCTAAAAAAAAAAGGGGGATCCCGGTCCCGGGTATTGAAAAAGGGATGTCCCGGTCCCGCGTCCCAGGTAGGGAAAAATTGAAGTCCCGGGTAAGGAAAACGAGAAGTCCCGGGACCCGGGTTTTGAAATTTTCAATTTTTTTAGGTCCTGCCCGCCCGGAATTAAAAAAGGGGTCCCTCTCATTACTGAATTGCCACCTAGCGGTTTAAGAACAATTTTTAATATTTACACAAATAACTGTCAAAAATCGATAAATAATGCGGGAATTGAGCAAGATTGCAAAAGTGAAGAGAATAGCTAAGACGATCTGAAAATTAATTTACTAGTTAGTTTAACTAATTACGAAAGAATATTACAAATGGTATGATTGACATGATTATCAAGTTTTCATTGTCACCAGATCTAAAAAAGAACAATTTTAAATTTTTTTTTTCAAATTTTTCAAACGGTTGTTTATATAAAATTAATGTTAGTGCCATTGATATGTTCCAGGAAACAAATGATTTCAAGTAAACCTGATTTTACCACAATAATGTATCATTGCAAAATAGTTATAATACCGACTTATCCAAGTTTAGAAATTTTTGGTCCACTTTGTCCTTCATTGTCATTTCTTGCTTTTCTGATTTTCCATTGCTCATTTTTGAAATGAAAAAACTCTCCGAGTATAATAAAAATGCTGCGTGAATTAAGTTAAAGTGATAAATAAGTAATCTTTAAAATGATATACGTCACCTAGTATAGTGAACCTATTCAATTAGAGAATCGTTGAAGTACTAGTGATTTAAGTATCTGTCCCGATTAAAAATTTAAAAAATGAAATACTTTATTCTAATATTTATGACTAAGAAAAGAACTCAATTCCGTTTCCAATTGTGCTTCTATTTCTGATTGTTCTGAATGGTATTTCTTGATATCGATATATGGATCAATTTTTTCATTATCAGTTGAATTCCTTCCGCACCTGACAGGAGAAAAAATATTTTCAGATCATAACGTTTTGAGGATTTACAAGCGATATATTCTAAAAAATACGAATATGGAACAGATAAATACTAAATTTAAACTGTTTTACGGTCTAGGTGAATTTATGAACGTATCAATTTAATTATATCAAGATCAATGCATGATCACGCAGTTAATTCCAAACAAAAACGTGGACTTGATGAAGCAAATTTGAAAAAGGTAATGAAAAAACTTTGAACCTAGAACCATAAAAAATTTTAAATTGAACAATTTACAATCCCATAACCCAAAACCCTGGAGTGTGGGATCAAATGTCAAAATCCGAAATAAGTTTTAAAAACAGAACCCGGAATTCGGTCCATTATTGATGGACAGAACAGGTGGATATAATGATAGTAAGAATAATTTGGAAAAAATACCGCAAGTAAACTCTAAAGAAACAATTACCAGCTCATGATTATTGTGATATAAGTTATAAGTATTCCGTAAGCAAAATTTGTTGCCGAGAACATGAGAAATTTATCAAAATCTGAATTAATAGTCTTAACAAATATACCATGTTAACTAACAAACAATTGTGTATGTTGTCGGTACGGAATTGACCCAAATTTATCATAAATATGAAAAAGTTTATTAAAGTTACTGAGATCTGAAAAAAGAGAGAGCAGATCTGAAAATAGTTTAAATATTTTGTATCTTTTCTACAAAAATAACTGTGTATACGCACTATTCTAAAATCAGATTTAACTGTTAGAATTGAATGTTGAAAGGTTATAATCATTATTTTATTTAAAGTTTTAAATGGTGCAACAATTTATTATTTCAGTTCTCATAGAATGACAGTACACTTGTTTAAGGAGACGCAATTAGTGCTTCAATTTGCAAGTCGTCTTTAAAGAACACATTGGAATTTAAATCGGTTTGTTCTGTTTTTTCGTAGAAAAGATATTATTATCAAAATATAAGAAATTGAAAATTCAATTTCAACATTTTTGAATTATTTTCAATGGTCTCAAAGAGATCATGAAACAAATATTCAATTTATGTTAATAATTTCTCTGTTTTTCATTATATTTCTTCAAAACTTCTAGGTCAAATCAGATTTATTACTTTTATTTTTGATGAAAATAAATTTGGAATTGAAAATTTCTTATATTTTGATAATATTAAAATAACAAATAAATTAGATTTTGGGTTAAATTACTTCGTGAATGGATAATAGAGTAAATAATGTCTTCGAGTTGGTTAAAAATCCAACGAAATAAAATATTCCTAATAATATCTGAAACTTGATAATTATATATATATATATATGATGATTATATGCTAGTGAGTCATTGCATATTTTAAATGAATGGAATATTTTTATAATATAATTGTGATTTTAATACTAAAAATGAACAAATTCGGTTCATTGACTCAATAGTTCTGGATAATAACAAAATTGTTTACTGTAAATATCCCACATTCACGCATGTTTTTGAACTTTTTCCTGAAAGTTTAATTTAAAATGAAAATAAAGATAGTTTTACTCTAATAAACAATTCAAAACTCCTATTGTTCCATTAATAATGTATACGAAACAGATTAGTAATATCCAATACTGAAATCTTCATAAATTTTGATATAATTATGCATCATATCACTAAAATCCAAATGTGATCTTTTTGATTTTATGATGGTTTTAACACATTAAAGTAATATTTGGATCACAGTTTGAATTTTTAGCGAAAATATAATAATTATTGTTTAAATTTACTTTTGCATTGATTGTAAATAGTACAACATTGTTAGATGATGATTTCTTACCAGCTGAAAGCCGCCTCAAAATATCGAGTTTATTAATCATATTAATGTTTACATTAAATAATTATTTTAACAAATTATCTAATAACAATAATACAATCGTTGTGCACGTCAATTAACGTGAATCGAAGTAATCTATTATGTTTCCCATGACTCAGCATTTATTATAAACTTTCTATTGGAGACGACACTTCAATATCAGAACGATGAGTGATTTTGGTTGAGCGCCTCTTCATTTAAATAATAATTATTTTATAAATTCGGGTGTTTCAGAAAATAACGAAAAGAAGCCAAAAGCGGATGGCGATGAAAATAATGTTTGTCATTGTCACTTTTTTCACTTTTATCGTCGCTTTATTTTAGCAGAATGATGATAAAATTAAGGAGACAAATGACAAGAAAACCGAAAGAGAGGACTTTAAGGATAGTAGTAGTATGGGACAAGCTAATGACAGTAAAGATCCACCAATATTAACCTGTCGTCTTGCACTAACGGATAATAAGGATATTCTTGAAGACGAAGCAATCTTCAAGGTAATTATGGAATAAATTCCGCACTCGTTTTTATCCCTATGTACTCCTTTTAAACGCTGTATCTCTCCTCTTCGCTTGTTGATGCACATAAACCACAAATTGTCCGCCGCATATATGAATGACCTCCCAACGAAATTTCTGATTGGTGTTCTTGTAAAATGAACGCAGGGCCTTACATAAGACCCGCTGCATAATTTTTGGGTCCCTGTTTAACAGGGAGAATGGTTTCAGTTACTGCAATCGTTGCCGTTTTACCATGGTTTTTTGCCACGTGAAGATTTGAGGATATTGTTGAGAAATGATGGTGATTATTTGTTAAGAGTTAGCGAAGTATCGGTATGTAAATGAAAAAGGGAATGTATTGATAGTAAGGTTTAGTTGCAAGAGGGTAAGGGAAAGAAGAAAGATGAAGATGCTCCGGCAATAAAAAGAGATCTGATTTTATCTATATATGAAAATGTTTCACAACAACCGCCTTCTGATAATGAAATGAAGGATGAAAAACAACACAATTTTGAAGGAAAAGTTGGAAAACTTTTTTGTATTTCTATTTATTTTTTAATTAGGTTCGGAATGTTGTTGTCAGAAGATATGGTGGAAAGTTTGCAATTGATCGAGACCAATCATTCGACTCATTGACGGATCTCCTGGCTTTTTATAATTATTCCAATACTGCTAACGAAACTGTTTGTGATTTTGACGTTTTTAGAATTCTAATATTTTTTTAGAAAAAGAATAGATTCTTAAAGAATCCGGTAAAGCTGCAAAGTTGGGAATATAAACATTCTGCGATTAAATTGGGCAGCCTTTTGGGAGAGGGTGCTTATGGTGAAGTTCGTGCTGGAGTACTCAAAAGAAAGCAGAGAGAGATTGATGTGGCTGTGAAGTTGACTAAAGGAATGGCCGAACTGAACAAAATCAAAATTCGCGAATTGATGAAGGAAGCTCGATTGATGAGAGAATTTAAGCACCCAAATGTTGTTCGGTTTTACGGCGTTGCTGTCGATGAACAACCGCTTTATATTATATTGGAGCTTGTCCGGGGAAAGGCCCTGAACTCGTTTTTGCAGAAAAATAAAACTATTCCACAGCTAGAGTTAATGAATATGTGTCTAGGCATGTTTATAGTGTTCTATAAGTGAAAATAATAGGATTTAGGTGCTGCTATGGGTTTGCAATATTTGCACGCTAATAATTGTATTCATCGGGACATTGCAGCTAGAAATTGTTTATACTCTGATAATAAGGTTTGTTGTTTAAGGGAGTAGAAAATGGTATATTTTTTTTTCTTTAGGTTGTTAAATTATCAGATTTCGGATTGTCAAGAATTGGAACTTCTTACAAATTGTGTACATCACAAAAACTTCCCATCAAATGGCTGGCAGCTGAAACAATAACAACATTATACTTTACTTTTAAAACGGATGTTTATAGCTACGGCGTAATGTGCTTTGAAATATTCTCCGAAGGCGAAGAACCATGGGAACACATTACGAATACTGAGGCGAAACGCAATGTTGTCACTGGCAAACACTTGACGATTCCCGATACTTGTCCTGAAAAATTCCGCACATTTACCTATGAGAAGATATATGTGAAGGATCCCAAACGAAGAGTGTTGATGGACGATGTGGTTCGATTTATTGAGCCGATTATAAATGAATTAGCAAATTCTGCGCGATCGGAAGCGCGATCTAAAATAGATGAACGCTCCATGATGAACGCTTATGGTGGCATTAATGGAAATTCGTCGAAGAAGCAGAAGACTACTGGAAGAACGGATAAAAGAAGGAAGATTTTGCGGGACAGGGGTCTCAGTGTATCATCGCATCCAGGAAATGGTTGAGAAAGTTCTCGAAGAAGATATAATTTCAATAAATAATAATTCGCTATTATTTCATCGGTTCATAGTATAAACACTGTTTGATTTCGTTTTTTGCACTCATAAAGAGCAATTATTTTTATATTACTGAAAATATCGTAAATTAATTTTTAAAAAATACGTTGCAGTAACTAGTTATATTTTCGAATTACGGGGAGTATTATTGTTTCAAAAAATATTCCTATTCTTAAATACTAATTGGTTTAGCTAAAAGTTTAAAAAATATTGAATGGAGATTAAGAGAAATGTATTTTTCATTTTATTATCAAATGCGCTCCATTGAAACGTACCGTCAGAAATTTGCTGCGTATTAATCGCTATGGTTCAATAAATGTTACTCAATTTTTCTAGCTTAATATTTAATTTTTCCGTGAATTTTTTAATTATTGTTTTTTAAGCATTACGTGGAATAAAAGTTAAAATAAGGGCTATTGGGCTAAAAAAAATCAGCATAAAATAATAACGATGGAGTTCTCCGTGAGATTTTTAAAAAATTAGGAATTTTTTATTAGTATGATTAGTTTTGGATTAAATTTATTATTTTGGCTATTGGGCTAAAAAAAATCAGCATAAAATAATAACGATGGAGTTCTCCGTGAGATTTTTAAAAAATTAGGAATTTTTTATTAGTATGATTAGTTTTGGATTAAATTTATTATTTTCATTATAAAGTGTTAGGTTGTTCGTGATCTGAATTTCAGCTTGTCTTATTATAATTATTACACGTCGGTTTAGTTTGATTATTTCCAATATTAAGGTAATGGCACACATGATGAAGAGAGGATTTGCGACGAGCGCCGCTCTCGCTAAGTCTGCTCAATTGGTTAAGACACCAATTCAAGTCCACGGAATTGAGGGACGATATGCTGCCGCTTTGTACTCTGCCGGACATAAGCAAAACAAGCTTGATCAAATTGCCACAGACCTTAACAATGTTAGATCTGTTTACAAGGGTGATAAGAAATTCCAAGTAAATATTAACTGTTGTAGTGTTAATCTGTCTCTTTGATGGTTTAAGGATTTCGTTCTTGACCCAACTCTTAAAGCTACGGCTAAAAAGTCAGCTATTGAAGCAATTGCTAATAAGCTTGGATTGAGCAAGGAAACCGGAAATTTCCTTGGTATTTTCCATTTTTGCTCCTTATTATTTAATATTTGTTTCTTTGAAGGGCTTTTGGCTGAGAATGGTCGTTTGAACAAGCTTGACTCCGTTGTTGGCTCATTCGAGTCTATCATGCGTGCTCACCGTGGAGAACTCTTTGTTCAAGTTACTTCTGCTGAAGAACTTTCATCGTCTCACCAGAAAGCTCTTTCCGATGCTCTAAGCAAGGTTTATCTATCAGTCGTATTGTTTCGTGCAATTTGAAAAATATTCTAGATTGGAAAATCAGGACAAAAGCTCACCGTCACATACGCTGTTAAGCCATCGATCATTGGAGGATTGGTTGTTACTATTGGAGATAAATATGTTGATTTGTCAATTGCCTCAAGAGTCAAGAAGTACAAGGATGCTATTGCCACGGCTATCTAAGTTCTAATTAGTCTATTAAGTTCGTTTGTTTTTATGTGGTAATTGAAGCGTTTTAGCTAAAATAAAAGTTTAATACAGTTTTATTCGCTTATAATTGTAAAAAAAGAGTTAGGTTTAGCTGATTTAATTTTTAATAGGTATAAAAATTAAGTTCGGCATACGGAAGGATAGTTAATGTATTTGTGTTTTGTTCATTTGTCGAAATAAATTTATATATCGAATGATTTAAATTTTTATTGTATATTGGTTATAATATTCCATACTCAATGAGTTTAATTAATTTATAGAAGTATAAATTTAAATATAAACGTTTGAGTTTACGAAAATGAGTGACGATTCTGATTTTGACGATGTCGCACACGAGAAACTTCTGCAGTCCATAAAAACTCCAGGAAGCATTAAAGAAGTAAAATTAAATTTATTTATTGCCTATGATCTTTCAATTTAGAACAAAGTGAAGAAATCAAAAAAGGGAAAGGTAGATGCTGAAAAATTGTTGTCACAAATTAAAGTTTCAAGGTGGATAATATTTGAAAATTATTTAATTTCCGTGTAATTTAGAGTTTCTGTGAATGAAGCTCGAAAAAGTATGGGAATTCAAGAACTTGATGTACAAGATAAGAAAGAAGGTACTAAAATTTTTATTATATGGTTTACCCTTTCATTTAGAAACTTCAAAAACTGGGAAGAAACGTGTCGCCGGTGACGGAGAAAAGTCAGATACCCCTGCCAAGAAAAAGAACAAAAAAAAGACATTGGTGCCTGTTAAGGATATAGAAGCTCGAAAACGTGCTGAAGGAGAACTTGGATTCACAGATTTACGGTTTTTGCTTTTATTATTAAATTTTAAATTTGGTGGGAATTGTCATTAGTTTTACGTATAGGAAAGTTTTCTCAAAAGTTTTTTCTCTTTGTCTATTATATAGAATTACTTAAATCTATTTAGCAATGATTATATCTGGATAAGATATTCGAAGTTTCCTGTATTTTGCAAAAATTGATCCATTAATTTTTATACCTTCAGATTCCATTTGAACAGTTTATTTTTCTGATAGGGGAAATATTAGGAATAGTTAGAAATAGTTAATTGTTGTGTATATTTTAGAAAAGATATGACACGAAACTGGTCACAAGTTGTACAAAGCAATCGTATTGCGGATCAGTTAATATTTCCTTTGAATCAGCCGGAATGCTTGTTACTGGACAATGAAAAGAAAAAAGTAAAGTTGACCGAAAAGGAGTTGGCAATCAAAAAAGCAACTGACATAAAATTGGCGAAGGAAAAATTAAATCAAATGCAACGGATGAGAGCTATTATTGGAATACAAGATGCTAAGAATCGCTATATGAATAAAATAAAATCGAAGGGGTTTTTTATGCAGAAAATAATGTTTTAACCGAATAATTCTAGATACCATCGAATTCTCAAACGCGAGAAAAGGAAACAACTATTAAAAGAATTCGATGACCTAGTCACACGCGATCCCAAAGCAGCTCACGAAAAACTCGCGGAATTAGATTTGCAGAGAATTATGGTATAGGGGTGTTATTTCAGAAGTTAATATTATTTTATAGGAACGAGGAAGCTTAAAACATCGAGGTCAAAACCAAAAGTTTAAGCAAATGCTCGAAAAACATGCTAGTAGAAATCCAGAAGTGAAGAAGCTCCTAGAAGAACATTTGCGGATGGGAAGGGAATTGAAACAAAAAGTGGCAGATGGTGAACAGAAAGATGATGACGAAGATTCAAAAGATGATGTTGAAGAGAAGACGAAGAGTATTCATGAAATTTTACAGGTTATACCGAAATGGGCATAATTATAAATCTTTATGTAGGACTCTGCACGTGAAGCTGCAAATGAAAAAGAATCGGTCGCTAAAAAACTAGTTGACTCATTCTTGGATGATTCGGAAGCACAGAAATTGAGTTTGGCTGAAATGAGAGCGCAGAAACGAAGAGAAGCAGCGGCTAACTCTCGAAATTTATCTGTACAGGTTGCTTAATTACATGTAGTGGGGTAGAATACTAGCTTTTAGGATGTAAGCGAACCCATCTTTGACGTAGAGAAAGAATGGTCTTCACAAAATGAAGATAAAAAGAAAAAGAAAAAACAAAAGAATAATGGGTCGAAAAAACAAGGAACCATCAATAAAAGGAGTTATGTAGATAGTTCATATGGTAGCATACAAATGGATTTACCTATTTATTTAACTATTTAAGACCCGTCGGCGTCGGAATTAACATTTGAGGAGAAGCTAAAAATTGCAGTTGATGAAGCTGGAGTGAATGACGAAGAGAAAAAGCGGAAACAAATTGCGATTGATCCGAGAAAGTTTCTCGAATTGAACACAAATGATTTGACTCAAGTATCATCGGAACTTGTCGACAAAATGGAAGAATATGATGAAGGTGGGATTTTAGTTTATTTATTTTTTATGTGATTTTGCTTACAGAGGCGGCTAATGTTATCAATGAAGCTTTTAAAGATGATGATGTTGTTGGAGAATTTGAAGTTATAAAAGACGGGGTATTGAATTATTTTATTAGATGTTTAATGTTAATAAGTAGTTTAGGTTAAAGAAAAGGAAAAACAAAAAGATATTGACTTGAATTTGGCCGGTTGGGGTTCGTGGGTCGGACCGGGAACTACTGAAAAGAAGCGCAGAAAGCGATTTATTATTAAGGCGAAGGAAAAGATAAGGAAGGACGGCGAGCGCAACGGATTGATCGTAAAGGAATCGATAAGTGCTTCTGAGGTATGTAGGTCTGCTATTATTGTGACACTAACTAGAATTTATTTCTTGTAGTGTCTTTATTTATAGGACCAAAATACCTTTTTGAGTATTTCGGATCTCACTGTGTTTTTATAGGTTCGGCTTTTGCGGGACTTATACCATAAAAAATGATACTAAATTTTTGTGAATTTATTTATTGGAAAAATGGAAGCAATTATATGATTGATTCAATCATAATACAACATAAATTTATCGATTTGTGATTATATAAATTATGAATGAATGTTAAGGGAATCGGAAAAATTCGACCAAATGTATTGCCATTCCCATACACCCGCGTGGAGGACTATGAAACAGTTTTGAAACAACCGCTGGGATTAGAGTGGAATATGGAAAAGATGAGAGATGAGCTCTGCAAGCCGGCAGTTGTTATTGAATCGGGACGAGCCATCAGACCGATCAATAAAAAGGATATAATTTAGAGCATCTAAATGGAAGCATGTTTGTTATAACAATAATAATTGATTTAATAATTTTTGTTTGTTGGTTTTACGGGCCCATTATTGTTAATTTTTCGTGTTGTTATATAAAAATGTACTATCGCTTGTTATGGAAACGATATTTAATGTGTTCTATATATTTTTCGATTTTCTCTGCTGCTCTCACCACTCAAATTGTGTAGCAATGGAGCTTCGTTGCAAAACACGTGTATTATTGGCTTTGCACAACTTTGTCGTTTTACACGTTTTTCTGTTTTGTAATTAAAAAATCTACTGTTTTTTCTTTGTTGTTGGTTTTTGTTAATTGTTGATTGTTGTTTTATAAATTTTATTTTGTTAATCAAGATTGTAATATTTATGGTTTTATACCAGCTTTGAAAGTTAAATTTATGTCAAGTCACAAAAATAGCAAGGATAAATAAATAGATAATATTACATTTTCGCGAAAATGATTGTAATGTGATATTTGAAAAGAATAACAATTAAAGAATATAATCCGATTGGATCAGTAGGATTTCAAGGTTTTGAACTTAAACTTGATTTTTTGAGTTTACTGTTCTCTGGAACAACATTTCGTGATTTATTCATATAATATAGGTGCATTAACGGTTAATAATTTACAATAGGAAATGTTAAACAATTTAATCTACCCCTACCATCTAACGTTGTTCATCTTTTCGCAAAAAATCTGGCACCAACTGACATTTCAATTTCTAGAAAACATGCTCATTGTGCTTGAGATTTCAGAGGATATGATTCATTTCAACATTTTTGGATTATTTATCAATGAGAACGTGAAACAAATATTCTAATAATTTATCTTTATTTCATTATTTCTAAAAAGTTTATAGTTCACGTCGGTTTTATTTTTTATTAAATAAAAAGTTATCAATTTCTCAAAACTTCAATATATTTTATTGTTGTAAAAAACTCTTTTTTTTCACTGAGAAACGTGTCAACGTATCACTGTTATGACACGTAAGCTACAGGTTTATCGTATCGTTGAAAATATATTATATATTGTTCCGTAAAACACCATTCACTTTAAATATATACAATAGATATTATTTTTCAACTTTTTTAGGATGACTCTATTGAGTTGTGTGCCATTAATATTAACGTTGTTAACAATAAATATAGCACAATGTGAGGTAATTGAATTGACGGGCTCTAATTTTCAGTCAACGATAGGTTAGAATACCTCGGAACGTACTGTGAATTTGATTTTAAAAAATTGTTTCAGCTAGCCATGATATGGTTTTTGTCAATTTTTACGCTAATTGGTGCCGATTTTCGCAGATGCTCAAACCAATTTTTCAAGATGCGTCGAAGGAGTTTGAGGTAATTAATATTAATTATATGATGCCATATAAGGGTGTTTTAAGGATATGAAGGGAAAGGTTGCTTTTGCTTCGTTGGATGCTGATAAATACTGTATGTCGCTCATCTATATAAATTGCTTATTATTTGTTTTAGCCGATATTGCATCACAATATAATGTAAATAAATACCCGACGCTTAAACTGTTTCGATTTGGTATTGTGAAAAAGAGTGAATACAGGTTGAAAAGGGATAGACGGTTTCTTAATTCATATGAATTCAGAGGGGCACGGTCAGTAGAAGCAATCAAGGAATTCATTGACAAGGAAAGAAATTTGGAATTGAAGTCATTTGTAAACAAGGCAGCTTTGGATGCCGCTTACAATGTATAAGTGTTTATTGAGAAAATCGAATAGTTTGAATTTTAGGCGGATAAACCCACAATTTTCGGTTATTTCCATGATAAAACAGGAGAGGAATATGATAATTTTATGAAAAGTGCAACACTTTTGAATAAAGATTGCGACTATTTGCTTGGGATAGGCGAGAACAACTTCCCGGGAATGGTACCGCCCAAGATTGTTTTCAAGCCATCGACTTCTCTGAAAGACTCTGTGGAAGTTACATATGAAGGAAATGGAAAGAATTTTGAGGAAATGCGGTAAGTTTTTTTGTGAAATTAGGTTTTTGAAAATGAATGAAATAACTTCAATTGAATATCATAAATAAATAATCTCCCTAAACTTAAATTATTTCTAAAATTTGTTAATAACTATAATATGTTCTTTTTATCTCACTGAACTTCGGGTTCAATAATGTCTTTTAATGACATTTATGAATGACATTTTATTCATTTACCATGAATGGTCAAATAATTTTATAACAAGGAGACTTATGATCTATTATTTTTAGAGAATGGATTAGAAAAATGTGCACTCCTGTCGTGCGGGAGATAACATTCCACAACGGAGAAGAGTTGACAGAAGAAGGATTACCGTTCTTGTTACTATTCAAGCATAAGGATGATAAGATGAGCGAGAAATTGTTCAAAGACGCTGTTATACGAGAACTGGGAGATTCTAGAAGTAGTTTCTATTTTTTTGTTGAGCAAAATTATATTTATAATTAAGTTGTTAATCCACTTATTGCTGACGGTGAAGTGTTTTCACATCCGCTTTATCACTTGGGAAAGACTGTTCAGGATTTGCCTGTTATTGCTATTGACTCATTTAGGCATATGTACGTGTTCAAGGATTTTAAAGATATTAGGTAATATAGCGGCTTTTCTGATTCTTGAATCTGGGACATTTTATAGCATTAATGGCAAGCTTAGCCAGTTTGTAGCTGATCTTCAGTCGGGTAAATTGCATCGCGAGTTCCATCACGGTCCAGACCCAACACAGGTATAACGTTGAAGTTTTAAAGGCATAGGCTTAATTGAATGTTGTTTTCAGCCTGATGCAAATCCGGAGTTGACGGAAGCGCCGAAATCAGTGTTCGAGAAATTAAAGCCATCGGAGAATCGTTACAGTCTTCTCAAAACTGAATTGTAGTTTATGTTTTATCATAATTTATTGGGCGTGAATCAGTTCTCGGGGTTTTGCAATTATTTTTTCTTTTCCGTCTCTCTTCTATCATTAGGAACTAGAAAGGCTTTATATTTTAATTGTTTCATCCCTCAGTTTAAATATTCCATGACAAGTCGACAATGTATTTTAGTCTGTATTTTACGAGTTTATGTATAATTTTTCCCATTCTCCCAAATATTTGTTTTTTATGGATTTTATTAAATAATTAACTGTGATTAATTTATTATGTAATAAAAATATCCTTTTTTGTATGTTTTGTTTGTTGGTTGGTTTTTAATATAAAAATTTTGGCGAAACAAAGGATTTTTCCAATGATATACTTTGATACTATTACCTAAATATCTTCGATTGACAATATTGTAGCTGATAGTATTCGAAGAGAATTAGGTAATATAGGTAATTGCAATGAGAAATTATCGATTGATAAGTGGAGAATATTTTTTACCAAATTAACAGTTTATTCTTATGCTGTTTTACTTTTCAGGCCGGTGTTGCTCTGTAGAATTGTAGGATTGTTGTGTAGGTAGAAGGATAGATGGGAGTCATACCCAGGTTAAAAACGCCAACTTTATTAGTAGCGCGGCAAATTAGGTTTTAATTGAAAGTTTATAATGAATTTGGCTATTTGAATGGTTTAGAGGATGCTTAGCATCGCCGGCGCCGTCTTCATCGACAGCTGCGGCGACGAATCAACAAGATAATGCGGGGACATTTGTGCAAGAGCACATCCGACAGATGCAGGTAAGGCAGGAACAAAAGTAATCGAATGATAGCTTGAAATGATCAGAATGATATCATGGAGCAATTGATACCGCATGATTCGACGGGAGCTGTGGAGAATTTGGCTGATTTGAATGTGACGTCTAACTTGGGAAGAATGACGCATTATTACTTTCAACAGGTTTGGTATATGCTCGAATCCAAGGTCCAATTGAAATCGTGCAATTTTCTACCTATAGAATTTTAATATCTCAAAATACTGATGATAAAATGTAGTTTTTGATAATATATAATAACACAATAAAAAATACTCTTTTTATAATTATCTCGATGCGCCGGGCTCCGTAGTTGCGACATAATCAACATTGAAATATAATATATAATTTAAAAATTGTTTTCATATTTTTTACTAAATGTTTTCAAGTTTCAAGTTATATGAATTACGGTTAAGGAAATTGGCCAGATTTTAGGGTGGTAAAATGTTGAGGCCGACGTTGTCTTTATTAATGGCGAGTGCGTGCAATTCGTCATCGAATCGGGTTATAAGGTTAACAAGCCGTTAGAAAGGTTATAACTCAACTTTTAATTTCAGCGACGATGAACTTCCATTTGCATCGTCAAACATGAATGGTCTTTCTGTATGTAATAATCAGTATAAAATTGGAATGATTGGTAGAAAAGTGCCTCATTGTTGAATAAGATATACGATTTCAGCTGAAATGATTCATACGGCTTCATTGGTTCACGATGATGTTATTGATGAGGCAAATACACGACGAGGATCGGCAAGTGTTAACGCGGTGTGGGGGAATAAAATGGTCGGAGCTTTCCGTTTTGTTTTGATATATTTTTTTCGGTTTTATAGTCGGTTCTTGTTGGCGATTTTATATTAGCCAGAGCCACGCAGATTTTGTGCTCAATCAAGAGACCGGATGTTATATCTGTAATGGCATCGATTATAGAGGATCTAGTATTAGTGAGTTTTTTCTTTTCGATATCAGTTTAAAAGATAGTAACACGCCAAATTAATAGGTAAAAACAAGACTTCAGAAGAGGCACTTAAATCTAAAATTTCGTTAAATATTAAAGCGTTAGAGATATTTTAAGGAAAGCCTGTGAAACTGACCTAAAAGTTAGTCTTTAATTTTGTTAGCCCAGATTAATGAAATGCTTTTAAATATAGCAAAATTGTCCTTTTCATTTGGCGTGTAGTAGTTTGCGTTTTAGCCCGCAAATGTCGATTTTACGTATTCTAACCACATTTCTAATGTCCGCGGTTTCAGAACTGTTTTAAAATAATTATGGATATTTTAATACAAACAATCCACATACTATTACATTAAATTGAGCTTGAACAATTTAAAACAATCAGAAGACGTATACAAAAACTTATTTTTCGGTAATGGAAAATTATTGATAAATTACATTTTCCACTAAATTATTGTCGTGGTGTGGTTTATTGAAAAAAGTGATGAAAAATTAGGGGTAAAGGAGCATTCCTAATAATAAAATGGTCTCGCTTGGGTCGATTTAATTTCCAATTTTTTTATTATTTCGCTTCTCTTTTTTTCGTGATATTTTTTGTTTTATATTGTTCTATTTTAATAAATTGGTTGTTACATTAACGTAATTATTATAATAATATTAAAAAGAAAAGCTAAATAATAAGCAAATTGGAAATTAAATCGACATGACCCCGAGCGAGACCATTTTATTATTCGGAATGCTCCTTTAAACCTGCTTTTTCAATAACCTACAACACGACAATAAATATTTATTTTCAATTAATTTTTTACTTAAATATGTGTCAATTATTTTCACCGTTCAACAGATGAATAAGTTCTGGAATACGGTATAAGCTTGTCGAAATGATAAAATTTTCGAATTATTAAGACCAACCCTACAAATATGTACGCTAATTTTTTAATATCAAAGATTTTGAACAATTTATGTATTAAGGACGTGTTTACGATTATTTTTTGAATGATTCATGATCAATATATAGTTATTTAATGCCGGACCCTTGGTGTTGAAATTACTCAATTTAATCTCAAGTACCTCCCTCGATCCGGACTTTCAAAATGTCTCTCCCATCGCCGGTATACACCAGGGTTGCACGGTATTCCATCTTCCATTTTCCTTTGTTTTTTGAGTTCCATTTCCGTTTTCCGTTTGAGAAAAAATTGATTTCCGTGCAAATCCGCTCGGTATGTAAAATGTGTAATTGCACGGTGCCGATCCGATGAGGAATCATCTTACTAGTTTACACACAGTTTTTCTTCAGGTGTAAGAAATTACTTGATTACTTTTATTACTTGATTGTCCGCCATTATTCCGACTAGGTCGAGATGCAGACCAACTCACTCCAGAATGTTCGGCTTCGCCTTGCTAATGTTGACCAAACCGCAATCATAGAGCAACACCGAGACGATGTGTCGTCAGCGAATTCGAGTCATTCTAAAAACTCCCCATCAACACGAATACCTTCAGGATTTCCCACACTCCCCGTGTCATGGTTGTTCTTTCATTTATCCGATGAGGAATAATCTTGGGAGATTCCACACAGATAAATAATCAAAAGAAAAATAATACAACAAAACGTGCGAAGCCAAATAATAGGATCACGCGGAATTCCGGATTTTCAAATATGATTCCGAATTCCGTAATTCAAAAACTCCCATTCTCTGATATACACCGTTCAAATCTTCATATTTCTTATTATGAGATATATCTACAAAAAACATATTTTTCTTGTTTTTCTTTAACTGTGTAAATCAGAATGAAGGAATAAAGCAGAAATAATGAAATAAAGAGAAATCATAAAAAAATAAATTGAATATTTGTTTCACGTCCTAATTGAGATCTTTTGAAAATAATCCAAAAATGTTGTAAATGAACTATCAATTTCTTATAATTCGATAATAAATAAGATAGAAGAAATAAGTTTTTATAGGGAGAATTTATGCAAATGTCCGGAACGCCGAAAAACGCAACAGCTTCAAAACGAATGTCGGCGTATATCGAAAAAACTCATCGCAAGACAGCGAGTTTATTCGCAAGCAGTTGTCGGTCTGCAGCCATTCTGGCTGGTGCGAACAAACATTGAGTATTTCCGTAATTGTGGTGGATTTAGATGACCAAAATGCCGAATTGCACACCCTGTCCTATGAATATGGAAGAAACTTGGGAATAGCGTTTCAATTGGTCGACGATATGCTCGATTTTGTGTCGACGTCGGATGAAATGGGAAAGCCGGTGGCGGCCGATTTGAAATTAGGTAGTTCAAAATGAGGTTGGATAATGTCGTTAATATGACTTTGAAGGATTAGCCACTGCACCGGTTTTATATGCATGCGAAGAGTATCCGGAGTTATTGGAAATGGTGCTCAGGAAGTTTAAAAATGATGGAGATGCTGAAAAAGCGAGAGAAATTGTGATTAATTCGAATGGTATGCAAAAGACGAGAGAGCTTGTTGACAGCTATTCAAATAAGGCTGTTCAATTGGTATGTTCTAAGCGTTTTTTGTAGTTTGTTTGCGGAATTTTTCTTTTCAAAAAGTGCAAAGGAAATTTGAAACGGTTTTAGGCGTCCTCAATGCCGCATCGAAACGAAGCGACTGAGAAATTAATTGAACTGGCAGCATCACAGTCGTTAAGAAAATCATAGATTTGTTAGTTTACGACTTTTTCCTTATAAATTTGACTTATTGTTTATGTTGTTTTTAGTATCTATCATTTATGTCACGGTTTCATGTTACTTAGATTGCTAACATATAGTCACCGATAAAAATGGAACAGGAACAGGTGATTATCAATTCTTGTTATGTAGGGAATTTTCCATTTAGTTGTTGTTTTTTTATCTTGTAGTTGTTAGTTTTCGTCTTTTGTATTTGTTAATTTTGACTGAAATAAATGTTTATTTTTCTTAAAAAGTAAATTATTATGTATTGTCTGCAATAGAACGTAAAACACATTTCAAATTCATTGTCGTTGTTTTTGGGGAACAAAAAGACGCGGAGTAGGAAATGCTACGAGAGATGGAGACAAATAAAATTATAAAAGCGGAGAGAATGACGCCAACTTGCCAAGTGCCTTGAAAGTAAGATGGAGAGAGTTTGCAAAACACGACGCCGTTTTTTTTGAAAACGACTACGCCGCCGCCGCGCATTTGGCTCAGTGCGTGTTAGTGTTCCGGCCAGTTGGCTCTTATGACAGCACCATAAGGGGTTCTGCTCATATGTTTTATATACAACCGAACTGTTCAATTGGAATTTGTTTACATTTGTGACTAATTGTGTTAATTTCAATTGCGTTATCTAAATTTATTGTTGACTTGAATTTCTTATATAGCATATTTCAAAATAGTTGACGACGCAATCACGCTGCAAATACGGCATACTAATTCAAATTCATTTTCAAATCGATTATTTTATTTTATTTTTGTGATATTTTTAATTGTTATTGCTTATATTTAACGTTTATTAATTAAAAATTATTAACTATTTTGACATACGCTATATGAATTATGTTTCAATAGAAAAAATATTAAAAATTCAAATTAAAGAATATTTGACTATTCTTTATGTGGACCAATTTTAAATTTAAATGTAAATATATGTTTCAATACTATTCATTATTTTAGTTCCATATTGTATTTCAATTTTATTGAGGACACATGGACATCCATAATTTGAATGGCCTTATTATTCAGTGTTTCTGAGGTGACCGAAGCGCGTTTTATGTACAACCGAAGCGTCTGGATTCACATGTAGAAACTACTATTTTCTTTCTCAAAAAGTGACAATTTCAAAAATAAAAATATTTTTAAATTTACGGTCTCGTTTGGACTGGCCTGAGAACGTTGCAATTTTCTTTTCTATCTCATCAATTTATGTTATTAATTTCCAAGCGATTACAAGAATTGATGAAATGGTAGAGAACAGAGATGAACGGAATGAGAGTTTTTGAATTTCGGAAACAATAGTGGCCGTCCAAACGATAACTTCTTTTTTTTTTCTATTCTGTAAGGTATTACGTAAGGTATTATCAACTTACGCGAGAATTTTCAAAATATATTTATAAAATGTAAAATAAGGAGCTTCCACACTCTACAAAGTGTTTTAAACATTGTACAAATTTAAATTAATTATCAACAAATGACCAAAATTTACACTGAAGTATTTAGAACTGACAATATCTTCCCTCTTATCAATACATTTTTTTTGCACATACCACCCAATTTAAATAATTACAGATGCTCTCTCAGCATATTTATTTGATATCATATATATAATAACAATATTAGTTATAAGGCAAATAATAGCTTTTTTATTTTAAAAAATATTTAAAATTTAAAAATATTGAAATTAACGGTTTGGGCGATGCGCTCCATGGAACTTTCCTCGTAATTCCTAATTAGAATATCTCTTCCCGGTTTAATAATGGTCGAATTACGGGATTTGTTTATTTTTGATTTCATTCAATTTTTAAAAATTTAATTTGTTTTCAAGCATTTCTAACCGATTCATTGACCCTTGAGTGTATGTCATTGCACGCCTAAATTGCTTCGTTCATTTAGCCAACAATCGATTTTGTTTGTTTGCTTGTTTGACCGGAATTATTCAGAAAAGTTGTTTTTTCTTAATAGCTTTGTACTGCATTTTGGATTTTCGTACAACAGAGATTGAAATGCAATGAAGAGTGAGAGAGACATCTGCAGAACAGATGTTCTCTCGATTCATGCTTAAGGTGCATCGAGATGGTTTGGTTTGCAAACGCTAATCTTTCTCTTTATAAGGAACATTTTGTTCAAATTCAAATAGAATTTATTTGCGGAATGTCGTATCGATTGAGTCTCTTTCTGTTGTTTTTCGAACGAGTTGTTTTGCTGCTGAAAAATTTCTACTCTCTCGCTGTTGTTGGCTGAAAATAATATATTGTGTACTAGTTTTCTTGATATAAATTTATGAACGATGGCTATTTGACATATTCATAGTATCCGCGGATATAATGTTGTCAAGACAACATTTTTTGTAATGAACCAATTCATCCACAAGCTGGTTATATTCATAAATGTAATTGAGATGTAGTGATTATCCATTATTGCACCGAGTAATTCGATCCATTGGGTGCAAAACGATGGTAATTAAATTATGAACATTTGGTATCCATCTCTATATATTTTTAATATATGTATATACACTATGCCTAAAATTGTATTTCGTATGGAAATCCAATTTTAGAGCCAAAATATGAGGCAGGTTTCATAGGAATTGTTTTGTATAAATAAGGATCAAGGTTATTTTTTATTTACATTTAGTATAAAATATTTGTTGTGTCCAATTAGACTCTATTGTACAGCTGATTAACATTTTTGATATCGACTCAATTGTTTTGCCAATGAACAATAAAAAATGCAATTCTCTATTGATTGCAAAGTGCAACAGATCAATTGATATTTATTATTGTTTTTGTTTTTGTTTATTAATCTTGTTATATATTGAACATTTGCTCAAATTGCACGAAATCCGATGATGATATGTTAGGTATATTCTTGTTGTAAAGAACGGACAGTTATTTCTATTATTGTTTTTTTAATATTATTAACAAACAAAATCCATCCATTAGTTGTATATTTTTATTTGTGTAGATTATATTCCGTATTAGTAATCTATAGAATTAAGGTTTTCGTCGAAGAAGTCCGATTAAGACCGGCATGATATTTGATATCTCACAGTATATTTTTTAATTGTTTGCACACCAAATGGAAAGTAATATTTTGTCGATATTTAAACGTGTCTTTCTAATTTACACGTATTATTTTCATATAATTTGACACGTCATTGTTACTACCCTGTCTTAAACTATCTAAAAACATGCGCTTCTTACCGAAATTTGCAACATGAGCATCATTTCTGAGCCCTAATTTAACCATTCAATTTGGGGTGTCATTTGTATTAAAATATCAGGGAGAATGAGTTTAAACATACGCGGAAATAATTTTTTTTTATAATTTAAGCGAAGAATTTGTTTTTTTTTAATCAAGGAGCTCATTTTAGGGAATTGTTTAGAAATAGGTGTTTACAATTTTTTTGGAGCGATGGGCGAAGGTCGAAGCCTATAGGCAGAAATTATCATTATTTCAAACTTAGGCTGTGACAGGTGCTATTAGGTAAATGCTATTTTCAATTTTATAAAAAAAATATGCACGCTAACTGAACTCGAAAACTAGATCGGAAAAAGCCGATATATTTCACAATATTTTTTAAGATTATTTTATAGTTTAAGAGCTGTCTGCAACTATGGCGAGAAAATAGTTTTATATTTAAATGTAAGTATTAGGGTTTCACAGAATTCCATCTTCCATTTTCCATTGTCCGTTTGGAAAAAATCGATTTCCGTGCAACCCTGGTAAGTATTTTCAGGTTTTGCTGAAATATTTCAATATTTCTTACTTTACATATAAATAGTATTTATTGTTTTTAATTTGTCTTAAATTGTATGTGCGACTTTAAATATTTCCAATATGTCTATGTCTTTCTTGTGTGTGGTGTGAATTTCTTCTAAGACAATTTAACGTCTCCTGTACGCCATCTGAAATTGTAAATTTACTGTTTTATAGGCCTGTTAAATTGTTTTTCTCAAAATGAATTCTTTAAATTTTGCGTTTAAAATAGGAAGTAATTTAATCTCTAAACAATTATTGATTCATTTAGAAATTAGTGAAGAGTTATTACATACCGTAAAATGGAATTTTCTAATGGTGTGCTCGTATTAGTGGACACTAGAGATGACCGGAATTCCGGATTCCGCGTTCGAGCGAATGACAATTCAAAACTTTCCTTCAGCGCATCTCGTGTACACACTCTAGTGTAAGTAACATGTACTCGAATTTTATAAGGAAAAATATCAATATGAAACCTTAAATTAAACGTAAAAACAGTTTTTCATTTTGAAAAAAATATTAAAACGATATTGTAGCGTGACAGGTTTCAAGGTGTTGATAATTAGTCAATAACGAATGATGCACTTCATTTACATTCGAACATTTGTTTATTTAGTACTGACCAAGCAAAATAATCTATAAATAAAAGGTATTTTTAGAGTAGTTATTTGTCCCCAATCTAAACCATTCTTTAATATTATTTATTTTCAAAAAAATATGCTAATGAACATTTAAAAATATATATGTAGGAAAATACACTTTCGAAAATGAGTTTTGTAATGACTATATATCCAATATTCCATTATCATCAGCTGATGTGCCATAAAACTGTTGTAACATTACGGTTTTCTTTCACAATGGCTTGAAACCGTTAATTAAGCTAGACAGGTGAAGCTGATTCATTATGGAAAATTAAAAATAATTGATAGTGAACAAAAAATAATTTGTGACACTATCTTCTTGTTAGAGAATTATTTTTTTTTACTTTTACACGCCAAATGGAGATAGAATTTTTATAAACTTAATTTTCTAATTCTTTTGTGTAAAATACAAATTATGATTTACGTCGTTTTATCAACTTTGTCTTCAAATATAGATTAAAGAAGCTTCTGAATCCTTCTTTTTTGTCATTTCATATGGCGTATTATCATTTATATTATATTCGACGAGACTGTCGCTTTCTGAACGTAACGTTTTCTGTGTGAAATTTTCTTGCTAGACAAAGTTTGATTCTTTATTTAAGTTAGAATGGAATACATTGTAGATATAGTCTATTCGCACAGCAAATGATTTGTAAGATCGGAAAACTAAAAAAAAGATTTCTACAATCTCATACATACATTCTCGTCAAATTGAAGAAAAAGTGTTTTGGTATTAATACGTGTATAATTGTAACCATAATTTAAAGATTGAATAATGTTAATTTTCATCTGGTGTGCCGTTCGGGATGAGATTTTGATTTAAAAATGTATAAACACTGGTTGTGAGCAGAATTCCGAGTTTCATATTTCGCCGATTTTTTTTTAAATTTCGGATTCCATTTCTGAAATTGTAAATATTTCAAACCGTCGAACATTTTTTCTTTAAATAAAAAATAACGTCTTTTGAATCCAAAAATTCTTGACGGATTCTAGATGCTAAATTTTGTACATTCGATTCCGAATTCCACCACTTGTTTGATGCCGAGTTCCGTTTTTAAAATAATAGTCTTGAATTTTTATGCAGAATATTAATTTGGACCATTTCATCTGAGCTCTCATTTCGTGGTTTTCAACAAGCGTACGTAATAATTAACTTTTGTATTATTCACCCATACTTTTATTTTTCTTCTTGAAAATGTTGGCTTTACTATATCCTTCTTCAAAACTTGGGTTTAAACGAAACAATTTCTTTTTTATATTCGTTATTAAATTGTAGACCTTCACTAGAAGCGAATTAGTTCTTGACTATTTTTGATTTACTATTGATGTTTAGCAAAGTTTTCTTACAGAAATTTTAATTATTTACCATTTGTAGCCTTTATAGTCTGTCGCGACCACAAGAAAATAGCCGGAATTTAAAGTTTAAATCACTCCCTATGTACATTTCTACTGTATGACATTTTTTATATTAAAATTCGAAATTGTAGTGCATTTGCATGTTGT
This sequence comes from Caenorhabditis plicata, assembly GCA_963931815.1. NCBI lineage: Eukaryota > Metazoa > Nematoda > Chromadorea > Rhabditida > Rhabditidae > Caenorhabditis > Caenorhabditis plicata. Next base: position 9,441,359 of record OZ007492.1, on the reverse strand, counting down.
TCAGTCGAAATGGAATCTTTAATCTTGAATGGTTCCGCCGCCTTCTTGTGAAAAATATATTGTAGATACTTAATTTAATTATAAAACAGCAAATTGAAACGCGAGTGATTCAAAATTGTTTGTTTGTTGTTTATAATTGAAAGTGAGACTTGAAAAGGGAGAAAATGATTTAATACAGTTTGTTGTGATTGAATCGAGGTCAATCATGGGGAGGATTTCGAAGCCGATTTATAAATTTATCGTATAATTGAATCATTCGAATTGTATTGTTGGTATTTTAATTAAAAAACTGAATTCTCATAAAAACATTATCACTGGGAAATGTGGGAGAAAGGGAGGGAAAAATATACAAAATTGGCTGAAGGTGTTTATTGATTGCTCTTGAATTTATTGTTTGGTTTTATCAATTCGCATTTTTATATTTTTGTTTGATACTCTTTCGCTTATGGAATTGTTAATGCGCTTGTTTTATTTTTGGTGATTACAGGGGTAAAATGCCTGAAAACACGTCGTCGTCATCACTATTCGGACGATTATCGACGTCAACAAGGTTAGTTATGAATGTTTTTGTTGCTGTTGGATTTGATGGTGAGTTTGTTGTAGATCAAGCTTCATGTCACCGAAAGATGTTCGATGTACTGTGCACTTATTGCACGACTCGGATATGGTAGCCAATGAATTTCCGAGATCGCAACCAGCTCAAACGATATTAGATTATATTTGCGATCTGAAGAACATACAGGAAAAGGATTTTCTCGGGCTCCGTTATCAAGACCATAATAAACATCGGGTAAGTGGTTTTTTAGCGATATCGTGATTGTATAACTTTATTGTTCTAGTATTGGCTCGATTTGACAAGATCCATTGGTCATTCCATTAAACATTTTAAAAGTAGGTCTTTTTTTTGTGGAAAATCTTGAAAAAATTGTTTTATTAACCGATTTATTTGGAAATTTTAGAGGAAGTTAGGAAAATTGGAAAGAGTAAGTACATGTGTATGTAAATATTTTATTGCTTTTTTTTAATGTGCTTTTATTGGGTAGTTTTTGTGTGTCATTTTGCGGAAACATGGGGAATTTTTTTGTTGAACTTGTTGTTGAAGCCTTCCTTTGTCTTTCTTCATTTTTGTTTTTAATATTAATATATGAGATGGGGAAGAATATGAATTACTAATTCACATCGAAGCATTAATAATAATAATTGTTTATGCTAACAACCACGCCAGAATTTTTGTTGTTGTGTTGATGAGTGTTATTAATCTTATAGATTTCTGAAAGTTTCATGGTGGAATATAAATTGAATTTAAATTCTGAGAAGATTAAAAATTAAAATTTTCGTACTCGTAAACATTTTTTTCATGGTTTTCACGTGGAAATTGTTAAGCAGGTGTTCATTATTTTTGAAATTAATTTTCTTAAAATATCGCGAAGTTGAAATAAAAGTTACATTATTATATTAAAGCTCCAGAAATTAACTCAAATTCAGTAACCTCGCTACAGAAATAGATATGGAATATGATTCTGTTTTTAGTGCCGTTTTGTAAAATAAAAAAATAGGGAAACCCTCGTTTGGACTAATCTGGGAACGTTTCAATTTTTTATTGTATTTCTTATCAATTTATGTGACAAATAAGAATTGCGGTAATAACGAGGCACACATTTTGGAATAATTTTTCTTTTCCAAAACGCATGTTAACCTAAAAAGGTTGATATAAAAGATTGGCGGAATGATTGGAGGCTGGAATTCGGAATGGAAAATGGCCGGAATCCGGACGCCCATCTCTGATATATATATATATATATATATATATAATCAAAATCTAAGAATATGAATAGTTTGATTTTATCATTTTTGAATTATTTTCAATGGTCTTAATGAGAACGTGAATAAATATTCAATTTATTTTAAAAATTTCTCTGTTTTTCATTATATTTCTTCAAAATTTCTAGATCACGTCAGATTTATTACTTTTATTTTTTATAAAAATAAAATTTGAATTGTCAATCTCTCAGATTTTGATAATATATAGTCGTTGTGCAATTAGCTTCCGCAGTTTTAAAATTAGTGGTACATTTACTGTTTTAATCCTACAACTATTAGTGAATTTTATGTTTTATAAATTATATTACTGAAAATATCTATAATCCTCGTAGAAAAATTTAGTTAAACGCGAATAAACTCGTTAAAATTGGCATATGCTGGTGAACCCGCGGGTGATGACAATCTAATTAATTTATGATTTATTTTATCCGAATTTAATCGTTATTATTCCTGTGGCCTAACACATTCTCACCAGTTTAACCACCACTGAAGACTAATAGCACTCTTACTTACCAATGATCTTCAACAAATGTTATTCGAAAATATTTTAGCCGAATCTCTTTCCCTCCATTTACGGTTCCGATACTACCCTGCCGATCCAACAAAGATCCGTGACCCCAATCTCAGGTTTGTTGTTTTTTTGTATTTCGTTTCCGTATGTTATGAATGATTTGATTCGGTTGTAGATATCAATTATTCGTTCAACTGCAACGAGACTTATTACATGGACGCCTTTATTGCCCCCAATCACAAGGTGCTGAGCTTGCAGCGCTTATTCTTCAAGGTATTTGGATATTTATGTGGATTATATGTGTTTTTGAACGCAGCTCAAATTGGTGATTATAACGAAGAGACGAATCCGGCGAATTATGTCAGTGGCTATAAGTTGCTCCTCAGACAGACGCCAAAGCTCGAAGAACGTATAGCGGATATCCATCGTCATATGAAGTTATTTTGTGTCGGATTTGAGAATGAAGATTTTTTTGTTTTGCAGAGGGAAGTCGAGCGCCGAAGCCGAGCTCGAGTTTTTGGAGAAAGCAAGCCTTTTAGACACTTATGCATTTGATCCGTACACGATTAAGGTTGGATGAGATTATTTCGGATTTAATTGTGTATTTAGGACCCGAAAGACCCATCACATCCGGTATTTTTGGGAGCGTCTGCGAAAGGGATTTTGATTTATAACGGAACGTCGCGAACACATCAGATCGATTGGTCGGAAGTGAAGAAGACGGATTATTATGGCAAGGATATCAAGATCACCGTCAGTGAGACGTACTTGCCACCGGCGATTACCGAACCTTCGTCGCGAACTGGTACCATGGACAGTCGAGCGAATGGCAATACTGGCTCGCCGAATTTTAGCGCGGCGAATCAGTTCCCACAGGTATGAATTGAGGTTTATTTATAGTTTATTATTAGAATTCATGGATTGTTTATGAGGTTTAGATATTTCCGTAGGTCTGAATTTTTCACGACCCTTAATATCTTCTCTGTCCTTAATCATATCCTCGATACTAAAAATGCAACATTATGTCAAAATTTTCCAGAGAAAAGGAGCTCAAACGCTTAAATATGTGTGTCCGTCTGCTCAGTTTGCCAAACATCTCTGGATTCACATTCTCTCACAGCAAGCGTTTTTCAACGAATCGTCGGCGCAAGACGTGAAATTGCAATTCTCAAAGCCGGCCATCCCGCTGTTGTCGCGCGGCAGCACGTTCAGATTCCCTTCGCGGCGTGTTTATCGTGAAATTGAATCGTCTGACGATAACTCGTCAACGCTTCCATTCATCAAGAAGGATGGAAAAGAGCGCACGAATCATGAATTGAACACGTTTGAAATAGTTATTTGATCGTTTTAATATATTGTTGTGTTGTAGATCGACTGTCAGTGAGCCTAACGTAATTCGCTATGAATTGCCGCGGCAAGAAATGCGTGTCGAACAACCGTGGCTGAACAAGACGACGCCGGTGCTCGCGAATGAAGCCACCTCAGCCATGGCTACGGGTGGCGAGATGTCGGCCTCGGATCATGAAAATAATAATCATATTAATAATAACAAGATAATGTCAACTAATTTGAATGTTTCATTGGAAGCAATCCCTAAGCGATTACCGACACACGATGGTATATTCTGTTTATTCCATTATTCGAATTTAAAAATGTTTAGACACGCCGTCAACTTCCGATGCACCTGAATTTGTGCACACGATTTCACCATCGAATCGTAACCAGGTAGGATTGAGCACCAATTAGTTGAACGGCTTGTAGAATGTTGATAGATGTCGTTTAGTTTAGTTTTAGTTGTTGTTATTGTTTCCTATTGTTTGTTTGTTTTTACTCCGTTTCTCCCATTTTCCAATGCAGCGTGAGTGTGCTTGCAGACGAGTTTTACTGTGCATTTGGTACGAAGAGAAGCGTCGAGATGTAATTCACCAAACACGTGTGATGAACATGACGTGAGTTTGAATGTTTATTCTTTGATCTTGTTATGCAGTATAAGTGCACAGTTTTTGTTTAGTATTGTTTTTATCCTTTGCACAATTGGCGTGATTAACCAAAAATATGTTTTTTAACGGCTGCAGATGATCACGAAATGGTAAAAATGCAAATTTTGCAGACGGATGAGAATCGATATAGTGGCACTTTTGAGGATGTGTTGAACACAAGTTCCCCGGGAGCTCCGCTTGCCTCGAGCACACCCAGGAACAAAGAGGTGTGTGAATGCTGTTTTTTGCAGTTAGTGTTGGGAAGAATGATTCTTGTGGATTGTTCTTTTCAATGTAGATTGGAATGCTTAAACGTTGTCTTTTGCGTATCATGCGTACCAGCTTTTAATGGAACAATTTATTTTAAAATGTTCAGTTTTTTATGAATTTTATTTTTCAGATGGCGAAGGAGAAGATTGTTGAAAATCTCGATGCTATACCGGAGAACGGAGATGTTAAGGTAGGATTGAACAAAGGATTAAATATCCTGTTTCATTGTTTGGCTTTATGATATGTAATTGCACATGAATGAATTACGATCACCGATTTAGAATTGCACATTTGAGTCTTTAGAAAAACGAAAATTACATTGTTAAATTATAAATAGCTTCAAATTAATACCAGAAAATACGATTAATTTCTAGGTTCATTCTAATGGACACACTGTGCGATCAGAAGAGACACCAAAACCGAGTATTGGTAGCAAGATAGCGAATGTAGCGTTTGCCTCGTTTTTAATGCTCGTTCTCACAATAGTGGCAGCCATTTGCCTGTTCGAGGTTGTTTCCTAGCTTCCCCTAGACATTTTTCAAAAATGCCGAGTTGTAGAAATCTGACGGAGCTACGAATGATTGGATAGAAGGCAACAAACAGTTATCACAAATCCGCCATTTGTACTACGAACCAGCTAGACATTATGTTGTAGAACAACATAGGAAGCTTTTTGCTTCAAAATGAAACGATGGTGACTGTAACGTCAGAAAACGAATATTGAGTAGAACGTAATACGAATCGACACCGGTCGCGAATTAACACAAAAGCACTCGCATTTCCTTTTCCTTTTAACTCGAATCGTTATTCAACAGTTTTTTAAATGTATATTTTAGAATTTTCCTTTTTATGTTAATATCTGTGTGCATATGAAAATGCGAAAAAAAAACTTGTTTATAGAAAATATTGCGATGCCGCAAAACTTCTCTGAGTTATCGTGTTGTCTGTCTTCCACTTTCCGTTTTGTTTATATTCATAATCATTCATCAATTTGTACATTAATTGTACGTTAAAATGTTTATGTGCACACACGTAAATATATAGAGCTTTATTTGTGTTTAACCCTTCACATCCAATGAGTGTTTATAGCCTTTTCTTTTCACATTCCCCCTGTTTTTTTTTTTCATTTTCTTCCTCTTTTTTTGTCGACCGGTTCAATTGAATGGAATGAGACGACCGTAATTCACGTATGGCTGTGAAGAGTAATCGTGAATATTATATGTTCATGAACATGTTCACGTATTACTCAGTGGCTTAAAGTTATATTTTCCCGTTTCAATTCCATTCCTTTTTCAAATAACGGTATCTTTTGAAATATATTTATTGATTCATTGGATAAACTATTCTCTTGTAATAAATGGTTCAATTCTTTAAAAAAATGATTTATTCAGCAATGAGCTAAAACACATGTAAAAAGAATGAAAATGAAAGATAATTAATGGAAAAATAAAGCACAAACACGGGATAAAGTGAAAGGGAAAATTTCAATGATTTAGTTCCTAAAATTATTCTATTGGTATATTTCAATTTTATATTTTAAGATATGAAGTAATTATTCAATTAAGTAAAATAACCCGTTAAGTCTTATAAATATGCAAATTATTTGGATGGTATTATCTGAATCTCAATCATTTTACGTTTTGTTTTCTATTGTAAAAAAAAATAATCTCATGTTGGGAAAGGCATTTGTAGAGATTTGGAGAATTCCACCTGAAAGATGAAGAAACAATAGATTCTAATAACCGCGAGTGGGTATATACTTAATAATAATATATGATATATTATTTCACAGAGAATTTTTAAAATGAAAACAGATCAACAAGGGGAATAAAATTAATAAATATTAATAGTACAGATATAAATAGGTATAAATTAAATTTGACGAGAGGCTGAAGAACAGTCATTTTTAAAACTTTAGTTTAAAATCAATATATATTCTCTTAAATTAATTATTACACAAGAAAATCGTTTTAAACAAAACTCAAAACAAATAAATAATTAATCGAGGGTTTAATAAATATACATTAAATGCAATTAATGATAAAACTTAAGGAGGGGTGATAGTAAAATTGACAAGAACAACACGTTATTTGGCTTTTATCTCATTTTGACGCCGATCTAAATAACAACAACAAAAACAAGACGTTCTGAAAGTATCATTGGGATCAATCAAGGAAAATAAATAGAATAAAATAAGAATAATTTTAAAATAAATATTGCAATTAAAATTCATCGTTTTGTTGGATAGATAAGACATCACAGTTAATACGCCGTGTCATTTAAAATGCAATTAAAACGAAATGAAATAAAGTTAAATCAAAAAAGGAAGTTAAACGGTTAATGAATTACTATACACATAAACACCTGATAAACAAATACTGATGTCGACGAACCGGAATGTCTTTATATATATATATATATAGGATGGAGAGTGAAAACAACATGACGAAGAACGAACAGTGGATACCAGCGATTGAGGTCAGCAAATTTGATCAGCTGTGAACAGCTCTTTGTAGAGCGCCGGTAAGAGATCTGCTGCATTTGGCTCAGTTTCACGGAACCGTTGAAGGGCCTGTAAGCACGATTATCATGAATGCTCTCGAATGTGGGCTAACCTGAAGATGGAGACGAGATGTCTGACGAATTCTCTGCTCCAGGTCTTGAATGCGATTCGCGGCAGTGTCCAGACAACCAAGTCGATTGGCAATCATCTGCTGCAGTGATCCCTTAAGCATCTCCGCCGTCGCTGACGCTGACAACTCGGCGGCTCCCGTCGTTCCCGATGTGGTTGGAGACGAGGCCATCTCGAGTAATAAGAAAGCTGCAAACAGAGCCAATTCCGCCATGCTCATATTCAATGTTCCGATTTCATGCAAAGTCGTATGAATTTCATTAATCAATTGCATCTGAACAATTAAAATTTCGATCCGCTTACACCACATTCCTACCTCCATCTGATCTTCTGTCACAAACCAGGAAAACGCAATACTATTCCGATCGCCACAAATCATCTGCGTTTCCACGTTATATTGAAGAGCAGTGAATACAATCGCCAGCTCAAAGACACTGCTCTTCAGAAGTTGTATTTGCATCTCTTGCGGCAGCATCATAAATCCATCGACACACTTGGCAAACTCGATGATGTTCTGAATCAGCGGGTTCAGCTCATGCGCAAACATTTCCCATCCTTCTCCACGCGTCTGCGATTATTGCAATTATTCCATACAATTAGAACCCTTCGCATACCATCGATGAGATTCGATTCAAATCCACTTCGCACACGTCATTGGAAGAGCGGTAAATGTTGTGCTGCTGCTCGAACGATGAGATCACCCTCCGAACCGGATCTTCGTCGGGAACTTGAGGTGATGGGAAGCTTCCTCCAGTGGCTGAAAAATATCGCTCGTATTAAAATATGAGGCAGTTTTAAAGCAAAATATGCTTCAAAATATTTTGAGATTATACTTTTAGATATCTTTAGAAAACCGTACCTAAATGAACATAAACGTTTTTTTAATGTAAATGTAAATCTTTAAAGATGTCCTTATATTCCGAAACATTAAAATTTTAATTTTGTGTACTCCTAGTTGAAGTTGAATAAAAGGTAATATTTTATAAGTAATTTTCTACTAAATATCAAAACTCCAATTTACCTTGATGAGCAACATATTGTTGCTGTGATCCATTACTTCCATTAGCAGTCGCTGCTCCATAGCTATGCGACATCGGGGTTACCGGTGCCGCTGCCACCGCAATCTGATACCCCGGGACTGGAGTTGATGCTCCGGTTGAGGAAGAGTATTGGTAAGCGTTTTGATCAAAGCTAGAACTGTCCATGTCATTTAATCAATTATCCCACGTCAACTCACTAATAATTAGGATGTGACGACGGCGGCGAGTAATCACCGTACAGCATATTGTATCCCATTCCACTAGCCTCGGCCATTTGCTTATGCAGTCTAACCTGAAAATGAAACCCTTTCTCACATTAAAATCATGATTAGTGGTTAGAAACTAAAAAGCGAACTTAATAAAGCGGTGCCATCCTATACCCCCGGCGGTGATATGTTACTTTTTGTTAAATATACGAGTGACGTTACCTTTCTCTTACGTGTCGGTTTCTGGACGCCGCGCGCCGGAATCGCGTCTAACTTCACGTCTGGTTTCAATCCAGCCAATTCGGCTTTTATTTGCTCGATTAGCGGTATGATGACTGGCAGCTATAAATGGTAGTAAGTGAGTGTAAGCGAGCCTATGATAGCATGCGATTAGGCGGTTCGGAGCTCATGCAGGGGATTAATTTTCGTGCGGTATTCTCATGCGTTTGCAAGCAACACTATACGCAATTGTTTACCTCATCCTCGACCTTTTCCCGCTGCTTCTTCGACATCCTGCCAAACTTGACAGCATCCCTCGACATGCCCAACTCAATGCACTTTTTTAATCGACAATATTGACATCGGTTCCTATTCACTCTGGAATTAATATTAATTTTAAGCAATTTTATTTTAATCAATAAACCTGTCAACTACGCAATTCTTCTGTCGTGGGCATTGATAGTTAACCACTGCCGATTGACTCCTTCGAAAAAATCCCTTAAAAATAAAACCATTAACAGTCAAGTCGCGCTGCTTACCTTGCAGCCTTCACAGGTGATCACACCGTAGTGGACTCCAGATGATTTGTCGCCACAAACTTTACATGGTATCACTTCTATTTGAGCCGATACTGAAATCGAATAAAAACAATAACAAATACACACTAAATTATCTATCATCTCGGGGTATGGAATATATTTGGCAATGCAAAGAGTAATTATCATGTAAATTTATAAAAAAAAGTACCAATATGCTTAGGATTTTCATCATGTTGGAGGATGTAACCATCTCCGTTATCCTGGTGATGTAGTAAAGCGTATTGCATGTCAACAATGGGTGCTACGATTTCGTGTGCTTCTTCCTTGATTTCAATCTTCGTCGGCACAGGATGTGACGGCTGCTCGGATGGCTTCTCCGGAGACCGTCGGCTATTGTTCGGCTCATGATGCAATTGGTGCTTCTGGATTATATTGTTATCCGAAGGCTGCAAGCCTGCCGAAGAAGACATAGCCTTAAAACCCGTATAGAACTAGATGTAGTTGATGAGATGATTTCAATTGATCTCCGATTTCAACGTAATGGAAAATAAAAATAAACGATAGCGTGACACGTGGAGTTTTGAAATAATTCAAAAATATTTTAAAAGAAAAAATTATTTTTTGTGTGGATGTGGTTGAGTGAGAAAATTACGCTCAACGTGGCGTGTTGTATTATAATAACAAAACAATAGGAATGGGCAGGATTTGAGCAAAATGCTTGCGGCAGACGCCGCCTTCAATATTCCCGTGAGCATAGTTGCTCATTACCCCTTTTGCCAACAAGAATAACACCATGAGAAGATTAAATGTGATAATAGTGTAGTGGTTATATTGTCCCTTTTTCTATAGTTGAACTAGACTGTTGATTTAGTAAAAATGGAAAAATAAAACAGAATTGTAGGTAAAATCAATGCAATTAAGTTGACTAGTAGATCTTTATCAGCGGTTTTAATATCTACTGTGATTGATATCGCTTTACACGTCTTTGTCAATCATATCTTATCTAAAACTCTTTTAAGTATTTTCAGCATAATATTAGTAAAATTGCATTTTTATACATTTTATACTTTTTACAGTTTAAAGTTATTTCTTATATTTCGCATAATACCAAGGCCAACTGGAAAGCTCAGAAAACGTACTGAAACCCATTATATTGGAAATATATTACTATTTTTCTATCGTTTAATAAAACACTGTCCAATAGGCATAAATTACGTTTTTGTAGAGTACACGTAAAAATTGTATGGTGTTCGTAAAAATCAGAACATCATTATTCCCATTTTGCGTGCTAATACCTATAATAATTCTCCAATTACATTATGTATTAAAAATTTTAATAGATATATTATGGTTTTGATCTCTCATTATTATTATCTCCTTAATTTTGATCTACGTTTTTCATTATTTTATCTGCGAAACAATTTCTTCGTGTTAAAAAATACCTTCAAATCTGAAATCGACCCAATTAAAAAAATTAAATATTTCCTCACTAAAATTATTTTCCAGAATGTGATTTTTGGCATTTATTTTAAATAAAGTTTAAACAATTATTTGAGTTCCTTTAGCATAATCAGTCTAATAGTAATATTTATTATTCCACAAAAAATTCTTCAATCTTAAAAAAACTTTAAAAATATGATTAAAAAACAATAACAATATATTTTTTATAAAATCCTTACGCTAACGGTCCAATTTGAAATCATCATTTTGCGGTAATTCCTTACCAATTAAATCTCATCTAATCCCAGCAGTCCAACTCATCTCTGCGTTTGTGCGTAAATGAAAATGTTTGCATAGTTTTTAAACTACAGTAACGATGATTTTGACAAGTTTTTTCTCATAAAATATATAGAATTTATTTTGCAAAATTATTATTTTCATAAAATGTATTATATCAAACAATACTTGAATGTTTTAAATAATAAAATTAAGCGTTGTATGCAAATGGAATAATTTAAGTCCCACGTCAATTTTACTGAAACAATTTTTCTATAATTTTTTAGTTCCCAGGAAATGCGTATAAATGCTGCAAAATTTCTTGAAATTTCATTTTGTTCCACATTTTATAATTTTTGCTCTGTTGTTTCAACAATTCTAGAAAAGATTGAAAGACTCGTTAATGTTATGAAATGAGCCTAAAAATTCTCTTATTTTATGACGTTTCACGTTTTGAATTATAATTAAGTTTTAAAGATCTTAAGGTGTCAGATTTAGGTAACATAATTATTTCACTGTTTTTATAATAATTGGTATTTTTAATTGTTCTTTGTTTGTGAAAACATTTCAAGACAAATAATTTTGTTTTTTCCGACGGGAGTAAATATTTTTACGTGTTATATAAGTTATTTTTATAATTGCCACTATCACAAAGTATTTTGCATGTTAAATTGACTATAGCCCATAAAAAGTATTATTTATAATGACAAATTAAAATATATATATATATATATATATAAATTATAACAAATTATTTACAAGAAAATGGGGAATAAAATTAAGTTTTTTTGCTGAATACAGTAGTGCAAAAGAAATTTCACAAAATGAGCTCATTCCGCTAAACTGGAGCATCAAAAATGCATATTGAAAATAATTTTCCATTATGTTTTTGCTGATTATTATACAACATGTTGGGTAATAATTTTTAGGCTCAACAAAAACTTCGGATAGTTAATTCGTTTGAAAATTACTATTTTTTAAACTTCAACGTGTCGTGTAAAGTTCTGAGATGTATATTTTAAAAGCTTTATCAAGCCAATTGAAATGGGAGCTCAGTTATTACATGCACGCCACCCGCCATAACAAAATGACAGGCTCATTTAATTCTCCACATCTTCGTTGATTAATAGAACTTTATATTATATGGATTGTCGAACTTTAAATATCTATGATTTTTCTAAAAATATGGAAAAAGACCACGTGAAACTTTGTAATAACTTTGTAATAAATTGGAATTGGCCGGTGGCGTGTACAGGCTCTTCTTCTATCATGTTACCAATAATCTAATAATTATTTAGAGAGAAAAAGCCACAAAATAATATAGATAGATATCTAACAGCTACATTTAAAATATCTTGTCAAATTATTAGATTTTAACAATTTACAGAGATCCAATTTTGAGTTGACGTGTCCCAGACAATGATAACATCGGCAATTACATAATAGATTATTAGACTGAATACGTTAATGTTTATATAATAGTAGGTGATGATCATCAATAACAGTCGGGAATATCAAAGGTATAAATGAAAACCCATTATAATCTATAGTGGGAGAATTAAGAGTGTTCTTTCAAAATGAATGTTGAATTAAATTTTCAACATAAACATAGGTAGTATCAAGAAAATAACGTAGTATTGATTAAAAATTAATATAATTTCAACAATAATATTAATCCAATTAGTTGTTCGTTGGAAATAATTCATAATTTCAGTTAACTGTCATTTACAATTTCTAACCAAACATAATTTCAAAATTGAAGAGTAGGAAACGTGAGTATTGGTTTCCATTTTTAAGAACTCACTAAAGTGAAGAAATATATTTCGGAAGCAAAAATTTGTTGCACACCAAATGAACATTTTTTACTTATAGACTATTTCAAAATTTTTGACGGCTTCCATTATAAATTGAGAGACACAAAGACAACTCTCTATTTTTATAATTGTCGCAACGCCAGCGGTTCGCAACGCAGCCGTCAAAAACTTTGAAGTCTCTATACACTCCACTGCCAAGAAACCGCGCCGCATTGCAAAAGACTTCGCACCAATTACCAACACTACATTTTAATTTATTACTTTTATATTCAATATTTTATTTATCACTTAACGTTTCATTCTGAAGAAATCCTGATGAATAGAAATTCTTAGTACCTCAATTAATGGACCAGAAGAGTCTTCATCGTCAATATAAGTAAATATTGAAAATAAAAATAATAAATTAAAAACTTGGGTTTACAAATGGTGCGAAGTATTTTGCAATGAAGGAGTTCTAACACGTAACTATTTAATAATGAATTTTATGAGTATTCGGAAGATTTGTCTAAAATTAACTCTGAATTAGCAAAATGAGATTAAATTTCTTGAAATTGTCATTTTCGGATACAATTTAATAGAATTTTAGAATGTTTTTTCCCATTGACTAGCTCCAAACTATTCCTATGGGCTTCTATAAAACTAAATTTTCGCGATTTAATACCTCTAACATTTTTTATTAACATTATTTTTACATAGGTACCAGGGTTGCACGGAATTCCATCTTCCATTTTTCGTTTTCCGTTTTCCGTCGTCCGTCTGGAAAAATAGTTTCCATTTCCGTTTTCCGTTGTCCATTTGAAAAAAATCGGTTTCCGTGCAACCCTGATAGGTACGTTTAAATGGTGGCCAATTGAAATCGCCAATCAATATGTAATTTCAATATTTCAAATAATCTGATCTATATTTCTATTCTAGGAAAACTTAAACAACTAAAAACAACGAATCAGAAATGTCATGTAAACTGAAATTATCGTGGAAACCTACAGTCCAGGAGATAATTCAAGAGAAGCATGTAATGTTGCCGTAAAAATTATGTTTTACATTACACGTGGATATATAGTTTTATGAAAGCTGTCTCTTATATGTTTGACATGTAAAATTTACGTGAAATGCACGCCGAATGAATTCGTAAAAACAGTGGTTCACAAAAGTCACATTCAATCTAAAAATTTCATTAAAATTTTAAGCGTCAAAGATATTTCAGGAGAAGACTGATAAATTGGTTTTCAACTTTCACGTATGAATTATTAAAATGCGTTGAAACATATTCATTTGGTGAAAAGTATTCTGTAAATATCAAGCATCAAGATCCCAGTATTGTTTAAATATTAGAAAATGTTAATTTTTAGTTGGCGTGGAATTGGAAATTTTACTTGAGAAATTACGAAGTGGATATTTTACATAAAAGGGCAATTATTATTATTCTCTCGTGATCTCAACTTTTTAAATTTTATCAAAATATTCCATATACTCCATATTTCCATAATAATAATTGTCATTCGTCATCATACTTCCGATTTTTTCAAGAATCCAGTTATTCTTTAGAATAAAAAAAAATTGGGGAAGAATTTTAAATTCGACGGTGTGATATTTCGTGGAGATTTTATTGCGGATACGGCATTTTATTTTACGAACTAACAGTACGCCAAATTTAAATTGTGATCTTCCAATTTTTTATAGACTATTTCAAAGTTTTTGACGGCTGCGTTGCGAACCGCTGCGCGTTGCGAAAATTATAAAAATAGAGAGTTGTCTTTGTGTCTCTCAATTTATAATGGTTTTACTGCGCAGCGGTTCTCAACGCAGCCGTCAAAAATTTTGAAATAGTCTATAAAATTTGTTAAAGTTTTTAGGACTTTTCAAGAATGCACTTTTCTAGATAATTTAGGCAAGTTAAAATGATTTTTCAATATTTAAATGCATTTCATTAATTTCTACGTGAAAGTTGAAAACTAATTTGTTTTTTTTACTATCTTTTCTTAAAATATATCTGGAGCTTAAAATTTTTACGTTATGTTAGGGTTGAATGACTTTTCTTGGCTTCTGTTTTTACCAACTCATTTGGCGTGGACAAGCTATTCTTAAACAATAAAAATATTATTATCTTTCCGCAAGATTAATAAAAAATTAATTTTATCAGCGTGCCAAATGAATTTTTAAAAACAAGCCTTCAAAAGAGCCAGGTTTAAATAAATTCCTGAAAAACTTGCGTAAAAATTATTTTTAAACTTCTACGTGGATAGTAATTAAACGAGTTTCAATCTAGAAAAATCGCAATTTTCATTTGTTGTCAGATATTGTTTATCCAGAAAAATTAAGCTATCTACGCGATTCTAAAATATTCGATTATTCCATGTTTCTTTAAAATTTCAATTGAGAGTTCTTTCGAATACTTTCACACTTAATAAATAAATCCTCATCAATTCCCGAAGCGTCAAACAGTCGGCGCGCAATATTTGAAAGATGACGACGACATTCAAGGGATGATCGCTATTATTGTTGTCGGCTGACTGCCGGACGGTCATTATGGTGGTGGTGGTGGTGGACAATCATCATCATCTCGATGAGATGAGATGACCTCGGTACCTGTACGCGGCGAACTGCGGGCAGAACCAAATCGCCGCTGATACAGTAAGATGATTGGTAGTAATGAGGAAGAGAGTGACGGCTGGGAAGAATAGCGAGAGACAGCAATGATGGGAAGGGGGGGGGGAGGGTTGCAAAAATTTGTTGTACTTTTCGCTGATGAACCGATACAGCGAGTACGAGCTGGCACAAACCGATAGTATGCGGTTGGCAGAAAGTTGTTTGGCTTATGAAGGCGTTGAGGTAGAAGAAGGAGAAGATTCAACTCGACGAGTTTGTCGTCGACCTTCAAACCATAATAATAGTAATAATGGCCGATAGTCATGAATTGTATTATTGGAATTGTAAAAAAGTCGCAAATTGTGATCATCGAACCGAGACTTGAATAACAAACATTGGGATAAGCGACCGACTGGTACCATTGTGGCCTTTGACATGGACATGGCTTGAAGAAATTCGCCGCGGAAACCGGTTTTGAGAGAACATTCCGGCAAATTTATCCATCGTGTTTTAAAGCATTTAGTAATGCGAATTGATTGATTAAGTCGCGATTAAAGAGAATGGCTAATTTGGAGAGAATCCACATTTGTTGAAATAAATTAAAATTTGTTAAAAGGCATTAGAAAAAACAATAAATTGCTGTTAATGTTTTAAAGAATTGCGTGGTTGCTAGGACCCCTTGGTCACCCACAATACTAAAATTTTCGTCTCTTTGAACCAATGCAAGTGAAGATTGGTCTGTTTTTCTTAAAATGACCCCTGACCCCCTACTAAAATTAACCGAAAAACATTTTAAAAGAATTAATAACGTCGGAGAATAAAGTGCCCTCTACGCAAAGATATCATAACGGAATATTACACCGTCTAATTTAAAATTCTTTCTTAATGGCCACATGATATACATGAAAATACGTGACAGAGATTTGGATTGATTGATTAAGTCGCGATTAAAGAGAATGGTCAATTTAGAGAGAATCCACATTTGTTGAAATAAATTAAAATTTGTTAAAAGGCTTTAGAAAAAACGTTGGTGATTATTCAAAGAATTGCGTGGGATCTTGGGTCCCTTAGTCACCCACAATATTAAAATTTTCATCTCTTTGTACCCATTGAAGTGAAGATTGGTCCGTTTATCTTAAAACGACCCCTACCCCCCTACTAGTCCACTCGGGAAATAGAAAAAAAGGTGATTTAAAAATGTTCGGGCGGCGCATTTTTTACTCACTTTCACATTTATTGTTTCCATAATGGACTTTTTTCAAAATCAGAAAGAATCAATTAACCGAAAAATGTTTTTAAAAAATTAATAACGTCGTAGAATGAAATGTCCGCTACGCAAGGATATTATCACGGAATATTACACCGTCTCATTTAAAATTAATGGCCATATGGATAAATAATGGATTAATATACGTGGCAGAGATTTGGATTCTACAAAAATATTTGATTCTAAGTTAATTTTGACAGTTAAAAAAAAATTACCTAATTTATGAAGGATCATGCTAAATGAAATATTAAAAGAAGGAGCTAATTGGATTTCTTCTAATTAAAACATTTTCGGAATACAAGTCAAATGCACTGCACTTCCACGAAGTATGCAGCATGTTGCAAAAGTTCACGCACCAATTGAATTTTTAAAAAATGAAAACACGCCCTTCATTTATTAATTTCCATTATTTTAACTTTTTTTAATTACAGCGTATCTTTATAAAATTTGATGTACTTTCTTGCTTAGAATCGTTTATAATAATAATTTATTAATTGTATTAAGTTTGTTTTAGGCTCCTCAAAATGTTTTAGAACCAAAAAAATTAAGTAAAAAAATGGGCGTGTTTTCATTTTTTTTTAAATTCAATTGGTGCGTGAACTTTTGCAACATGCTGCATACTTCGTGGCAGTGCAGTGCAAATGAAAATGAACATTTTGCAAAATTTAAGCGCATTTTATTAATATTTACGTGCAAGTTAAAAACTAATTTTTACGTCAATTTTACAGGCACCTCTTAAATTATCTCTATTGCTTTGAATTTTACAAAATTTTATATTTAAGTAAATTTTCTGAGCTTCTGCTTTTACCCATTAACTTGGCGTGGGAATATGTAAGCATTCTGATATAAATTAGTACCAAAACTCTAAAATAAAAATCAAAACTCAAAAATAATATTTAAATCGTCGTGCGAATTGCTAAATCTCGTCTTAAACTATCCGATAATCTTAAATTATTGTCAACATATTTAACGTAAGCACAATTTCTAAAAAATTTGAGGAAGAATTTTAAATTCGACGGTGTGATATTTTGCGGAGATTTTATTGCGGGTACGCCATTTTATTTTACGATATAGCAACACGCCAAATTGAAATTGTTCTGATCTTCTGATTTTTAAAATTTTGTTAAAGTTTTTAGGCCTTTTCAGAAAACACTGTTCTCGATAATTTAGACAAGCTATTCTTAAACAACCTAAATATATTAATATCTTTCCGCAAAGTTAGATTTGAGCACGTTTACTGAGCTCATTTCATTACCATACACACGCCAATTGAAAATATCAATATTAGCTAGTTTAAGCGTGTGTTTCTAATTTACAAGTGAATAATATCGACTGATTTGCACATAAATTTCCTTAAGTTATTTAAAATTATCTTGTACCTAAAGTAAAAATTTTCACTACAATTGGAGTATTGAACATGGGACCACATAAAGTCCTTGTAACTTAACATTTTGTAAAGATTATAAGGTTTCTAGACAGTTTAAGAAAAATAATTTTAAAGGCGGCAAAATTGGGTGTTAATTTTCATGTCGAAATTAATTTTTGAGCATTTAACTATTGTAAAATTTACATTTCGATTTGGTGTGCATTTTTCTAGAATTTTAGTGTTAATAACTTTAACTGAGCTCCCCTTTTTCTCATTTCAATTGGCGTGCGATCAGCTTTAGTTTTTTTCCTAATTGAAATGAGGAACAACATTAGCTGAGTCACCCCAACTTGTAAGAATAATAAAATGGG